>JALAZF010000168.1:1200000-1800000 GCA_022829125.1 Lathyrus tuberosus | reverse complement strand
ACAAGTAAATGGCGCGATCGTCGCCCGTTTAAAAATAAAAATCATCTGGGCCTACCCTCGAGTAGTAAGACCCATTTCTTTTTCTTTAAAACACTTTGGGCCTCTAATAGAGTGTAAGACCCAATCCCCCTTTTAACCAAAACATTTTGGGCTTCACTTATTGTATAAGTCCCTCTGCGTTAAAAGAAAACCTCGGCGCGATTGCCATTTTTAAACGAAAAATCATTTGGGCCTACCCTCGTGTTATAAGCCCCTCTCTTTTCTTTAAACTTTTTTTGGGCCTCTTGAGAGAGTGTAAGACCCATCCCTTTGTACAGAAAACCTTTTTGGGCCCCAGTCACTTGTATAAGTCCCTCTGTACGAATTCAAACAGTGCGCTCACTGATAAAACCCTGGGCCTCTCCTTGAGCTGTAAGCCCCAAATCTTTCTTTTTCAAAGCACTTTCTCCTTTGATTTTGAATATACTGTTGTTTTCAATCTTTCTTTGTTGAACAACTAACCAAACAGCATGGAAGCACTACAACCGAGTAAGTGGTTATCGCTTTCATTTACTGCTTTCATATTATAAACTGTATTGTGGGGCTGCTCACTGTAAGTCTCCTTTCATAAACTCATATCTACTGTGTAATAATAGTATAGATATTTCGAGTTTCCCCGGCAACTACGTCTAGAACTAGGTGACGCCGTTTCACTTATTCGTAGAAATAGACGCCTAGATCCCCAATAGGAGCACCAGATACAGTCTTCTCTTCGGCTGTCCTCCTTAGGAATCGTCAAGAAGCTCTACTCCCCAAGATGAATGTATTCTCCGTGAATGGCATCTTTGAGTTTCTTCCCAATTCTCGAACTTTCCTGACTTGATCTATTCCTTGTGGATAGCTTGCCTTGAATGTCTCGGGGTTTGGGTACCCACTACGGTCATAATCTTGGACCTTAACTAAGGAACCCTCTTTAAAAGCTAAAAGTCGCTGGATAGTAAACCTCGCACGTTTACCAGTGGTTTTTATCTTTAAAAGAGTTATCTCTCCTAATGGAAAGGAGATGATAGACCCACGGGCTTCTTAAAAGCATCGGCCTCCTCTTGGGCATTATTCAAGGACCCTACGGCTTCTTAGAAGTATTCACAGCCTCCTCTTAGGCTTCGTATAATGATTTCTTCCTTCGGGAATGATAGCCTCCTCTTGGGCTTCGTACAAGGACCCGTCGGCTTCTTAAAAGTTTCCAGCCTCCTCTTGGGCTTCGTACAAATTATCCCGACGACCTCCTAGAGGTATAGGAACAGAACCTAGTCATCCTCATAGAACAGTCCTTTCATAGAGTCTACTACTGTTTCTCGAAGCATAGTACAAAAGAAAAAAACTCTAGACACGGACAGTCTAACTTCCTTGAGTCTCAAAGACATTCTCAAGCACCCTTCGTTAAATAGGAAGGAAACCTGCAGACTCGGATAGTCTCGATACCCTTTGGATTTCCCGTTTCCTCAAAGAGAAGGAAATATCCCTGATCCTCAAATTAAATCCCTGTGTACAGTGTTACTCATATAAGAACTGATTTTCTCTTTTAAATCAGTATATTGGATCTGTCACTCAACTGAAACAGTTACAATAGCCTCCATCTCGGGCTTCGTACGAGATACCAAAATTCTCCCCAGTGGAGTCAAAACAACCTTTTCGCCTCTCTCTCGGGCTTTGTACGAGATACAAAAACACTCTCTCACTGAGTATAAAAGATTCTCCAACTGAGTCAACTCTTTGCTAGCCTCCTCTTAGGCTTTGTATAACGATATGCCCCACTGGGTCAAAAACTTTTAGCCTCTCTCTCGGGCTTTGTACGAGACACAAAATAGCCCCCTCTTAGGCTTTGTATAATGATTTTCCTAGCGGAAATTAGCCTCCTCTTAGGCTTTGTATAAGAAAACCACTGGTTGATCCAATCGACCTTTTAGCATCAAAGCTGTGCCTCGTTCACAGTATACAAACATCAACAACTCCTTTTCCTTCATTTAATCGCTGTAAGCGGCAAGCCTCTTGATCATCTACATCCATGCCACTGTCCCTCTTTTAGCATGAGAAATTCCTAAGGAAAGATGGCATTTCTCTACACTGAGTTAAAGTCTTGTCCTTCAGGTTAAAACCCTTTCTTCGGAAATTATGGCATTGCTTGGATCCGCGTATCCCAGTTAAAGTAATTATCCTTCTCCCCTCTTTAGAGATGACAAATTCTCTCTAAAGCCGTGGTCTTTCAGCTTCACGTCTTGGGCTTTGAACAAGACAAAAATAGACCCTTCAGCTTCACATCTTGGGCTTTGAACAAGATACAAACTACCTTCAGCTTCACATCATGGGCTTTGAACAAGATACAAACTACCTTTCGCTTCACGTCTTGGGCTTTGAACAAGACACCAAAAACCAATTTCCTCCCATAGAATAGGAGGAACTACGAACGCTCTGATTTCCCTGTTTCGGTAAACGGGAATACGTAGGCATAAGATCGAAAGAAAAGATCTTAGTGAGCGCAATCAACAAAAAACCCAAATCCCATATCTCCGTCAATCAAAAGCAGTAATTCAAAAGCACCAGTCCTAACATCCTAATCCTTATTCCCCGCCAGAAACCTTTTGCCCAAACCCTAGAAAGAAAGAACCTGTATTGGCGAAATACGAATAACTAGTACAAAAGCCCCCCCACATTGATAGCATCCGTAACCTAACAGACCGCTGTTTAAACTCAGTATGCAAGCAGGGTTAATTGGAGACATCTATTTCCCTTCCTTATTCAGCTCACAATAGGATAAAAAATGAATCGACCTGTAGTTCAAACTCAGACCACAGAGAGCGACCAGCGCTTAAGAACCGCGTCCAAAATCGCTCGCTATAGTTGATACCCTAGCCACTTTGTTTCATAACTTAGAAAATTTTCTAAGTTTTTATGGTTACCCCTTTTACAAGTTATCCCAATTTTCTTGATTTTTCTTGATGAATGATGATTCCAATCACACATTATCATTTTAGGGTTAAGGAACCATAATTGACCAAAAAATCAAAATGTCAAACTTTGACTTTTCGGCACAGTTGACTTTTTATCAGATGAATTCCAAACTGTGCGATCCTCCATGAAATCAAGTCCTTGACCTAAATCAAACTTGACGTATTAATTTCATAGGTGTTATAGGGTGTATTGATTCATGTCCTAGGGTTTGGGAGCATGTCCTGGTCAAAAGTCAAATGTACAATTGACTTTTTCCGCAAAACCCTAACTGTGCGTCTAATGAACCTGAAACTTGGGAACCAAGCTTGTTGGATCAATCCATTGTTGCAAATGGATCAATGTGGTTTATTAGAGACTCTCAAATCGTCTCTTGAGGTCTTGGCTCATGATTTGTCCCAAAAGTCAACTTGGGGGGTGAATTAGGTCAAGAAATCCTAATTCCTTATTTTTTATGAATGCATCCCCTGAGGTCAAAATTGACTTGATGATTGGGTCCATGATGTCCCATGGAGCATATTAGGTTATTCTTTGAAGCATTGGCTCATGCCCAGAGGAAAATTTCTATCTGGAGGCCCTGGTCGACCAAACCCTAATTTGGTGACACTGACGATCTTAAGGCTTAATCCACCTGGAATGCTGCAACATTGTGCTTGATTCTTACTGTGGGAGTCCTCTTAATCCATTGTGGATGTTTGAGAGGTTAGACAAGTTAAAGATCATGTTATTCCTTGATTGATCCTTTGTCTAAGGCTCAAAGAGGGCTTGAAACCCTAATTATTGTTTGTAGTGAGTGCTCACCCATCTTTGGGGAGACTGATGGTTCATCCATATTGTGATGATGATTTACACAATGATGGGACATCTTAGTGGTCAAAATTTGGGGTATGAGAGATGCCCCTATTTAATCTTCTTGGACCCGAAGGTGTAAATGGCGAAGGTATTCGGGCATTCGGGGTGCAAGAGGATTAAATATTGGAATACCCGAAATTTTGATGGTGGTTATGAATGGTAGTTCACGCATCCTTCTTCTTTTGCTAAGCAGTGATGCTTAAAAAAGGTAAAAACTTCCCCTCGATCCTGGTCCTCAAGCTAATCTAGTCCCCCGCTAAGTAGATTTTGCCTCTCTCAATCGAGGTCTTAATCCACTAATCAATCAGATTAATACAATGCACAAGCCAAACTGCTGGTGACTAACAGCAACCTCTAAGACTCTCAAGTCCTAGACTTCTCAAGAAATCCAACCTTACTGGTCTTTCTCAAGGAACAACCTCTAAGACAACACGTCTTAGACTTCTCAAGAAATCCAACCTTACAGGTCTTTCTCAAGGTACTCAAACCTAAGTTTAAAAGTGTTTAGTTTACAGAATAGTGCTTCTTATACAAGCTGAGATGTAAACAATTTTTGGATCTATATGACTTAAGAAAGATATTAGTAAGAGAGTATTTTTACAGTAAGCTTTCGTGTGTCTTTCTTCAAGTCTTCATGTCTTTATATAGTCATGTAAAATGTGACCGTTGAAGAGTAATCATAGCGATTTTAGACAGAAGGCGGCTTGATAGAGACGTGGGGATAGATAATACTTCTGTGTCTTGTCTTGTCAATATATCTTCGTTTGTACTGTTGCACTGTTACCAAGATATCTTCGTTTGTACTATTGTACGGTTGTACTTCGTTGCTTAGTCTTCTTATCTTCTTATCTTCTTATCTTCAAAGGCTTCTGCGAGCATGAGTAAGAAGAGAAAACGTAGCTTGGTTCTTAAGATCTTCAAGACTTGGAGTCCTCAGAACTGTGTCTTTAGAGTCTTCAGCACTTGGTCTTCAAAACCCTTTATCTAGGGAGCGTAAGTCTTCAGCATCTGAACTTTGTTCATCAGAACCTCTGTCTTCAGATCTTCAGAACTTGTTCCCTTTAGAAATTATATCAGAGTCTTGCAATCTTCAGATTCTCCTTAAACAATTACTTCTATTTAGCATATCAAGTGTAACGCATAGGCGAAAATATTCTCTTCTAACAACTTAGCCACGCTATTTGTCGGAAGCAAAACCAGTTTGTTAAATTCTCAAAAATAACAAACATTAGACTCACAAAATTGTTCATACAAACATACTTATTTGATATCATCAACACTCAGAGGCATTGTTGCAGAACCAAATCTTGTTCTCACAATCTCCCCCTCTTTGATGATGATAAAACTATGTATTTTGATGACGCAATTTTATACATAACACAACGATAATCGTAATAAGGAGGTTAAGGAATACTTATCCTTCGCATGAGATACTCCCCCTGAATCTTAGACTGGGTGAAGATCAAATATCCAGACTTGTGAACCTTTCTATATGAACTCCCCCTGATTCCAATAGGTCAGATACTGAAATCTTCATAGTCTTGATTCAATTACAAACTTTAGAGTTTGACAAGAACTCGGGTTTTCATCTCAGAACCTTGTTTCTATCAACACTCAAGGACTTGAATTGTCACAGCCAAAACATCTTGATTTCTTTGAAGTTTAACTTTATGATGTTTAGTAGGATCAGAATTCCTGAAAAGAAACAAATCTAACAGAAATAGTAGTTTATTTGTTAAACTGTAAACAACTTCTTTTTCAGAGATTGACTAATGAGAACCAAAATATCACATTCATTACTTCTCCCCCTTTTTTTCATTATCAAAAAGATTTGTAAACCAAGGGTGAAAAACTAAGTTCTAAATCCTAAATTCATAGAGCTGAAAGAAACAAAGAAAAAATTAAGTGCTTCCAAAGGACATCTTGTCCAGAATCTTTTGAAGTAAGCTCTGAACATTTGCATTGACAGCCTTTTGTTCTGCAAAATTTTCTCTGAAAATCTATTGTTCGCTTCTGATTTCTTTAATTGAATTTTCCAAACGCACCACAGCCGGTTCAGATGAGGAAACAACTAAGGCGTCATGCTTATCTTTTTCTGTAGCTTCAGCTTCTTGCACCAATCTGGCTTCCTCTTCTGCTAGAAGTCTTGCTTCTTCAACAGCGTTTTCTTCACCTTATTTCTGCTTCGCAGCCAAAAGCTTTAATTCTTTTATCCTCTCTTCAGATTCTGCGCTTTCCTTTGCAAACTGAACTCCAACAGTTTTAGTGGCGTCTGAGAAGCTTGTAATTCTTGCAAATTCAGAATCTAACCATTTCTGAAAGTTTTTCCAAGAATTCTTAAGCTCTACAGGCTTGGCACTTGTGCTTGCTTCTGCTCTTAATTTTGCTACCTTCTTTATTGCCTTGTTACGAAACTGACTAATGCATTCTTCGAGGGTTATTGGAAGGGGTATGTCATAGATGACCAGAGCAAGGTTAGGCTCAGCAGAGTTAGTCTTAGAATGTGCTAGTTGATATGAAATAGTCTTAGTATGAACAGGTTCAGATGTTGTTTGATCAGTAAAGGACGATAACTCAAGGATTTATGAAACCGTGAAAGGTTCATATGTGACAATTTCTAGAGTATCAGAGATGGTTTCCTTAGATCCTGGTTCAATGTTAAGGGTATGAGAATCAGAGAGTAGGTTCGGAGAACCTGGTTCATTTGGTTGAATGAGTGGAGAGGTTATTGTTGAGGTGTAGGTAGGAATGGCTTTAGATGGAATAGGTATACTAATTGATGAAATGGGAGGCGGTAGAATAGTAGTAGTTGGAGGAGGAATTGAAAAAGATGGTGGTTTAAACTTTACTTGTGGGTTGGAGGTAGGAATGAAAGTAGTTTGAAATGATGATCATGATGCAGTAACAGGTTTAGTAACATCCATTGAAACAGAAGAATTTGTAGCAGACTTACTAGTTTGCAAAAAGGAGAGAAGGCAGAGTGGAAGTCTTGGAAGATTCAGACTTGTCATCCTTTTTCTTTTTCTTAAGCTCAGAATCCTCTTCAGTTTGCTTCCTCTTGCTTCTAGTAACATATTGAGGTTTGGGAGCAACATATTCAATTCTGAAGTTGGACATGTCATGTCCTTCTTCTTTCATCATAGTAACAAATGAAGTAATTTTTTGTATATTATCACCTCTGTGATAGATAGGATAGTTCATCACTGGAATTCTGTGTTTAATCACAGTGTCATGAGAGATAGAGAAAGGTTTCACTTCAACATTCTTGATCATTTTGATATGTTTAAGATTCATAACATTGAAGGCTTCTCCTATGCTTGGAGTCAAGTATTCTGTATATATGGCTTCTTTAACTAGATAATTCACTATGCCACTTTGAACAAAGATATCAGATAGTAATCTTCCGAAAGGAATGTAAGTTGTAATCTTCTTTTCTGGCGAAGCTGTTGTTCTTGTTTTGCGTACCATATCCCTTAGATAGTAAAACAGAATAGAGGGTAGACACATTTTCTCATTTTTGTGAAAATAGTACAGCATGTACTTTTGATTTGTATTGAAGTAGTCTGCAGCACTTTTTGAAGGTCTTGGATTGATACAAACAAGAATAATATTGTGCCAGATTCTCAGATTATCACGCAAGTCCTTGCTTTTATACTCTATTTTCCCAGATTGATAATTTGTAAAAATTTATTTGTTGATGACAGAGTCAGATTTGTCAATCTTTCCATAAACTTGTTTGCCTTCCAAGAACTTCATTCCTAGCAGATCTGAGATTGACTTCTCAGTGATAACAATCTTATTTTCCATAACAAAAGAGACAACATGAAGATCGTCAGTGACAGCCTGCCTCCAGAAGTCTTTTACCAGAGCTTCATAGGTAGGGCCTCTAGGTCTGTCAAAATAACGTTTCCAACCTTGAATGTTTAGTTGATCATGAAGGTTAAACCCATTATCACAAAGATTGTTAAAGTCGACATCTAGTTCTTTGAGAACACTTAGATCGTCTGCATGAACAACACAAGTAACTGCGGCATCTCTTTGAGTTACATGGTTTTCATCGATCTTAGGAGGTGACAATGAAGTCGAAGCAACAGGTGCGGTGGTTGCAGAAGTTGTAGAAGGCGCAACAGATGAAGATGGTAACTCTTTGGAGGGATTCAATGACGCTTCCATTTGTTCGAAAAATTGAACGGTTGCTTGTTGAATGTCGTTCATCATGATGTTGGTTGACATTGATGAAGATGAAGACGGTGAATGAGCGATTAAGAGAGAGAGAAGCGATTTAGGGTTTTAGGGTTTCTAACCGTGTGGAAGTGGAAATAAGGCAGTGTGAGTGGGTATATAAAATGTTTTTGAAAATGAGAGGTTAAACACAGTACTGGGGATTAATGAATGAATGTAATCATGATTTAAGTTAATTCTAAGAAAATTATTGTTCATTCTGTATTTTAAGAAGATGTAATGATTTAGGTATAATCGAAATTACACGCATTACTCATTTTCTAATTAAGTGACACGTTTGAATGTTCTCAGAGTCTGGACAACCCAAAAGTTTCCATCAGATCAGAGACACTTCTGACTGAAGTAGCTTCTGATGGCTAAGATTAAACGAAAAACTTACTCTAACCAAACACATCTAATTCTGATGCACTCTTACTCTGGACAATAGTCCATTTTCAGATGCTTCAAAATAATTTGAAATCTATCTTCAGCTAAGGGTTTTGTAAAAATATCAGCCCATTGATGGTCTGTATCAATAAATTTTAAGCACAAAATTCCCTTCTGAACATAGTCTCTAATGAAATGATGTTTTATTTCTATGTGTTTAGCCCTAGAATGTAAGATTGGGTTTTTGCTTAAACAGATAGCAGCAGTATTATCATAGAAGATAGGAATGTTACTCTCGTGTATCTGATAATCTTTTAGTTAATTTTTATCCACAACATCTGCGTACTGTATAAGGAAGCGGATATGTATTCCGCTTTTGCTGTTGAGAGAGTAATTGTTGATTGTCTCTAACTTGACCAAGAGATCAGATTTTTCACTAGAAACTGACAGTTTCCAGATGTGCTTTTTCTTTCCAATCTATCTCCAGCATTATCTGCATCACAGTATCCAGAAAGAGTGTACTCTGATGCTTTCTCATACATCAAGCCAAGGTTAGTAGTTCCTTTCAGATGCCTTAGAATTCTTTTAACAGCAGTTAAATGAGATTCTCTAGGATCTTATTGAAATCTAGCACACAGATGGACGCTGAATAAAATATCAGGTCTAGAAGCCGTTAAATACATAAGAGAAACTATCATACCATGATAGATCTTTTGACAAACCTTACCACTTACTTCTTCTTTCTCCATGACGCATGTTGGATGCTTTGGAGTCTTTCCTATTTTACAATCTATCATGTTGAATTTCCTCAAAGGTTCTTTAGTGTACTTACTTTGATGAATGTAAGTAGCCTCTGGTTTCTGATAAATTTGAATTCCCAAAAAGAACTTCAACTCACCCATCAGACTCATTTTGAACTCTGCTTGCATTAGCTTAGAAAACTCCTTGCAGGGAGAGGGATTAGCAGAACCAAAAATAATATCATCAACGTAAATTTGAACTATGAGTATATCATTTTTGTATGATTTACAGAAGAGAGTGGTGTTAACCTTGCCTCTGGTGAAGTTATTTTCTAAAAGAAAATTGCTCAATCTGTCGTACCAAGCTCTGGGAGCTTACTTCAGACCATAGAGAGATTTTTTGAGTTTAAAAACAAAATCCAACTTCTCTGAGTTTGCAAAACCAGGAGGTTGTTTGACATAGACTTCTTTTGATATATAACCATTCAAAAATGCACTCTTAACATCCATGTGGTATAAGATGATGTTATGATTTACTGAAAAGGAAATTAACAAGCGTATGGCTTCTAGTCTAGCGACTGGAGCAAAGGTTTCATTGTAATTTATCCCTTCTTGTTGACTGTAACCTTGCAACTAATCGTGCCTTATTTCTGACAACCTCACCCTTTTCATTGAGCTTGTTTCTGAATACCCATTTAGTTCCAATTACATGGACACCTTTAGACTTTGGAACAAGATCCCATACATCGTTCTTTGAAAACTGGTTAAGTTCTTCTTCCATTGCCAGAACCCAGTCCTTGTCCAGAAGAGCTTCATCAACTAACGTTGGCTCAATTAAAGACACCAATCCCAGAAGCATTTCTTCAGAAGGTTTGAAAGTTGATCTGGTTCTGATGGGAGCGTCCTTGCTTCCCAGAATTAGTTCTTCAAGGTGTGAAGTTGAAATTCTACTTTTCTTTTATTGTGGAGTATCAGAAGGTACATCAATAATGTCAGAAGTAGTAACTTCTGGAGCTTTAACTTCTTCTTCCTTTTCTTTGGGTTCTAAAAAGCTGATTTCCAAATCTGCAAATTTTTCAACTAGATTTGACTTTTCAGGGCCAAGCTTATCATCGAATCTGACATGAATTGATTCTTCCACAATTTGTGATTTTGTGTTATACACTCTGTAGCCTCTTGAGTGTTCAGAGTATCCTAATAACAGACACTTATGTGCTTTGGGATCAAACTTGCCAAGATTTTCTTTAATGTTCAACATAAAACAAATACATCCAAAAGGATGAAAATAAGAAATGTTGGGAATTCTATTCTTCCATAATTCATAAGGAGTTTTACTCAAAACAGGTCTTATGGAAATTCTATTTTGAATATAACATGCTGTGTTAACTGCCTCTGCCCAGAAGTGCTTAGCCATGTCAGTTTCTTGGATCACGGTACGAGCCATTTCTTGTAAAGTCCTATTCTTTCTTTCTACCACTCCATTTTGTTGTGGAGTTATAGGACAGGAAAAATCATGAGATATCCCATGCGAATCAAAAAGTTTTTCAAAATCTTTGTTTTCAAATTCTCCACCATGATCACTTCTGACTTTGACGATTTTGCAATTCTTTTCATTTTGCACTTGGGTGCAGAAGGAAGCAAACAAAGAATGTCACTCATCCTTGTGCCTTAAGAATTTTACCCATGTCCAACGACTGTAATCATCAACGATGACGAGTCCATATTTCTTACCATTGAAAGAAGCAGTTTTCACTGGTCCAAATAGATCAATGTGAAGAAGTTCTAATAGTCTAGAGGTAGAAACAATGTTCTTTGCTTTAAAAGAAGTTTTTGAAAACATTCCTTTCTGACATGCTTCACAAAGAGCATCTGAGGAGTAATTCAGATTTGGCAAACCTCTGACAAGTCCTAGCTTGTTCAGCTGAGAAATTCTTCTCAAGCTAACATGACCCAGACATTTGTGCCAGACCCATTGCTCTTCATTGACAGATAGAATACACTTTACATTCTGATGTTTAAATCTGATAATTTAATTTTGTAAGTATTGTTCTTCCTCTTACCATTGAATAGAACAGATCCATCCTTCTAACTAACAGCCTTACAAAACGTTTGATTGAAAATAACATCATAACCATTGTCACTAAGTTGGCTAATTGACAACAGATTATGCATTAGACCTTCAACTAAAAGAACATTATTAATAGAAGGAAGTTTACCATTACCAACAGTTCCGGAGCCAATGATTCTTCCCTTCTGGTTTCCTCCGAAACCGACGACACCTCCAGGCTTAAGTTCCAAATCTTGGAACATATGTCGTTGTCCCGTCATGTGTCGCGAGCATCCACAGTTCAGGTACCATGACTGGTGTTTCAGTGGTGCCAACTAGGATATATGCAATATAAATTATCTTATTCTTAGGTACCCATTTTGTGGGTCCTTTCATATTAATATTTCCAGAGGTTCTGACACCTTTGGATTTTCGTGCAGCAGGATAATAGTGTGGAATTTGCGCATGATATTTAAGCTTAGAAGTTTTCTTCTGTGTCTCTATTTGTGGTGCAACAGACTTAGAACCTTCAGGTTCTGGACATTTCAGTTTAGTGTCAGCAAACATAAATTGTTTGATACTCTTGGTCTCATCATATGGTTTTGATGGTCCTGAATATCCCATACCTCTACTTCCATTTCAGCTAACTCCATAGATCATTGAAGCCATTTTGCTTCTATCTATGCTTTTAGCAAGGAAGTGCTGAAAAGCTCTATCATATCTGACCACTTCATTAGTGCCAGTTATGTCAGAAGTAATCTCTTCTTCTAACTTAGAGACTTTACTTTTTAAAGCAGCATTTGATTTTTCTAAAAAGAATAATTTTTCATTTAATTCAGAAATAGTTTGCTTGCTCTTAGTAAGGTCCTCGGAAGGAACCACAAAAGTCTTTTTCAGAGTTTTGTGTTTTCTTAGAAGAAGTTGATACCTTTTCATATGTTCAGATAATCCTATTTCAAGTTCAGAATGAGATAAGGAAGAAAGTACCTCTCTGTTGTCATCAGAGTCTGATTCTTCATCAAGTATTTGTTCTCCTTTTGATAAGGCTTCGTACGTGCTGGTCTTAGCCATGAATGCCACGTTGGCATGTTCTCCATCAGAATCTTCTTCTAACTCTGAATCATCCCATGTTGCCATAAGACTCTTTTTAGCTTTCTTAGGTCTTCCATCTTTCTTGAACTTTGGACAATCATTCTTGATATGTCTTGGCTCCTTGCATTCAAAACATGTAACTTCTTTTCCATAAGCTTTCTTTTGACCATATGTAGACTCAGATCTACCTTTAGTTCTTCTTGGTCCTCTGAACTTATTCTTTCTTTATTTCCACAGTTGGCTTATCTTCCTTGATATAAGAGATAATTCATCTTCGTATGAATCTTCTTCGGATTCTTCTTATTCTTCCTCTGCTTGATAAGCCTTTTTCTTCTCAGACTTAGCCTTTAGAGCAATAGGTTTACCTTTCTTCTGAGGTTCATCTTCTTGAAGTTCTATTTCTTGACTCCTTAAAGAACTAATTAGTTCCTCAAGACTTATGTTATTCAAATCCTTTGCTAATTTCAAAGTGGTTACCATTGGTCTCCATTTGACAGGCATACTTATGATAATCTTCTTGACATGATCAGCAGTAGAGTAACCTTTGTCCAGAACTCTGAGTCCTGCAACAAGCATCTGGAATCTTGAAAACATAATTTCCACAGATTCATCGTCTTCCATTCTGATGGCTTCATATTTCTGAATTAGGGCAAGAGCCTTTGTCTCCTTGACTTGAGCGTTGCCTTCATGAGTCATTCAGAGAGAGTCAAAAATAGACTTTGCAGTCTCTTTGTTTGTAATATTTTCATATTTTGGATATGAAATTGCATTTAACAGAATCGTTCTTGCTCTATGATGATTCTTGTAGATCTTCTTTTGAGCATCTGTCAATACACTTCTGGCAATCTTTTTGCCTTCAGAGTCTACTGAGTAACTGTAGCCATCAACTACCAGATCCCATAGATCTAAGTCAAAAGCTAAAAGTAACTCTCAATTCTATCTTTCCAATAGTCAAATTTTTCACCATAAAAGATAGGAGGTTTTACACTATATGAATCTCTTTCATTAGCAGCAACATTTGGTTCAGGTGCAGCCATTGTTTTTCACACTTGGATCGGTATTGAACACTGTTAAGTGCTTGATAAAAATTCAACCTTTTTATCACCTCAGAACCGGAGCTCTGATGCCAATTGAAGGTGTGAAAAACACAAGAAAGGGGGTTTGAATTAGTTTTTCAAAATAAAATCGTTTCCTTTTAAACTAATCCCCTTAACAACACTTTCACTTATGAGTAATAATCTTAATGAAGCTATAAAGAGATAACACTGTATGTTCATACTAGTTCACTTGAGAAATCCTCAAGCTAATCTAGTCCACCCGCCAAGGTAATTTTGCCTCTATGAATCGAGGTCTTAATCCACTAATCAATCAGATTAATACAATGCACGAGCCAAACTGCTGGTGACTAACAACAACCTCTAAGACTCTCAAGTCCTAGACTTCTCAAGAAATCCAACCTTACCGTCCTTTCTCAAGGAACAACCTCTAAGACAACACGTCTTAGACTTCTCAAGAAATCCAACCTTACAGGTCTTTCTCAAGGTACTTAAACCTAAGTTTGAAAGTGTTTAGTTTACAGAATAGTGCTTCTTATACAAGTTGAGATGTAAACAATTTTTGAATCTATATGACTTAAGAAAGATATTAGTAAGAGAGTATTTTTGCAGTAAGTTTTCGTGTGTCTTTCTTCAAGTCTTCATGTCTTTATATAGTCGTGTAAAATGTGATCGTTGAAGAGTAATCGTAGAGATTTTAGACTGACAGCGGCTTGATAGAGACGTGGGGACAGATAATACTTTTGTGTCCTGTCTTGTCAATATATCTTCGTTTGTATTGTTGCACTGTTACCAAGATATCTTCATTTGTACTCTTGTACAATTATACTTCGTTGCTTAGTCTTCTTATCTTCTTATCTTCCGAGGCTTCTGCGAGCATGAGTAAGAAGGGAAAATGTAGCTTGGTTCTTAAGATCTTCAAGTCTTGGAGTCCTCAGAACTGCGTCTTTATAGTCTTCAGCACTTGGTCTTCAGAACCCTTTATCTAGGCAGCGTAAGTCTTCAGCATCTGAACTTTTTTCATCAGAGCCTCTGTCTTCAGATCTTCAGAACTTGTTCCCTTTAGAAATTATATCAGAGTCTTGCAATCTTCAGATTCTCCTAAAGCAATTATTGTTATTTAGCAGATCAACTGTAACGCATAGGCAAAAATATTCTCTTCTAACAACTTAGCCACGCTATTTATCGGAAGCAGAACCTGTTTGTTAAATTCTCAAAAATAACAAACATTAGACTCACAAAATTGTTCATACAAACATACTTGTTTGATATCATCAAAACTCAGAGACATTGTTGCAGAACCAAATCTTATTCTCACAAGTACTCCCTAGCAAAGTGTTAAGCCTGAATTCCCAACTAAGCTTTGATTCAAGGATCCCAATTTCCTCAGGTGGATGTGTTTCTTTTCGCCAACAGGATATTTATTTTATCCCTTGTGAAGTCTTAAGCCTAGTATCCCCAACTACAACTTTGATTCAAGTTTCTCCAGTTGTGGGTGATCCCTTACCCAATGGATCTTTCTTTCACTACGCCAAAAATGACAATATCAAGGGATGAACGGGATCAAGTGCATTTGTATGTTCTGCACAATGATAACGAGGTTGAGCCATATGTTGAAATGCACAAGGATGTACTCCGAAGGTTAAATCAGAACAAAAATGAAAATTGGATAGTACGAGAGCACAATCAAAGTTTTATACAATGGTTAAAGGATCATATTTATTCGAAGCGCTCTTCAGATCCCACTTCAGTAACAGAAAGGTTGAGATGTTTGGCATATGGTCCAAGTTTGCATGTGTTTTCTCATAGCGCATACGCAATTAATGGATACACATTTTATACCAAAGAACAAGATGATAAAAGTACTATGCAAAATAGTGGTGTCACTGTGCTAGCTGAAGCAATGCACATATCAAGTATGAAAGACTTAAACCCCAAATATGAAAATCTATCATATTTTGGAGTTATTGAGCACATTTGGGTGTTTGATTACGAGAAGTTTCAGATTCCTATCTTTTGTTGCAAGTGGGTAAATAGTAGTGGCATACGAATGGATAAGTCAGGATTTTTGCAAGTGGATCTTAATAAGGTGGGGTACAAAGATGAGCCTTTTATTCTAGCATCTCAAGCTAAACAAGTGTTCTATGTCACTGACCCGACGAGTACGAAATGGTCTATAGTGCTTTTATCTAACAAAGTTGTTGATGATAGCGGTGTAGATCAATGTGATATTGATGTTGAGAATGAGTCATGCATTAGACGGAATGAGTTGTATAATAGAAATGATCAAGATGAGGATCTTATAGCGGATGAGTCATATATCAGAAATGATCATAACGAGGGAATTTGGATCAATTCATCCGTCCGTATTGCTAAGAAACAAGTAATTCATATTCCAACCAAGAAAAGAAAGAGATGTTAGTGAAAGAGGTAATATAATAAAATGATATATATTATAATTTTTTATTCATTTATTTATTTATTTATGTGAATTGTTCTAAATATTCATTTATATTTTATTTTGATATAGATTGCGGTTATTTCATGTTGAGGTTTATGAGAGAAACTCTTTTTTTGGATCGAATAGAGATTCCATCCGATGTATGTATTTCTAACTTATGAGTTATTTTAATATTTAACACATATTTCTCATATAATTAAATAGTTGAAACTAAATCAAACTATGTTATATTATTATGTAGTACTTTGATGAATTCAAGTGTGCGTATTACTCAAGAGATCATTTGGATGAAATTAAAGAGGATTGGTGTCAATTCATTATTGAGCTCGGAGTTTTATAAAGTATATTGTACTCTTACTTTAATTGATGAGAATTTTGAGTATGTATAACTTTGTAACTATAGACATTGTTTATGTCTTGTTTTAATTGAATTACAATCTTTTTGTGTTGTTTCAGGTTATATATGCAAAGTAGAAGATATAGTTATATTGATGTGCATTGCTTTTTGCTTAGCATTTCTATAAGTAATATGTAGATTTGAAGCAAAATGTTTTGTTGGATGAAATGATTTGTATCATCAATTGTTTTGTATATATAAATTGTTGGATGAAAATTGTATATATAAATAGGAAAAATTGGTGCGTATATATTGGTTTGAAACTCCAATTTATGATATTTTGGTGCAAAATGTGGTTGAAAAACAGGTGCAAATTGTGGTTGAAAACCTGGTGCAAATTCTGGTTTAAAAACAGGTGCATATAAACTGTATAAAATAAACAGCGCTTTTTTTAAGTAATTTTTATAAAAAATTTCGTATACCTTAGACAGCGCTTTACACTAAACGCGCTGTCTAAGGTGGGGTTTAGACAGCACTTTCGCAAAAAGCACTGGCTAAAGTGGAGTTTAGACATCGCTTATACCAACATGCGCTGTCTAAGGTATACCAATAAAAGCAAAAGCGCTGTCTAAGGTATACTAAAAAAAGGCAAAAAGCGCTGTCTAATGTTAGTCTAAAAAAACAAAAAGCGTTGTCTAAAGCACCATTTAGACAGCGCCTTTACAAAAAAAAGTGTTGTCTAAAATATAAACAAAAGCGCTGTCTATTGTAAAAGCGCTGTCTAAAGCAGTGCTTTGACAGCGTTTTTTTCAGTCAAAACACCCCTTTAGACAGCGCTTCTTACATTAACCAAAGCGCTGTCTAATCTTTTAGCAGTGCCAGTTTAGACAGCGCTTTTAAGCGCTGTGTAATTCCAAAAAAAGCGCTGTCAAAAGGCTTTTATGGCATAATGTTTCCCCTGAAGCGGAGTTCATGTTGTTATCCCCTAGTGGATACTTGATGTTAGAAGACTGAATTTTGAATTATCCCCAAGTGAAGTATATTCCTCTCCCCAGAGAGATTGGATCCTTGAAGCAATACTTTGTTCCATCTATGGCTTTTAAATCATCTCTAGTGATGTTTCCATCCTGTTGAGATTGGTTGAGTATTCGGTTGTACTGCGATGTTTATTTCATCTCCAGTTTATCTCTTTTTGTCTATTTTGTCAGCATAAACATAACATGACATACATTTATTCATGCATGCATACATGATACATGTTCATTTCACATTTTTGGGATGTTGTTTACTTCACTTACTTTGATTGTGTTCATCCCTAAGTGATGCCTTTCCTGTCTCCCAATAGAGTTGTCAGCCTTAAGCAGAAAGTGTATATCCTTTCTAATTCCCCACTGAGTTTGCTCCTTTTGGAAGATTTTGCTTTAGTTTTCCTTCCCAGTTCATTATCTGGATGAAACTAATCGTCATCTGAGATATTTCCTCGTTGGGACTAGTCTTATTAGACCCATTTCTCTTCAGATTGTTCCTGGATCGAACTTTAGTCCTCTGAATTTATTACCTTTGGTTTAAGCTACCATATGTTTTGTAGTAGGTAATATATATATTTTTCTTTGGTTGGTAACCTTTGGTTTAAGCTACCATACGCTTGGTAGTAGGTAATCTTTCATTCTGAGCTTATTACCTTTGGTTTAAGCTACCATATGTTTGGTAGTAGGTAATATATCTCTCTTTCTTTGGTTGGTTACCTTTGGTTTAAGCTACCATGTGTTTGGTAGTAGGTAATCTTTCCTTCTGAGCTTATTACCTTTGGTTTAAGCTACCATATGTTTGGTAGTAGGTAATATATCTCTATTTCTTTGGTTGGTTACCTTTGGTTTAAGCTACCATATGTTTGGTAGTAGGTAACTTTTACTTCTGAGTTTATTACCTTTGGTTTAAGCTACCATATGTTTTGTAGTAGATAATCTATCCCCAATGAAGTAATTAACATATCAATTGTTCTTTCATCAAATGGTATCTCTTCGGAAGTCCCATCAGAGAAGTTTGTTGAAGACTTTTACAAGTGTTTTTCTCTTTATTTGAGATACCCTGTTACAAGAATTTCATTTGGTCCAATGCAATTTCAGACTATAGCTAGTAATGTTCTCCTCAATGAGCTTATTATCACAATTTTCTTCCATCAAATGGCATCTCTCCGGAAGTTCCGTCAAAGAAGTTTGGTGAAGATTCTTACAAATAATCTTTCTCTTTATTTGAGAAATTTGTTTTGCAAAGTCAACTGGCCTGCATCTCTTTTGAAGATCCCTAGTGAATTTATTTTCCATCATATGGCATCTCTTCGAAAAAAACTCGAAGAGAAGTTTGGTGAAGCCTCTTTTTCCACCAAATTGCATCTCCTTGGGAAAAGTCCCGCAGAGAAGTTTGTTGTGAAATTTATCTAACCTGCCCGTAACTCTTCTGAAGATCCCTGGTAGAGTTATTGATTCGTAATTCCTAGCAAATGGCAGTCCCTTTTGTGGAGATAGTTTGTATTTGGTCATTTTCAAGTGGAAGACTTGATTAAAGAAGAAACTAAGACCCGTTCTTGGCTTGTGACCCGAAGCGTGGGGAGGTTTATTGTTATCCTTTTCAAGTGGAAGACTTGATTAAAGAAGAAACTGAGACCCTTTCGTGGCTTGTGACCCGAAGCGTGGGGAGGTTTATTATTACCCTTTTCAAGTGGAAGATGTGATTAAAGAAGAAACTGAGACCCGTTCATGGCTTGTGACCCGAGGCGTAGGGAGGTTTATTGTTACCCTTTTCAAGTGGAAGACTTGATTAAGGAAGAAACTGAGACTCGTTCGTGGCTTATGACCTGAGGCGTGGGGAGGTTTATTATCCTTTCAAACAGGTTATTTGATTATTTGAAGTTAAACCCTATTCCGGTATCGGAAGCTTATTTTATTCAAATTTTGAAGTTCTCAATCTTTCCCTAGTGGAGTTGTCAATCTTTTCCCAGTCAATCTTATTGCATTCATATCATATCATATCATATAATAAGCATCTTTGTGGTATCTTAGGGCCAAAAATTGTGCATGTTTGTATTTAAGTCTCTCCAATTGCGTCGTGCCGAAGATTTTAATCTTCATATCTCCGAATAGAAGAAACTTAAATAGGGGCATTTGTTATACTCTAATTTTCAACCCTAAGATCCCTCCTTCATTTGCATCATTTGCATAGAATCAACCACCTTTTGTGTGTATTTTTATGTTTTGCTAACCTCATGAAAATACAAAAATATATGTCTTACCTGCTTTGTTTACAAGTTAGGGTTTGGCATCAAGAAGTTCAAGTGGTTGATCAATCAAGGCCTAGTGTGATCCTCAACATCTCAATTTCTCCCATTCATTCATGATGATCAAGAGATTCCATTCATCAATAATCAAGTTCAAGATTGCATCAATTCAAGTTCATCAAGCCACAATTCATCTGGTACTCCAAACTTGGGTTTTGGTCAAAGTTAACTTTATATTGACTTTTTGACCTAAACATGATCTCATGCCTCAAAAAATGATCCAAAGGTTTAAAGTGAGTCTTTGTGGTCCATTCACATGATCCACTTAGATCAAGAAGTTTGATTCATTGATAAATGGAAAGATTTGATTCAACTGATAAAAAGTCAACAGATGCTCTAAGTCAAAGTTTGACTTTTGACATTTTTGATCAACTATGGACTTCTCAAGTCAAGAATCAAAGAAATGTGGAAAATAATTGGGTTTGATCAAGTTTAATCAAGGGAAATCAAGAAAGAGATCAAAGTTGTCAAAATTGAGGAACTTAGAAATTTTTCTAAGTACAAAATTCCATGTTCATGTTGGTGACTTTCCAAGGATGTAACTTCTTCCTCAAGCATCCATTTTGAGCAAACAAGAGCTTTAATTCCATATTTCATGGCATACAACATGATAGTGAAGAGTTTCAATCCAAAATCATTCCATAATTCATTAAAGAGTCATGCCAAGATGGGGTGTCAAAGTTGTGAAAATTGCCTAACACTTAGAGTTTTTTTCTAAGTGTCAAATAGTTTTAACTTCCACTTTCCATGGCCAGTTTTCTCCATGATCCAATATGACTCAAATAAAGTGATCAACATAAAAGTTAAATTACATGATCCCCTCGTTCCATTGATACCAAGAGAAAGAATTTTGGTGACTCGAGCATGAAGTGATGATTTAAACATGAGGCCATGTTGAAGTTGTTCCAAAGGACACATTTTTGATGTCATGACCAAACCTTTGTCTTGCCACACATGAACCAAGGAAAGGCAAAGCAATTTCATTATTTGACCTGATGCATTTCAGATGTGCAAGGCATGCTACAAGATGCCAAAAGTCCCAACCACCAAGACTTGCCTCATTTGGTGCTTACAAAAGCAAGATGTCATAAAGCACCCATTCCATATTCATGCTTCAAACCAAACTTGTTGACTAAGTTTGTGTAAACCAAGGGACCTCAGCATCAAGCCAAATAAGAATAGCTGTTAAAAAGAGGAAGAGAGATCAGAGCAAGGCATCAAAAGTTTGAACCAAAAGCTCTTGTCATTCTTTTCCATTTTTGCTTATGATCCAAGGAACAATGCAAGTATTTGGTTAAAGCCTTGATCCCAACCAAAACCCAAATCCCTATATAAACAAGCTTTCATTCATCATAAGAACACACACAAAAAGCCTTCAAGAACTCAGAATCACATCACACCATAACTCAAAAACTCCATTGAAGCCAAAATTCAAAACTCACCATTCCTACACTTTCCTTCCACGTTTCCACCACAAATACTTTTCATGAACTTCATATAAGTTACGGTATGCATTAGATACAAGTTGTAGCACCTATAACTCCATAAGCATATCTCACTTTTTTCATTTGCAAGTGGATTCGAGTAGAACAATTCAGAGGGTCTCTACACAAACTAATCACATCAACACACTCCTGGGGACTCAAGGAAGCTAAAGGGACCTTTAGTTCATTTATGGAAGAGCGTTTGAAGGTGCAACGGACACATTCTGGTTGGTAAATTCTTCTTATTTTGAACTCCCTTTTAGAAGCTTCATTTCATGCCATTCTTGTTACCATTATGTTTGTTATGATGTGAGGATTGAAAGCCCCATGAAAATGGGCATTGGTTGATGATGTATGTGATTTAATTTCATTTTGAAAAGTTAGATTTTCACTGGTTTCTTTTAAAATTCGTCAGTTAGAGATGAAATAAATAAAAACTATTGTCATATTCATATTCCTCGTGAAATTCTGATCAAGTTGTTATAATCACATGTTGTGTTTGGTTAAAAAATGAGGAAGTGGCATTATTTGAAAAAAATAAAGTTACAGTAACGATCTCAAGGTAGAAGATGAAGTACCTCTTTTTCTTTTTTAAATGTTGTTTTAATATATTATGTGTTGAACGCGCATTATGACTGGCAAGCCAGTCTTGGCATAGTGGTGTGTGAGTGTGTCTAGTGTCTACATGCTTAGGGTCCCGGGTTCAAGACCCCTGGAACCCTTTTTGCCATTTTCCTTGATTTTTCCTTTTTCTCTCTTTTAGCCATTTCTTTTTCATTTCCTTTTAATTTTTGTTCTTTTTTATTTCTTTTATTTTCCTTTGATTAATTAATTTACTTTTTTTTTTCATTTTATTTACTTTTGCATTAAAATATCAAAATTCCAAAATATTTTATTTACTCATGGTTAATTATTATTACTATTTTGATTTTATGTTAAAAATCATAAATAAAAAATATGTTATTATTACTTATTATATATTAAAAAATTCAAAAATATTTTTATTAACTATTTATTATAAAATTAAAAAATCCCTAAAAATTTTATCTTATTTGTTTATTTAGGATTTTAATTTGTTCCTTTTATTTTGAATACTTTTGATCCCGTTTTAATGTACTTTGATTAAATAGTTTGGCCACACTTTGTTGATTTACTTCTTGTTCATTGTTGACCTAATTTTATGATGAATCCATATCTTTATGTTTGATTCAAATGATTGATGAGATTGTTTAATACTTCGATGTCATAATGATTGATGTTGGATCCATGTACCATGCTTTTATTGATGTTCATTTGTTGATGATAGTAACTTGTCTTGATGATCCAAATTTGCCATGAGTATGTCTTATTGAAGCATGTCTTGATACTTTGAGGATTGATAATGATGTGTGTTAATGTTTAATCATAGGTTGAGCCATGTTTATATTTGATGATCCATGATTGATTTTGCTTGAGTTTAATACTATGCTTTGATCATACTTATGTGCTCACTTGATTCTTGCTGTACTTGATTGAGTTTGATGACATTTCTTATTGAGCTCTATTGATGATGCCTTTTACATATACCTTATGCTTTGTCTTTGTGATATATCCTCTTAATCTAAGGGAGGGATGCATTGTTGACTAGATTGTCATGTGTGTGTGTTTAATATATAGTTGTTGCATTCTTTACTCATCATTTACTTTAGACATAGTCCAAACCCATAGGTTCTTAACTCTTAAAACCTCTTTCATTAAAAACCTTCGATATTTTTCAATTGATTTTCAAACTTTCTTTTCTTTAATCAAATGCTTCAAAACACTTTAAGCATATCAAATCTTTTTTATAAGACTAAAAGACACAAACCTTATTCAAACCTTTGCCACTTTGGCTTTCATCTTTTAAAACCTTCTCAAAGAGATTAGACATGAGTCATTTATGTAGTAGAGATTTAAATCTCCTACCCCATAACATTGATGAGAATGATTTTGGTTCTTTTTCACTTGAGGGAGTTATGAGGCATACTTGTTGATTCTATATACAAGTTGGAGCCCTTCCCTCAACAATCCCATCCATTACATGATTCAAACAACAACAATTACAACAATTCATCATTCCAACAACATTCACAACATCAACATACCACACGTAATTCATCAAACAATTCAATCAATCCAACAATCACAAATTGCAACAATGATCATACATAGGGAGACGAAAAACACAACCTTAGCACATACATAATCTACCCACCATCATCATGTTAACCCTTAGATAATTAGAACCCCGCTCTTACCTTAGAGTTCTTGCAAAAGCTTTCCCAACAATGGTGATCTCCTCGGTTCCTTGCCTTAGCCTCTTCTCCAAACTTTTCTCTTAGTTTCATGTATCTGACACCGGTCACCAGAGTGACTCTCAAGAATACATGGTCACCCTCTTGAAACTCAAGATCCTTCCTCCTCTGAAAAGCTTTCATCTTCTCTCGAATCAGCTTCACCTTCTCTGTAGTTTAATGAACAATCTCAGGTCCAAGCATCACACTTTCACTGGATTCAGGCCAGCACAGAGGTGTCCTACACCTCTGACCATACAAAGCTTCAAAAGGTGCCATTCCAATACTGGAATGATAACTGTTATTATAAGTGATCTTAATCAACAACAAATGACTATCCCAAGCACCTCCTTGTTCAAGAACACAAGCCCTCAACAAATCTTCCAAATGTTGAATTGTCCTCTATGTCTGACCATTTGTTCATGGATGATAAGCTGAACTCAACCTCAGCTTTGAACCCAAAGCCTCTTGCAAACTTTCCCAAAATCTAGAAGTAAATTGCGGATCTCTATCTGACACAATACTCAATGGAACTCCATGCAGCTTCACAATCACACGGAAATAAATCTCTGCCAACTTCTGCAAAGAAAAACTGATGTTAATCGGAATAAAATGTGTCAACTTCGTTAGTCTATCAACAATCACCCAAATAGCATCATGCCATCTCAGAGTATTCGACAACCTAGTCACAAAATCCATAGAAATACTATTCCATTTCCATTATGGAATATCCAACGGTTGCATCAACCCTGCAGGTTTATGATGCTCAACTTTTGACTTCTGACAAATCAAAAATACATACACAAATTGAGCCACATCACGTTTCAATCCAGGCCACCAAAATATCTTCATCAAATCCAGATACACCTTTGTAGCTCCTAGATGGATACTCAATCTACTCCTATGACTTTCTTCTAGAATCATCTTTTTCAACTCAGAATCATCAAGAATACAAATTCTTTCACGGAATCTCAACACACCTTGTTCATCCACTCGAAAGTCACTATCCTCATTCTGATTACTTCCAACCATAAAGTCCACCAACTTCACATCCAACTTCTGACTCTCTTTAATATTATTAAGAAAATCATTGTTGATCTTCAACATACCCAACATCACACTTTGCGGAGTCAGCTCACAGACCAAACTCAAGTCTCTGAACTTCTCAATCAATTCCAACTCTCTAACCATCATAGCAGACATATGCAAAGACTTCCGACTTAAAGCATCAGCCATGACATTAGCTTTACCGGGATGATAATTCAAATCAAAGTCATAATCCTTCAAAAATTCCAACCATCTTCTCTGCCTCATATTCAATTCCTTCTGATTAAACAGATACTTCAAACTCTTGTAATCACTGAACACCTCAAATGTGAAACCATAAAGATAATACATCCAAATTTTCAACACAAACACCACTCGTTCAACTCTAAATCATGAGTAGGATAGTTTCTCTCATGACCCCTCAGTTGTTATGAAGCATAAGCCACAACTTTGCTACCTTGCATCAGCACACCACCTAAATCCATCAAAGACGCATCACAGTACACCACAAACAGTTTATTTGGTTCAGGCAAGCTCAAAACTGGAGTTGAAATCAATCTCTTCTTCAGCTCAATGAAACTCTTCTCTTAGTGAATATCCCACACAAACGTTTTACCTCTGCCATACCCCAAATTTTGACCACCAAGATTTCCCATCATTGTGAGGACCATTACCACAATATGGATGTGCCATCATACCTCATCAATCTCCTAAAGGATCGTTGAGCATTCACTACAATCAAGAATCATGGTTTTTGAGCCCTCCCAAAATATTTAGACAAAGGATCAATCTAGAAATGACATGATCTTCAACTAGTCTAACCTCTTAAAACATCCACAAAGGATCAAGAGGAATCTCACATCAAGAATTAGGCACAAAGTTGCCACATTGCAAGTGGTTTGAGCCTCGAAACACTCGATGTCCCCAAATTAGGGTTTTGGACGACCGGGACCTCCAGAGTGAAATTTTCACAAGAGGATGAGACAAGACTCCAACATGTGACTCAATATGCTCAAAATAACCCTAAGGATCCATTTGCAAAGCTAAATTACCCTCAGAGGATGCATTCCCCAAAAGTCGGGAATTAGGGTTTTTACGCGCCGAACCGCTCCGGAGCCAAAAGTCAAAACATGACTTTTTTGGCAAAAATGATCCTTATAACTCATATTTTCATAAAATATGATTTATAATGTCATTTGAACAAGAATTAATCAAGAAACCAAGATAACTTGTAAAAGGGGTAATCTTGAAAAATTGAAAATGTTTCTAAGTTACTAAATTTGAATGATTTTGGTACCAACTTCCAAGGATCATAACTTGTGATCCAAACAACCATTTTGGGTGATCCAAAGCTTGATTTGAAGGTTTTCCTACATTCTACAAAAGCTTCAAATACCTCAAACTCCAATTCTTCATGGATTTTAAGTTATGGAGTGATCAAAATGACAAAAATGAAGAAAATGACATTTTTCAACACTTAGTAAAAATCTGCCTAAGTTGCCAGCCTTGAACACCAATGTTCATGAGGATTTTTCAATGGAATCCAAATAGTTTCAAGACAAACTATGATCATACATAGATAGTACCATATGAGGGCTCTTTAAAAAGTACAAGAGCCTTCCATAAATCAACTTGAGCAAGGAGATATGATCCATTGAAAATGGCATTTTTCACTAATTTTTGCAAGGCAGATTTGTGCATTGTTGCTCGAATTGATCAATTTGTGCAATAACAAGCATGGTTATCCATCTGTACACCTCAAGGGGGAACAACCAAGGGACAAACACTGATCCACCAGCCTCAAAAGTCCATGGATCTATGTTTAGGCATGACACTCCTAAAAATTCAAGATGCTTCAAATGGTCAATTTTGTTTCCAAGCATTTAATTGATGCATAGAGGTGGCATTCATCAAGACAATGTTATCCAAGTTCAAGTCAAGCCTTATCTCTGAATCAGAGAACCCCTAGCCTGTGCTTTAACCTCAAGTCAATGGCTAGAGGAGACTTGTGATTCCATTTGATCACAATGTGCAACAGACCTGTTGCAGTTCCCATTCACTATTGCAGCCAAAACAAACTTGCTCTACTATAAATAGAGTTCATTTGTGATCATTTTGAGTACACCAAAGCATCCAAACTTATGCTTTCTTCAAAATCTCCCTTTCACTCCAATTTTGCCTTCTAACTCAAGTCATTATCGGGTTTTGAGATTGAGAGTGATTCCAACCAAACCAATCACACACACATCTCATAAACATCATATATGAGTGATCCTTAACACAAAATCACATCTGGAACATCAAATTCACAAAATCACTAGCCAATTGCTGAAGTTCTTGACAGAGTTGCAGTTGAGGTACCACAACCAGTTCCAGCTCATTTCAATCCACTCCAAGCATTCAAACACACTCCTTGGCACCTAAGGAAGCTGTCCAGATCATTGCAACCTAGCTGCAACACCTTCATCATCAAACTCGATCACCAGCTGCAAGAGGTAAGCCTGAACCCTTCAAACTCTATGATTCGTGCATCATGAATGAATTTTTTAGTTACTATCTTGTTTATGCATGTATGTAGAGTAATAACCCTCAATCAATTGCCATGAATCCATTGTGTATGGAATTTCATTGTGTTTATGCAGAAATTAGGGTTCTTGAGGTTTTCTGTTAATTTCTTCCTCCATACTTAATATAAATGCAATTAAACTATATGGTTGTGATCCTTGTTCAAAAACGAACAAGATTGGTACCTGAATCGTGCAAAACCATTGAGGAATCATGGAGAAAAATGAGAAAATGCAAATCTGCAGAAACAGGGCACGCGGGAAAAACTTAGTGTTCTTGGCGCCCTTTTTCAAATTTTTGAATTTTTGAATATTTTGATATTTTTGTTAATTGATTCAAAAATTAATTTCTCTCTAAATATTTGTATTTTTGAATTGATAATTTTTCTCAAAATTCACAAAAATGTTTAAGTATTTTATTTTACAAAAAAATCCAATTTATATTATTTTCTTAATATATTTAGAATTTTTGCAATTAATTTCATTTTATTTGTTTTTAAACATTTTTAAATAAAATTCCCACTTTGATCTTTCAAAACCAATTGAATTTCAAAGTTTCATGTGATTAAACATGATATTTTAAAATATTTTTCAAATTATACAATTTGTTTTTGAATATATTTGATATTTTATCATGACATTTTAATTTAAAATTAGGGTTTCCTCTCGATTTTAAATTTTTAAATCACTTTGGGCCTCTTGATAGACTGTAAGTCCCATCCCTTTTTAGATAAACCATTTGAGCCTCAGTCATTGTATAAGTCCCGATACGTTTTTTTTAATCTCTGCGCGATCGTCAATTTTTAAAACAAAATCATCTGGGCCTACCCTTGTGTTATAAGTCCCATTTCTTTTCCTTTTTTAAACACTTTGGGCCTCTAATAGAGTGTAAGACCCAACCCTCTTTTGTATATAAATAATTTGGGCCTCTGTCATTGTATAAGTCCCAATACAATTTTCAAAACAACGGTGCGATCACTGTTATTTCTGGGCCTCTCCTTGAGTTGTAAGCCTCACCCCTTGTTCAAAAATAAACTTGTTTTGGGCCTCTAATAGAGTGTAAGACCCAATCTCTTTGTAAATACAATAATTTGGGTCTCAGTCATTATATAAGTCCCGATACAATTTTTCAGATCAACGGTACAATTAGTGTTTTTTCATTTGGGCCTCTCCTTGAGTATAAGCCCCAATCTTATTTTCAAAAACAACTTTCCCTTTTGATTTAGGTTCAAACTCATTGTTGTTATCAAAAACTCATTTAATTTCTTAAACAACTAACCATTCAGTTGTTACAATGGAAGCTTTCTCGCCTGTAAGTTTTATCAGCTTTCTTTTACATACTTGCATATATATATATATATATATATATTTGTTTGTGTTGGAAGCTTGCTCACTTGTAAGTCCTCCTACCCTCCTTTTTCACACAGTATATATTTAATCTGTATATATATACCTCTATATTATCTACTTAGAGTTTTCCCCGACAATTAGGTCTAGGATTAGATAAAGCCAACGGTCACTCTTTCAACAGTCAAAACTAGTTCCCCATAGGAATTCCAGTTACAGTCTGGCCTTCTCTTGGGCTTATACAATATGGAACAAAGAGAAAGGCATTATTCCCAGTGAAACTTTTCTCAGACTGTCACTATTAGAAAATTGTCAAAGAAATTCATTTCCCCCATAGAGGATTAATTCCCGGTGAAACCTCTCTTGAATTTCTTCAAACCCTAGAACTGTTCACTAAAGAAAGGATTAATCCCGGTGAAACTTTTCTTGAACTTTTCTTAAGTTTAGACCCACAGGCTTCCTAAAAGCATCCCCGCCTCCTCTTGGGCTTTGTGCAAGGACCCTCCGACTTCTTAGAAGTTCTCATGCCTTCTCTTGGGCTTAATACAAGGACCAAAGACCTCTTAAAAGGTATAGGACAGAACTTAGTCATCCTTTGTTAGAGCAGTCTTTCTAAAGAGTCAAAACCTCAAACCAATTTTAGGGTTGATTCTCATCCCTTAAAGCACCACCCTCCTCTTGGGCATCATACAAAGATAAACTCTTTCATACCAGTAGACTCTGACAGTCTAATCTCCTTTTGGATCTCCAAGACATTCTCAAGCTCCCTACAAACATAGGAAGAAACCCCTGATCTTTTAATCAATCTCCAGTAGAGTTAAAACCCTCATGGGTTCTAAAACACAGTATTTCATCCTAAATTCCCCCAGTTAGGGTCAGTCTATCATCAGAATAACCATATCCTGAATCAGAACCTCAAGGCATCTGATACCTCAACTCTTCTGTAAATCCTCAGCAAGAGTTGATTCCCCATTTTGGACCTGCCTCTGGATCTCAATAATCCTCAGCAGAAGCCAGCCTCCTCTTAGGCTTTGTATAATGATTTTCCTCAGCAGATTCAGCTTCAAAAGCAATCTCTTGTTGAGTCAATCATTTTTAGCCTCCTCTTAGGCTTTGTATAAAGACTTTACCATGCTCTTTTGTTGAGTCAATGGTCCAATACGTAGGCATAAGATTGCGAAATCTTAGCGAGCACAACAATAAAAAACTCTAGGTCCAATACCTTCACACAATCATCAAAAACTCACTCTCTCTCTCTCTCTCTCAAACACTCCCAAAGGAGAAACCTTCCCAATAAACAGACAAACACCAGTAAGTAAGAAAACTAAATAGAAAACAATATATAAATTGCTTACAACCTATGGATAACCACATATAGGATGGGTAACTGATAACTCCCCATTGTATAACCTGACCCCGGACCCCCAATCTCTTTAAGCATTTGTTCGGTTAAACATTTGCGTGCAAGGTTAGTTTTAGATAACTTCCCTTTCCTTTCCAGCTTCATAGGATAAATAAGAAATCAGAAAGTAGCACCCAACTCCTACCATTGTGGTGAGGAGAGACCCATGGCGATAAGGTGGTCGCGTCACCGACAAAAATCTAACGTTACAGGAAAATGGTGACTCTGCTGGGGAGTCTTTAGGATTATAGTTCCTAAGAGGTCTAGGATGATTAGTTTTAGGTACCATACTATATATATACTACTTTTCCTACTTGATATATGTGTTTATTTTTCTGTCAATGGGAATGCGAGTGATGTCGCATCTAGAAAGTTTGAGAGAAACCTAAGATAAGGGGTGGCATAGACAGGGGGTCTTATACGGAGTGAATCCCAAATATACGAACCTGGTAGACCACCAAATCTGGCGAGGGCCCATAGGATTCAGCCTGCTGATCACGATCGTTGTTGAAAGCAGAGTTTTCCTAATGTGGCACCTGTGAACCTGAGGATTTAGTAGGCATTAACCTAATAACCACTTGGTAGTGCGGTGACTATCGGAAATAGTTGATTCCCGATACTACACTCAAATGATATTACCCTAGGATGCTACAGCTCGCTCGGGTGAACCAGCTCACTGTTGTTATCTCTAGGGGGTCAATGATTTTGGAAACCTTAGGATCCGTTCTACAGGTACAAAAATTGACCAGAATACAACCTTTGGGGATGGGTAGAGCCATGACTCCATGCTCGTGAAGTTGAACCCTTAAACCCATGTTTTTTCAATATTTTTGTGTGCTGCATTCATGCATTCATTTAAAAAACTCTTAAACAAAGAAAAAAAATCTTCTTTTCTCCTCTCTCTTTTTTCAAATTAAACTGAAACAATGATTGCAAATATCAGAGAGAAAGATTGCGTTATGGATTTCGGTAGAAGAAAGACGCACAAGTACACCTTCAAGGCGCCAAAACTAGAGGACTTAAGGGGGTTGGCAAGGATGATCACCAACCCTGATGCTTTCAGAGATAAGTACGGAGGGTTGTTATCTCTGTTAAGGGTCCATGTAGTTGAAGGAATCCTATCTACACTTATCCAGTTCTACGATCTGGTTATCACTTCTTCACATTCCCGGATTACCAACTGGCACCAACATTAGAAGAATACTCTCATCTAACTGATCTACCTATCACTAATCAAGCTCCTTTTTCTGGACTGGAAAAAATTCCAATGGATCGGGTCATCGCAAGAGCCATTTGTTTGGACGAGTCAGAAGTCAGGACTCACATGACCACCAAAGGAGGAATCCAAGGTTTACCAGCCAAGTTTTTGGTGGAGAAAGCCCTGTACTTCTCCAGTATAGGGAACTTCATTGATGCCAATGTTGTTAAGATATTTCTGATTGGAAACCCCATACCAACTCTGCTTGCAGATGCTTATCATTATGTACACTTAAGGAATTTTGACAGTGGAGGAATGATCACATGCTGTGTACCCTTGCTTTACAAATGGTTCATTTACCATTTACCCAAATCTGCTGCTTTTTGGGATCATAAGAGTACTCTACGTTGGTCACAAAGGATCTTGTCTCTTACCAACTCTAACTTAGATTGTTATGATAGGATTTATGAGGGGATAGAGATCATCGACAGTTGTGGAAATTTCCCTAATATACCCCTCATAGGAACTAAAGGAGGAATCAACTATAATTCAATTTTAGTTCGTCGTCAACTCGGATACCTGATGAGGCATACCCGCATAATACTCATCTTGAAGGTCTTTTCTTTAAAGAAGGGGAAAATGACAGCGCACAGAAGAAGGAAATAATGCATGCCTGGCAACACGTTCACAAGAAAAGAAGAGAGTATCTAGGAAGACCAAATTGTACCTCCATGGAACCTTATCTCCACTGGGTGCAAACTAGACATCTCAAGCTGAGGAGGCTTTACCCTCGTCATGAAGTTTTTCCATTAAAGGAATTTGTCCTTTATTTTATGTCTGACACGGAAAAACTCCAGGTCGCCCTCAACAAAGTTCAACGGGAGAAAAACTCTTGGAAAAACAAGTACCGTATCCTCAATGTGGAGTGTACCAAAATTCAGGAACTGTTAAAAGAAAAGGATGCTCTGATTAAGATACTAGAACAACATGTTGTGGAGAATTAAGAAGACCGAAGAAATCTGCTCTCTCCTTTCACTTGGCAAATGACTGACAACCCGACAACGGCTGAAGAGCCCCGGTCAAAGAAAAGGAAAATACTAGAACCAACATCTGAGTTCTCCTCAGAGAGGACTCAGGATCTATAAGTTTAGACATTTCCTTTTACAACACTTTGTAAAATACTGTATTTTCCCTTTCTGCAATCTTTCGAATTCAATAAAACAGGGTCTCCACCATTTATTGTATGATATTTGCAATCTAATAACAGCAATAATGGTTAGAAGACAACACCGACAGTGTTCAACTATTACACCACACCTACTTTACAACTTGGCCGGACAGACCGACCTGCTCTGATACCACTAATGTAACACCCTAAATAACCCACACGTAAATTATAATAATTATCTGAGTAAATTTAAAATATAAACAATTAGGATGTCATATTTCACCAAACATTTGCCCATACTTTATGATATGCAACACACGTACTTTTAAAATTATTAATACTAATAATAACAGCACAACATGTCTGAAAATTTAATTCATATTGCAACGGAAACTTCAACATACTTGACAATTTCAATAATTCAAAGCATAATCATGTTCTCGAAGTAAACATAAACAGCATAGAAATAAAAGATATCCAAATAATCTCTAACAACATAAAAGACATAGAAACATTTCATTCCCCAGTGTTATACATCAGAGCTGATGTCGACTCTGTAAAAATAAACGGAAGACTCCATCTTTCACTCACATCAACTCCTCCACTGCGACTTATCTGCACGATGCCCATGTAAAGGCAACATTCAAACAGAAGGGTGAGATATCATAATTATATAAAGGAAAGCATGACAATAAGTAAGCAACAGACTATTACATGCACATCACCCATTCCACTACACAGATCCACACCATCAACACAACAATTATCCAAACACAACAACCAACTAACACAATAACAACACAACTAATATGCAATACAATGAGACTCAGAAACTCGACTCAATGCATGTGGTACCAATACGTGAACACTCAGGTTCACCGCTCCGATCCTCAACTCATAGGATCAGAGCTCGCCAATTCATTACCATCGCCTCTGATAACGCTTCACTAATTCCATCACTTTCGAAATTAGCTACTTGCACCCAATCCCCACCTTTTGGGATTAAGGGTCTCCAACAACGGACCATTGTCCAACAACATTAATGCATGTAACATATTATACATGCAATAACAACAACACCAAGCATAATTACCAACACCTCCATAGTCAATGTACTCCGCCAATACTGGCCACCATGCACCAACACATGCTACAACAGTTCAGTAACAGCAACAAAGTAATATAGCAACCAACAATAATGCATTTCAAATTATGTCACACCACCACATAAGCATTACAATGCATTAACACTAACACACAGAAAATTATTCAACTTCTAGTACATAAACCATTTTTAAAATCAAGTTTGTCACGTTAGCCTCCTGATGTTTCAACGGCTCCCGAATCGGACACCCGGAACAGAAGTTATGAATTTTCAAAGATTTTCAAAAACTGCTCCAAATTTAACCGGTTACTCCAAATGAGGTAACCGGTTACACCCCTTGTAATCAGCCTCACTATGCAAAACACACGCAGTGTAACCAGTTACCCAAAACATGGTAACTGGTTACACCCTCACATAATTGCCCAAAAACACCATTTTCAACATTGTAACCGGTTACTCTTTTCTGGTAACCGATACACCTGCACCAGAAGCACTTTTCTGCTGCTTATCAGTACGAAAAGCACTTTGTGATACACCCCAAAATCAAACTTCTCATACAATTCATGTAACACATAGTTTTACTCAAAAATTAGTTTTCATAAACATCAAAACCCCAATTATTTCCCCCAAAAACATCCATAACTTAAGTTCCGACTCTGACTCATAATCCACCATCAACAACACAACAACTATATCATATAATCCATCAATTGCATAATTCCAACAACAATAACACATCAATTCAATGATCACAACAACAATCATACATTCATAGTTCAGAAATCAAGGATTCAATCTGACAATATACAATTGCAACAATGTTTATAGCATAGAGAGAAGAGAAACACAAACCAAGCATAGACATAATCTACCAACCATCATCATACAATCCCTTAGATAATTAGAACCTCACATTTACCTTAGAGTTCTTGCAAAGCTTCTCAACAATGATTATCTTCCTAGCTTATCCCTTTCCTTGCCCTAGCTCTCACTTCACGTTCTTTCTTGTTTTCACGTTCTGACAACTTCTCCCTAATTTTGTTTTCTTATTATTATTATATTATTATTATTATTAATCCCAACTAATTAAAATAATAACAATAACAATAATAATACTAATTTTAATCTAAATAATATTTACCCTATATTATTTAAATAAATAAATAGTAACTAATATAAGTTATTTAGTTTTACTCTCCACGCCCCCAATCTCTACTCTATTGCTCACCCCCCCCCCCCCCCCCTAACACCTTAAAGTCTATTCTTAAGGCCACTACCCCACACCAAGGGTAGTTTAAACACATCTAACACCAATCAACATATATAAATGCACAACATCACATAATTAAATTAAGGAAAATAAATAAAATAAATCATGCGTTACAGCAGCTACATGTCGGTCGTCCACTCCATCAAATGAATCTATTTTGGGTGAGATGTTCGTACCAACCCTAACGAGAGCTACATCTCGCAGGCCCGAACTACGCGACAATCGACTTGGGTTAAAGACAAGGTTCCTAGAATAATGAATTCTCACGAATGTTTGTCGCCAACGTCAACTACATGTTGGGCGTCACCTCCATCGAGTGAATCTACTCTGAGTGAGACCTTCGTACTAACCCTACGAGATATACATCTCGGGAGCCCGCACTATGCAAAAATTGTTCCTAGTAGGCCAAGGGTTTAAGGTTCTACAAAGGTCCTTAGATTCATGGATCCTTATGCAAATATCGAGGCCAACGACAACTACATGTCGGGCACCAATATCTTCAAAGGATCTACTCTAAGTGAGGTTCTCGTGTCGAACCTAACGAGATATAAATCTCTCGGAACCACACTATTCAACCTCGTCCTATTTTATGTTTTTGCTCAAGACTCAGATAGAGAGTCTTTCCCTCAAGGTTTGCAATCAGAAATCTAAGTATTAAAGATCCAACATAATCATATCACAATATAATAATATAACAATAATATAAGCATAAGGTAAAGAAAAGCCACATATGTAAACAAACATAAGCACACACAACAAAACCTAACTAGGCTTGACTCACTTAGGGATAGGAAATTCCCCAGCAGAGTCGCCATCTGTCATACCTCAAAAAATTAGAACGACCTCGCGAAGCGCAATCGCACGCTCGTGGGATGGACTTAATAGAGTCGCCATCGATCTTTATTTATTCCCATAAATGGAAACGGAAAATATCGAATAAAACCCCTAAGAGAAAGACAAGGATATGGTCATCGCAACCAATATCTAGGTCCGGGTGTCAGTTACGCAAAGGGAAGGTATTAGCACCCCTCACGTCTGTTGTACTCAACGGGAACCGTTAGGTTAGTTGTGTGTATTAGTGTTTGTTTAAAAGTTAGGTTTCTCAACTTATTAAAAGGGAAAAGAAAGGAAAAAATGACCTAAAAATGCTTTTATTACTAGGGGGCCTGGCAAGATTTCACAATCCTGCTCCTACGTATCTCAAAAGATAAATCAAGGCACACGTAGTTTTGGGTAAAAAAAAGTTTGTTTTTTGGTCGATTTTAGCGAAAGCTATCTTGTATTAATCGACGTAAAATACTCTTTTACCCAAAACAGATGAGGAGCGGACGTTTACACCACATTGAATGGATTTACAAATCACATTCACGCCACTTATCTCAGCTCAATGGTTGTGGATGAAGCATTTATTTGCATCATCTTAAGACAAAATGTCCTTTGCATTTTAAAAGGGTTTTAGGTGTACCAAAAGGAAAAAAGGTTTGAATGGGTTTGATGTGTTTTAGGGTTGATGAGAGAATTTGGACGAGCGAGAACTACATCCCGTGTCCTTACTCTCGGGAGATTGTTGACTACACCCTGCTCCTTTTTCATCTTTATTATTGAAAAGTGTTTGAGTATTTTTAGATGTTTTGAGGTTTTGCTTGGAAAAAATCGGCTTGATGTTGGATCAAGCTTTTATTCATGATTATGAAAAGTTTTTGAAGTGATTGGAAGGGAAAGGTTGATGGTGATGTATGAAACAATCGACTTACAAGTGGAATATGGCTTGATGGTTTGTAAAAGTTTGATAATGGAATAGGGTATGGTGATAAATTGGAGTTGACCAATGTTTTTGAAAATGGTACTTGTTGTTTGACCAAGTTCTTTAATTTTTTGAAAGATTGATTTTATATTTTTTTTATCTAATTAATCTAATTAATGGAAATTAAAGTGACAAAAACATATAGCCATTATAAACAAGGGTGAGGGATATATTTTGTCAATGAGAAGTAAGAAAGCGACTAAAATACAAAACAATAAAACAAGTGAATGCGAACACACAAAAATAAAAGAGCTCGTTGTAAAAAGGCCCAAGAGTAAGCCACAGGACCGAAACCAACCAAAATCGAAAAAAGCAACTGGATTTAGTTCGAACGCTAACTTAGAGGAGACTCATGTTTGAATCACTCTATAAGAAGTCGAATAAATAAATTTATGCATGCAAGCGGTTCTCGAAAGTTAAATTGAATTTTAACTTCCAAATCGCAATGCAATTACTAGACGACTATTCAAAACAATACTTAGTAATTAAAACTAAAAAAAATCTCACCAACTAAAATAAAACTAAATTAAATCATTAGTCAAAAATAAATTAAAATTAAAAATTAAAAATTAAAAATTAAAATAATAAATAAATAAATAACAATCAAATATTCCAAAATTAATTATTGTCTTAATTTAAACTTATTACTAAATCTAAATGGAAAAAATAAATAAATAATGTTGGGCTTAAGTAGATACCAGCTCAAAGAAAATCCATAAAAAAAAGAAAAAAAATCATAAAAGAAATAATAAAGATGATTGACAAAGAAAAAATATCAAATGAACCCCAAAACACAAAAGGCCCAGCATCAGTACCTTCATTTCTTCCTTAGTTTTGACCTCTCAATCTCGTTCCTCTCTTATTCAGTTCTCTCTCTCTCGGTCACGTTCTACTTTCTTGTTCGCACTTCTCACTCATCGCTCTCCTCCCTGCTCTCGTCGTTTCTCTCTCGCGTGTCACTCTCTCGGTCTCGCAAATCTCTCTCATTCTTTTCTGGTGGCAAATGAAGATCAATCTATGGCGTTGTTGAATGATGGTGGTGGTGGCCGCTGTGAGTTCTGTGCTGGTTGGGGGCTGTTGATGGAAAGGATGGACCCGCGTTGGAGACGTGAGTATATTGTATTGTTGTATCGTATATGGTGGATTTAGTGATGATGACAGATTCTGATGATGTTGTAAGGTTGTTACGGTTGTCGTTAAGGTTTATGTCATCGACGGTCGTTATATTGTGATGCAGTTTTGAAAGTTTCGTGATGCAACAGCTTAAGGTGAAAGGAGATATGGTTTTTGGTGGTTGTTACGATATGAAGGTGGGGTAGTTCGTCTGGTGGTTGTTGCAGGAGGTCGTTCGGCGGTGTTGCTGCTATTGTCGAATGTTGTTGTTGAGTTGAAATTTTCAAAAGAGGTGGTTGTTGTGAGGTGAGCTTTGAAGATTATATGTCCACGGTAGAGAGGGAAAGAACAAGGTGAGCGAGAAAAAGGCGAACAAAAATGGAGAGAAAGAGAGTTGTTATTGACAGAAAATGGAGGCGGGAGGGTGATTAGGTTACGACACGGTTTGTGTTCGGTCAAAAACAATGAAGTGGAGGCCTTTGTTTCTGCATATTTTTTCTATTTTTCTTCATATTTATTGCTTCTTTTGATTGTTTTTGGGATTGATGAGTTATTTTATGGTAGATGCTGAAAGAAGTATATTTGAAAAGTTAAAAGAAGGAATGGTAGGGTGATGGTTTTGTTATTAATATGGTGTTTATTGTTGGTGAAGAAGTATGTATTTGTAAGTGTCACACCCTCATTTTCACCCTACCCTTTTCATAGCATTTCCATCATATAGACATTCCTCTAGGTCATAATCATTCATTCACATCAGTCTTCTAAACATGGGATTATAGCGGTTTTTTTATTAAAGCTTCCTTTGTGCTTTGAGATTCTTCCATTCAAGTTTGAAGCGAGGGTTGAGTTCTCATTGTCTTAACTCCTCATCAAAGTTCATCAGGCTTGTCAGGGCAGGTGTGTGTAGGCAGTACGGTTAAAGGTTCATTGGTTTGACCTAATCTTGGTCGGACAAGTTTTGTTTCAAGATCAAGGCCAGGGTGTGTATGATCCAAGTGGTGTGTGCTTAAGGTTTCAGTCGGAGTTTTTGAGCAGTGAAGTTCATCAAGGTTGATTTGTGATTCAAAGTTTTAGAGGCTGAGATTGATTCATACGTTTCTCAAGGCAAGTTCATTTCTCGTACCTAGTTATCAACCTATATTCATTTCTAGTTCCATCCATTATTGTCTAATCCAAATCCAATTTCCCTTTCTTGTATCCATATTTTCTTAATTCATTTCCAAATATCCATCTTTCATTTAAATCCAATTACTTGTTTTATCTTTCATCATTCATTATCCATTAATATCCAATTATCCACATCCAATCCATTTCAAATCCATTAAGTCATCTTTGTCAAAATTTTATTTTCAATCACAAACCATCAGTTCAAATAAACCCATTTACATCATTTTTTAAATCCCAATTCCTGATTCAAGTCATATCCAATTTAACCATTTCCAATTTTTTCTACTAATTTCCATTGTCCATTGCAAAAAAAAAAATCCATTTCAAGATCCATGTGACAATTCAATTTTCAATTCAATCCATTTTTCAACCTCATTTTATTTCATATTCAAAATCAAACCCATATCAATTTATGGCCACTCTTTGATGTATTTCAAGTTCCAAATTCATTGTAATTCATTGAAATTATCATTCAAGAAAGTCAAGTCCAAATAAAAAAAGGGAGGCAATATAACATTTCAAGCCCAATCAAATTTTCATTACAACACTTGAGGTCATTTACAACAATTGTAAAACAAAAGGGAGAGAAACATGAGCCAATAAGGCAAACTCCCAAGCACACCACAAGAATCTATTATACTGAAAAAGCCTCACGCCATGTACCAAGCATCATTCTCCACACCAGACAAAAAACGGTACCAAGACCTACAAACCTGCATCACCAGAAAGCAAGCTAGGAAACAAACCGCAACAGCTTCGTACCACATACACTTTGCAAATTTTCATGACAAACAAAATTAAACTATTCAAGAAGATTGAAACTCAACGAAACATCTAGAATCAAGAGAGAACGATGTGAAAAGATAAGCGACTCGCGGAATCATACCTAAGGCGGAGAATGAATACTGCCGTGAATGGGGTAAAGTCAAGACATAAGGGAGAAACGGAGACGAACGTGAGCTTCGGGAACGAGAAGGCTATTTCATTTTTTTCTCCTCCGTGGATCTTAATTTGTTGTTTTGTGGCGTTGATTTCGTTTTTGGAGGAAATGAGAATCATTCTTTGAACCTTGTTTCGTTTTGGTCCCTAAAGGAACGTTGTTCTGTTAGCATTTTGTTTTCATTTTCATATATAAAGTTTTATGTTGACTTTTTCAGAAATTTAGATCTGGGTTTTGCAGCCCGTTTGGTTTTTATGAAATAATTTGTTTAAGTTTAAAATATTATTGTAAGATGATGAGCTGTTGAAGCCCATATGATTCTTACACACCATTTTCAAAACATACCCCCTTTCCCCTATTATTTTCTTTCGAATTTTCTTTTAGGTTTTTTTTGGTTTTGTAAACAATATAACTTTATATATTTTATAGGTTTATCTTATTTTGATCTTATTTTCATTGCAATTTTGTTTCAATTTTTGTTTATTTTAGGTCGATGATATCAAATATGATCATGGATTTGTAGATTTGTCGACTTTAAATCTTGATTATGATGAGACCGCTTTCATTTCCCTTTTGGATTTGCTCTTAATTTCACTTTGGTCAATGAGATCTTGAATATCATAGATTATCAATTTATCGATGGAGATCTATGATTAAGGCGAGACCGTTCTCCTTTACTATTCCATTTACATTCTCATCATTTGTACATTATTCATCATCACCGTATCACTCGTGCATATTTTGTTATGTCATTTTTATTTCTCTCTTGTCTTATTGAAAAAACACCCCAAAAAACATGATTCTTTGTTGGTGACCTAAGAGGTTGGTTGTAACACCCCAAACCCCTGCGACAATTTAAACATAATTTATCAGAGTAAAAATAGAATACATGGATTTAGGATGCTACTTCCACTACTCAACTTAGCATGCACACAATAATAATAATAATAATAATAATAATAATAATAATAATAATAATACGATATTATAATTAAACATGGCATTTCAACATTCATGCACTCCAGAAAAGTCAACGCAAGTGGAAACATGTTTAGTCACACATAATCTCCTTAATTGAAATAGTAATAACATATAACGGAATTTAAAAGACTCTAGCGTTCCGACACCCCCGGTGTTACAAAACAGAGCAGACGCGACTCGATAACCCACACCAGAAGACCTTGTCTTTACTACTCCACCTGCAAACTACTCCTGCTTATCTGCAGGTTACCCACATAGAGGTAACATTCAAACAGAAAGGGTGAGATTCTCAAATCAACATAAAGAATGCATAGCATAAGTATGAAAGCATAAAAACATACAGAATTCACCCTATCAAGACACATCAATACAACTGCATTTATCACACCACAGATGATCAACACACATTAACGCAATGCAATGAGACCACGACAAGACTCAATGCATGTGGTACCAATCGACCCCTGTTTCATGGTCACAATCCCCGTCGGGACGTCATAGTAGTCGCTCACCACCCCACATGGGCACACGACATCCGTAATCGCTCACACCCCACATGGGCACCACCGATTTCCACAACAACAATTCTATTTAAGAATCTGGATAAGACGCTCACACCCCACATGGGCACACGTCTATCCCACACTTGTGCAACATGTCATGCATGCAAACAACAACACACAACAACAACATACCACGACGAATACAACATGCATATGGCAACCAACACATCAATACATCATAATACAATGATACAACAGCAGTTTATACCTTCCACAATAGCAATATACTACGCTACAAAGCAATATACAACGATATCAGGCATACACACCGACGACTTTATCATCTCCCCTTACTACACCACAACAGCATACACACAATCCAATCAACGCGTCGAAGGGTTAGAAACCTGGTTCGAAATTAGTTTTAATGAAAAGTTGGTGAAACCAGCTTCCCAACGCTTCAGACGGTGACTCAAACGGACTTACGGACTAATAGTTATGCAATTCCGAAGTTTCGGAACAATTCAGCCCGTGCAGCAGAATTTCGCTACTGCCACTGTTCGCCTTATTTCGCCAAAGGTTTGCTTAGCAAACTGGCCAGTGAACACCTCGCCAAAGGTTCGCTTAGCGAGCTTGCCAGCGAAGGCCTCCCTTCCGTACAAAAACCAAAGAGTCCACTTTCTTCCCTCCTTCGCTACCCCTTCGCTCCAGCGAATCCGGGCTTCGCCAAAAGATTCGCTTAGCGGATCTGGGGCGAACCTTCGCCCAGCAAATCATTCATTCTCTTAGCAAACATCGCGAACATGCACTTCTGCAGTAGCGACGATCGCACGATTCCAGACCCAATTTCTCTCGAATTTGGTCCCCAAACAACCCCATCATGCACACACAACCACAATTATTCATATACACAATTAGAAACACAAAATCATGACTCAATCTATCAATATTCATGTTATTCCTCTAATTAGACCCTCTGACCTAACGATCTCAATTCCCAAATTTTCACAACACAGAACAGGGACGATCCTAATATTTTCTTACCCTCATACAAACGATATGTAATCCTTAAGAGATTAGATAGTCCCACCCTTACCTTAGAAATTCTTCTTCAATAATTGCTCCTTCTCTGACCTGGTTTCTTCTGCTCTTCTCTTTTCTTTTCCAAATACCTACTGACCAACCTTCCCTTTCTAATCCTTTTTCCTATTTATATTTTCCTTATTATCCAAATATTATTATTGCCTATTATTATTATTATTATTATTTAGATATTATTATTATTTCACCAAATTAAATAATAAAAACAATATCCTCAATAATTGAAATAATAATATTAACCAACTACCCTTCTTCCGACACCCTATCCTTCATAATTCTAAGGGCACTACCCCACCCTAAGGGTAACCCAAACTTGACCAAAATACACCAAAAAACACTACATACAATAATATTCAATTTAATCACGAAAAATAATTAAATTAAATCGGGGTGTTACAACTCTCCCCCACTTAGAACATTTTCGTCCTCGAAAGTTTACCTCATACGAATAACTCTGGATACGACTCTCGCATCCTGCTCTCCAACTCCCACGTCATATTTCCACCAGCAGCGCCTCCCCACACATCTTTCACAAGAGAGATCTCTTTGCCCCTTAGCTGCTTTACCTCGCGGTCTTCAATCCGTACTGGTAAGGCTTCAACCGTAAGGTTATCTCTTACTTCCACATTATCCATCGGAATCACATGCGACGGATCCGAAACATACTTCCGAAGCTGTGACACATGGAACACATCATGCAAATTCGACAAATTGGGTGGCAACGCCACTCTGTAGGTAACAGGTCCAACTCTTGCAGATATCTGATACGAACCAATAAACCGAGGAGTAAGCTTCCTCGACTTCAACGCACGGCCAACACCGGTCACTGGAGTGACTCTCAAGAACACATGGTCTCCTTCTTGAAACTCAAGATCTTTCCTTCTCTTATCATGATAACTCTTCTACCTACTCTGCGAAGCTTTCATCTTTTCCCGAATCAACTTCACCGTTTCGGTAGCTTGCTGAACAATCTTAGGTCCAAGCACTACACTCTCACCAGATTCATGCCAACACAAAGGCGTCAGACATCTCCGACCATACAACGCTTCAAAAGGTGCCATTCCAATACTGGAATGATAACTATTATTATAAGTGAACTCAATCAACGGCAAATAACTATCCCAAGCACCTCTTTGTTCAAGCACACAAACCCTCAACAAATCTTTCAAAGACTGGATAGTTCTTTCCGTCTGACCATCCGTCTGCAGATGATAAGCCGAACTCAACCTCAACTTCGAGCCCAAAGCTTCCTGCAAACTCTCCCAGAATCTGGAAGTGAACCTTGGATCTCAATCCGACACAATACTCAACAAAATTCCATGCAACTTCACAATCACCTGAATATAAATCTCTGCCAACTTCTGCAAAGGAAAACTGATATTAATTGAAATGAAATATGCTGACTTCATCAGTATATCCACTACTATCCAAATGGAATCATGTCCTCTCGGCGTATTAGGCAATTCGGTCACAAAGTCCATAGAAATGTTGTCCCACTTCCACTCTGGAATATCTAACGGTTGCATCATACCAGCAGGTTTCTGATGTTCCACTTTCGACTTCTGACAATTCAAACAAGCATACACAAACTGAGTCACATCGCGTTTCAATCCAGGCCACCAAAATATCTTCTTCAAGTCTTGATACATCTTCGTAGCTCCTGGATGGATACTCAAACTACTCTGATGACCTTCTTCTAAAATCATTCTTTTCAACTCAGGATTATCAGGAATCCAAATCCTGTCACAGAATCTCAACACACCTTGTTCATCCATCCTGTACTCATTACCTTTTGCTTGGTTATCTCCAATCATCAAATCTACTAGTTTCACATCTAACTTCTGACTTTCTCTAATATTATTAAGAGATTCATTGTTGATCGTCAGCATACCCAACATAACACTATGCAGTGTCTGTTCACAAACCAAACTCATATCTCTGAACTGTTCAATCAATTCTAACTCTTTAACCATCATAGCGGACATATGCAAGGATTTTCGACTCAGAGCATCAGCCACGACGTTAGCTTTGCCGTGATGATAGTTCAAGCCAAAATCATAATCCTTCAAGAATTCTAACCATCTTCTTTTCCTCATATTCAATTTCTTCTGATCAAACAGATACCTCAAGCTCTTATGATCACTATACACGTCAAATCTGGAACCATAGAGATAATTCCTCCAAATCTTCAATACAAATTGAAATTCTGGTATCAGACGTGTGATGTTAAGGTGTGATGTCACAACAACACACTCTGCACAATGGACAGCAATAACAGTAAAATAACACCAATAATTGTTGACCCAGATCGGTTACAACCAACCTACTCTGGGGGCTACCAAGCCAGAGATGGAATTCACTACTTGTAGATATAATTTACAGACTCAACAACCCGTTAAATCTCCTACAAATCTGCAGCAGATCTCCTATGCAACAGCAAATATCTATCCCAAGATATTCACATCCAATGAGACAGCTTTCTCTCCACAATTCCAGCTAATACGCAACCCTAACAACATCACAACCTACTGTTGTTAATTCTGCAGATCTGATGTTACAACATCACCAGTGTGACATCAGACATCCAACTTCAGCAATTAAATACTTAACACAGCCCAGTGTTAAGACTTCAATGTTGCAACATCAGCACCTTGGCATCAACATTGAATATACTTTGTTTTACCAAAATTCCAGCCAATCCAGGAACTAACAATCTCCCCCTTTGGCTAATTTTGGCTAAAACACTCTCTGCACTCTGCAATCAACTTCTGCACTCTGCACCTTCAGAGATTTCAGTAGCGGAATAATCTTCAAAAATTTTGAAACTCTCAATCAGCAGCAGTTTGACAATCTTCAAAGTCTTCATCACTTGATCTGCTGCAGCACCATCTTCATTATTGATACCAGCCAATTGGTGCTCCCCCTCTAAAACATGAACCAGCATCACAGCTGTTCAGTAGCTCACAATGTGCAGCACTTTACTCCCCCTTGATGTCTGCTTGGCTGCACTCTTCAAATGTCATGATATCTTCACAAGTTCAGTCAAAACTCCCCCTTAATGCAGCAACAAACTTTTCAACTAAACACCTTTTAGCAGCATCAATCTATCTCCCTCTTAATCTCTGCATCACATTAGCAGCATATGGCAATAATACTCTTGACTATCTTGGCTATTTTCTCCCCCTTTTTAGCCACAATTAGGCAAACTTCACCTGGCAGTTGACTACACATTTTCAAAACCACCTCAACTGCCCACAACCCCTCTAGCAGATTCAATCTTCATAAATGCAGATTCCCAATTTGCTTCTTAACCTTTCAAATTGGTTTGCATCCAAGGCTTTAGTGAATATGTCAGCCAGCTGGTTCTCTGTGGCTACATGTTCCAAGGTAACAACTTTTTCTTCTACCAGATCCCTTATGAAATGATGCCTTATGTCTATGTGCTTTGTCCTACTGTGCTGTATAGGATTTTTAGATATATTAATTGCACTCAAATTATCGCAGTATAAAGTCATAACATCTTGTTTAACATTGTATTCACTCAACATCTGCTTCATCCAGACCAGTTGAGAGCAACTACTTCCTGCTGCTATATACTCCGCTTCAGCAGTTGAGAGAGATACACAATTCTGCTTCTTGCTAAACCAGGAAATCAGATTGTTCCCTAAAAAGAAACACCCTCCTGAAGTGCTTTTTCTATCATCTGCACTTCCAGCCCAATCAGCATCACAGTATCCTTTTAAAACAGTCCCAAAATCACGGCTATATAACATTCCATAGTCACTTGTGCCATTTACATATTTCAGAATCCTCTTCACTTGATTCAAGTGACTTACCTTAGGATCAGACTGATATCTAGCACACACTCCAACAGCAAAAGAAATATCAGGTCTGCTTGCTGTGAGATATAGTAAACTCCCAATCATACTTCTGTACAAGTTGTGATCCACACTCACTCCATTCTCATCCTTGGATAGCTTCAAATGGGTGGGAGCAGGTGTCCTTTTGTGATTGGCTTTATCTAGGCCAAACTTCTTTACTATGCTCTTAGCATATTTGCTTTGAGAAATAAAGATAGAATCCTCCATTTGTCTGACTTGCAATCCAAGGAAGTAGCTAAGTTCTCCAACCAAACTCATTTCAAATTCTGATTGCATTTGTTGGACAAACTGTTTTACCATAGCATCTGACATCCCCCCAAATACAATGTCATCCACATAAATTTGGGCTACCATTAATTTTCCTCCTTCTTCCTTGACAAACAAGGTTTTGTCAATGCCTCCTTTTCTATACCCATTTGCTACTAAGAATTCTGTCAACCGCTCATACCAGGCCCTTGGAGCTTGTTTTAAGCCATACAGTGCCTTCCTCAGTTTGAACACATGATTTGGGAAGTTTGGATCAGTGAATCCTTTAGGTTGATCTACATGGACTTCTTCATTCAGATAGCCATTTAGAAAGGCACTCTTCACATCCATTTGGAACAGCTTGAATCTTAGGTTACAAGCCATACCCAAAAGTAGTCTGATGGATTCTAGTCTCGCCACTAGAGCAAACGTCTCATCAAAGTCGATTCCCTCCACTTGAGTATAACCTTGTGCAACAAGTCTCGCTTTGTTTCTTGTAACCACTCCAAGCTCATCTGACTTGTTTTTGTAGATCCACTTTGTTCCAATAACATTCACCCCTTCTGGTCTTGGCACAAGATCCTAAACTTCATTTCTCTTGAACTGCTCCAGTTCTTCTTGCATAACATTTATCCAAAATTTATCTGTCAGAGCTTCCTTGACATTTTTTGGCTCAATTTTGGATACGAAGCATGAGCTAGCTATGATTTCTCTGGACCTAGTTCTTACTCCAGAATTTGGATCACCTATGATTAGATCCTTAGGATGATCCTTCTGAATCCTAATAGAAGGATCCTTCTGAGGTTGCTCAGGCTCAGTGTCAGCAGTACTTGGGGATGGATTTCTTTCTTCAACTTTAATAGCTACCTCATCAGTTGATGTTCCAACATCTTCTATGACATCCTCAACTTCATGCTTTTCTTCATCATCAATCACAACATTGATTGACTCCATCATCACTTTGGTCCTGGAGTTGAAGACCCGATAAGCTCTGCTGTTGATGGAGTACCCCAAAAATATCCCTTCATCGCTTTTGGAATCTAATTTCCTTCTCTACTCTCTATCTTCCAGAATGTAACATTTACTACCAAACACATGGAAGTACTTAACATTAGGTTTTCTTCCCTTCCATAGTTCATATAGAGTGGATGAAGTGCCTCTTCTTAGGGTAACTCTGTTGTGAATGTAGCAGGCAGTGTTCATGGCTTCAGCCCAGAAGTGATAAGGTAGTTTCTTGGCATGAATCATTGCTCTAGCTGACTCTTGTATAGTTCTGTTCTTCCTCTCAACAACTCCATTTTACTGAGGGGTGATAGGAGATGAAAACTCATGACTTATACCTTCAGACGAGCAAAATTCTTCAAACTTGCTATTTTCAAACTCTCTTCCATGATCACTTCTAATTCTGATGACCTTACTCTCCTTTTCTCTTTGGAGTTTTTGACAGAGCTCTTTAAAGACATCAAACACCTCAGATTTGTCTTTGATGAAATTCACCCAGGTGTATCTTGAGTAGTCATCCACAACTACATAAGCATATTTCTTTCCACCCAGACTTTCAACCTGCATAGGTCCCATCAAATCCATATGAAGAAGTTCCAATACCTTGGAGGTGGTGTCATGTTAAAGCTTCGGATGAGACATCTTTGTCTGCTTTCCTTTTTGACAGTCTCCACACACCTTTCCTTCCTCAATACTAAGTTTGGGAATCCCTATGACTGCTTCTGAGGAGATAATTCTCTTCATTCCCTTTAGGTGAAGATGTCCCAGCTTCTGATGCCAGATTTTGACATCATCTTCTTTAGCAAGCACACACGTGGAGGAATTTGAATTTTGCGGCACCCAAAGATAACAATTGTCCTTAGATCTGGCTCGCTTCATAATGACTTCTCCTTTGTCATCTTTCACATTACATTCGGACTTTGTGAAGTCTACTTTGAATCCTTGATCACAAAGTTGACTAATACTAATCAAATTAGCTGTTAGTCCTTTAACAAGAAGAACATTCTCCAGCTTGGGAGTACTATCACAGTTTAGTCTTCCAATTCCCTTTATCTCTCCTTTGATCCCATCACCAAATGTAACATAGCCAGAAGACTGAGGTTTCACATCAACAAGCAGATTCTTTACTCCAGTCATGTGTCTTGAACACCCACTGTCAAAATACCAGTCATCTTTGGTAGAAACCCTCAATGAAGTGTGAGCTATCAAGCTGGTAACTTTAGGTATCCATTTCTTCATCACCTTAGGCCTAACCTCTTGCTGTTTGGGTTGAGGAGCAGAATTAGGATATCCGTGAAGCTTGAAGCACGAGGATTGCATATGACCAATCCTGCCACAATAGAAGCATCTGACTCTGCCATTTCTAAAGTGGTTAAATCTTCTCCCACTTTGATAATTCTGTGGCTGCCACCCATACTGTTGTCTCCTTACTCCATAGTTGAATTGTCTTCTCCTGTATTGATGATGCTGTCTCTTAGGCTGTCTTCTATGGTGATGAGGTTTCCTTCTTCCATAAGTCACAGCATTGTTGTATGCATAACCATACCATTCTTCCTGATGTTGAAACCTCTGCTGAGACATGTTCTGCTTGAACTTGACAGCTTGCATATTCTGGTGATATTGGGGAGACATATACTGACTAGCTCCTTGGGGCTGTATCTTCCTCTGATGAGGACCATTCTTTTTCTCAGCATTCTGGGATGAACAACCTTCTTTGGGGAAGGGCCCTGTTTCGTAGGTTGATGTTGAGACACCGGTTGAGACATCTCCCTTTTTGTTCCTGAAGTGCTTGCCACATATCCTATGCCTGATTTATCTCCAGCAGATTTCTCTAACGGAAGAATTTTATCAAGATCAGCAGTACCACTGTTCATCATCCTAATGAATTTAGTCATCTGATCCAGTTGGGACTTAACTAGCACAACTTCGTTTTCCCGATCAGCTTTTTCATTTTCAAGCTGAGCAATCTGTTGCTTATGATACTTGTTTTCTTGACAAATCTCAGCACTTTTCAAACACAGCTCTCGATAAGTAGAAGCTAGCTCCTCATAAGTTATTTCTTCATCACTATCATCATCAGACACAACAGTTCCTGTTAAGGCTCTAGCATGCTTTGCTGACTCACCATCACTTTCACTATCAGATTCAGACCAGGAAACTGACATGCCCTTCTTCTGCTTCTTCAAGAATGTGGGACATTCTTTCTTGACATGTCCATACCCTTCACATTCAAAGCACTGAACACCTCTATCCTGAGCAGTCTTCTCTTCATCTTTCTCTTTTGGATTGGTGATGTCAGAGGAACTGTTCTTGACACTAGGCTTGTAGTTATTGTTCCATCTTTTTAACACTTTGTTGAACTGCCTTCCCAACATTACAATGGCTTGTGACAAATCTTCTTGAGAATCTTTGACTACCTTATCTTCTGCAGGAGTGGAGATCAAAGCAATACCCTTGGGTTTCTTTTCTGGTTCTTCTTCATTTAAACCAAGTTCAAAAGTCTGAAGAGATCCAATGAGCTCATATAGTCTCATATTGCTGATGTCTTGAGCTTCTTCAATAGCAGTCACTTTCATCTTGTACCTCTTAGGTAAGGACCTAAGGATCTTCCTCACGAGCTTTTCCTCTGACATCTTCTCACCAAGAGCACTGGATGCATTAGCCAGTTCCAGAACATTCATGTGGAAGTCATGAATGGTCTCATCATCCTTCATCTTCAGGCTTTCAAATTTTGATGTTAAAATCTGAAGTCGTGACATCTTGACTCTAGATGTTCCTTCATGAGTAGCCTGCAAGATATCCCACGCTTCTTTAGCAACTTCACATGTATTGATTAACCTGAAGATATTCTTATCCACTCCATTGAAGATGGCATTTAGAGCTTTGGAATTTCCAAGGGCGAGCTCATCTTCCTCCTTGGTCCATTCTTCTTCAGGCTTTAGCTTAGAGGTGCCTTCTTTATCTTTACCAGCATCATCCTTCTCACATACAACAGGTGCTTTCCACTCTTTAATAACAGTCTCCCAAGCCCTACTGTCCAAGGATTTTAAGAAGGTGGTCATCCTTGGCTTCCAATAGTCATAATTGGATCCATCCAAAATAGGGGGTCTGTTGACGAATCCTCCAACTTCTTTGTCCATCTTTACACCAGAAAGTAACTTCCCTAGATCTCACCCAGACACAGACAGGATGCCTGCTCTGATACCAATTGAAATTCTGGTATCAGACGTGTGATGTTAAGGTGTGATGTCACAACAACACACTCTGCACAATGGACAGCAATAACAGTAAAATAACACCAATAATTGTTGACCCAGTTCGGTTACAACCAACCTACTCTGGGGGCTACCAAGCCAGAGATGGAATTCACTACTTGTAGATATAATTTACAGACTCAACAACCCGTTGACAATCTCCTAAACTTATACTCTACTAATGACTTCCTACCTAAGAAACCACTTAGGTATGATAACACCACTCAATCCCTTACAAACACTCAAAGAACCCACTTTGAGTACCCTTGATCTTACTTCACAGCTTCGATCAATCAACCATTCTCTATTGCTTCACAGCTTCTAGCGAGGACAGAAACTCAACACCTATTCAAACCCAAGAATAGTGTAAATACAAGCACTTTAAACAAACTCTAGACACTAAGCCTCCAGCTCTTGATCTTCTGAATGTTTTCTGTCGCTTTTTCCTTTGGTCTTGTGCACTTTATATAGCTCCTTGAATTGGTTTTGGACTTGCTACAATATCTCCCAGATTTGTTATTTAAAACTGAATATTAAAACAGATTTTCTCCTAAAATCTTTTTAAATCTTCAACCTTTTAAATCTCCTACAAATCTGCAGCAGATCTCCTATGCAGCAGCAAATATCTATCCCAAGATATTCACATCCAATGAGACAGCTTGCTCTCCACAATTCCAGCTAATACGCAACCCTAACAACATCGCAACCTGCTGTTGTTAATTCTACAGATCTGATGTTACAACATCACCAGTGTGACATCAGACATCCAACTTCAGCAATTAAATACTTAACACAACCCAGTGTTAAGACTTCAATGTTGCAACATCAGTACCTTGACATCAACATTGAATATACTTTGTTTTACCAAAATTCCAGCCAATCCAGGAACTAACACAAATACCACTACAGCTAACTCCAAATCATGAGTCGGATAATTCCTCTCATGTACCCTCAATTGTCAGGAAGCATAAGCCACAACCTTACCATCCTGCATCAGCATACCTCCTAAGCCCATCAAAGAAGCATCACAATACACTACAAATGGTTCATTCGGTTCAGGTAGAACCAACACTGGAGCTGTAGTCAATATCTTCTTCATCTCAATGAAACTCTTCACACAATGAACATCCCACACAAATGCTTTACCCTTGCATGTCAACTGAGTCAACGAAAATGCCAACTTCGAAAATCCTTCAATAAACCTTCTGTAATAACCAGTCAAACCCAAGAAACTTCTAATCTCGGTCACCGACTTCGGAGTCTCCCATTGTAGAATGGCATCTACCTTGGATGGGTCTACAGCAATGCCATAAATGCTCAGCGTGTTCTTCTTCTGACTTAGAATAGATTAGAATATCGTCAATAAAGACAACCACGAACTGATCCAAATACTCATGAAAGATACGATTCATATATTCCATGAATACACCAGGCGCATTAGTAACTTCGAACGGCATCACCACATACTCATAATGCCCATATCGTGTCCTGAAATCCGTCTTTCGAATGTCTTCGTCTTTTACCCATATCTGATGATAACCCAACCTCAAGTCAATCTTACTAAACACACCGTCACCCACTAATTGATCCATCAAGTCATCTATTCTCGGAAGTGGATACTTATTCTTAATCGTCACTTTATTCACCTGTCTGTAATCGATGTACAACCTCATACTACCATCCTTTTTCTTTACCAACAACACAGGAGCTCCCCAATGTGATACACTTAGTCTCACAAATTTCTTTGCTAACAAGTCTTCCAGTTGCTTCTTCAGCTCTGACAACTCTGATGCCGACATCCTGTATGGTGCCATAGAAATAGGTCTGGTACCAGGGACAAGAATAATAGAAATTCTACTTCCCCCTCTGGTGGCACATCAACAATGTCATCTGGAAACACTTCGGGGAATTCACGCACCACTTGCAATTCATTAATCACTGAATTACTCTCCACTGACAAAGATGCAAACAATGCAAGCACCTGAACTTCTTCTTCCAAGAGCTCCTTCAACTCTCTAGCAGACAGAAAACCATCTTCTCCCTCTTCCTCGGGAGTAAGAAATCGAACCAACTTGTTAAAATAGTTAATATGAACATGATTGAATTCCAACCAGTTCATACCTAAAATCACATTGAGACCTCCCAACGACAAACAAATTAGATCCACACAAAAGTCCTTACCAAAGATTAATAATGGACAATTCAAACTGACTAAAGAAGTAGTCACCGATCCTTTAGCAGGAGTTTCGATAACTATCTCTCCCTTCATAGGAGAAACAACAAGGCCTAGCCTTCTTACACAATCAGCAGCAATGAAAGAGTGAGTAGCACCAGTATCAATAATAGCAATCAAAGGCGTATTATTAATATAACATGTACCTCTGATCAATCTGTCCTCACTGGAAGTATGAGTCCCTGCCAAAGCGAACACTTTCCCTCCAATCGAAGCTTGCTTTAGTTTCTGACAACGAGTACTAATATGGCCCTGTTCCCCACAATTGTAACAAGTAACCATATTAGCTTTGTAGTCAGTAATCAGATGTCCTGCCTGTCCACACTTGAAGCACTTCTTCACATCACTCGTGCACTCACTGACACGATGTCCCAACTCGCCACACCTATAGCACTTAAGAGGAGCAGGAGCACCTCCCCCACTTGGCTTCTTGCCATCAGCATGTTTCTATTTACCTTTATCAGATGGTGCTGCATAAGGCTTTCCACGATTCACCGGTTGTTTTCCTCTTCTCTCGGCCAGCCCCTTATAGTACCGATCGAGCCTTGCTATCCTCTTCAAATATCCTACAATAATCCACTAGATCAAGAAATCTTCTGATCCGCTGATACCCAATTGCCTGTTTGATCTCATGCCTCAAACCATTCTAAAACTTGACACACTTCGAGAACTCAGCAGTTGTCACACTGTAGTGAAGATAAAACTTAGCCAAATCTGAGAATTTAGCAGCATACTCTGTAACCGTCATATTACCCAGCTTCAGCTCCAAAAATTCAATCTCCTTCTTTCCTCGGACATCCTCAGGAAAATACTTCCTTAAGAACTCTCTACTAAACACAACCCAAGTAATAGCCTCACCGGCTGCTCCCAACACTTGACGAGTACCAACCCACCAATCATCAGCCTCCTCAGCCAACATATGAGTACCTAACCACACCTTCTGTGCTTCACGACATTCTATAACCCAGAAGATTCTCTCAATCTCCTTGAGCCAAGCCTGTGCTCCATCCGGATCATATCTTCCTTTGAAAGTAGGCGGTTTGTTCTTCCGAAACTCGCCATTCTCGTTAGCATGCGGCGGGTTCTGTACCGCTTGAGCCATAGCTTGCAAAGCAGCAGCAAGAGCAGCATCGTTCCTTCCAACCATTCTAAATATGTCATACACCAACAACAGAACACAATGGTTAAGGAACTGACACCGACGCTAAACAACTAACACACGACAACGACTCGACAACTTGGTCGGACGGACCGACCTGATTTGATACCACTTTGTAACACCCCAAACCCCCGCGATAATTTAAACATAATTTATCAGAGTAAAAATAGAATACATGGATTTAGGATGCTACTTCTACTACTCAACTTAGCATGCACACAATAATAATACTGCGATATTATAATTAAACATGGCATTTCAACATTCATGCACAACAGAAAAGTCAACGCAAGTGGAAACATGTTTAGTCACACATAATCTCCTTAATTGAAATAGTAATAACATATAATGGAGTTTAAAAGACTCTAGTGTTCCGACACCCCCAGTGTTACAAAACAGAGCAGACACGACTCGATAACCCACACCAGAAGACCTCGTCTTCACTACTCCACCTGCGAACTACTCTTGCTTATCTGCAGGTTACCCACGTAGAGGTAACATTCAAACAGAAGGGGTGAGATTCTCAAATCAATATAAAGAATGCATAGCATAAGTATGAAAGCATAAAAACATACAGAATTCACCCTATCAACACACATCAAAACAACTGCATTTATCACACCACAGATGATCAACACGCATTAACGCAATACAATGAGACCACGACACAACTCAATGCATGTGGTACCAATCGACCCCTGTTTCATGGTCACAATCCCCGTCGGGACGTCATAGTAGTCGCTCACACCCATATGGGAACACGACATCCGTAATCGCTCACACCCCACATGGGCACGCGATTACCACAACAACGATTCTATTTAAGAATTCGGATAAGACGCTCACACCCCACATGGGCACACGTCTATCCCAAACTTATGCAACATATCATCCATGCAAACAACAACACACAACAACAACATACCACGACGAATACAACGTGCATATGACAACCAACACATCAATACATCATAATACAACGATACAACAACAGTTTATACCAGCCATAACAGCAATATACTATGCTACAACAGCAATATACAACGATATCAGGCATACACATTGACGACTCTATCATCTCCCCTTACTACACCACAACAGCATACACACAATTCAATCAACGTGTCGAAGGGTTAGAATCCTGGTTCAAAATTAGTTTTATCAAAAAGTAGGTGAAACCAGCTTCCTAACGCTTCAGACGGTGACTTAAACGGACTTACGGACTAATAGTTATGCAATTTCGAAGTTTCGAAATAATTCAGCCCGTGCAGCAGAATTTCGCTACTGCCACTGTTCGCCTTGGATTCGCTCACTTGTTCGTCTAAGGTTCGCTTAGCGAACTGGCCACCGAACACCTCGCCAGAGGTTTGCTTAGCGAGCTTGCCAGCGAAGGCCTCCCTTCCATACAAAAACCAGAGAGTCCACTTTCTGCCCTCCTTCGCTACCCCTTCGCTCCAGCGAATCAGGGTTTCGCCAGAAGATTCGCTTAGCGAATCTGGGGCGAACCTTCGCCCAGCGAATCATTCATTCGCTTAGCGAGCATCGCGAACCTGCACTTCTGCGGTAGCGATGATCGCACCATTCCATACCCAATTTCTCTCAAATTTGGTCCCCAAGCAACCCAATCATGCACATACAACCACAATTATTCATATACACAATTAGAAACACAAAATCATGACTCAATCTATCAATTTTCATGTTATTCCTCTAATCAGACCCTCTAACCTAACGATCTCAATTCCCAAATTTTCACAACACAGAACAGGGACGATCCTAATATCTTCCTACCCGCATACAAACGATATGCAATCCCTAAGAGATTAGATAGTCCCACCCTTACCTTAGAAATTCTTCTTCAACAATTGCTCCTTCTCTGACCTGGCTTCTTCTGCTCTTCTCTTTTCTTATCCAAATACGTACTGACCAACCTTCCCTTTCTAATCCTTTTTCCTATTTATATTTTCCTTATTATCCATAAATTATTATTGCCTAATATTATTATTATAATTTTTTAGATATTATTATTATTATTTCACCAAATTAAATAATAAAAAAAATATCCTCAATAATTCAAATAATAATATTAACCAACTACCCTTCTTCCGACACCATGTCCTTCATAATTCTAAGGGCACTACCCTACCCTTTGGGTAACCCAAACTTGACCAAAATACACCAACACACACTACATACAACAATATTCAATTTAATCACGAAAAATAATTAAATTAAATCGGGGTGTTACATTGGTCTTTGTGGACTTTGTGTTTGACCATAAGTTTGACTTGGAATATTTAGACGATTTTGGAACTCTGTATTTTGACCTTAGCTTATCATGGAGCGTCCTTAGGGATTCAAGCTCTTAATCATCAGGAGTCTGGTTCGTGGCACTACCCTCAAGCAAAAGGGAGACATGTAACATCCGATTTTATTTCCATTTCATAGCTTAGGACACTTGCACACACATAGCTTCCTCTTGGGCTACCTCACCACGAGGCCTCCTTATTTCTTACATTGATCATCCCCTGTATATTTTATGTATCCCTCCCCCGTCTGATGTACTTTGCTATTTTATTCTCCGTTGTTTCGCTAGTTAGACGTCTTTGGAATTAGGACCGAACCCGAAAGCATTCTTGATCCACATATCAAGCCATAACCCAAACTTGTAAGTCGATTGCCTCGCGCATCACCATCAACCTTATCCGCATCACTTCAAACCTTTCCTTAATAAGCAATAAAACCCTTGATCCAACGTCAAGTGGCATTTTTCTCAATAAAATCCAAAAAGTACTCAATAAACATGATGTGTGTAGTACGTGGTGGAGAAGGAGTGAGAATGGAGCTTCCCTACACTCACTCCGAGTATTTTGAATACAAGACGCTCGGCTTGGTCATTCGAAATATTCACCTCTGCCCATAGATTTAGTACAATGCGCATCTCAAACTTCCTTTCAAAAAACTAAAAAAAACACTTCCAAAAATGCAAAAACCTTTTCAAAAAGGACATGTTACGTTCGTTCTACCGCAAATAGGTAACACATAAGACTCCACGAGTGAGCTGCAAAACACCTAACTGCTAGAACCCGCGCGTTAGCATCGTGTATAAAAAACACCAACCAACCGTAAGCCGAACTACGGCTGCTCTGATTTCTCATACCTGTTGAGAATACGTAGGCATAGGATTACGATGATCCTAGCGAGCAAACTTCCCATTTTTCCCCGTAGTCCCACGAACTACGGACGCTCTGATTCTTCACTTATTTCAAGTGAAGATACGTAGGCACAAGGGCCTCAATCCTTGGCGAGCACTCTAATAAAAACCACCCCTCTTTCCCTCAAGCAAGTAGATTTTCAGATTAGAACACCCATTTCAAGTTAGACAACTTAGATGGTTCCCATCGAGTATGATGGATGTGAGGAGGTGCTAATACCTTCCCCTCACATAACTGACTTCCGAACCTGAATCTTGGTTGCGATGACCATGTTCTTTCCCCTAAGGTTTTATCGATATTTCCCTTTCCATCTTTGGGATAAATAAGATTCGGTGGTGACTCTGTGTCATTTTTTGCATAGCGACAGCTGGCAACTCTGCTGAGGAGTCCTAAGCAAGTCAAGCCTAGTCTAGGTTATTTTCGCATGTTTGGGTGTTTTCTCTTTATTTCTTTGCTTGCTCTATTGCTTTCCTTTTTGTTTATATATTTGTATCTTATCTTGTGTGGCTTTTAATGTTGTGGAATAGATTGGGTACCTTGATGGCAAACCATGAGGGAAAGACTCTACACCCGAGTTTAGAGTGTAAAATTGAGATAGGAGAGGTAGAGTAGTATGGGCTTCCGAGATGCTCATCTCGTGAAAGTCGATACGAGAACCTCGCTTAGAGTAGATTCCATTGAGGATGTTGAATACCGTCAAGCTCTTGGCGTGTTTGATCAATGTTTTCTTGGGAATCTATGACTCTAAGGACCTTTTTAGAACCCCTAAACCATAAGCCAACTAAGATTGATGGTCATGTAGTATGGGTCCCCGAGAAGCTCTTCTCGTGAGGGTCGATACGAAGATCTCATTCAGAAGAGACTTTCTTGATGGAGTTGTTGCCAGGAAATGACTGACATACGTAACAAACAGTTGAGAAAGTCCATGACTCTGAAACCCTTGTCTAGGACCCAGTATCGATGGTCTCGTAGTATGGGTCCCCGAGAAGCTCTTCTCGCGAGGTTCGATACAAAGATCTCACCTAAAAGAGGTTCATGTGATGGAGTTATCAACCGACATTCTCATGTCGTATGTGATAAACATTCGTGTCAACCTATAACTTTGGTTCCTTATTAAACCTTAGACCACACCTGGTGAGAATCTTGTGTTATGAGCAATCAGCCTTTATCCTCCATCTGTGACCTTGATACCTGTTGCGCGAACTCATGATTCAGCGATATTTGATCCCATGTCCCATTGCATTCATAACATTGCATTTGCATAATCATTTTGCATATCATTCTTCAACCTTAAGCCAGATAGCTCATCCATCCTCTATCATTAACCCGCAGTTGATTTCCTGACTCTCGTATTGGACTTGAAGTAGCTTTGGAAATCATTGCCTCAGAAGAGCAGAACCAGTTTTCAACAAGAGCGGATGTTGATTTGATGAAAAGCCAGTTGGACCAACTCGTGGAAGCTATGACAGCCTTGGCAAAGAGAGATGACAATATTCAGAGGACTTCAGTGAACAATGTTGCTCAAGTTCAGCCTGTGCAGATCCCTGTTAAGGATCCTATTATACGAGAACGTACCATTGTGCGAGATGGACATTCCTCTTCTCTTGATACCATGGAATACCATAGTTTCGCATTCTCTAAGCCAAATTCCCAAGGGACGGTCCCCGTAATGAAAACTAAGGACCTGCGAGCTATTGAGATTATGGAAAAATGTCGAGTGCTGGAGGAGAAGCTTAACGCCATAAAGGGTCGTGATACTTTGGATCTGAAAGCTTCAAGCTTGTGTTTGGTACCCAACCTTGTGATACCTCCAAAGTTCAAGACACCGAAATTTGAGAAGTACAAAGGGGATAGCTGACCAAAGAAGCATTTGGTGATGTATTGCAGAAGAATGGCCTCACGTGTCTATAACGGAAAACTCATGATTCAATGTTTCCAAGACAGTCTGAGTGGGGCATCGCTGAGTTGGTACATGCAGCTAGAGAGCAGCCACATCAAATCATGGTCGGACTTAGCTAACGCCTTTATGAAGCAATACCAATACAATCTTGACATGACTCCCAGCCGCATGCAATTGCAAAACTTATCTCAAGAGGACAACGAACCCTTCAGAGGGTATGCTCAGAGATGGAGAGAGGTAGTTGCTCGCGTTCAACCACCAATCTTAGACAGAGAATTGGTTGACCTGTTCTTGAATACCTTGCAAGGTCCATACTTGGAAAAGATGGCTGGCACTGGGACATCAAACATTTCTAACCTGGTAATAGCTTGATAATGCCTCGAGGGCATCCTCAAAAGTGGAAATATCCAAGGCACCTTGAACATCCCAGCTAGCGGAAGTGAATCAGTTGTCATTTCCCAAGAGGAAGAAGAGGATGGTGAAATTAATTTCGTTTGGGAGGCTCCACAAGTTCCACCTTATTGCCCAAGCATCTCAACTGTTCAAAGTCATCAATCCCATGGGTAGACATGTGCAATTCCATTCTCTCCACATGGTCAACATCGTCCTGTTGATAGAGGTCTCCCCCATCAACAACAGATCGCACAGTAGCATGCTCCACAACGCCGATGCTACTATGATAAAAGACCAAAAAGGAATTTTGATCCATTGCCAATGTTGTTCAGTCATATACTACCACGCTTGATCAATAGTGGACTGATAGTGCCAAAGGACTTGGATCCTGTGATCCCTCCATACCCACCAGGTTTTGACGCCAATGTACAATGTGGTTACCATGCTGGCACAATGGGGCATTTCACCGAAGATTGCAAACAGTTCAAAAACAAGGTCCAAGATTTGATTGAGTCCAAGCTAATCTCATTTACACCTCAAGGTCTTCAAATCAATGGCAATCCTTCACTTGGTCAGGTGGGTCCATCCGCTCATGTTATGGAAGAAGTTGCTGAGAATAGGTGTGAAGAAGATTATCATACTGGTCTCGATGAGCAAGAAAGCTAGCCCAACAGCAACTCAAGAGAGAAAAGGCCAGTTCCTCAACGCTGGCAAATTTTAGATCATGGCATTTCTATGCATTTGTAGTTTCTTTTTGTTAAGTGTTATTTTGTTTTAGACATTGTATTTATTAATGGTATTGTTAATGTAATAAGCATGCATTTTTTGAACTAGTTCATTCGTATTCACTAATCTCATTTATTAAAAAATCAAAAAAAAAAATTCCACTTCACTTCCTTTATCACATTGTTATTTAGTAAAGATTTGAGGGAGGATGATGAATATAAAATACCCATAATTGCAAACTGTATGCTTTCAGATAAAATCCTGCTGATGATGTACAGGCATTGTTTCAAATCCCCTAAACACTGGAGCGATAAGGAGTTAGTCCCTAGTCAACCACTTCGAGCCTAGAAGTAGGAGTTTCTTTCGGATTTCCAAACCCTTACGCTTAACCATGGGCATGGGTAGTGTTCAGTTATCCTGGTTACACATATTTTCAAGATGAAACCTCTTGTTATGGTGGTTGTTCTTCAACGACTAAAGACTTGGCAGTCACAACCTTTCAAAAAAAAGCCCGCTAAGTCCACCACCCCAAAGAGGCAACTTAGGCAAAAGTTAGGGATCAAAAATAAATAAAGCAAAAGAGGTCCTCAAATCCTCAAAGCATAATAAAATTCAGTGATCACCATCAAAAGGTCACTGATATCCATCCACAAAAACAAAATAAGGTGACTGCCATTCCAAGCAAATTTGCCCTTACACCGTCAACCCTTTTGGAAGATAAATGTGTGTAGTATAACTGAACGTAGGATTGGAGTTCATCATGAAGAAGGGGTGGGTACAAATCAAATTTGAGCCTTATATCATTTGTTTCAATAATCGTGAACCAGACCACGTTACAACCTCAAAAGACCTAATTGAGGTAGGGTTTATTCTGAAAGCATACTACAGCAAGGTTGCGTAAACTGACTCCCTAAGGATTTGCTAATCTTTAGCATTGGTGTCATATTCTTGCTATATCTTTCACACACCAGTAAATCAGCACTGCGTTTGGACTAATGGTCCACTCGTCACACATTTTCACATCAATGTCGCATTAAAACTACCATTTCTGAATGATCAATTTTAACTGCAAATCAGAACTTGACATTATGGAAATCCTAACTAAGAGCAATCAAAGAGGAACTTGAACATCTGTTGGTGCTGACACGAATCAAGACTTTCTTGTGACCTTGTGAATCTGGGGAAAGTCCTTCTGAGGTTCAAATAGGGGCAGACCACTGCAAAATTCAGACATTGGGGTAAATCATCTCAGACTATATCGTGGTATAAACCTTTCTAGGAGAACTCCTTCAGAAACCCTACGGACTGGGGCAGACAGTTTGCGAACAATCAAATCCCCTTCATACTTTCAAGTTGGTCAAGCTGACCATGTCAGACACTAAGCAACCTTGGAGTTCAACAAGTGTCAAAAAGCCTTGGGGCAGAGTAAAAGCACAATCAACATGCATTGGTTAAATTTCTATTCTCACACAATCATCTGCAAGCCATCGTGGTACATCAGCTAGAAGTGAGGTTCTCTCAGGAACAAGCACACAACTTGTGCAAAGGATCAAGCTTGGGGCACCAGAAGCATCCACATCTGTCTTTTGATCATCGCACCATCAAATACCGAGTGTCGGGAAGTCAAATCCTTTCACCAAATAAATTCCAACCTTGCTTGGCAACCACTAAAAGCCCACTCTGCTGGCATCATCATAAACCAGAGTCCAACCCTTCTTGGCACCTCCTCAAAGTCTAACTCATATTGGCAATTACCAAAGTCCACCCTGTTGGCACCTTCATAAAACCAAACACCTGCTTGCATCTACATATGCATCGCATACAATTAACATGCATCATATGCATACATAACATAATCAATTTCCTTCCTCAACCCCTGCATTGATATTTCGATTTGTTTTTTATCCATGAGTCAATGTTGTATGTATTTTCTTGACCCCTGAGTTGATATCACTGTTATTACTTCCTCAATCCCTGAGTTGATATCTTGTTATCTTCTTGACCCCCGAGTCGATGTTTTCTTTACTTTCTTGACCCCCTAGTCGATATCATTGTTATTATCCTTCTCAACCCCCGAGTTAATATCTTATTTTTGTTCTTGACCCCTAAGTCAATATTGTCCATATCTTCTTGACCCCTGAGTCAATGCTGTCTTTATCTTCTTGACCCCCGAGTCGATATCATTGTTATTTCCTTCCTCAACCCATGCGTTGATATTTAGATTTGTTCTTGACCCCTGAGTCAATGTCGTATGTATTTTCTTGACTCCCGAGTCGATGGTATATTTGTTTTGCTCAACCCTTGAGTTGATATGCCATTATTCCCAGCAAAGTCCATACTCTTACATCTTTATATTCCCAGCATTTTGCATACATTTGCATCATTTGCACGCTTGTTTAGCCAGTTCCTGTATAGGGTAGGGCATTCCTATGGACAATGTCCCCCCATCGCTTACTTCTTGAGTCCTCTTTAACTTTCGAAGGAGGAATATCTCACCCTTTATTCTTGAGTCCTCTCTACCGATTCATCACTTCCATTCCATTTCTTTTCCGGCTGAAAACTCTAGGTATTATTATATTTAATCTCCTTGTACCTTGACTGTAAGAAAGCCTTTGCCACTCTCACCTTGAAGTTCAAGAAGATTAAATAGGGGCATCTGTCACACCCTCATTTTCACCCTACCCTTTTCATAGCATTTCCATCATATAGACATTCCTCTAGGTCATAATCATTCATTCGTATTGGTCATAATCCCCTACCCTACCTTTTGTGCTTTGAGATTCTTCCATTCAAGTTTGAAGCGAGGGTTGAGTTCTCATTGTCTTAACTCCTCATCAAGGTTCATTAGGCTTGTCAGGGCAGGTGCACGTAGGCAGTACGGTTAAAGGTTCATTGGTTTGACCTAATCTTGGTCGAACAAGTTTTATTTCAAGATCAAGGCCAGGGTGTGTATGATCCAAGCGGTGTGTGCTTGAGGTTTCAGTCGGGGTTTTCGTGCAGTGAAGTTCATCAAGTTTGATTTGTGATTCAAAGTTTTAGAGGCTGAGATTGATTCATAAGTTTCTCAAGGCAAGTCTATTTCCCGTACCTAGTTATCAACCTATATTCATTTCCAGATCCATCCATTATTGTCCAATCCAAATCCAATTTCCCTTTCTTGTATCCATATTTTCTTAATTCATTTCCAAATATCCATCTTTCATATAAATCTAATTACCTTGTTTTATCTTTTCATCATTCATTATCCATTAATATCCAATTATCCACATCCAATCCATTTCAAATCCATTAAGTCATCTTTGTCAAAATTTTATTTTCAATCACAAACCATCAGTTCAAATAAACCCAATTACATCATTTTTTAAATCCCAATTCCTTATTCAAGTCATATCCAATTTAACCATTTCCAATTTTTTCTACTAATTTCTATTGTCCATTGCAAAAAAAAATATATATTTCAAGATCCATGTGACAATTCAATTTTCAATTCAATCCATTTTTCAACCTCATTTTATTTCATATTCAAAATCAAACCCATATCAATTTATGACCACTCTTTGATGTATTTCAAGATCCAAATTCATTGTAATTCATTGTAATTCATTGAAATTATCATTCAATAAACTCAAGTCCAAATAAAAAGAGGGAGGCAATATAACATTTCAAGCCCAATCAAATTTTCTTTACAACACTTGAGTCCATTTACAACAATTGTAAAACAAAAGGGAGAGAAAAATGAGCCCATAAGGCAAACTCCCAAGCACACCACAAGAACCTATTATACTACAAAAGCCTCACGCCATGTACCAAGCATCACTCTCCACACCAGACAAAAAACAGTACCAAGACCTACAAACCTACATCACCAGAAAGCAAGCCAGGAAACAAACCGCAACAGTTTCGTACCACGTACACTTTGCAAATTTTCATGACAAACAAAATTAAACTATTCAAGAGGATCACGTGAGAACACCATCATTTATAGAGTAACACATTTAAGTAATTCAATTCTAAAGCTACCCTACTGTGATCATCTTTTCAATTCACAATCATAAAAAACCACACCCTAGTTTAAAGTGAAAACAATCAAACAAGCCTTCCACAATATGCTATCATATTCTCCATCAACATAGCATCACTTAGTTAAGTTTTCTGTGAAACAAACCATCTGATGTAAGCACTAGAGCACATTGTTCACATATTGCTTATATGAGAAATAACATGATAACTGACTGTTTGTGTATGTGTCTGCTGATGCTTGTCTCTAAAGATGAAAATTAGTAGTGAACTCATTTTGACATAGTGCCACATTCACACACTCTTTCACATCTTGTCATGAACAAATTGCTGCTATGATTTAGGTTCAAGGGTATGTATGCCTTCACCACATGGCCACATGCTCAACCTGCAAGAAATTCGTACAAAGTTTTTAATCTCCACCTGCTATTGCCTGCACAAACTCCACAAAACAACAAAACTCCAATAAGCCTCATAAACAAACAAAAACAAAAGGGCAGCAGGTACAGCAAAACATATTCATTGTTTTAGCGTAACACATTTTCAGCATCAAAAAGTGGTAACAGAACTTGCAAGAGAAATGATTTTGTAGCAGATTTTCATCCATAAACCTAGCTTCTTCAATATAAAAAAGGGAGGAAAGAAATAAATTTAAAAGGGAGGACCTTGCAAAAAAAAGAGAAAAAAGCTCCATCCACTTTCACAATTCATGGCCCCTTTCTCCTCTTGAAACAACTCAGAGCAACCATTTTCAACTTCCCTTATCATTACACATGCACCACGACCACATACGCACTGCCATCTCCTTTCCACTAACCTATGCTCTTCGGATCAACACAAACAAAACCTCCAAACCGTCATCTTCTTTCTATTTCATACTCCCTCCACTTCACATCAAATAAACTCCAATACACCTTCATCAAACCTGTTCTCAACCCTTCATTCTTCCAAACCCAAATCCTTCCTTCAAAACCCATACCCCAAATCTTCTTCAACCTAAAATAAATCAGACACATCCACAAATCTCTCCTTCTTTCAACAACACATAAACAACAAACCAAAACCCTTTCCAAATCAAAACCTAACAGAGAGAAAGAGAAGAAGATTTAAACTCAACGAAAAATACATAATTAAGAGAGAACGATGTGAAAAGATAAGTGACTCGCAGAATCAAACCTGAAGGTGGAGAATGAATACGGTCGTGAATGGGGTAGAGTCGAGACATAAGGGCGAAAAGGAGATGAACGTGAGCTTCGGGAACGAGAAGGCTATTTCGTGTTTTCTCCTCCGTGGATCTTAATTTGTTGTTTTGTGGCATTGATTTCGTTTTTGGAAGAAGTGAGAATCATTCTTTGAACCCTGTTTCGTTTTGGTCGCTAAAGTAACGTTGTTCTGTTAATGTTTTGTTTTCATTTTCAGATATAAAGTTTTATGTTGACTTTTTCATAAATATAGATCTGGGCTTTGCAGCCCGTTTAGTTTTTATGAAATACTTTGTTTAAGTTTAAAATATTATTGTAAGATGGTGGGTTGTTGAAGCCTATATGATTCTTACACACCATTTTCAAAACATACCCCATTTCCTCTATTATTTTCTTTCGAATTTTCTTTTGGGTTTTTTTGGTTTTGTAAACAATATAATTTTATATATTTTATAGGTTTATCTTGTTTTGATCTTATTTTCATTGCAATTTTGTTCCGATTTTTGTTTATTTTAGGTCGATGATATCAAATATGATCATGGATTTGTAGATTTGTCGACTTTAAATCTTGATTATGATGAGACCGCTTTCATTTCCCTTTTGGATTTGCTCTTAATTTCACTTTGGTCAATGAGATCTTGAACATCATAAATTATCGATTTATCGATGGAGATCTGTGATAAAGGCAAGACCGTTCTCCTTTACTATTCCATTTACATTCTCATCATTTGTACATTATTCATCATCACTGTATCACTCATGCATATTTTGTTATGTCATTTTTATTTCTCTCTTGTCTTATTGAAAAAACAAAAGCATGATTCTTCGTTGGTGACCTAAGAGGTTTGTCTTTGTGGACTTTATGTTTGATCATAAGTTTGACTTGGAATATCTTAGACGATTTTGGAACTCTGTATTTTGACCTTAGCTTATCAAGGAGCATCCTTAGGGATTCAAGGTCTTAATCATCAGGAGTCTGGTTCGTGGCACTACCCTCAAGCAAAAGGGAGACATGTAACATCCAATTTTATTTCCATTTCATTGCTTAGGACACTTGCACATACATAGCTTCCTCTTGGGCTACCTCACCACGAGGCCTCCTTATTTCTCGCATTGATCATCCTGTGTATTTTTTATGTATCCCTCCCTCGTCTGATGTACTTTTCTATTTTGTTCTTTGTTATTTCGCTAGTTAGACGTCTTAGGAATTAGGACCGAACCCTAAAGCATTCTTGATCCACATATCAAGCCATAACCCAAACTTGTAAGTCGATTGCCTCGCGCATCGCCATCAACCTTATCTGCATCACTTCAAACCTTTCCTTAATAAGCAATAAAACCCTTGATCCAACGTCAAGTGGCATTTTTCTCAATAAAATCCAAAAAACACTCAATAAACACGATGTGTGTAGTACGTGGTGGAGAAGGAGTGAGAATAGAGCTTCCCTACACTTACTCCAAGTATTTTGAATACAACACGCTCGGCTTGGTCATTCAAAATATTCACCTCTGCCCATAGATTTAGTACAATGCGCATCTCAAACTTTGTTTCAAAAACCTAACAAAAAACACTTCCACAAATCCAAAAACCTTTTCAAAAAGGACATGTTACGTCCGTTCTACCGCAAACAGGTAATGCATAAGACTCCACGAGCGAGCTGCAAAACATTTAACTGCTAGAACTCGCACGTTAGCATCGTCCATAAAAAACACCAACCAACCGTAAGCCGAACTACGACTACTCTGATTTCTCATACCTGTTGAGATGATTTCTCTTACCTGTTGAGAATACGTAGGCATATGATTGCGATGATCCTAGCGAGTAAACTTCCCTTTTTTCCCCTTAGTTCCACGAACTACAGACGCTCTGATTTTTCACTTCTTTCAAGTGAAGATACGTAGGCACAAGGGCCACAATCCTTGGCGAGCACTCAAATAAAAAACCACCCCTCTTTCCCTCAACCAAGTAGATTTTTAGATTAGAACACCCATTTTAAGCTAGACAACTTAGATGGTTCTCATCGAGTACGATGGATATGAGGGGGTGTTAATACCCCTCACATAACCGACTTCCGAACCTGAATCTTGGTTACGATGACCACGTTCTTTCCCCTAAGGTTTTATCTATATTTCCATTTCCCTCGTTGGGATAAATAAGATTCGGTGGCGACTCTGTGTCATTTTTCGTGTAGCGACAGTAAGAAATAATGAAATGGAGTTATGATGAGTTTAATTCACGTTAGGCCCAGTGAAGGAAGAGGAAAAATGTTTGTGTATGGAACAGGGTGGCGGAGATGAACAGTAGAAGGTGAATGAAAAATGAGTTAAAGAATATGAGTGGAGGTTTTGTGTTGTGTGTCAATGAAAAAAAGAAGATATGTGGCTATGTGTGTTTTGTGAGATGAAGCATGAAGAGGATCTTCTTTTAATTCTTTTGGATGCTGAGTCTAAAACAAATGGGGCACCCCTTTTGAATTTTGCAAGGTCTAGGTTTTCTTCTCTCACCACTGGCAAATGAAGTTAGAATATATAACATGAAAATTAGGGTTTGCAATTTAATAAAAGGTCCTAATTAACCTTAGATATTTTTTTTAAAAAGTGAAATTAGGTTTTTAAAAGTTAGGTGAATAAACATCAAATAAATTCTATAAAATGAAAGTAAAACAAAACCGGATATTTTAATAATTCTATTTTTTGTTTTTGAATATTTAGACTAAAGAAATAAAAATAAAACGACTTAAGACGAAAAAAAGTCGGACACAAAAATGTCCGAAAAACAAAACTGAGTGCACCAAAATGATCAGCGCAAAATAAACCTATTGGAAAAATACAGAGTTTGATTAATTTTTGAAATAAAATCTAACTGGTTAAAAGGCTCAGACTGATCAAAATGCGACTGAAAAGGTGTCGAAAAATTAAAACGAGCACGCCAGGTTAAACTACATGAAACGTAGATTAATATAATTGGCGTTTGCAATCTCAATTTTGAAATTTTTCGTCCACTTATTTTACGCCCAGTTGAGGCTTAGTTTGACCGATCTATCTGTAAATCCGACAAATTTATTCTGACTGACAATTTGGGTATTATGCAAGATGAAATGCATGTCATACTATACAGATGATGCAAATGCTATGATAACTGTATTGATTCAGTAATTCAAGGTCAAAATTGGGGTATGACACCTCACTCAATCACAATAGCTCTTGAATTTCTAATAGGTCTTGATTTGAAAACATGAGCATCTTAATCCACTTTTGCAAACCTAATGAACACAATGAAGAGAGAAACAAATGCAATATGTTTTTATTTTATTTTTGGATGCACAATAGTTAAATGACATGTTAATGAGCAATGTTGCAATAAGAACAAGGCAATACCTAATTAACAAAGGCAGCAAGCATAAGAACATGGTGTGAAATTGGAAGACATGACATGCCATGAGTGAACTTGGTGAAAACTTAGAGAAGCAATCAAGGAAACCCTAATTCCTAGTCCTCATGCTCAAACTCATGAATCCCCATGCTTGTGACCCAATTACCAAGTGACATGCTAATGAAAGTTCATGATGAATGAATGGCATGAATCTTAGGGGTGAAAATTAGGGTATGACAAAGTCATTTTTTTACACTCTCTAAATAACAATTTCGACTAGGTCGAAATCAACCTTTTTTTTATTGAAAACTATAAAGTGAAATATTTAGCACTATGTCCTAGGATTCCCTAGTTGACCGTGCAAGTAATCTTTAATAAGAGACTAGCGGTTGTTTACCAATTTTCAGTGTAAGCACCTTCACATGAAAATCGTGTTAATTGTCTAGATCAATACAACGGCTGACTGCATTTCACGTCGTTTCACATGCATCCAATTACCAATCATTTCTCCTATTTAAAAAGGAAAGTGTGTCACTTTAGAGATATTCACATTCTTTCTCATTCAAACGTCATTTTTCAATCTCAACTAATTATCCTTGTAGGTCAGACCATTGAGCTATGAACCACTGCTACCAACTCCAAACTCATACCTTTCACTCAAATCTAGTTCAAATATATATATATATATATATATTAAGGATGGCAAAATGGATGGATATGAATTGGATTGTTACAGGATGGATCAAAACAATTCATTAATCAATTAACAATCCACCAAAATTTCTTCTAAAAAATCCAATCAAATCTATCCGTTAAGTATCAAATCCATCCATTGACATCTTTTTCATAGATGGATATACATCTATCCGTTCGTAAAATTAATTTAAATATTTTTAATAATATATATTTTTAAATTTTATAAAAGCTATTATTTCCAAATAACATCAAGTTTTAATATTTTTCTTTTTCTAATTGAGATTTATACATTCAAATTTCTTTTAATTAATAATAAATTTTATACTCTAAAATTTAACAATCAGAACATATTAAGTTTGGTTTAAAAATCAATTTTAATATTATTTTAATGTTTTTCTTTTCTGAATTAGTTTTATGTGTTTAGAATTTAGTTTTTAATCAATAATAATGTTTTTATTTTTCAATTGCGTCTTGTTTTAAAATTACTTTAACTTTTCTGTCTATTACTAATTAATACCTTAGTAATTACATATAGTATAAAAACAGCAACAACATAAAAACAATACACAGTAAAAAAAATTAAAAACACAAAGCCAAGATTGAGTGTAAGTGCAAGGATTAATAAAAGAAATTTTATAATTTTTTTATGTAATTGCATTTGCAAGAACGACTAATTATAAATTAATAACGGGCACATGCAGATAATTTATTAAATAAATAATTTTACATCTAAGACATTCTAAAGTTTTAATTTTAAATTGGACATGAGAAAATCAAATTGATAGCTATATTTATAATTTGATCGGCATATAATGCTATCAAGTAGAGAGATTCTCTAAAAGTTCCGAACACAATATTAATATATTTAAGATTTTATCCTTTTGTCTTTTTAATTTGTAATCTTCATGTTTATTTTTAGGAGAAATATATCTTTATCTCTATGGTGATTTAAATTTTTTTTTTTTTAGAAATAATGAGAGAGAGGATTCTAATCATGTATTTTTTTTTTATAAAAAAATTGTTGTAAAAAAATATTAAGAGAGAATTTTCATAAAATATATTAAAGTTTTTTACTATTAGATTATAAAAGTTTATTAGCTTAAAATAATTAACAAAGCAATCCAATGAATTTTTAAAATGTATTGAATGGATTTGATTCATCCATAATTTTAAATTGATGGATTGGTCAAATCCATTAACTAATATTTTTTTATAATGGATGGATTGGATGGATTATTTAGTAGATGGATTGGATAGATTTTTTTTTAATAGATTTAATTGTCACCTCTAATATATAAGGGGTTATGCACTGATAGTGTAAAAATATTTTACATTGTCATCCAATGAAAATATATTATTTTGCTATATCATATAAGTATTTTAAATTTTACAGTGTGACTTAGCGGAATGCATTATCGTCATTAGTTAACAGTATAAAATTAATTTATACTGTCAGTGCATAACCTCTTTTCTCATATAGAAAAGTAACATATATGTCATTTGTTATCTTGTGTGTGTACGCGAATGTGCAATCTTTTTAAATAATTTTGTAAAATCTGATTATAGAAAAAGTGAAGTGTACTCAAATATATTTTACCCATAACACGTAGACAAGATGTATTTTAGATATATCTATACAGAAAATTTACATTAATTGTGTTACCATCATCTTTTCTTAATAAGTTTGTATTAGGTGGTTAAGAGATTTAAAAGGTAAGTTGAACATCTTTTAATAAACTATAAATACATATTTTTTTAAAAATATATATATTCAATATATTGACAACATAAATAATTAACTTTTTTTAAGAATCTTATGTTAATTTAATGAACTAAACATCTAATATTTTTCTTATTTATAATTTTAATTAGTGCATCTGGGACACTCGTTAGCATGACCCTATGTATTTATAGACGGAGTGAGTGTATAACTTTACATACTTGACATATTTACAAACGTAAAAATAAAAGTGCAACGTACAAACACCACCTATTAATGACTTATGATGTGATTCAGGAAATATGTGGGAATAGGAATAACAAAAGGAAACGATAGAGGAAACACATGCAGACATGTGAATTGCTTGTTGTGAGTAACGCAAGTGAGCAGTGATTTGACATTAGAAGGACACATGAAGCTGGGTCCACCCCTGTGGTCCCTCTTCTGTGTGGTTCCTTTTCGGTGGAACCTCAAAATTGAGACATGGTGTGGGCAAAAGTACCCAAACAAACACAATCGTTTTAAAATGGAAAATCTTACACAATAATAACAAATATTCGCATATACGTACACAAAGGGGAAAGAGTAAGTGGTATTATTAACTTCTCACTCACATTGTAATATCAATAAATATATAAATAAATTTGTCCTTTATTATTGTTATAAGTTTTGCTTTAAAATTAATATCAATAAAATTAAGTTTAGCTTGTTCTATTAAATCTGTTTAATTGATAGTTATATATAGATATTAATTATCAATTTTAAATTCGTAACATTTTAATTATGAGTCATGCTAACCTGGTTAAGAATTCTAAATAAGAAAAATATGTTATGTTTAGTTAATTTAAGCCACACAATTTTTTTTAAAAAGTTGATTATTTCTCTTTTTAGTGTATTAAATACACATATATTTAGAAAAATATGTCTTTTTAATCTATTAAATAATGCTCAATTTATTATTTTAATCTCTTAACTAGTATTACTGGGACACTCATTAGCATTTTCTTTTAATTATTCATCTTTAAGATTGTTTGATAACTTCAAATTTAATAGATTGTCTGATATTATTTTTTTTAACTAGTACATTTGTTAAATATACTTTTGGCGTCCACTTGATTGATAATTATTTCACGGTTTTAAAAAATTGTCACTAAGAAATTATTGCTCAAGTCGCAGATTATGTCATTCTTTTTAAGATGTTTTACGATATTTTTAAAATTTTGCAAAGCACGCATTAAACCCTGTTGCCTTCAAAATAAAACAGTTTAGTTTTATATTATACAATTACTAATTACATACTAGATAATTTATCTAGTACTAATAAATTTTTATAAATCATTATTTAACTATATATTCACATATCTTTGATGGCTTTTAAGATCTCTCTCTTTTTTATGGGAATTTAATCCACTCGTATGTCTCTTTTCTATGAAATTTATCTTCACGTTTTAAATTTGCACGCTCCTAAGAAACTTGTGAAACAACAAATAACAAAGAGATTTCTTAATGCACCCTATGTATTATTAGGGCACCACGTGAAAATATAAAAATACCCTAAGAATTTAGAGATGTATTTTTGGACTCACTCTAAATTAATAAAAATATGGTTTATTGTGAAAAAAAAACTACAAAGATACATCTTCAGACGCTGCTTGTACATAACGCATCAAAACGCTTTTTCTTTCTCACTTGTAAGAAAAATAAATTGTTCTCTAAAACTCTCAAAATTGCATTGTCTCAAAATCAATCAAGGAATATCAAAGCTTCTTCAATCAACACCAACTACATCAAAGAGCTCATTTAACTACATCAACGTCAAAGATTCCTCACTCCTTGTAAGTATTTTATTATTGTAAACTTTTCTTAGTTTTTGTTTAAATTTGAAGAAATTGATGATTAGGCATTGAAATTCATAGTTTATGCATGTTTGATAGTTGATACACTATGAGAAATGTGTTTCATAGTTAAAAGTAATTATCAATGCATTATTTTGGGGGACTTGGTGGTCTGCGTTATCGTCATTGACAAAAATAAAAGTTGTAGGAAAATTCAGAGATACATCTCCGTATTTTTTAAACGTTTGGGTTCCTAAGAACTGGAGATGCGTCTCTGTAGTTTATCAGTTTGAATTTTTTACTTTTCTTGCTTGTAGGGTTACTTTTAGTAATTATGTGACACTTGTCTAGTTTACTTAGTAGCATTATGGATGATATAGATAACAGATTGAGGCACGGTAGGATTGCACATCATGCATCTGTCTGGAGGGAAAATAGTTAGGTTTCGCAGGCTCCGGTTCCTTCTAGCATAGTTGATGTGGAGGCATCGACTTCTAGAGCTCATATATCTCCACCTTATTCTTCTCATAGAAGACAGGTGTCACCTAGTGACGCATCACTGCCTCCATCTTCTCGTAGGCTTCCGGTTTCACCTACTCAGGCGGCAGGGATATCCGAGTCATCAGAGGTACCTTAGTCAATAGAGGAACCAGTGCCACCCTAGGCACCATAGGGACCTCTGGTTGATAAGGCAATAGAGATATTTGAAAGAAGCTCGTTAGAGTTGTCACTACTGCCTCTTTATCCAAACCATACTGGCAGATATATTTGGGACGGAGAGATAAAATTAGTTAGATTCATTCTTTTTAAATTATGTTTATTGTTATATTACAAGTTTCTGACGATGATTTATTTTTTCTGCATGACTGTGATCCGCTGAAATTCATTAACCATGGGCAGAAGATTACTGGCTTGCAACAGCCTACTGACGAGTGGTTTCAGGTTTCTTAACAGCTATCTGAGATGAAGGACTTATGCAACACTGATTATGTTACGGTATACCACACGATGCTTAATGCATTTGTAGAGATATGGCATACTGAGACCTCATTATTTCATCTACCACTTGGTGAGATTATCACACTCGATGATGTATCATGTCTGCTGCATATTTTGATTATGGGGGAAATTTTAGACCATGGGAGGATTAGCAGAGATATACTTGAGTTGATTATAGACTATCTGGGAGTTGACATGGATGTTACCTTAAAGGAGTTTGAAGTCACCAAAGGGGCTCGTGATAAGTTTCGATTCTTTGAGAAGATACAGATGAGCTGGTTAGAGAAAAACAGGTTGCTGATTATCAGGAGCATGTGGGGCAACATAGAGTGTACGCTATGAGAGCATACCTATTATATTTGGTTGGCATTTCCATTTTTGTGGACAAGAGTGCCACTTAGGTGGATGTCCTCTACCTACGATATTTCGAGAACTTTGAGCGGATCCATGTGTACAACTAGGGGGCTGCATGTTTGGTCTACTTGTACTCTAAGTTATATGAAGGTTGTAGGTGAAAGACGAAGCAGGTGACAAACGACATCACACTTTTGAAAGTGATATTTATTGGTCTTTTAGTGTTTGTGTGTCATTTTCATTAATATTTTTGCAACGCCTTTACAAATGATTTGTGTGTTCCAACACTTTTCAAGCTATGATCCTCCAGCACTTCCCACGCATCTTCGGCTAGTCGTGTGTAGCGACCTATACTGAGGATATGTTGTGTGCTTCTGTATTTGCCCCGCTGAGATGGAACCAGGCTACAGAGTCGTTTCGAGTGTATCTTGACTGCTTGGTAGTAGAGGATATGCGCTTTAACACCTATGTCGATCACCGTGAGACGCGGCCAGTTGACGACATAGTTTTATACTCTGGATGGTTGGATTCCGATTCATGTCTGACATTTCCTCATATGCCTGAGCGCGTCATGCGGCAGTTCGACTACACCCAGGCTAGTCTCAGACACTATGATGTCTCTTGCTCCCCCCGCTATGACACGTAGAGATATGGATGCCATGTTTGATGATTATCTTAGTCATCTGGTATCGGAGGAGGCATGGAGTACCATAGCTGAGAGCGACTGGAGCTATGTAGAAGGGTACATCAGGTGGTTCTTCAGGGTGTCACATCCATATATGGTGCTGATTACCCTGAAAAATGGTAAACAATTACTGGTCTCCAAATACATGGTTTACTAGCAAGATCAACCAGTGAATCCTTAGGACATAGTGCTTAGGGACTTGTTCTTTGTTAATTTCTTTGTGTCTTAAGACTATTGGCTTCGACTCTGTCGAAGGGGATGTGTGAGGATAATGTGATTGTGAGTATCTAAACTTCTTGAAGAAAGTGTAAAGTAAAAATAACAATGCTGAAAGCACTCAAATGAAAAAATAAAGGCTGGGAAAAAGATGAAAATGAGGAAAGCAATGTAAATTGAATGAATTAGGACAATTTTTATTGAACAATAAACATAATGTTTCATCTATGCATACATTTTCTCAGTAATTCGCTCGTTTCTCTTAACGTTGATACTTTAAGTTTCTTTGTGAGATTTTTTGTAATACAAATGAACACATACGATAATCCAATAAAATGAACTACTATATATAAAAGTCTAAAATAATTACCCTCTAACGTTCCTTTCCCTTTGGTTCTCCATGTGCAGTTCTGCGTGTAGTTTGCCTTCCAATTTTCTCCACGTGTCCCTTTTGAGATAAGAACCCGAGTAGTTACCAAGATTTGAATGTGACAAAATCGCGCCCAAACAACCGCTTCTTCGACCAACTTTACTGCGACGCTGCCTGCCTGGTCGAAGCAATTGGTTTCGAACTACTCACTTTCAACAACCAAAACAATTTCTCTAAGTCCCAGAGCGCGGTCGAACCGCTGCTCTTCTAAGACTTTTCCCTTGTTTGCTGAGTTTTCCTCATGGGTTGAAAATCCCAGCTAACAAATTGCCCCCCAAAAAAGGCCTCTTTCGACATTTTCCAGTAGATAGAGGTATTTTTGTCCCAACTGCTCACTTATTAGGATGAAATCATCCCATCATGACGTTTCTTTTCAACAGTCACCTCGAGACCATGCCTTTTTCCCACTTCCCATATCCCTCATTATCACGACGCCGGATAAATAGGGTAGGGTCAGCTAGGTACAGTGAAACCTACCAACTGCCGCTTCCACTTTGGTGACACATCACCCCCACTAACTTGGACAACTCAACAGAGGAACTGATGAGTCTCTCTCGTTTTCCCCTATAAATAAACCATCTTAAAACCTTCAACACTTTTCCATCATTTTCTTCAATCTGCAAAAAAGACTTTCAGACAACTTTCTTGACACTTTTCTTCAAAGCTTCGAACTCCTCAAAATGGCACCTTCTATCAAGAATGCTCCATCAAAAGAAACTGTTCCTCACGCCTATGCACTGATCCATGTTACTACAGTTGGAAATAGGGATTATGTTCCAAAACCTCTTAATCATGAAGAAAGCTCAGGATTTTCAAATCACAAGTACTCATTGTCATACCCCAAATTTTGACCAACAAGATTTCCCATCATTGTGAAGATCATTACCACAATATGGATGTACCATCATGCCTTATCAATCTCCTCAAAGATGGGTGAGCATTCACCATAATTAAGAACTAGGGTTTTGAGCCCTCTCAGAACACTTAGACAAAAGATCAATCAAGAAATGACATGATCTTCAACTTGTCCAACCTCCCAACACCCATAAGATATCAAGAGGACACCCACATCAAGAATCAAGCACAAGGTTGCAACATTCCAAGTGGATCAAGCCTCAAGATCGCTAGTGTCACCAAATTAGGGTTTTGGTCGACCAAGGCCTCCAGATGGAAAGTTTCCTCTGGGCATAAGCCAATGCTTCAAAGCACAACCCAAGATACTCCAAGGGACCTCATGGACCCAATCATCAAGTCAATTTAGCCTTAGGAATTCATAAAAAATCAGGAATTAGGGTTTCTTGACCTAATTCACCCCTAAGTTGACTTTTGGGGCAAAGCATGAGCCAAGACCTCAAGACATGATTTGAGGGCATCAAATACACCACATTGATCCATTTGCAACAATGGATTAACCCAAGAAGCTTGGTTCACAAGTTTCAATTTCATCTGGACCACAATTAGGGTTTTGAAGAAAAAAGTCAACTATACCTTTGACTTTTGACCAAGACATGCTCCCAAACCTTGGGACATGATTTAATACACCCTATAACACCTATGGAATCCATCCATTAGGTTTGAATTAGGTCAAGGACTTGATTTCACAAAGGATCACACAGTTTGGATTTCATCCGATAAAAAGTCAACTGTGCACAAAATCAAGTTTGACTTTTTGGAATTTTTCACAAATATAGTTCCCCTAAGTAAAAAATAATGTTAATGTATGGTATTGATCATCATTCATTAAGAAAAATCAAGAAAAGTGAGGTTTCTTGCAAAAGGGGCAACCATAAGAAACCAAAAATTTTCTAAGTTATGGAACAAGAATGATTTTGTACCAACTTTGCAAGGTCATAACTCCTAAACCACAAGGCCTTTTTCTCTCATTCAAAGCTCAAATGAAAGTCCATCTGACATACTTTAAAAGTTTCAACTACAAGAGATTCCAAATCCTCATGGATTTTGAGTTATCGATTGATCAAAATGACAAAAATGAAGAAAATGACACTTTTTCAACACTTAGTGAAAATCTGCCTAAGTTACCAGCCTTGGACATCAATGTTCGTGAGGATTTTTCAGTTGGATTCAAATAGTTTCAAGACAAACTATGATCACACATGTATTGTATCATATGAGGGCTTTCTAAAAAGCAAAGAGCCTCACATAACTCAACCTGAGCAAGGAGATATGATCCCCTTAAAATCACCATTTCCAACTGTCTTGTACAAGGCAGAATTTGGCATTTTGCTCGATTTGGCAAAATTGGACAACTCCAATCCTTTTCATCCATTTGGACACATCAGAGGATAACATCCAAGTGAAAAGATCTGATCTACAAGCCTCCCAAGTCCAAGGAACTACATGTAGCCATGAGTGCCCTAAAAAGGCTAAAAAGCTTCAAGACTCCAATTTTGTTTCCAAGCATTCAATGGATGCATCAAGGTGGCATGAAATGAGACATTCCTAACTGAATGAGTCAAGATTCAGCTCTGAATCAAAGGACCATAGGCCTGTGCCCTAACCTCAAGTCAATGGCTATAGGAGACTAAAGATTCCCTTTGATTAACATTGGCCAAAGGCCTGTACCAGCTGCCATTCACTATTGCTTGCAAAACAAACTTGCTCTACTATAAATCGAGCTCATTTGTGATCAGTTTGAGTACACCAAAGCACTGCAACTGATGCTTTCCTCAAAATCTCTCTCTTTAGGCCAAAATGCCTTCTTTTACAAGTCATCTCTGAGTTTTTGAGTTAGAGAGCAATTCCACCACAGCTCATGATCCAAACACATCCAATATATCATATCTAAGCTGTTCAAACACTCACATTTGATTTGAAACACCAAAATCAAAAAGTCAACCTCCAAAACCTCAAAATTTGATTTTTCTGTATTTTTCAAGCCATGGCATGATTCAGTCACTTCCAAAACCAAACCAGGCCTCAAACACACTCCAAATATCATCCTCAAACTGTCCCAATTGGTTTCCCTCATCTGGAACACCATTTGAGAGAGTTACCATTTTGGTCACTTTTGTCACTTTTGCAAGAAAGAGTCAATACTTGTTCCTGAGGATTCCAACTGGTTTTGATCATCCTAAAAGCTTCTAAGGGATTAATCAAGAGTGTTCAAAGAATTGAATTACTTCTGGCACAATGAACTTGACAGATAGCACAAGACGCTTCAAGAGGTAAGTGTATCACAACTTGAACTCTTTAAATCATGCATTGCTTTGAGGTCCATTGATCATGGACCTCTCATACATATCATATATGTTGTGTTTGAACCAATTTACCATGCTATTGTTGCATGTATGATGTGATAGCATAGAACATGCAAATTTAGGCCTATTTTGAAATCACTATTGGATTTTAAAATAGAAGCATTTTCTGAAAATTCCAAGGGCACCATTGGATTCCTCAAGGCAAGATACACCTAAATTTTGTCCCAATCCATGGAGAAATGAGAAAGTTAGGGCCTTCACGCAAGAGGCCTAAAATCAGGCCTTACCTTGGGCAAGGGCCAGGTCATGGCGCCTTGGCCAGGCTTAAAAACAAGGCGCCCATATATGTTCATGGGGTGGTTTTGATACACAGATGTATCACCCCCTCAGTGGTAGCGCGCATGTGTGTTTGTTTGGCAGGTCGTGGGTTCAACACCCACCCAGACCATTTTTTCATTTTCACTATTTTTTCTATTTTTCATATTATCATGGCTTTTATTAATTAATTCCAAAATTAATTTCTCTCTCAATTTTAATTATTTTTTATTGGTTCTTTTTTTGAAAATTCCCAAAAATGTTAAAATATTTTATTCTACAAAAATTTCACAAAAATATTATTTATTTCATATATTTGGTATTTTTGTAAAGAATTATGTTTTTATTTGTTTTTAAACATTTAAAATATTTCTTTCTCTTGATTTTGCAAATTCAAATGATTTTCAAATCATTCTACGAATGAAACTTGATTTTTCAAACATTAATCCAAGATCACAACTTGTTTTTCATACATGTTTGATATTTTTGATCATTTTAATTGAATTTTTATTCAATTAAAATACATTTAAAAATCAAATTAGAGTTTTGATTATATTCACCCTCACAAATCTTTTTCAAAACTTTTTTGGGTCTCTAATAGAGTTTTAGACCCAATCCTTGTTGTACATAAATAATTTGGGCCTCAGTCATTGTATAAGTCCCACTGTGTTTTAGAAATCTTGGCGCGATCGTCGTTTTTCAAAACATTTTCATCTGGGCCTACCCTTGTGTTGTAAGCCTCATTTCTTTTCTTTTTCAAACACTTTGGACCTCTCCTTGAGTTGTAAGACTCATCCCTTTGTACAGAAAACCTTTTTGGGCCTCAATCATTGTATAAGTCTTGATACAATTTTTCAGAACAACGGTACGATCACTATTTTTCATCTGGGCCTCTCCTTGCGTATATGCCCCGATCTTCTTTTCAAAAACAACTTTCCCTTTTGATTTAGGTTTAAATCTATAGTTGTTATCAAAACTTCTTTAATTTCTTGAACAACTAACTATACATCTATTACAATGGAAGCTTGCTCGCCTGTAAGTTTTAAACAGCTTTCTTTTACATACTTGCACATATATATATTTGTTTGTGCTGGAAGTTTGCTCACCTGTAAGTCCTCCTACCCTCTTTTTACATACAATATATATTTTATCTGTATATATGCCTGTATATTACTTGCTTAGAGTTTTCCCCATCAATTAAGTCTAAGATTAGATCAAACCAGTGGTCACTCTTTTAACACAGTCAAAACTAGATCCCGTAGGAAATTCCAGATACAGTCTTGCCTCCCCTTGGGCTTATACAATATGGAACAGAGAAAGGCATTATTCCCGGTGAAACTTTTCTCAAGACTGTCACTACTAGAAAATTGTCAAAGAAATTCATTTTCCCCCAGAGAGGATTAATTCCTGGTGAAACCTCTCTTGAATTTCTTCAAACCCAAGAACTGTTCACTAAATAAAAGATTATTCTCGGTGAAACTTTTCTTGAACTCTTCTTATGTTTGGACCCACAGGCTTCCTAAAAGCATCCCAGCCTCCTCTTGGGCTTTGTACAAGGGCCCTCCGGCTTCTTAGAAGTTCTCATGCCTTCTATTGGGCTTAATACAAGGACCCTGAAGACCTCTTAAAGGTATAGAACATAACTTAGTCATCCTTTGTTAGAGCAGTCTTTCTAAAGAGTCAAGACCTCAGACCAATTATAGGGTTGATTCTCATCCCTTAAAACACCAGCCTCCTCTTGGGCATCATACAAAGATAAACTCTTCCATACCAGTAGACTCAGATAGTATAATCTCCTCTTGGATCTCAAAGACATTCTCAAGTTCCCTATAAACATAAGAAAAACCCTGATCATTTAATCAATCTCCAGTAAAGTTAAAACACATGGGTTCTAAAACTCAGTCTTTCATCCTAAATTTCCCCAGCTAGGGTCAGTTTATCATCAGTATAACACTATCCCAAATTAGAACCTCAAGGCATCTGATACCTCAAATCTTCTGTAACCCTCAGCAAGAATTAATTCCCCATCTTGGACCTACCTCTGGATCTCAATAATCCTCAGCAGAAGACAGCCTTGTAGCGAGCGATTTTGGATGGGGTTCTGAAGCACTGTCGCTCTGGGGCACTACAGGTCGATTCATTTTTTATCCTATTGAAGCTGATGAAGGAAGGGAAATAGATGTATCCAATTAACCCGGCTTGCATACTGAGTTTGCACAGCGGTCTGTTAGGTTACAGATGCTATGTGGATATGGGGCTCAATCTTTGGTTATTTTGTTGAGAACACAGTGTCTGGATTATTTATGAGGTTTTTAGGACTGATGCTTTTCGATTGATGTATGAAGGCACGGGATTTTGGGTTTTTTGATTAGTCTGCTCGCTAATATTTTTCAATCTTATGCCTACGCATTCCCATTTTAACGAAACAGGGAAATCAGAGTGATCGTAGTTCCTCCTATTCTATGGGAGGAAAAAGGTCGTTTTGGTGTCTTGTTCAAAGCCCAAGACGTGAAGCTAAAGGTGGTTTGTATTTTGTTCAAAGCCTAAGATATGAAGCTGAAGGGTCTATTTGTATCTTGTTCGAAGCCCAAGATGTGAAGCTAAAGGGTTTTGACTTTAGAGAGAATTTGACCCAACAAGAGGGTGTTTTTATGTGTCTCGTACAAAGCCCGAGAGAGAGGCTAAAAGGGTTGACTCAACAAGAGAGTCTTTGTACCTCGTACGAAGCCCGAGATGGAGGTTGAAAATGTTAAACTCAACAAGAGAGTCCTTTATACTCAACAAGAGAGTGTTTTTGTATCTCGTACGAAGCCCAAGATGGAGGCTAAACGTGTTTGACTCAACATGAGAGTCTTTGTACCTCGTACGAAGCCCCAGATGGAGGCTGAAAATGTTTGAATCAACAAGAGAGTCTTTTATACTCAACAAGAGAGTGATTTCTATCTCGTACGAAGCCCGAGATGGAGGCTTAAAGGGGTTTACCTCAACAAGAGAGTCTTTTATACTCAACAAGAGAGTGCTTTTGTATCTCGTACGAAGCCTGAGATGGAGGATAAAAGTGGTTGACTCAACAAGAGAGTCTTTTATACTCAACAAGAGAGTGTGAAATAGGTTAGCTCCGCTGGGGAGAATCATTGTACAAAGCCCAAGAGGAGGCTAACTTCACTGAGGAAGGATCGTTATACAAAGCCTAAGAGGAGGCTATTGTGCTGGTGAATATTTCAGCTTAGTGACAGGTCCAGTATGTTGGATAAAGACAAAATCAGTTCTTATATGGGTAATGTTGTGCTTAGGGATTGATCAGAGGATCAGGGTTATTTCCTGTTCTTTAAGGAAATAGGAAATCCAAAGGGTATTGAGACTGTCCAAGTCGACAAATGTTTTGAGAAATCGATTCTCAGGTAGTGAATGATCTTTGTATGATGCCCAAGAGAAGGCTGGTATGTTAAGGGATGAAGGTCAACCCATTAACTGGTCTGACACTTGACTCAGAAAGACAGCTCTAGCAAATTGATGACTAGGTTATGTTCCTATACCTGTAGAGGTCTTTGGGTCCTTGTACTAAGCCCAAGAGAAGGCATGAGAGCTTTTAAGAAGCCGAAGGGTCCTTGTACAACGCCCAAGAGGAGGAGGGGATGCTTTTAAGAAGCCTGTGGGTCCCTAAACCTCGAGAAGTTCAAGAAATGCCATTCACCAAGAATAGATCAAGCCAGGAAAGTCCGAGAATTTGGAAGAAACTCAAGAGATGCCATTCACGGAGAAAAGATCATCTCTGGGGAGTAGAGTCTCTTTGACAATTTCTAAGGACGACAGTCTAAGAAAGGGTTCACCGAGAATGCTGCCTTTCACGTCTCCATATTGTTTAACCCCAAGAGGAGGGAAGACTGTGTCTGGTAATCCTATGGGGATCTAGTTTTGTTTGTATTTAAGAGTGACCAACAGGGCTTTATCTAGTGCTAGACGTAGTTGCCGGGGAAAACTCTAAATAACTATACCAGTATTACACAGTTGATTTTTTACAGGTATATAAAAGTTTGCGAAAGAAGACTTACAGAGAGCAGCCCCACAATACAGTTTATATATATATATGAAAGCGGATAAAGAAAGCGGGTAAACACTTACTCGGTTGTAGAGCTTCCATGCTGTTTAGTTAGTTGTTCAACAAAGAAAGCTTTGATAACAATATTATATTCAAAATCAAAGGAGAAAGTGCTTTGAAAAGATTGTTGGGGCTTACAGCTCAAGGAGAGGCCCAAGGTTTTATCAGTGATTGCACTGTGGTTTTGAATTTGTACATAGGGACTTATACAAGTGACTGAGGCCTGAAAAGGTATTCTGTACAAAGGGATGGGTCTTAAACTCTCTCAAAAGGCCCAAAGGTGTTTAAAGAAAAATAATGGGGCTTATAACACGAGGGTAGGCCCAAGGGTTTGATTTTTGAACTGGCGATCGCGCCGAGATTTTCTTTTAACGCAGAGGGACTTATACAATATCTGAGGCCCAAAATTGTTTTGGTTAAAAGGGGATTAGGTCTTACACTCTATTAAAGGCCCAAAGATTTATTTTTGTACAAGTGATGAGGCTTACAGCTCAAGGAGAGGCCCAAATGATTGGTTTTTTAATGGGCGATGATCGCGCCGAACTTTTGAAAAACAACGGGACTTATACAACATTTGAGGCCCAAAATTGTTTGTATTTACAAAGGATTAGGTCTTACACTCTATTAGAGGCCCAAAGATGTTTGAAAAAGTTTGATGAGGGTTGAATTAATCAAAACCCTAATTTGTTTTCAAAATGTATTTTAATTGAATAAAAAATTCAATTAAAATGACCAAAATTGTTTAACATGTGGAAAACAAATTGTGATCTTGGATTAATATTTCAAAAATTAGTTTTTGATCCACAAAATGATTGGAAATCACTAAAATTTGAAAAATCAAGAAGGAGAAAATATTTTAAATGTAAAAAAAAAAAATTAAAATATTAATTCTTTATAAAAATATCAAGTATATGAAATAAATAATATTTTTGGGATTTTTTTGGAAAATAAAATATTTTAACATTTTTGTGAATTATTAAAAAAAGAATCAACTCAAAATCATTAAAACTCAGAGAGAAATTAATTTTTGAATCAATTAAATAAAAATCACAAAATTCAAATTTTCAAATTTTCAAAAAAGAGCGCAAAGAACAAGGGCAAGAACATGTGCCACCCTCTATTTCTGCACATTTGCATTTTCTATCCAATCTCACTGAATACTTGATTATATCATGCAATCTACATATCAATCTACTCGTTTCAACCTCAAGATCATGTTTATGGTCTTTAATTTCATTTATTTTAAGCACGGAATAAGAAATCAAAGAAAAACCTCAAGAACCCTAAAATTTGCATGAAGGTTCAGAAATTCCATACACGATTCAAACAAACCAATTGATTGAGGGAAAACACTCTATGCATGATTATGAACATATGGCCAAATTATTGTGCAGCAAAAAATGCATGGATCATAGAGTTAGAAGAGCTCATGCTTACCTCTTGCAGCTGGTGATCGTTTTTTGTGTTAGAGGTATTACAACTTGGTTCCAAGGATATGGACAACTTCCCTAGGTGCTATGGAGTGTGTCTGGATGCTTGGAGTGGATTGATTTGAGTTGGAACTTGATTTGGCACCTCAACTGCAAATCTGTCAAAGGCTTGAGCAGTTGGCTGGTGATTTTGTGATTTTGGTGTTCTAGATGTTATGTGAGTGTTTGGATCACTTCTATATGATGTTTATGAGGTGTGTGGGTGACTGGTTTGGTTGGAATAGCTCTCAAACTCAAAACCCGATAGTGACTTGCTTTGGAAGGCAATTTTGGAGTGAAGAAGGAGATTTTGAGGAAAGCATCTGTTTGATGGCTTTGGTGTACTCAAACTGATCACAAATGAGCTCTATTTATAGTAGAGCAAGTTTGTTTTGCAAGGAATAGTGAATGGCAACTGCTGCATAGGTTTGGCCAATGTTGATCAATGAGAATCCAAGTCTCCTCTAGACATTGATTAGAGGTTAGGGCACAGGCTGCTGGTCCCCTTGGTCATGGATAAGTCTTGACTGAATTCAGTTGGAAATGGCTCAGTCCATGCCACCTTGGTGCATCCATTAAATGCTTCAATCCAAAATTGGAGTCTTGTCCCTCTTTTAGGGATTTCTAGGTTTGGCATGCTACTTTTGGTTCCCAAGACTTGGGAGGCTTGAGATCAGAGTTGGTTCCTCCTTGGTCCCCCCTTGAGGTGTTCAGATGGATAGAGTTGCTTGCCCTTTGCAAAATTTGAGCAAATCGAGCAAAACTCCAAAATATGCTTTGCCATGACAGTTTGCAGCAAGGCATATTGGCATTGTCATATCTCATGGCTCAAGTGGAATTTGATGGAGTTCTTGGCCATTTTGGAAAGCCCTCATATGATACAACAACTGTTTGATCATAATTGGTTTTGATACTTTTTGGATCTAAGTGAAAAATTCCCCTACATTTGGAAAAAAGTAAGACAGATTCTGACTTAGTGAAAATTTCACTAAGTGTTGGAAAAAAGTGACATTTTCACTTTTTGTGATTTTGATCATTCCATAACTCAAAATCCATGATGAATTGGAATGAGGTGTAGTTGAAGCTTTTGTAGAGGGCCATGAGACCTACAAATCTAACTTTGAATGGGGAAAAATGGCCTTGTGGTTTAGGAGTTATGATCCTCTAAAGTTGGTACCCTTGCCACTTTATTCCATAACTTAGAAAAAATTCTAAGTTTTTATGGTTACCCCTTTTACAAGTTATCCTACTTTTCTTGATTTTTCTTGATGAATGTTGATTCAAATCACACATTAACATCATTTTAGGGTTAAGGAACCATAATTGTCAAAAAATCTCAAAAAGTCAAAGTTGACTTTTGTGCACAGTTGACTTTTTATCAGATGAATTCTAAACTGTGCGATCCTCTATGAAATCAAGTCCTTGACCTAAATCAAACTTGATGGTTTGATTTCATAGGTGTCATAGGGTGTATTGAATCATGTCCCAAGGTTTGGGAGCATGTCCTGATCAAAATCAAAGGCATAGTTGACTTTTCCCGCGAAACCCTAACCGTGGTTCAGATGAAATTGAAACTTGTTGCTCAAGCTTCTTAGATCAATCCATTGTTGCAAATGTATCAATTTAGTTTATTAGAGACCCTAAAATCCTCTCTTGAGGTCTTGGCTCATGATTTGTTCCAAAAGTCAACTTAGGGGTAAATTGGGTCAAGAAACCCTAATTCCTGATTTTTTATGAGTGCATCCCCTGAAGCAAAATTGACTTGATAATTGGGTTCATGATGTTCCATGGAGTATTTTAGGATATGTTTTTAAGCATTGGCTCATGCCCAGAGGAAAATTTCCATCTGGAGGCCCTGGTCGACCAAACCCTAATTTTGGTGACACTGGTGATCTTGAGGCTTGATCCACTCAGAATGTTGCAGCCTTGTGCTTAATCCTTGAGGTGGGAGTCCTCTTGATCCCTTGTGGATGCTTGAGAGGCTAGACAAGTTGAAGATCATGTCATTACTTGATTGATCCTTTGTCCAAGAGCTCTGAGAGGGCTTGAAACCCTAAGTTTGATTGTAATGGATGCTCACCCATCTTTGGGGAGACTAATGAGGTATGATGGTTCATCCATATTGTGATGATGATTTGCATAATAATGGGAAATCTTAGTGGTCAAAATTTGGGGTATGACAGATGCCCCTATTTAATCTTCTTGGACTCGAAGGTGTGAATGGCGAAGGTATTCGGGCATTCGGTGTGCAAGAGAATTAAATATCGGAATACCCAAAATTTTGATGGTGATTAAGAATGGCAGTTCACGCATCCTTCTTCTTTTGCTAAGCAATGATGCTTAGAAAAGGTAAACTTCCCCTCGATCCTGGTTTCTTACCAAAGAACTGGTCTCAGTTGCTGAAATATATTTCTTCTCGATCCTGGTTTCCTACCAAGGAACTGGTCTTAGTTTCTGATATATAAACTTCCCCTCGATCCTGGTTTCCTACCAATGAACTTGTCTTAGTTTCTGATATATAAACTTCCCCTCAATCCTGGTTTCCTACCAAGGAACTGGTCTTAGTTTCTGAAATAAACTTCCCCTTGATCCTGGTTTTCAGCCAAGGAACTGGTCTAAGTTTCTGATGTAAACTTCCCCTCGATCCTGGTTTCCTACCAAGGAATTGGTCTTAGTTTCTTTCGTCAATAAAATTTATTGACAAGGGACGCTATGCGTAGTGGTTTTCCTCAAACTTCTCGCCAAATTTTCCTGGAGAGATGCCATTTGATAGAAAAACTTTTGATGTCAGACTTGTTGGGGAAACCCATTCATCTGAGTTGTACAGGTGTACAAACTTCTCTGTTGGAGACGCCGTTTGTTGACTCTACTGGGGAAAACGAGTCTCTTGAGATACTGTTTCCTGCTTGGGGATATTACATCATACTTTTCTCGTGATCTTCTTGGAGAAATGCCATTGGATATGATCCAATTTTGAGGTGCTGATGACTTCATTTAACATCGACTCTCCAGAGAGCAAAATCAATGTGTTGCTGAAAGTCTTTAGTTGTGAGGCTTTCTATGGGGATTTTCCTTAATCTGGGAAAGCGAAGATATCAACTTCAATGGAGAAGAGTAACATTTGTCGAACGTTTTCTCTGGTCTTTCAGAGGTTCAGGTTATCAAGTGGTCAAGGGCCGACTTCATCCCAGAAATAAACTGGAGGAGAGAGAGTGTGCAGACGCAACATTTCCTAACGAGGAAAGAACTGACAACTCGATTGAGAGGACTTTTATCGCTAGGGGATAAGACCGACTAGAGTGATAGTGATGTAATATGAATATGAATGTAAATCAATAATGCATGATGCATGTATGTATATGCTGACAAAACTGACACGACATACAGACTAGTAGATGAACACGACTGGATACTCGGCCACAGTCGGAGATAAAAAGTATCGCTGGTTCAAGATAGCAATTCTGCCTTGCCTAGGAGAGATAGTCCCTGTGGGGACAACCGTTGGTCGGGCTTAGGAGACAAGAGCTCTGTCGGGGATGTCAGATGGAGTATTCGTATCTGACATAACTGATCCTTCGTTCAGGCGCACTGGTTTAGAAAAAGTACTTTGATTCTGCACTTTGAAGCTTGCTTACTTCTGGAGAAGCAATTGATGTTCTTTCGATGTTCAACAGCCAAAAGAAATTGCCATCTTTATTTTAAAAGCAGAAAGAGTTTCAACATGTAAATTCATTTTTGTTTTATTTCAAGAATCATTGATCATGTTAAAACGTCGTTCTGTAAAGCTAAAACAAATAAGAATTGCAAACAAAAGCACAAGGGCTCGAATTTTATTGATAGGATGGAAATCAGCCAAACGCGTGATTTCATAGAGTATTTACAAAGTTTGAAAATGGTAATTTAAGGGAAAAGGGCTACATTGAAACATAACGACCACTATCCTTCTACCAACTTTGAATTCGGGACATCTTGAGCTTCTGTCGAAGATGACCTTAACTGGAGTTTTATGATGGATGGCACGACTGCTACTAGGGAATTTGCCCTTGTTGGACGTAGTTACTTGCCATTATCCCTAACTTTTTCCTGGATTGTACTGGGATGTTTCCAATCCACCGGGATGATTTTTTTTATTATGTCTCTAACTTTTTCCTGGACCGCCCTTTCGGGTTTTCAATCCACCGAGACATTTTTTTCTTTTTTTTAGGCGAAGTATTTCTTGACTACATCAACATTTGTGGGGTAGCCAAATTCCTCTCCGTCCATGGTTGCGAGTCTCAAGGCGCCGCCTGAGAAGGCTTTCTTGACCACATATGGGCCATCGTAATTCGGAGTCCACTTGCCCCGGGAATCAGTGAGAAATGATTTTATCTTCTTGAGCACAAGGTCTCCTTTTCTGAAGCCGCAAGGTCAGACCTTTTTGTCAAACACCCTCTTCATTCTTTGCTGATACAACTGACCATGGCATAGTGCCGTGATTCTCTTTTCCTTGATCAGATTCAGTTCGTCGTGTCGACTTTGACACCATTCAGCTTCTGTTAGCTTAGCTTCCATCAATACCCAGATCGATGGGATCTCTACTTCTATGGGAAGCACTGTCTCCATGCCATATACTAGAGAGAAAGGGGTTGCCCCTGTTGAAGTGCGGACAGATGTCCGATAACCGTGAAGAGCAAAGGGTAGCATTTCATGCCAGTCTTTATAGGTTACAACCATCTTTTGAACGATCTTCTTGATGTTCTTGTTAGCCACTTCTACCGCCCCGTTCATCTTGGGTTGGTAGGGAGATGAGTTATGGTGTTCGATCTTAAACTCTGTACATAACTCTTTCATCATCTTATTGTTCAAGTTGGATCCATTATCAGTAATGATCTGGCTTGGAACACCATAACGACAAATGATATTGTTTTTGATAAATCGGACCACCACTTGTCGGGTTACATTGGCGTATGACGCTGCTTCGACCCACTTGGTGAAGTAATAAATGGCTACCAGGATGAACCGATGTCCGTTTGAAGCTTTGGGTTCAATCACACCGATTATGTCGATTCCCCATATGGAAAAAGGCCAAGGGGAAGAAAAAACTTTGAGATGCGTTGGCGGTACATGAATTTTGTCGGAGTATATCTGACACTTATGACACCTCCTCATGTACTTGTAGCTATCGGATTCCATGGTCAACCAGTAGTACCCTGCTCTTAGAATTTTTCTCGCCATTGTGTATCCGTTGGCATGAGTGCCAAAGGATCCTTCATGAATTTCTTTTGCTAGCATGTTTGCTTCTGGTCTGTCTACACATCGGAGCAAGACCATGTCGAAATTTCTCTTATATAGTGTGTCACCGCTCAGGAAAAAGCTGCCAGCCAGCCTTCTGAGGGTCTTTCTGTCTTTCCTTAGTGCCCCAGGTGGGTACTCTTGTTTCTGAAGAAAGCATTTGATATCGTGATACCAAGTTTTGTCATCTATGAATGCTTCAATCATGAAGATATAAGCGGGCCGTTCAAAGCGCATTATGTCGATCTTAGGTAGAAAGGTCCATTGACCTACACTAATCATGGAAGAGACAGTGGCTAATGCATCAGCCATGTGATTCTCTTCACGAGGGATGTGATGAAACTCGATTTTGTTGAAGAAAGGTAACAACCTTCTTGCATAGTCTTTGTAAGGAATCAGTCCTGATTGGTATGTGTTCCAATCTCCCTTGATATAATTGATGACCAGAGCTGAGTCGCCATATACATCCAAGTTTTTGATCCTCAAATCAACCGCTTCTTCGAGACCCATAATACAAGCTTCGTATTCGACCTCGTTGTTTGTACACTTGAACTTTAGTCGGCCGGTGAAAGGAATGTGGGTACCCTGAGGTGTTATGATGATTGCCCCAATTCCATTTCCATAATGATTGGCAGCTCCGTCAAAGATTAGTCCCCATTGGGAACCTGGTTCTAGCCCTTCACTAGGTATCGGTTCATCGCAGTCTTTCATTTTCAAATACACGACATCTTCGTCTGGGAAGTCAAACATGATTGATTCCTGATCGTCAGTTGGTTGATGAACCAAATGATCGGCTAAAATACTCCCCTTAACGGCTTTCTGAGCATGGTATTCGATGTCGTATTCTGATAACAACATCTGCCAACGGGCGATTCTTTCAGTGAGAGCAGGTTTTTCAAAGACGTACTTGATTGGATCCATTTCTAAGATTAACCAAGTAGTGTGACGAATCATGTACTGGCGAAGATGTTTAGCTGCCCAAGCCAGAACGCAGCAAGTTTTCTCGAGCATAGTGTACCGAGTCTCGTAGTCCGTGAATTTCTTGCTCAAATAGTAGATGGCAGACTCTTTCCGTTTGGTTTTGTCTTGTTGGCCAAGTACACATCCCATTGAGTCTTCCAAGACTGTTAGGTAGATGATCAGTGGTCTTCCTTCCACTGGAGGTGATAGAATCGGTGGGTTCAACAGATATTCCTTGATACTGTCGAAGGCGGTTTGGCAATCTTCTGTCCAAATGCAGTCCTGGTTCTTTTTGAGTAATTTGAAAATCGGCGCGCATGTCGCGGTCATGAGGAATATGAATCTGGAGATGTAGTTCAAACGTCCCAGGAATCCTCTGACATGTTTTTCAGTTTTCGGAGAAGGCATTTCTTGAATGGCCTTGACCTTGTTAGGATCAACCTCAATTCCTTTCTGGCTGACGATGAACCCTAAAGTTTCCCTGAACGGACACCAAATGTGCACTTATTGGGATTCAAGCGGAGTTTGTAATTTCTCAGACGCTCGAATAGCTTTGACAGGTGGGTCACATGCTCCTCTTTCGTCTTAGATTTTGCAATCATGTCATCGACATATACCTCGATTTCCTTATGTATCATGTCATGAAACAGAGTAGTCATGGCCCTTTGATAGGTTGCCCCGATGTTCTTAAAACCGAACGACATTACCTTGTAACAATAGGTACCCCATGGGGTGATGAACGAAGTTTTCTCCATGTCTTTTGGTGCCATTTTTATCTGATTATAGCCCGAGAATACATCCATGAAGGAGAAAACCTTGAGCTTTGTTGTACTGTCAACCAGCATGTCAATGTGTGGTAATGGAAAGTCGTCCTTTGGACTAGCCTTGTTTAGATCTCTATAATCGACACACATTCTGACTTTTCCGTCCTTTTTCGGAACGGGTACTATGTTGGATAACCATTGAGGGTATTCTGATGTGGCGAGGAAACCTGCGTCAATCTGTTTCTGTACCTCTTCTTTGATTTTGACGGCCATGTCTGGGTGATTCCGTCTCAACCTTTGTTTTACTGGCGGACATTCTGACTGTAACGGTAGATGATCTTTCACGATGCTGGTATCCAACCTTGGCATGTCCTGATCGGACCAAGCAAATACATCGGGGAATTCTTTGAGAAGCTTTGTCAAACTCTCTTTGGCGGTTGGACTGAGTAGTGCCGCAATCCTGACTTATTTTCTATCTTTTTCTGAACCCACATTGATCGTTTCCAACGGCTCTTTGTGAGGTTCAATGGACCTTTCCTCTTGACGGAGTAATCGGGAGATCTCTTCTGGAATTTCGTCATCAACTTCTTCTTCAGCCCCAAATACCGGAAATTCAAAGTTGGGAGAAGGCATCAGATCGTATGTTTCAACGGGGTTTAAAACAAGCAATCTGCATGACATGATGATTCGTGTTTAGAAGAGATGAGAAAATGCAAGTGTGTGCAGTGTATTTTTTTGAAAAACTGCTTGTTTATTTTATTGAGTTGTTTTTTAGGATTACCATTTTCTGAAAAGAGCAAAAAGAGAAAACAGAAATTAATGCAGAAATTACAGAACGACGTTATTTTATTTATGAATAAGTCAATTTTTGAAACTACAGCCCTATAAAACAAACTCTATCGCTTTGGGCGAAGCGAAGAGGGAAATTTACAGAAAGTAAGCCCTATCAAAACATTTGTTTCACCTGGGCAGGGTGAAAGGTTAAAGATGGCAATTACTTTGACTTATGAACAATCTTCAGAACATCGACAACAACCCATTGGTGGCGAACTCCTCGGTGAATCACAAAGTCTGGCACCTTCCTTGACTTGTCTTCAGAAATGACGCTGATTTCTAGTTGAGCAGGCTCATTGGAATCTGTTTCCCAGGAAGAGTTGTCGTAGGAGGATTCCTCTGTTGTATTTTGCATAGTATTTGTGCTCTCAGGAAAATCTCCCCATCCAGTTGGCTGGATATCTTCGAGCCTGATACGAGAGCTTTCAGGAGCGATGTATTTGACCATGAAGTCAAATTTTCCACTTGGTTGTCCCAGGGTGTCCCACACTTCTTTGGAACTGGAGAAGTCATCTCTCTCGATGACGTTGACCTCAGGAAAAGCATAGTTGATGAATTCTAGTCCGGCAAGCTTTGCCAATTCATCATCGTACTGGATATTTTCTGAATGACCTGAGTGTTGATCCCATGACATGGTGGGAATGCAGGTATTCTGTTCAATGACGCTCAGCTGGTTTTCATCGTTGGGGTGATTTTCCAGGCCATCCATTGGGACATAATAGTCGTGGTCAAAGTTGTCTTTCATTAGAGTGTCTTCCTCTAATGAGATTGGTGGAGCACGACATCTTTCTGGATTACAATCTCCATATATCATTTCGACGTCTGACATCGGTATAAATCTCAGACTCTGTGCGGGATAGCAAAATGGCATATGAACTTCTTCCTGAGACATATAACCGTCCTTGTTGAGTTAGGACTTCCATTCCTCACCCGTATCGAAGGGATCCTCCTCGTTGATGGTATGGACGGTTTGAGGTACTGGGTGAAGGAAACCTCCACTGTGGAAGAAATCCTAAATGGGATGAAGACTTTCATCGTTAGAAGCTGTCTGGGTGCAGGTTGCAGAAAAACCAAGACCCTTCTTTGTTTTGTTATCAGTAGGAATGACAAGTTGTCCCCATCCTTTTGTATTGTCATTCTCGATTACTTTGAGAGCATCTCTGTATAAGGAAATCGAGGTTCCTTTCTCTGATTGATTCTCATTGCTCACCGAAAGTGCTTGGAACTGAGTCCCAACAACCTCCTCGGGTTCTACACAAGTAGATAATGACAAGTTACTCATGAGCAAGGCTTGTTCTCCACAAACCGTGACGAGTTGATCGTTCTTGACAAACTTCAGTTTCTGGTGCAGCGTCAAAGTGACTGCCCCAACCTGGTGTATCCAAGGTCTTCCTTATAAACAACTGTACGCTGCTCGGACGTCTATGACCTGGAAAGTGATTAGGAAAGTGTGAGGACCGATAGTTATGGGAAGGTCGACTTCGCTGATAACTGCTTTCCGAGACCCGTCAAAGGATTTGACGATGACCTCACTGCCCCTCATCGGGGATCCTTTGAATGATAGTCGCATTAAAGTGGACTTCGGTATAACATTGATGGCCGATCCTGTGTCTACCAGTACGCTGGGCAAAGCATCGTCCTGGCAGTTAACTGTGATATTGAGCGCCATGTTGTGACTTTTGCCTCCCTCTGGCAAATCATCATCACTGAATCCTAAGTTGTTGCAATAAGTGATGTTAGAGATGATGCTATCGAACTGCCGTATTAACACATCCTGTTCCACAAAGTCCTGCTCTAAGACTTTCTGTAGAGCCTCCCTGTGGGCTTCGGAACTGATTAAAAGTGATAGCACTGAGATCTTTGAAGGAGTTTGTAACAGCTGATCAACAATGTTGTATTCACTCCTTTGGATGAGCTTCAACATCTCATCATCGTTTTTCGAAAGGTCGGGATTACTGGATTGACCGACTGGTGGATTGGGAGCTTTTCTCTATTAGGTTCTCCAACCCCTCGGTTGAAGATTCGACCGCTCCGTGTTACACGACTGATGTCTGCAATATTCACGACAGAGGGTAATGGAATTTCCTTTCCATTCTCAATTATTGTTGCACCGTATTTGTAAGGGATCGCCATAGCTGATTCATACGGTAACGGTCCCGGTAGATAGATAACTACAAGAGCCTTCTAACTTTTCTGACTGTTGTAAGTAACTTCAATCAGTTCCTTGCTAAGAACCTTTGATTCGTCCAGTAGAGGGATGATGGTACAAACATCCTTGTTCCTCTCAGGGTCAGATATTACAACCACGTCTCTGATTTGATCTGCGAAGTAGTCTGGTATCCAGTCAACTGACCCCGAAGCTAGGTATGGGTTAATCTCCTTGTGATCCAACTGACCTTGAAGGGCTGCTCATACGAGGTAACATCCTTGGTTTTTTTCCGAACAGACTCTACAACGTTCATAGTTGTGTGGTGGCACCTGGCCACACCCGCTTTGAATGCAGTGTAACCTCACTAGATCTGTTTTTGTAGATCGGACATCCTGACTTCGATGCCGAGTAGGGTTCCCATCAACCACACTGACTTGTTGCATGTCTTCATCCATATAGATTGGAAGCCACCAGTGGTTTAATAAGTGTTGTAAAGTTCTTTGAATGAGAGCGCACCCTTGGTTACTCTCACAACATCCTTTATAGCTCAGATTCTCGTGAAAAGTGAGAAAACCAAGTTGGATTTGCCTGGCATGTAACTCCACCAAGATGGTATTCATCAGACGAATATCAAAGATTTGAATCATGTTGATTTGATAGGGATTCCTATCATGGTAGTCCTGGATCCATCGAAGATCCATCTGACGCTGGAGGGCCTCTTGTACAAAAGAGCATCCCCGTTTGTTTACCGAGCAAGTCAGACAGGAATTGTAATCGTGCCGCGGCAGATTATGATACTGGCTTTGCCTTGAGTGCGGATGTCTTGATTATGATACTGGCTTTGCCTTGAGTTGACATTCATTACGCGGATGTCGTGATTCTGAATGACATTGGAATTTGTATAGGTCATGCTGACTCCACGAACTCGATGCTCTTGGATCCATTCGAGATCCAATTGTTCCTGTAGAGATGATTGCACCACAGAACATCCCTGATTGTTCTTAGAGTAGATATCACACTTGTGATAGTTAAGAGGTGGCATATGGCCATATCTGCTCTGTCTACAATGCATCTTGACCAAGTTGGCCCTTAATAAGAGTACATCATGAATTTGATAGATGTTGTTAGACTCTCCCTCAATCAAATTGACTATAGCTTATGTTGAGGCAGCGGGTTCGTGAAAACATTAGGATTCGTATCTTTGAAAGATAAAACCCCGCTCCTGACAAGCTTTTGCACATCGGACTTGAAAATGAGACAGTTCTCTATGTTATGCCCTGGTCCTCCTTGATGGTAAGGACAAGTCTGATATGTTTTGAACCAAAAAGGCAGATTTTTCGGTACTGTAAGAGGAGACTTAGTCTGGATATGCCCCTTGACTAGTAGTAACGGAAACAATTCTGCGTACAACATGGGTATAGGGTCGAATCCTGGAGGTCGCGTTGTGCGGTTGTTGTTGTACGGAGGACGAGTCTGCTGAAGAGACTGTTGTGTCCTTTGATGATATTACTGTTGACTAGGTTAGCTATGCGCAACCTGAGGTTGATACGTAGGAACGAGCGTATGATTGATAGCAGGAGTTACAGCTGCTACTGGTTGATAATGTCGCCTTTGCTTTCCGAGAGAGATATTCCTAATATCCTGCTCCTTTTTCTTAGGGAGAGCACTACCGTATCGTTTTGTACTACTTGATGATCCAGCGTCTTTTACTAAACGTCCTTCTCGGACTGCTTCCTCAAGACGAACTCCCATGCTCACCATTTCGGTGAAGTCACTGGGTGCACTGGCGACCATTCTGTAATAGTAAAATGAGCTTAAGATCTTTAAGAAGATCTTTGTCATCTGATTTTCCTCCAGAGGTGGAGAAATCTGAGCGGCAATTTCACGCCGTCTTTGAGCGTATTCCTTAAAGGTTTCCCTGTCCTTTTGTGACATCGATCTGAGTTGATCTATGTCTGGTGCCATGTCCAAATTGTATTTATATTGTTGAACGAAAGCAGTACCAAGATCTATGAATGTGCGACCGTAGCGCACTTAAAACCCATGTACCATTTTAATGCGGCACCGGTTAGACTATCCTGAAAGTAGTGAATTAGTAGCTCCTGGTTCTTTGTCTGAGCTGACATCCGCCGAGCGTACATCACTAAATGACTCTGAGGGCAAGCGTTACCCTTGTATTTTTCAAAGTCGGGCACTTGGAACTTGTGTGGAACTTTCACATTGGGGACCAAGCAGAGGTCCGCGGCATCCTTTCCAAATAGATCCTGACCGCGAAGGGCCTGCAGTTCTTTCTGCATCTCCAGGAATTGTTCCTGGAACTCATTCATTCTGTCGAACATATTGTTGTTTCCACCAGAAGGTATCTGTGGAATCTGTCCTTCTGGGACAGTGTGTACCACGGGTGGTGGTATAGTCATTATGGACGAGACCCTCGGTGCCTCCCGAAGTTTGTAATCTTCAGGAATTGTTGCCATGCCCCTGGCATCTTCGCTTTCCTGAAGTTTGTAACCTTCAGGCCCAACGGCTCCTGCTGCGGTTCCCTGATCCTCAGCGATCGGTGGAACATATCCTTCCGAGATATAGTTAAGTGGCATGCCCCAGGGACGATCTTTCGGCATTTTGTACCTAGGATCATACTTCTCCACTATGGGCGTTGATGTGATCTCTGAGATCACAGTCCTTTGTTGTTGCATCTGAGCTTCTACTAGAGCTTGCATGTCGTTATGAAGCTTTCTCAGATCCTCTTTTAGAGTGTCGATCTCTTCTCTCAACTCTCTGCTCTCTTCCTCGAGATCATCCATCTTTTTATGATGATTGGCCCGAGTATTGTACGAATGCGACAGTTTGACTCTAGAATCGAGACGCAAATGTGAGATTCATAGGTAAGAAGAATGCGTTTATGAGAATGATGAATGCAATGCAATAGTTTTATTAATTATTTTTGTTTATTCAAAGTAAACTTCGACAATTAGATTGCAAATATCAAACAGTGGGGAAACCCCGTTTTATTGAATTCAAAGGATTTCGGAAATGGAAATACAGTAGATTACAAAGTACTGGAAAAGGAAATCTAAACTAATGGATCCTGAGTCCTCTCTGAAGAGAGCTCAAGTGCTGGTTCGAGTGCTTTCCTTTTCTTTGACCGGGGCTCTTGGGCCGTTGTCGGGTTGTCATTCCTTTGCCAAGTGAAAGAAGCGAGCAAATTCCTTTGGTCATCCTGATTTTCTACAACATGTTGCTCTAGAATCTCAACCAGGGCATCTTTTTCCCTTAACAGTTGATGTATTTTCTTGCACTCCACATTGAGAGTACGGTAATTGTTCCTCCAAGACCTCTTCTCTTGCTGAACTTTACTGAGAGTAACTTGAAGTTTTTCCGTCTCAGACATGAAATAAAGGGAAGAGTCCCTTAATGGAAGAACTTCCTGACGAGGGTAAGGCATCCTCATCTTGAGAGCTCTAGTTTGTACCCAATGGAGATAAGGCTCCATCGAGACACAGTCTGGTTTTCCTAGAGACTCTCGTCTTTTCCTGTGAACGTGTTTCTAAGCGTGCACTATTTCCGTCTTTAGTGCCCTGTCATTTTCTCCTTCCTTGAAGAAAAGACCTTCCAGATGAGCATTCTGTGGGACGTGCCCCATCGGGTATCCGAATTGCCGACGAACCAAAATCGGATGATAGTTGATTCCTCCCTTAGTTCCTATAAGGGGTACATTTGGGAAATTTCCACAACAGTCAATGATCCTAATTCTTTCATAGATTCGATTATACCAATTGATGTCAGAGTTGGTAAGAGACATGATTCTCTGCGACCAACGTAAAGTATTCTTTTGATCCCAAAATGCAGTAGACTTGGGCAAATGGGAAGTGATCTATTTGTAAAGCAAGGGTACACAGCACGTGATCAGTCCTCCACTGTATAAATTCCTTAAATGTACCGAATGATACGCATCTGCGAGTAAGGTCGGTACGGGGTTTTCGATCAGGAAAATCTTAATGGCGTTGATATCTACAAAGTTATCGATGTTGGGAAACAAAAATAACCCGTAGGTGAGCGAAACAAAGATGCTCTCGAAAGCGGCCACGTTCCCTATACTAGCAAAGTAGAGGGTTTTCTTTGTCAAGAACTGGGCTGGCAAACCCCGGATGTCACCCTTAGTGGTCATGTGAGTCCTGACTTCTGACTCATCCAAATAAATTGCTCTTGCAATGGTCTCATCTTTTGGAATTTCTTCCAGTCCAGAAAAGGGAGCTTGATCAGTAATATGTAAATCAGTCAGGTGAGAATACTCCTCCAGCGTTGGTGTTAGCTGATAATCCGGGAATGTGAAACAATGATAAACTGGATCGTAAAACTGGATTAGTGTAGACATGATTCTTTCAATTACATGGACCCTTAACAGAGACATTAGTCCTCTATACTTAGCTCTGAAAGCATCAGGGTTGGTGATCATCCTCGCCAATCCTCTTAAATCCTCTACTTTTGGAACCTTGAAGGTGTACTTATGAGTTTTTCTTCTACCGAAATCCATTAGCGCAATCTCTTTTCTCTGATATTTGCAATCATTGTCTCAGTTTAATTTGAAAAAGAGAGACTAGAAGAGAAGATTTTCTTTGTTTTAATGTTTTTTAGATGAATGTATGAATGCAACACACAAAAACATAGAAAAAACATGGGGTCAAAGGGTCGGTGTCATGAAGTCAAGGCTCTACCCCCCCCCCCCCCCCAAAGGTTTATACTGGTGATTTTTTGTACCTGTCCCTCAAAATCATTGATTCCCTTAGAGATAACATCAGCGGGCCGGGAACCATGCTAGGTGATGTATCTTAGAGCAATCTCAAACGAGGGTAGTATCGCATGACAACTATTTCTGACAGCTTCCACACTACAAAATGGCTTAAGTCTACTAAAAACCTCAGCTTATCAGATAACCCAGTCGACCACACTACTTTCAACAACCGAAGTCATATAGGCAATGTATCTGCATAGGGAGTCTCCACTGAGTTTGATGGTCGATCGGGGACTCTTAACTGGAATTCACTCCCAGTAAGATTACCCGCATTGCCATCACATATCTTAGGTGTATACTCAATCTTTCCACATGCGGCATCACACGCATTCCTATTAGCAGAAAAATAAACACAGATATCAATTAGGAAAAGCAGTATATATATTTGCCTTAATCATCCTAGACCTCTAGTCTTATGATCCTATATAGACAATGACTCCCCAGCAGAGTCGTCATTTATGTGACATTTTGGTGAACTCGAGGTTTTCACCAAAGATTGCAAGAAAGAGAAGACGAACCCCACGGTGGCCGCCATTTTTCTGTAGCGAGTGATTTTGGACGTGGTTCTTAAGCACTGTCGCTCTGGGGCACTACAGGTCGATTCATTTTTCATCCTATTGAAGCTGATGAAGGAAGGGAAATAGATGTCTCCAATTAACCCTGCTTACATACTGAGTTTGAACAGCGGTCTATTAGGTTACAGATGCTATGTGGATGTGGAGCCCAATCTTTGGTTATTTTGTTGAGAACACAGTGTCTGGATTATTTGTGAGGTTTTTAGGACTGATGCTTTTCGATTGATGTATGAAGGCACGAGATTTTGGGTTTTTTGATTAGTGTGCTCGCTAAGATTTTTCAATCTTATGCCTACGTATTCCCGTTTTAACGAAACAGGGAAATCAGAGCGATCATAGTTCCTCCTATTCTATGGGAGGAAAAAGGTCATTTTGGTGTCTTGTTCAAAGCCCAAGACGTGAAGCTAAAGGTGGTTTGTATTTTGTTCAAAGCCCAAGATATGAAGCTGAAGGGTCTATTTGTATCTTGTTCGAAGCCCAAGATGTGAAGCTAAAGGGTTTTGACTTTAGAGAGAATTTGTCATCCCTAAATAGGGATATTTGGTCTGTTTGTCACAACTGTTGCGTGACTGGTTATAAAGGGGAATTACTTTAACTGGAATGTGTGAATCCAGCAATGCCATAATTTCCTTTATAAGGAATTTTTAACCTGAAGGAGAAGACTTTAACTCAGTTTAGAGCAATGCCATCTTTCCATAGGAATTTCTCATGCTAAAAGAGGGACAGTGGCGTGGATGTAAATAATCCAGAGGCTTGCCGCTTACAGCAATTAGATGAAGGAAAAGGAGTTGTTGATGTTTGTATCCTGTGAGCAAGGAGCAAATTTTGATGCTAAAAGGTTGATTGACTTAACCAGGGTTTCCTTATATAAAGCCTAAGAGGAGGCTATTGACCCAACAAGAGGGTGTTTTTAAGTGTCTCGTACGAAGCCCGAGAGAGAGGCTAAAAGGGTTGACTCAACAAGAGAGTCTTTGTACCTCGTACGAAGCCCGAGATGGAGGATGAAAATGTTTGTCTCAACAAGAGAGTCCTTTATACTCAACAAGAGAGTGTTTTTGTATCTCGTATGAAGCTCGATATCGAGGGTAAAGTTGTTTGACTCAACAAGAGAGTCTTTGTACCTCGTACGAAGCCCGAGATGGAGGCTGAAAATGTTTGACTCAACAAGAGAGTCTTTTATACTCAACAAGAGAGTGATTTCTATCTAGTACGAAGCCCGAGATGGAGGCTAAAAGGGGTTTGACTCAACAAGAGAGTCTTTTATACTCAACAAGAGAGTGTTTTTGTATCTCGTATGAAGCCCGAGATGGAGGCTAAAAGTGGTTGACTCAACAGTAGAGTCTTTTATACTCAACAAGAGAGTGTGAAATAGGTTAGCTTTGCTGGGGAGAATCATTGTACAAAGCCCAAGAGGAGGCTAACTTCACTGAGGAAGGATCATTATACAAAGTCTAAGAGGAGGCTATTGTGCTGGTGAATATTTCAGTTTAGTGACAGGTCCAGTATGTTGGATAAAGGGAAAATCAGTTCTTATATGGGTAATGTTGTGCTTAGGGATTGATCAGAGGATCAGGGTTATTTCCTGTTCTTTAAGGAAATAGCAAATCCAAAGGGTATTGAGACTGTCCAAGTCTATGGATGTTTTGAGAAATCGATTCTCAGGTAGTGAATGATCTTTGTATGATGCCCAAGAAAAGGCTGGTATGTTAAGGGATGAAGGTCAACCCATTAACTGGTCTGACACTTGACTCAGAAAAACAGCTCTAGCAAATTGATGACTAGGTTCTGTTCCTATACCTATAGAGGTCTCTGGGTCCTTGTACTAAGCCCAAGAGAAGGCATGAGAGCTTTCAAGAAGCCGAAGGGTCCTTGTACAACGCCCAAGAGGAGGCGGGGATGCTTTTAAGAAGCCTGTGGGTCCCTAAACCCCGAGAAGTTCAAGACATGCCATTCACCGAGAATAGATCAAGCCAGGAAAGTCCGAGAATTTGGAAGAAACTCAAGAGATGCCATTCACTGAGAAAAGATCATCTCTGGGGAGTAGAGTCTCTTTGACGATTTCTAAGGGTGACAGTCTGAGAAAGGGTTCACCGAGAATACTGCCTTTCACGTCTCCATATTGTTTAACCCCAAGAGGAGGGAAGACTGTGTCTGGTAATCCTATGGGGATCTAGTTTTGTTTGTATTTAAGAGTGACCAACAGGGCTTTACTTAGTGCTAGACGTAGTTGCCGGAGAAAACTCTAAATAACTATACTAGTATTACACAGTTGATATTTGACAGGCATATAAAAGTTTGCGAAAGAAAAATTACAGTGAGCAGCCCCACAATACAGTTTATATATATATGAAAGCGGATAAAGAAAGTGAGTAAACACTTACTCGGTTGTAGAGCTTGCATGTTGTTAGGTTAGTTGTTCAACAAAGAAAGCTTTGATAACAATATTATATTCAAAATCAAAGGAGAAAGTGCTTTGAAAAGATTGTTGGGGCTTACTGCTCAAGGAGAGGCCCAAGGTTTTATCAGTGATTGCACTATGGTTTTGAATTTGTACAGAGGGACTTATACAAGTGACTGAGGCCCGAAAAGGTTTTCTGTACAAAGGGATGGGTCTTACACTCTCTCAAGAGGCCCAAAGGTGTTTAAAGAAAAAGAATAGGGCTTATAACACGAGGGTAGGCCCAAGGGTTTGATTTTTGAACTGGCGATTGTGAGCAAGCCTTTAAGTTTTTGTATGATTGCAAATTGTGTGATATGCATGATATAAGATTTGTATGCATGATTAGTTTGTACATACATATGATTTCATACCTACTATGATTTAAAAGACAATGCAAATTGATTCATATCATCATTGTAATCATAAAAACGTTTTTCCCTATGTATGCATCGATTCATACGACACTTGTATCGATACATGATCCTTTGTAACTAGGGTATGTATCGACGCATACGCATCATGTATCGATGCATGATTTACTTCACATTCTGAAATAATTTTTCTTCAGTATGTATCGATTCATACGATACTTGTATCGACACATGTTCCTTTGTAATTGAGCTATGTATCGACGCATGTGCATCATGTATCGATGCATGATTTATTTTACATTCTAAAAATTAACAGGTACAGTATGCATCGATGCATACAACCATGTGTCGACTCATGCATGTGTTATACTCACTATGTATCGACGCATACGACTCTTGTATCGATACATAGAGCTGTTTGTTGCTTTTAACCGTTTCTATTTTCATATATAAGTGTCATGACAGTTCAGTTTGTAGGGAGAATTCTGGTTAGAGTGAAAAAGTGCAATCAAAGCAAAAGACAAATTTGGTGTGCATGATTTTTCAAGAGCAGTGTTAGAAACCTGAAAGAGACTTTGTCTTCATCATCTTCTCAATCTCGTTAATTCAAGAACATCAACACATAATCATTTTTGTTCTTTGGATTAAGGGATCTTTGAGATAACGTTCAGTGGTACGATCATTGATCTAGCTGAGTTGAAGATACAAAGGGGGTTTCGAGGAAAAACCATTTGGTTTGTCCTTTAAGAACGGGTGTGTTCTTGAGGGTTTGTTAGCCACGATTGCAGAACAGATTCAGCCGCAGCGTAGGGTTTGGAAATCTGGAGATTTCGCAAACAGGTCGTGGAACCGGTGAATTGTTTGTATTTCTTGCAGGAAAATTCTTGATCAAGCTCAGATCAAGTGAAGGTTCATACAATAGGAAGATCTTGGGGTTTAGATTTTTGGATTTGTATTGTAACCTTGTAAAGAACGAATTCAGCATTATTGATATAACAGGTCTCAATTTCATTTTGAAATTGAGAGGGAGACGTACCCACACGCGAGGACGGAAGTGGGGAACTTCCTTACCAAATCTCTGCGTATCGTATTCTATCTTTATCTCTTTACGCTTTCAACAATTTTGTGATTCGTTTGGTGTGTTGCGTATTAAATTTTCAAGATACAATAGTGGTACGAAAATCTTTGTCAAAATCACCATTATTGTTAATCGTTGAATGCATACACGCCAAGTGTTTGACAAAATTGTTTGCTGTGTTTTTGTTCATTGGAAACAGTCTTTGTATGATAAGTGCATTTGAGTCGATTCATATCTGGTGTTAATATATCTTTGTCATCCTAATAAATCCAACATAAACTCGTGTGTCCGGTTTTCTAGTAGCTGGTTCAGAATAGACGGAAGTCGATTCGGGATCATAATTTTTCCGCTAACTTGAAAAACTCTGATAAACCTTTTTAAATCCTTGAGTTTAAAGGAGGTGATCTATTCACCCCCCCTCTCGATCACTAGCCACACCGTCTAACAAGTGGTATCAGAGCGCCGGTTCGCTGGTGCTTTGTGGCTGCTTGTAACGATATGGATTCTGAACCAAAGGGGGCGTATAATAGAGCGCCTGTTTTCAACGGTGAAAATTATGGCTACTGGAAAGACTGCATGCGAGTTCATATAAATTCTGTGGATAGGAATGTGTGGGCTGCCATTCAAAATGGTCCTTTTCAAATTACTATGAGAAATGAGGCTGGCGCCATAGTTCCTAAACCAGAAGATGATTACGATGAGAAAGATGAGAAAAAGTGGTCGAGTGATTGGAGAGCTCGAAATATGCTAATTTCAGCACTTAGTGCTGATGAATATTATCGGGTATCCCATTGCTTGACAGCTAAATAAATGTGGGATGCTTTAGAAATTGCCCATGAGGGTACTACTGAAGTAAAACAGTCCCGTATTAACACACTTAATCAAGAGTTCGAGCTCTTTCGCATGAAACAAGGAGAATCTATCTCTGACATGCAAAAGAGATTCGTTCATCTCATAAATCGGTTGAACGCACTTGGAAAACCTGTTTCCAATGAAATAGCCACTAATAAAATTCTGAGGTGTCTTAGCAGGGAATGGCAACCTAAAGTAACAGCTATTAAGGAAGCCAATGACCTCACGACACTTACTATTACAACTTTATTCGGCAAGCTGGAAGAACATCAGCAAGAACTGGAAAGTCTCGAAATATTTGAGAAAAAGAGTAAAAAGGAAAAGAATAAAGACAAAGAGAGTGAGAAGAAGCCAATAGCTCTTGTGGCCTCTAACTCAAAGTCCTCACAAAAAGAGCAAAGCGACAATGATTCAAGTAGTGACGAAGATTCGGGTGATGAAGAAATGGGACTTTTTGTTAAGAGATATAATAGATTCATTCGAAAGAATGGAATCCAGCATTCCGACAAAAATCTCATTAAGTTTCGAAGACAATCTGTAGAGTCAAAACAGGAAGAGAATAAGAAGCATAGAGTAAAAGGATCGTGTTTTAATTGTGGTAAATCTGGACATTATAAAACAGAATGCCCTATGAAGAAAAAGGACAAAGGAAAAGCTCAACCAAGAAGGTCAAATAAACAAAGAAGAGCTTACATAGCATGGGAAAGCGGTAGTGACTCATCAAGCTCACAAAGTTCAAATGATAGTGATGAGACAGCAAATCTGTGTCTTATGGCTCACACCAAAAATCAGTCCTACCACAAGAAGAAAATCAACGATAAGAAAGTAAGACAAGCCTACTATAGTAATGTCTCCTCTATGTCTCTTTCTGAACTGAAAATCGCTTTTGAAAAACTGCATAACGAAGCTGTAGATGCTTTCAAAAGATTATCTTCCGATAAACAAATTTTTTCATTCTTGGAAGGTAAAGTATACAAAGCTGAAAAAGATTTAGAAAGCTTGAAAGCTAGTATTGCAGAAAATTCAAAAGATATTAATGTTAACGGATGTAGTAAAGTTAGGTATTGTGAAGCTTGTCATATTTGGCAACAAGAGGTTAAAACTCTTAAAGTCAAATTGGAAAAAGCTTTACAACCCAAGGTGACTTACGCCGTTGATTCTAGGTTGTTTAAGAAGTCATTAAATCCACCATATGCAAAATACACCTTTATTCCAAAGGGTTTAATGATCAAAAATAAACAAATATATCATCGTGGCTTATGTCACTATTGTTGTCATACTGGTCATACCATTGAAAAATGCAAGTTTAGGAGATTTCTTGTTCCTAAAGGCATTTATCAATGGAGGCCTAAAGGCAACCATGTTACAACTTACCCACATGGACCCAATGAAAATTGGGTACCTGTTTCTCTCTTTTGATATTGTAGGATGAGTGTCTTGCATCCGTAGATAGAAGATGGTTTCTAGACAGCGGGTGCTCAAGGCACATGACGGGTGACATATCGCTTTTTATAGACTTCAAAGCAAAGAAGAAGGGATATGTTACTTATGGAGACAATAACAAAGGAGCTATACTTGGCAAAGGTAGTGTAGGTAATCCCTCTACCACTACTATTTCTGATGTCCATCTAGTTGAGGGGCTTAAACACAATTTGTTAAGTATTAGTCAATTGTGCGACAAGGGTTACAAGGTTTCTTTCACAAAAACTTGCTGCACAATTGAACATACTGAACAGAATATTGTGTTTAAGGGTGTAAGAGTAAACAATATCTATATGCTTGATCTTTTTGATGTACCTTTAACAAGCTCTAAGTGTCTAGTTGCCTTGAATGATGATTCTTGGCTTTGGCACAGACGCTTAGCGCATGTTAATTTCGATTTGCTTAATAAGGTTGTATCTAAGGATCTAGTAGTCGGTCTTCCAAAGATAAAATTTTCAAAAGACCATCTATGTGACGCGTGCCAAATGGGAAAGCAAACAAGGGTATCTTTTAAATCCAAAAATGTAATTTCAACTTCACGACCCCTTGAGCTTCTCCATATGGATCTCTTTGGACCTTCTAGGACAAAGAGTCTAGGCGGAAACTATTATGGTTTAGTAATCGTTGATGACTATTCTAGATTTACTTGGACTATATTCCTTCATAGCAAAGATGAAACGTTTTCCGCTTTTAAGAGTTTTGCAAAACTGTCCCAAAATAAAATGAATTCTAAAATAGTTACAATTCGAAGCGATCATGGAGGAGAATTTCAAAACTATCTCTTTGAGAAGTACTGTGATAAGTATGGTATTGAGCATAACTTTTCAGCTCCTCGAACTCCACAACAGAATGGCGTTGTGGAGCGCAAATATCGCGTTTTAGAAGAGCTGGCAAGAACAATGCTAAATGAGGGTGGATTGCCAAAATATTTTTGGGCTGATGCAGTTAGCACAGCCTGTTATGTTCTAAACAGGATTCTAATTCGCCCTATTTTAAATAAAACCCCTTATGAGCTTTTAAAAGGAAGAAAGCCAAACTTATCACATCTTCACGTATTCGGTTGTAAGTGTTTTGTTTTGAATAATGGTAAGGAAAAACTTGGGAAGTTTGATGCAAAAGCAGATGAAGGTATTTTTCTTGGTTATTCACAATCAAGTAAAGCATATAGAGTGTATAATAAGCGTTTACTTTCCGTTGAAGAATCTGTTCATGTCTCTTTTGATGAGTCTTATCCGAAAAATGTCGGAAAAGGTATTTCTTTTGATGACACAGGTATATCTACAGAAGACATACTCAAAGAAGTTGTTTCGGAAACTGATCAGTCCAAAACAGAAGACAATGAGGAGGAGGAAGATACCAGTCATGTAAAAGATAAGGAAGAAGGACAAACTGAAGTGAATGTCCTTCCACCAACTTGGAGATCTTCAAAAGATCATCCTATTGACAACATCTTGGGAGACATTTCAAAGGGAGTCATGACTCGTTCTAGGATAAGTAATTTCTGCTCTCACTTCGCTTTTGTTTCACAAGTAGAACCTAAAAATGCCAAAGAGGCCTTGATTGATGAATTTTGGCTAATGGCCATGCAAGAAGAGCTTAATCAATTTAAAAGAAATGACGTTTGGGAACTTGTTCCTCGTCCGCGAGATCATCATATCATAGGTACTAAATGGGTTTTTAGAAATAAGCTTGATGAAAACGGAGTGATAACTAGGAATAAGGCACGTTTAGTGGCACAAGGGTATAACCAAGAGGAGGGCATAGACTATGAGGAAACTTATGCTCCAGTTGCTCGCCTCGAAGCTATACGTCTCTTGCTTGCTTATGCGTGTTCTAGAGATTTTAAGCTTTACCAAATGGACGTAAAGAGTGCGTTTCTAAATGGTGTCCTAAATGAAGAGGTATACGTCTCACAACCTCCTGGTTTTGAGAATGCTGAATATCCAGATTATGTTTACAAATTAAAACGAGCTTTGTACGGTCTTAAGCAAGCCCCTCGGGTTTGGTATGAAAGACTTAGCAAATTTCTACTTGATCATGGATATTCAAGAGGTAAAGTGGATACCACCCTCTTCATTAAACACAAGGGAAAACACATTCTTTTAGTTCAAGTTTATGTAGACGATATAATTTTTGGTTCAACTAACATACACTTGGTCGTAGAGTTTTCAAAAGTTATGCAGGGTGAATTTGAAATGAGTCTTATGGGGGAGCTTAATTTCTTCCTCGGTCTCCAAATAAAGCAGCTTGATGAGGGTACAGCTGTGAGTCAAACAAAATACTGCAGAGAGCTGCTCAAGCGCTTTGGAATGAACGACTCAAAATCAATAGACACACCTATGCCTACCAACGGAAATCTAGATAAAGATGAACACGGTAAGAGTGTAGATGTCAAACAGTATAGAGGTATGATTGGGTCTCTCTTGTATCTTACTGCGTCTAGACCTGACATCATGTTTAGTGTCTGCATGTGTGCACGATATCAATCGAATCCTAAAGAGTCACACTTGAAAGCTGTCAAGCGCATATTTAGATATCTTCATGGAACATCTAAGTATGGGCTCTGGTATTCAAAAGGAAGCGATTGTAGCTTAGTAGGTTACTCCGATTCTGATTTTGCTGGCTGCAAATCAGATAGGAAAAGTACTAGTGGTACATGTCACTTATTTTCAAACTCTTTGGTCAGTTGGCATAGCAAGAAACAGGTGTCTGTCGCATTGTCAACTGCTGAGGCTGAGTACGTTGCAGCCGGTAGCTGTTGCGCTCAGATCTTGTGGCTGAAGCAACAACTACAAGATTTCGATATTCAACTCAAACGCATTCCAATAAAGTGTGACAACACCAGTGCTATAAATCTTACTAAGAATCCTGTTTTACACTCACGCACTAAACACATAGAGATTAGGCATCACTTTCTTCGCGATCATGTTGAAAAAGAGGACGTTGTATTTGAGCATGTTGATACTAAAAACCAACTTGCTGACATTTTTACTAAACCATTAGCAACGGAACCGTTCTTCAACATTCGTCGTGAATTAGGGATTTTAGATCTCTCCTCATCGATGTCTTAAGCATGTTGGTCCTTATTTATATATATCTCACTTTTGCTGTTAAGCTTTGTTTTTAGACATCACTCAGACTCCATAAGGTTTCATCAACAGAGGTAATATCATTCCTTTCTAAAATCTCTTTGGAACTTTGTGATTAGTGTATGGTAGAACAAATTCGTTAAGATCGTTTATATGTATTTCATTGCATATGTTGTTTGAACATTAACGTTTGATTCATGAATTGTACTTGAGCATCATTATCATGACATCATCTATACTGCATTGACTCAAGAGCTGTTCACAGGTTTCTAACTCAACAGGTAGTCACAAATCAGTTAAAACATGTTTTAGCATCAAGTATGTATCGATACAACAAGAACATGTGTCGACACATTAGAGTTTCCGATCGATACATTCGTGATATGTGTCGATTCATGTCTTTTCATTTTCAATTTTTTTTTAAAACTTGTTTCAGTATGTGTCGATGCATCCGTGCTTTGTGTCGACACATAGGACACTTTCAAAAACAAAAATTTCGCAAAAAGGTCCCACTTAATTGGCCAAACTACTTTGTGAAACGCATGTTTCTTATGCGTAACAGTATGAAGAATATCACACTTGGATATGCTGCCCAAATTATGCGAATCATCAAATACTGGAATGTAACCATCCCTTTAGTACCCCTCACATCTTCCTCTTCTGCCCAAGAGTTCAACACTGCTACTTTATCTCATATGGGATACCGGTGGGACAAGGAGCGTCAATGTTTTTATTTTCTAGACAGAGGATCCAAAACAAGGGTGTACAATTTTGATGTGCCATCTGAACAAGTGTTTGTGCCTGAAGACCAACTGGATGAAGAAATGCATGAGGCCAATGACGAGAATCAGCCTGAAGCAGATGCTAATGCTGGCTGGGGTGATTGGGTGCCACAAAGGTGGTCTCCAACAAATTATGAACCAGGTCCACGTGTTCCTCCGTTCTCTGGCGCTGCCTCCTCTTCAACTGCCCCTGAGTACTTGACTCAAATGTTTCAGCAAATGGAGCTTGCAAATCAAGCCCGTCATGAACAGGCGCTTGCTTGGCATGTGCAGCAAAATGAGTGGCATAAGGAGCATCGTGAGTGGCATGATGAACACACAAGGATGTATCATAATCAGCATGCTTGGCACACGGAATTGGTTAAATGGCATCAAGTCTTTTACAATGAAATGTCTGGTTTTATGGACGATTGTCGTGCACATCCTGGTATCATGGACAGATTCAGAAGTGTTGAAGTTCAGAACCGGTTCCGGCGATACAATTTCATGGGCCATAATCCTGATGAGATGCCTCCTCCGCCGCCTCCACCAAGCTTCAGAGATCCTGATAGAGAGGATGAGGAGTCCTGTGGAGGCCATAACCCTTTTTAGGCTAGCATCATGTCATTTCATTACATTTCATTTCATCATCATGTTGTTTCAGTTTCCTTGCTACATTGTTCAAACTTCATTTGTTTTGGTTCTGCTTATGTAAACTCCAAGTACTTTCTTAAAATTTTAATCCTTATTTCTTTTAGTTCTGTTTACTTGTGTTAGTCTTTCCCTGTCTTATCATTCTCTGTGAATGATTCTGTTATGTTAAGCTTCATTCTTGGTGATTGTGAGCTTCTATATCAATATTGCTGTCTATTGTTACATCAATTTTGCTGTCTAAGCTTTGGGACTATTTCTTCTTTTTGATGTTGACAAAGGGGGAGAAGAAAGACAACAAGATGTTCTTGTTGACAGCCATGCACAAACTCAGGGGGAGTGCTCTATCACATCTTGCAAATTTGCCATCATCAAAAAGGGGGAGTTTGTGAGCAAGCCTTTAAGTTTTTGTATGATTGCAAATTGTGTGATATGCATGATATAAGATTTGTATGCATGATTAGTTTGTACATACATATGATTTCATACCTACTATGATTTAAAAGACAATGCAAATTGATTCATATCATCATTGTAATCATAAAAACGTTTTTCCCTATGTATGCATCGATTCATACGACACTTGTATCGATACATGATCCTTTGTAACTAGGGTATGTATCGACGCATACGCATCATGTATCGATGCATGATTTACTTCACATTCTGAAATAATTTTTCTTCAGTATGTATCGATTCATACGATACTTGTATCGACACATGTTCCTTTGTAATTGAGCTATGTATCGACGCATGTGCATCATGTATCGATGCATGATTTATTTTACATTCTGAAAATTAACAGGTACAGTATGCATCGATGCATACAACCATGTGTCGACTCATGCATGTGTTATACTCACTATGTATCGACGCATACGACTCTTGTATCGATACATAGAGCTGTTTGTTGCTTTTAACCGTTTCTGTTTTCATATATAAGTGTCATGACAGTTCAGTTTGTAGGGAGAATTCTGGTTAGAGTGAAAAAGTGCAATCAAAGCAAAAGACAAATTTGGTGTGCATGATTTTTCAAGAGCAGTGTTAGAAACCTGAAAGAGACTTTGTCTTCATCATCTTCTCAATCTCGTTAATTCAAGAACATCAACACATAATCATTTTTGTTCTTTGGATTAAGGGATCTTTGAGATAACGTTCAGTGGTACGATCATTGATCTAGCTGAGTTAAAGATACAAAGGGGGTTTCGAGGAAAAACCATTTGGTTTGTCCTTCAAGAACGGGTGTGTTCTTGAGGGTTTGTTAGCCACGATTGCAGAACAGATTCAGCCGCAGCGTAGGGTTTGGAAATCTGGAGATTTCGCAAACAGGTCGTGGAACCGGTGAATTGTTTGTATTTCTTGCAGGAAAATTCTTGATCAAGCTCAGATCAAGTGAAGGTTCATACAATAGGAAGATCTTGGGGTTTAGATTTCTGGATTTGTATTGTAACCTTGTAAAGAACGAATTCAGCATTATTGATATAACAGGTCTCAATTTCATTTTGAAATTGAGAGGGAGACGTACCCACACGCGAGAACGGAAGTGGGGAACTTCCTTACCAAATCTCTGCGTATCGTATTCTATCTTTATCTCTTTACGTTTTCAACAATTTTGTGATTCGTTTGGTGTGTTGCGTATTAAAGTTTCAAGATACAATAGTGGTACGAAAATCTTTGTCAAAATCACCATTATTGTTAATCGTTGAATGCATACACGCCAAGTGTTTGACAAAATTGTTTGCTGTGTTTTTGTTCATTGGAAACAGTCTTTGTATGATAAGTGCATTTGAGTCGATTCATATCTGGTGTTAATATATCTTTGTCATCCTAATAAATCCAGCATAAACTCGTGTGTCCGGTTTTCTAGTAGCTGGTTCAGAATAGACGGAAGTCGATTCGGGATCATAATTTTTCCGCTAACTTGAAAAACTCTGATAAACCTTTTTAAATCCTTGAGTTTAAAGGAGGTGATCTATTCACCCCCCCTCTCGATCACTAGCCACACCGTCTAACAGCGATCACGCCGAGATTTTTTTTTAACGCAGAGGGACTTATACAATATCTGAGGCCCAAAATTGTTTTGGTTAAAAGAGGATTGGGTCTTACACTCTATTAGAGGCCCAAAGATTTATTTTTGTACAAGTGATGGAGCTTACAACTCAAGGAGAGGCCCAAATGATTTGTTTTCTAACGGGCGATGATCGCGCCAAACTTTTGAAATAGACCGGGACTTATACAACATTTGAGGCCCAAAATTGTTTGTATTTACAAAGAATTGGGTCTTACACTCTATTAGAGGCCCAAAGATGTTTGAAAAGTTTGATGAGGGTTGAATTAATCAAAAACCCTAATTTGTTTTCAAAATGTATTTTAATTGAATAAAAAATTCAATTAAAATGACCAAAATTATTTAACATGTGGAAAACAAATTGTGATCTTGGATTAATGTTTCAAAAATTAGGTTTTGATCCACAAAATGATTGGAAATCACTAAAATTTGAAAAATCAAGAAGGAGAAAATATTTTAAATGTCAAAAAATAATTAAAATATTAATTCTTTACAAAATATCAAGTATATGAAATAAATAATATTTTTGAGATTTTTTGGGAAACTAAAATATTTTAACATTTTTGTGAATTATTAAAAAAAGAATCAACTCAAAATCATTAAAACTCAGAGAGAAATTAATTTTTGAATCAATTAAATAAAAATCACAAGATTCAAATATTCAAATTTCCAAAAAAGGGCGGCAAGAACAAGGGAAAGAACACGTGCCACCCTCTGTTTCTGCATATTTGCATTTTCTATCCAATCTCATTGAATACTTGATTATATCATGCAATCTACATATCAATCTACTCGTTTCAACCTCACGATCATGTCTATGGTCTTTAATTTCATTTATTTTAAGCACGGAATAAGAAATCAAAGAGAAACCTCAAGAACCCTAAAATTTGCATGAAGGTTTAGAAATTCCATACACGATTCAAACAAACCAATTGATTGAGGGAAAACACTCTATGCATGATTATGAACATATGACCAAATTATTGTGCAGCAAAAAATGCATGGATCATAGAGTTAGAAGAGCTCATACTTACCTCTTGCAGCTGGTGATCGTGTTTTGTGTTAGAGGTGTTACAGCTTGGTTCCAAGGTGTAGCAGGGAAATTTGTGAGTGTAAGCTATTGATTAACTTAACTAAAAAATAAGCTAGAGTCGCCACCGCACTTTTATTTTTATCCACAAAGGGAAAGGAAAAAGAGCGAACAAAACCTAAAGAGTTCTAAAACAACAAGAACAAACAGAGAATGGATAAGAGGGGTTGGTTACGCAATGGGAAGGTGTTAGCACCCAAAACGTCTATAGTACCCTATAGGAACCCTTTGAAATATCTACCGCTTTTTGGTTTGAAAAGGTTTGCTTGAAAGAGATTGGGGAGATGAGAGGAGAATTATTTTTTAAGATTTTTGTGTTTGGAGAGACTTATCGCCTCATGCCTACGTACCCACGATGTGCAATGTAGGATCAAAACCTCGTAGTTCGTGGTACAAAGAACGAAAAATTGTTGGTTTTGATTGATTTTTAAGTGTAAAGACAAGTCGTCATTTCTAAGCGAATAATTCCGCTTAAAGAAATGAATCATGTCTAAACTTATGAAAAGGAGTTTAAAAGAAAAAAGGTGCATAAAAGGACAAAAGATTTGAATGAGTTTTATATTTTTTATGTCTTTTTTTATGAAATGGTCAAAATATAGTTAAATGGATTGACATTTATTAAAGAAAACAAAGCTTTAAAAAAGTCACTTGACAAAAGTCAAGGTTTTATTATGAAAGCGGTTTTAAGTTGAAAACAAGAAGGTTTTGAAAAAAAGAGAGAGGATTTTGAAAATTTAAGAATGGGGAGGAGAAGAAGTGACTATCCTAGTGCATAAAATAAAAGCTAGGGAAAAGAAGGATCTAACCAAAATGGAGCCACTTCAAAGCAATATTAAAAGAATTCCATCCTTAAGAAAATTGGCCAATAAAGGAAAGTCTTCAATCAATACTCCAAGCAAAGGGATAAGAAGTCCTAATTCTAGGTCCATAAGTCCAATATTACTTCGAAAGAGGTCCATAAAGAGATCACTCCAAAGCATAGGATAATAACCAATAGTCCAAGATGAAGAGAATTACGTTTTTTATGGTTTAAGCCTTTATTAATGTTTTTGAGTCTAAATGGACAAATAAAAAAAAAGCATAAGCATAAACACGTGTCCAACGGACAAAGGAAAAATTGCGGAAGCATAAACATGTGTCCAACGGACAAAGGAAAAATTGCGGAAACATAAACATGATATGAAATGAAGCATAAAAAAGAAGAGATAAGGAGCGAGAAGGAAACATAAACAAAATTAATACAAAATATTGTTAGTAAGTTAGTGATTAGTTGTTAGTATTAGTGATCAATAACAATTGAATAATTGCACTTAGGTCAAGGTTGATGGAACTCATTAGAGGATTGATAAGACCAAAGCCTCCTAACAACAAGTTTCATGAGTTTTGAACCATAAGACAAATAATCAACCATTCTTGAAAGTTTTTCGATACGGGACAAATATTGCGCTATGTTAAGCAATCGCCGAGTAATTTACGGAGTAATTACCCTACAATGAGGCCGGTCAATAGCTCTTTGTGCGAATGTATGCTAGATGAACGATATATAGATCGTCATCCAAAAGCAATACCGCACGAAAAGAAAAGTGGTAGCGATCTCATCTCGATCGAAATTCAACAAAAGAATTCCAAGATCTTTAGACTTTCATCGATCAAAAAGAAAAAGAAATAGATGAAGAGAAAGCCAAATTAAACCACACAAATATGTGATCTAAGGCTAAGAACAAAGGAAAGAGGAAGAAAATGGAAAAGGAACCAAAATAGCCCCAAAAACAAGCATTTTTCACATTCTGGATGCTGGTTAATCGATTAACCAACTCACAGGGTAATTATGTTAATCGATTAACCAGTGCAAACTTCCAGTTTTTGCGCAGAAACAAGCTGTTAATCGATTAACCTAATTGTACATGTTTTGGTTGATCGATTAACACTGTGAAAACAGCAGAAAATCAGTTTGAAAATTGCCAAATCCTTGATCACTCATTTCTTCAAACATCTTAGGATCAAGGATTCAATTGTGCACGAATTTTGGAGTAAAACAGCAGCAAAAACCAGCAATCAACACAAATTGGAAGATCCAAAGATCAAGCAAAAAAGATCAACAAAAGATCTACATTATGGAAGATGAAGATGAAGCTTCAACAATGGTGAAAAGTGAAATACCAATCCAAATAAAAAAATCCTTCCAAATTGCAGCAAGATCTATACTCCAAAGCCTTGATCTATGAACAAAAACAAGAATGGATGGAGGTTTAGCTCTAAATTAGTAAGAATCAATGTGAATTCTTACTAACTTATGAAAGAAGAAATAAGAGCTTTGGCGAGTTTGTGGTTTGGGGAGAGAAATTGCAAGGGATTTATTGGATATCAAAAGCTTGTAGAATGAATGAAATGAAGGCTCTATTTATAGAGTTTAGGCTTGGAAATTTGGTGGTTTGGAATTAGGCTTGAATGATCAAAATTAGGAATGGAATTCAAATTTGGAGGGAAATCACAAAAGAGTGGTGATTAGTGAAGGTACATGGTGAGAAATGATCAAAGTGATGTAGGGAATTAAAATGAAATGGTCTAGAATATTCCACATGTGATCAAAATGGTGAAAATTGGTGCAAATTGCTGCAGAATTTGAATTTGGCAAATTTTTTTAAAAAATTGCACGTGTTAATCGATTAACCACTTCACAGTGCAATTAGATTAATCGATTAACACAGTGAAAATGGGAAAAAAATGGCTTTTTGATGTGCTGTCTTGGCTCTGGCTCGATTTTCTTGCTTGTCAAAGAAGGCATGGAAATAAACACATGAACCTTGGAGTCCCTTGAATGATAATCAATTAAATCTTGGAAACTCTTGATCAGATAATTTTTGAATTAATTGCAGATCAACTTTGACTTTATTCAGATGAGATCATTCGAGCTGAGGGACTGTTATTTTGGCATTTTTAACCTGTTCTTCCCCTGAAAAATGTTAGTGAAAGAAAACAAAATATTTTTGGATTATGATTAATGGTTAGTAAAATATAAACAAATTAAACAAATCAAACGCACACAAACTCAAAGATCCCTGCAAGGCACAATCCTATCAAAGAGGGAACCAATATGTGATCTTGTTTATGGTATGCAAAAATGCAAATGACATGTGGGATCTTAGGGGTAAAAATTAGGATATTACACAAGGATATGGACAGCTTCCCTAGGTGCTATGGAGTGTGTCTGGATGCTTGGAGTGGATTGATTTGAGCTGGAACTTGATTTGGCACCTCAACTGCAAATCTGTCAAAGGCTTGAGCAGTTGGCTGGTGATTGTGTGATTTTGGTGTTCTAGATGTTATGTGAGTGTTTGGATCACTTCTATATGATGTTTATGAGGTGTGTGGGTGACTGGTTTGGTTGGAATAGCTCTCAAACTCAAAACCCGATAGTGACTTGCTTTGGAAGGCAATTTTGGAGTGAAGAAGGAGATTTTGAGGAAAGCATCTGTTTGATGGCTTTGGTGTACTCAAACTGATCACAAATGAGCTCTATTTATAGTAGAGCAAGTTTGTTTTGCAAGGAATAGTGAATGGCAACTGCTGCATAGGTTTGGCCAATGTTGATCAATGAGAATCCAAGTCTCCTCTAGCCATTGACTAGAGGTTAGGGCACAGGTTGCTGGTCCCCTTGGTCATGGATAAGTCTTGACTGAATTCAGTTGGAAATGGCTCAGTCCATGCCACCTTGGTGCATCCATTAAATGCTTCAATCCAAAATTGGAGTCTTGTCCCTCTTTTAGGGATTTCTAGGTTTGGCATGCTACTTTTGGTTCCCAAGACTTGGGAGGCTTGGGATCAGAGTTGGTTCCTCCTTGGTCCCCCCTTGAGGTGTTCAGATGGATAGAGTTGCTTGCCCTTTGCAAAATTTGAGCAAATCGAGCAAAACTCCAAAATCTACTTTGCCATGACAGTTTGCAGCAAGGCATATTGGCATTGTCATATCTCATGGCTCAAGTGGAATTTGATGGAGTTCTTGGCCATTTTGGAAAGCCCTCATATGATACAACAACTGTTTGATCATAATTGGTTTTGATACTTTTTGGATCTAAGTGAAAAATGCCCCTACATTTGGAAAAAAGTAAGACAAATTCTGACTTAGTGAAAATTTCACTAAGTGTTGGAAAAAATTGACATTTTCACTTTTTGTGATTTTGATCATTCCATAACTCAAAATCCATGATGAATTGGAATGAGGTGTAGTTGAAGCTTTTGTAGAGGGCCATGAGAGCTACAAATCCAACTTTGAATGGGGAAAAATGGCCTTGTGGTTTAGGAGTTATGATCCTCTAAAGTTGGTACCCTTGCCACTTTATTCCATAACTTAGAAAAAATTCTAAGTTTTTATGGTTACCCCTTTTACAAGTTATCCTACTTTTCTTGATTTTTCTTGATGAATGTTGATTCAAATCACACATTAACATCATTTTAGGGTTAAGGAACCATAATTGTGAAAAATCTCAAAAAGTCAAAGTTGACTTTTGTGCACAGTTGACTTTTTATCAAATGAATTCCAAACTGTGTGATCCTCTATGAAATCAAGTCCTTGACCTAAATCAAACTTGATGGATTGATTTCATCGGTGTCATAAGGTGTATTGAATCATGTCCCAAGGTTTGGGAGCATGTCCTGGTCAAAAGTCAAAGGCACAGTTGACTTTTCCCGTGAAACCCTAATTGTGGTTCAGATGAAATTGAAACTTGTTGCTCAAGCTTCTTGGATCAATCCGTTGTTGCAAATGGATCAATGTGGTTTAAAAGAGACCCTCAAATCCTCTCTTGAGGTCTTGGCTCATGATTTGTCCCAAAAGTCAACTTAGGGGTAAATTAGGTCAAGAAACCCTAATTCCTGATTTTTTATGAGTGCATTCCCTGAAGCAAAATTGACTTGATAATTGGGTTCATGATGTTCCATGGAGTATTTTAGGATATGCTTTAAAGCATTGGCTCATGCCCAGAGGAAAATTTCCATCTGGAAAGACAACGCTTTTTTTGGCCTTTTACAGCGCTTAAAAGCGCTGCCTAAGATGGCGCTGCCGTAGGTAAAGACAACGCTTTTTTTTATGAGAAAGCGCTGCTAAAGGCCTACTTTAGGCAGCGCTTTATAAAGTAGGCCTTTAGCAGCACTTTTAACTGAAAAAGCGCTTTCTAAAGTGGCCCTTTAGCAACGCTTTTTCTATCCTTTTATGCTTTCTATTGGCATCTTTAGGAAGCGCTTTCTTAGAAAAAAGCGCTTTCTATTGTCCCCCTTTAGACAACACTTTTGAAAGCGCTGTCTAATTTATTTTTTATTTTCACCTTTAGGCAGCGCTTTCTCAAGAAAAGCGCTTTCTATTTTCCCCTTTAGATAGCGCTTTTGAAAGCGCTGTCTATTTTTTTTTTATTTTAACTTTAAGGCATCGCTTTTAATTGAAAGCCCTTTCTTTTTTATTTTTTATTTTCGCTATAGGCAGCGCTTTTTCTTAAAAGCGCTATCTTTTCTTCACGTTTTTTTTAATGATTTTTTTTAAAAATCAAATTTTCCTTCTTTTTTATGAAGAAATTAAACCTATAGAAACCTGTATATTTTCCTTCACATTTTAAGCCATTTCCATTAACCATTTCTAATCCTTATAAATCACATAAACCATTCTAATCCATGATTCACATTTTAGGCCATTTCCATTAACCATTTCCATAATTAAACCATTCTAATCCATAAACTATTCACATAATAATTAAACCATTCTAATCCATAAACCATTCACATAAGCCATTTCCATAATTAAACCATTCTAATACATAAACCATTCACATAATTAAACTATTCTAACCCATAAACCATTCACATAATTAAACCATTCTAATCCTTTAACTTCTAAAGATCTCCTAATATACAACAACTTCCAAAACTATACAATTACACTCCATAACTACACACCAACTTCCATACCTTATATGATTATTTTCTCAATAAGGTATTCACACAATTCCTCCTTGATTTGTTCCAAATTATCTTTCGTGTAATGAGGACACGCGTATTCATCAAAGTACTACATAACAAAACACAATATGCATGATTTAGTTTAAAATAATAAATTATATGAAATATCCGATAAGTATTAAAATAAATCCTAAGTTATAAATCCATACCGTGATGGGAATCTCTAATCGATCCAAATGAAGGATTACTCTCATAAACCTCAAAATGAAATAACCGCAGTCTATACCATTACGCTGAAGAGGACACTACACATAGAAAAACAAATAAGAATTAATATATAGTTGTCTTGTGTTATCAAGTAGCATCACTATTATAAGCAACACTGTGAAAATTAATATACCTCTACTTTGATCCATGTAATGGTGGAAGCTTTAGACCGTGATACTCGAGCTTCTCTTTGTGCTCGGTATACTAGTATTGTTCTATAAAAGAAAAACATAAATTTAGAACAATCTCACAGAAATAATAAAATATACAAATACACACAAATATTTAGAATAATCTCATTTACGTATCAACCAAATCCTTCATATTCTGATATGTTGTCCAATCATGATCTAATGAATTCAAATAATACACCACTTCTCTTGTAGGATTAATAGCAACCAACAACCAGTGTCCACTGTAAAATATAACAAAAGTTTAAATGGATAATTTATACGCAAAAGATACAAAGATTAGAATGAGATTAGAATGAAAATCTTACCCGTTTCCAGTATTATACGGTAAAAGATACAAACTTTATGTACTGCTGGCCATAAATCTCTGGAGTAAGTGATCTCTTACTGAATTTGGATCAGTAGCAATTGTCGGTGAATTGACACGGGCGCAAGACAAGAAATAGAATCTGTTTGACAATTGATTCCCGCACATCAATTTGTCATACAAGCACCTTAAATAAAAACATAATAAACATTAGACTATTTTCATTGAAATGTGTAAATAAATTGTTCAACTAATTAAATAATAGATTGATCGGAGTACCAGATGTATGAATGCATAACACCGATGCCTAATTCAAGATGCCGAAAAATATCTTCCATGTCCTCTTTTGCAATTATTTTGGAATGAGGAAAACCAAAAACACCTTCGTCCATGTCTATTTGACGAATTGCACTATCCATCAAATCTGATGTTGCCACAAGTGTTTCAAGATACATCCGAAAGCGAGGTGTAAGAGCTCTTTTTGCCTGCTGCCCGGTCTTTGTAGGAGCTATTTTCTTGCTGGCTTGTTGTGAAACTTGAGCAGGAACCTAAAAATCATATAAGTTAGGTAAAGTAGAAAATCATGAAGCTTTTGAATTCGGATCATAGAATAAAACTTTCAATGTACCTCTTTTTGTGACGCAACAGACTTGTTGTGCGGCAAAATCCCTTTATCCTTAGATGCGGGTTTTGTATAAGTCTAACATTACCATGTAAAAACATTCAAAATGCTTTTCATAATGGTTTAGAATTGACTTTTGATTACTAAAACATTCATAATTGTTTTCAACATACCTCCTCATCTATGAAAATGAGGTCTGTCGGCCATGCAACAAATGATCATATTGCATCTCGCAACAATGTTGTCTCTGAAACAACGTCAGGTATCGGTAGCAACGCATCAAGCTCTAAAGCAATATCAACCGACACTTTCAGACATCCATCAGGGAGTGGTTTACGGTGAAGTAACTCTCCCAATTTGTTATGTACTTTTCCCTTGACAACTATGCGATAAGTCGGTAACGATAAAAATAGCTGATAAGATGAAATACCCTAAAGAAATAATAAATATGTAACTGTTAATGTGTATATATGTCAATTAAAATAAACGTGCTAATTTAATTAAAATAAATATATGTCAATTAAAATAAACGTGCTAATTACCTCGGGAATTTTCTGTTGACAATTGATACTAGCTTTGTCACTAGTAGCTTTCAACTCTGAACCGCGCTTTTCTGCCTCATATCTCTCTTTATCCTTTTGGAATTCACGGACTTGCGCTTTTAATTCCTCCAACAATTGCATCATTTCTTGATTACTAGGATTTTTTCTCTTTGGATGCTTATACAAGGAAGATGGAGTCACACCAAATCCTTTACCCCTCACCCGACCGGAATACTCAGGAACATTTAGTACTCGACTAAGTATGCTCCTGCAATCCTCCTCACCTGTGGTTAAGGAATTAGATAGAGTCTCCTGAAATTCATTGACATATCGAAAATTATTAGTGGGGATTAAAAATTAATTATATTTTATAAAAATTTCGATTAACTTAAAGACATAATGTTATACTTACACATTCATCATAAACATGCTGAACATCTTCCCTAACAACTCCATCCTTGCCCACACGAGCTTCTTTCCACAAAACATGGTCCGGAAGTGATGTTTCTTCACTTTTCGTCTCTTCTAACTACGCATTGAGATAAATAATAAGATCATCAATTATAACACAATAAGACAATTAATAAAATCATAGCATTTATATATACTTACCAACTTTTGCTGTAAGCGTGCATATCCCAAACGCCATTTTTTGTATGGATACGCAGGTTTTGATGCTCTTTGGCGATTAATGGCACTCAATTCCTGGATAAACAATTTTAAGTCATATCAGAACAAACTAATGCAACAAGTATATAATACAATTAATAGACATGACAAATTAACATTACATTGAATTTTTCTGTTTTTCGTTTGGCTACAAAAGTGCTCCATTCTTCAGGTGCAATCAAGTCCGCATACAACTGTGAAAGTTCCGCTTCAACAAAATTTTTTTCCGCGTCCCTAAGATATTTGTTTGATAACATAGCTCGAAACCCTCTGTGTTTTTTCCGGCCAATTGAAGACAATACTTTATTCGGCTTTCATCAATATTAAAAGACCTCTACGAAAAAACATACACATAGAGTGTAACACCCCTTTTCCCATCGCGAATAAATAATACATAAATAAAATCAGAGTAACTAAAAATTTATTTTTCTGACAGAAATAAGGATGCCACATTTAAAGGAATAAAATACAATCCCTGCTCGTAAATTTCGATACATAGCACAATATAGAATACCCTCAAAGGGGAAACTTTTTCCATATTAAAGGAAATGTCAATTATGGAATAAAGCGGAAGATCCATAACTGACTTGTTTTACAAATAAATGGTTTTATAACATCAAAATATAAATACAAAAGTAATACAAAATATATTCAACGATTATATACATATATAACATAATCGTTCCCCGACTCCCGTGCTACGTATCAGAGCAGACAGACGACAAGGACGGAGGACTAATCTCCACAAAAGCCTCCAAGACACTAATCTGCAATGCCTCATAGAGCATTATAAAACAGCAGAAGGGTGAGAATTAACAACTAAATCAAGATTGCATAATAATATGCAAAAACATATAAATTCACATACATAGTTATTCTCACCACAAGCATCACATATATCTAGTGTCCAATATACTCGCATATTCGCACATAAGATATACCAAGTCATAACATTTAGAAACACATTACACATCACATAACACATGTCATTCATAACCAACGCATTTATCACATATGCACATCAAAGTACCAATGCTATCATAATCTCAATACATAACAAATCAATGCACAATTTCCACACATCATCAATCCATGATTTTCCACAAATAATGCATCCATTCACAATTCTCACACATCATCAATCAAATCATGATTTTCCACACATAATGTATCCATGATTTATGCAAATGCACAGAGACCAACACAACGACTCTATGCAAATGCCATGCGGCACCGACTTCCAATGTTTCTCATCACTAGTTCACTCAGGAACTCTGCTGGAACCATCGCTCGTTACATCACTGTAACTCCCCGTCGGGCATACGATGTTCACCCATTGCTCACACCTCACATAGGCACACAATGTTTATGGATTGCTCACACCTCACATAGGCACACAATCCGATTGCTCACACCTCACCTAGGCACACAATCGTTTGTAATCATCGCTCACACCTCACATAGGCACACGACGTTACAACGAGTTCTCATTAGAATCACACAACACAAGAATGTACATCATTATGCTTCACATACAAAATGACTCAAGACATTCTTGAAATGCATACATATTCACAATATATTCATGCATTCATCTCATACAATCACATACAATCTATATACATTCACATCAATGCACTATTGTATGATTCACACCACAAAGGCTATTCACAACACATCAATACAACATCCTTAATCATGCATCGAAGGTTAACCCAAACAATGCACATATTTGCCATAAGGCCACCAAATAACACACATTAAATTTCACATAAGCAATGCCTTTCACAAACCACAACAACAAACCACGAACCAACACAACATCATAACCACATACATTGATATTCAATCAAACAATGTATTTACCGCACAACAACAGCATTATCACAACCTCGCATCACAACACCTTATCACAACATCTCAATACGTGTATTCACATCATATAACAGCACACAAGCTATACGTTATATAACAAAAGCATATCACACGGTAAAACACCGACCGCACGCATGTAACGCGATAAAAACCCGACAACCCAACACTTTTCCAAAACCACGACCTAAATAAATCATCTACTGCCCTACAAACCATTTTTAATAGAAAGAATATTTCACTAGCTTTCCAACGCTTCAAACGGGGACCAAAACCGACTTACGGATCAAAAGTTATGGGTTTTTGAAAATAATTTTTTTTCTGAAATTGACACTGTTATTCGGTTAACGCATTTGGTTAATCGATTAACCATCGCGAAACAGCAGAAAAACACGAATTTTATGACACAAAATCCCTCCAAACTTATCCTTAAACCCCCCGATCATACCAATAAGTATTCCCGACTAAATCCTATCATTTCCCGACTTTTCTACGCGAACTATTCCGTATTTTAACCGTTGAAACATCAATTTCTATTCATTTCTCTCATTTTAACCTAGAATGAAAAATAGAAGAAAATATCCAAAACAATCCAAGAAAACATACACATATACATACACAAGCAAGATATAATTGAAACTTCTCACCCTTACCCGATTAATCGCGCTTGAAACGGATGAATCTTCACTTTTTCCTCTTTCTCCTCTTCTCTCTTTCTTTCTTCTCCTTTCTCTTCTCTTCTCTTTTCTTTTTCTTTCCTCTCTTTTTCTCTCCACTTTCTATTTATAATATCTAACTACCCAAATGACCAAAATACCCCTCAGCCGAAATATCTCCCAAACGCTCTCAAAATGCGATAAAACATAAACATACCGATGAAATATATTTTGGGAAATAAAAGTTGAAAAGAAATTATAATTTAATACAATTATTTTATCCATCAGAGAAATGAACCAATTAACTCAATTAGCAAGTAAAATACAATAAATTCACACATTTCACAAAATTCACATAAATGAAATAAATAAATACAATTAAACAAATTGGGGTGTTACAACTCTCCCCCACTTAGACATTTTCGTCCTCGAAAATATACCGAGACGAACAACTCCGGACACGACTCTCGTATCCGACTAACAAACCAACATGCCAACAAAAGGCACACCACGAATAACACAACTGACAAACCACCTTGCTAACTCCAACAACGACACGACAACGACGACAACCACAACGACAAGATGCAAAGCCCATACAATGCACTTGACGACAAACTCACGACTCAAAGAAAAACCAAGATACCAACACACAGATTCACTCTAGAACCGGAACATAACAAGATCGTTACCCTACCCTAGGTAACACTCCCCTAATTCCCCACACAGGAATTAGCTACACACACTCGAACCATCACCATGGAAACGAGGCAACAACATAAACAAGAACATAAAGTTCCACGATACCACAAGGTCTCAACAACATCCACAAACCCAGAACACCAACATCCTTGTCACACAACCATACTACAACAATGCTACGATTCGCCAATCGAACATACAACCAAACATCCATCTACATAGTAGCCCATGAATAACATTTAAACCTTTCACCTAACACTTCCATTCTGAAACGTCCAATGGTCTCAACACTCCTACATGTTCCCAATGTTCAACCTATGAATTCTTACCAGTCCCACACGCATATACGAATCATGCCACTTCACGCTTCCGTTGCACACTCTGATTACTCGTAACCATCAAAACTACCAATTTCACGTCCAAAGTCTGACTCTTTCTCATATTCACCAAAAATCACTGTTCCCTGTTAATATACCCAACCACACACCATCAGATGTCATTTCACACACCAACCCAAATCTCTAAATTCTCCCAAAAGTTCCCACTCTTTAACCATCAAAGAAGACATGCATAACAACTTTCGACTTAACTTTTCAGGCACAACCTTAGCTTTTCCCGAAGGATAATCCAAGCCAAATTCATAACTCGTCACGAATTCCAACCCTCCTTGTTGTCTCATACTATATTCCTTCCGACCAAACAGGTACTCAATATTCTTGTGATTACTAAACACTTCGAACCCAGAACCATAAAGATAATACCTCCAAATTTTCCAATGCAATACAACCGCAACCAATTTCAAATCCAGAATAGTATAGATCCTTTCATGAATCCTCAGTTGTCGTAAAGCATAAGCCACGACTTTACCCTCTTGCATTAACACACTGTCTAAATTCCTCAAAGGCACATCTCACAAACGATTTATTAGGATCATCCAGAATCAAAACTGAAGCCGTAGCCAACTTCTACTTCAGCTCACCAAAACTCACTCACAACGAACATCCCAAAACAAACGACTTACCCTTTGCAAGTCAACCATAGTAACGAAAATGTTAACTTGGAAAAACCTTCCATAACCTCCGGTAATAACCAACTAAAGTCCAAAAAGCTTCTAATTACCTTAACCAACTTTGAAGCCTCTCATTGTAGAACTGCATCTACTTCCGATGGATCCATAACAATACCATTACCTGAAATAACATATCCAAGAAACTAACCTTTTTCAACCAAAATTCTCACTTGAATAACTTAGCATAACACTTTGTCTCTTTTCAACACTTGTGATTCAATTCTCAAACACTCTACTTGTTCTTCCTCTGAGTTTATAACAGATCCCAATATCCTCAATCAAAACCACTACAAACTTATCCAAATTCACGACACAATCAAATCGGCCACTGGCAGCAAAACCATTTTTATAAGAAAGAACATCTCATTAGCTTCCTATCACTTCGAACGGCGGCCAAAATGGACTTACGATTTGAAAGATATGAATTTTTAAAGTTTTGGATTTTTCAAATTTTTTGACTTGGTTAATCGGTTAACGCATTTGGTTAACCGGTTAACAGTATGAAACTCACGCAAAAACACACAAATTTTTCACGTGTTAATCGGTTAACACATTTGGTTAATCGGTTAACACTGATGCAGAACCACCAAAAACTCTGTTTTAATGACAGAAAAACCAACCAAAACCCGATTAAATCCCGTAGGCTCATTCCAACAATTCCACCCGATTAAATACCAACCAATAACAATTATACCAAACCTATCCAAACACCATTCAATCAATCTCAACCAAACCATTCCAGTCATCTATTCTCGAAAGTGGACACTTATTCTCAATCGTTACCTTACTCCACTGTTAGTAATTCATACACAAGTCCTTCTCTTAACAGTCCAAATTCCATAAATCCCAACATGTAGCAACAACCAACCAAAAAGGGCTCTTAAATATTACATCCATACCTAAGGGTTCTCTCAAAATTTCCATTAATGCCTTAAAGCTCCCAAGACTTCAAACCTCACCAGAACTCTAAGTTTTGCTTTCCATAGCCTCAATACCGTCATACTATTCCATTCAATCATCATTCCCTTGTATTCCTATCAATACTGGAGCTCTCTAAGACGACACACTTGGTCTCACAAATCCCTTTTCCAGTAAATCTTCAAACCGCTCTTTCCATCTGGGTTTCACGTCCTAAAAGTTCTTCTACTCACTTAGCAGATCCAAACCTCAAATCATCACCTTCGTCCAATTTGAGTTCACACTCTACTCTCTGAGAACAACCGTTAACGATACCCAATCGTTTTCTCTCAATGACTTCCCAACTGGACCAACATACAAAAACCTCGAATCCGTCTCACCTTCAGATATTAGAATCTTCATCGACGCAACAAAACAATCCGTAACCATTTCCTTAATTCCAAACAATCCATTGCACATACTATCAAAGCCGGAAAGACACGCCTATTCCATCCAACATAATTTCCGTCTACTATCAACAAGAGATTAAGGGTGATCAGTTCCTCAATTTGTCAATAGACAACCGACAATCATGATGGGGCATAAACCATCTTTACCAAACTATAATAGCATTTCTTGCATCCTGTGCACAAAACTACCTAAGGCATAAATCCTTAGTTGACATAAACCTTGCCTCCGTATCCCCTCTTAAACCGGGAACCAACACGGCCCAAACAACACTTACACTCTTGCAACCAACGGCACACTGAGCCAATGCTCCCCACCTGAAGCAACATGGAGAAGTACAAGCTCCTCCCCCACTTATCTCATTCTAACTCCTGCAGACAAAGGATTAGAAAACCAGAAAGTACTGACAGTGTTCCACACACCTATCACGTACTAAGGGACAAACAACAACGACATTATTCAACTGTCACACCAACTGACTCAACAACTTGGCCGGACGGACCGACCCGCTTTGATACCACTTAATGTAACACCCCTTTTCCCATCACGAATAAATAATACATAAATAAAATCAGAGTAACTAAAAATTTATTTTTCCGACAGAAATAAGGATGCCACATTTAAAGGAATAAAATACAATCCCTGCTCATAAATTTCGATACATAGCACAATATAGAATACCCTCAAAGGGGAAACTTTTTCCATATTAAAGGAAATGTCAATTATGGAATAAAGCGGAAGATCCATAACCGACTTGTTTTACAAATAAATGGTTTTATAACATCAAAATATAAATACAAAAGTAATACAAAATATATTCAACGATTATATACATATATAACATAATCGTTCCCCGACTCCCGTGCTACGTATCAGAGCAGACAGACGACAAGGACGGAGGACTAATCTCCACAAAAGCCTCCAAGACACTAATCTGCAATGCCTCATAGAGCATTATAAAACAGCAGAAGGGTGAGAAATAACAACTAAATCAAGATTGCATAATAATATGCAAAAACATATAAATTCACATACATAGTTATTCTCACCACAAGCATCACATATATCTAGTATCCAATATACTTGTATATTCGCACATAAGACATACCAAGTCATAAAATTTAGAAACACATTACACATCACATAACCCATGTCATTCATAACCAATGCATTTATCACATATGCACATCAAAGTACCAATGCTATCATAATCTCAATACATAACAAATCAATGCACAATTTCCACACATCATCAATCCATGATTTTCCACAAATAATGCATCCATTCACAATTCTCACACATCATCAATCCATGATTTTCCACAAATAATGCATCCATTTACAATTCTCACACATCATCAATCAAATCATGATTTTCCGCACATAATGCATCCATGATTTATGCAAATGCACAGAGACCGACACAACGACTCTATGCAAATTCCATGCGGTACCGACTTCCAATGTTTCTCATCACTAGTTCACTCAGGAACTCTACTGGAACCATCGCTCGTTACATCACTGTAACTCCCCGTCGGGCATACGATGTTCACCCATTGCTCACACCTCACATAGGCACACAATGTTTATGGATTTCTCACACCTCACATAGGCACACAATTCGATTGCTCACACCTCACCTAGGCACACAATCGTTTGTAATCATCGCTCACACCTCACATAGGCACACGACGTTACAACGGATTCTCATTAGAATCACACAGCACAAGAATGTACATCATTATGCTTCATATACAAAATGACTCAAGACATTCTTGAAATGCATACATATTCACAATATATTCATGCATTCATTTCATACAATCACATACAATCTATATACATTCACATCAATGCACTATTGTATGATTCACACCACAAAGGCTATTCACAACACATCATAACAACATCCTTAATCATGCATCGAAGGTTAACCCAAACAATACACATATTTGCCATAAGGCCACCAAATAACACACATTGAATTTCACATAAGCAATTCCTTTCACAAACCACAACAACAAACCACGAACCAACACAACATCATAACCACATACATTGATATTCAATCAAACAATGTATTTACCGCACAACAACAACATTATCACAACCTCGCATCATAACACCTTATCACAACATCTCATTACATGTATTCACATCATATAACAGCACACAAGCTATACGTTATATAACAAAAGCATATCACACGGTAAAACACCGACCGCACGCATGTAACGCGATAAAAACCCGACAACCCAACACTTTTCCAAAACCACGACCTAAATAAATCATCTAATGCCCTTCAAACCATTTTTAATAGAAATAATATTTCACTAGCTTTTCAACGCTTCAAACGGGGACCAAAACTGACTTACGGATCAAAAGTTATGGGTTTTTGAAAATAATATTTTTTCTGAAACTGATACTGTTAATCGGTTAACGCATTTGGTTAATCGATTAACCATCGCGAAACAGCAGAAAAACACGAATTTTATGACACAAAATCCCTCAAAACTCATCCTTAAACCCCCCGATCATACCAACAAGTATTCCCGACTAAATCCTATCATTTCCCGACTATTCTACGCGAACTATTCCGCATTTTAACCGTTAAAACATCGATTTCTATTCATTTCTCTCATTTTAACCTAGAATGAAAAATAGAAGAAAATATCCAAAACAATCCAAGAAAACATACACATATACATACACAAGCAAGATATAATTGAAACTTCTCACCCTTACCCGATTAATCGCGCTTGAAACGGATGAATCTTCACTTTTTCCTCTTTCTCCTCTTCTCTCTTTCTTTCTTCTCCTTTCTCTTCTCTTCTCTTTTCTTTTTCTTTCCTCTCTTTTTCTCTCCACTTTCTATTTATAATATCTAACTACCCAAATGACCAAAATACCCCTCAGCCAAAATATCTCCCAAACGCTCTCAAAATGCGATAAAACATAAACATATCGATGAAATATATTTTGGGAAATAAAAGTTGAAAAGAAATTATAATTTAATACAATTATTTTATCCATCAGAGAAATTAACCAATTAACTCAATTAGCAGGTAAAATACAATAAATTCACACATTTCACAAAATTCACATAAATGAAATAAATAAATACAATTAAACAAATTGGGGCGTTACATAGAGTGTGTTAGTTTAAGTAAATTAAAGACTTAGTCATCAACAAAAATCTAATAACATCAATCATATTTGGTAAGTACCTGTATCTCAGTCCATATTTTATCTTTACCGGCTTGCAACAATGGATTCCTCCAATTATCACTGGTGATTGGAATGTGCTGACGGACAAGGGAACCTATGTAACTAGTCAACATTGAACCGTTTGGCTCAATTAGTTGGTTTTCATCACTCCAATGTACATCAAATTTGATCCCTTTATTTCTTGCACGGATGATTGACTTCATAATTGTTATTCTTCGTTTAATTTCACTTTCTACATTCTCAGGTCTTTCATTTGTATCATGTGTCTCGTGTGAGTCTTCCTGGTTACTAGCCATCTGACCTGTAAGAAAGAAAAAAACAAAAATTAAATGACAAATATAAAAATCCATAATCCATTGAATATATATAACATGACAACTATTTAATATTATTGAATGATATAAGCTATAATTTTATAACTAGTACCTTTTTCACTAACGTCTCTTTCTTTTCTTGGTTGGAATATGTTCTACCCGTCTCTTAACAACACGGACAGTTGGATTGATCCAAATACCCTCATTATGATCATTTATAGTATATGATTCATTCGCTATAATATTTTCATCTTGATCATTTCTAGTAAATGATTCAATATCAACATCAATATCACCTTGATCTCCAATGTTTTCATCAATTATTTTGTTAGATAAAAGCACTATAGACCGTTTTGTACTTGTCGGATCAGTGACATAGAACACTTGTTTAACTTTAGAGGCTAGAATAAAAGGCTCATCTTTTTACCCCACCCTATTAAGATCCACTTCCAAAAATCCTGACTTATCTATTCGTATGCCATTATTATTTTCAACCCACTTGCAACGAAATATAGGAATCTGAAACTTCTCATAATCAAACACCCAAATGTGCTCGATAACCCCAAAATATGACAAATTTGCAAATTTGGGGTTTAAGTCCTTCACACTTGAAATGTGCATTGCTTCAGCTACCACGGTGACACCACTATTTTGCATAGTACTTTTATCATCTTGTTCTTTGGTATAAAATGTGTATCCATTAATTGCGTATGCGCTATAAGAAAACACAACCAAACTTGGACCATATGCTAAACATCTCAACCTTTCTGTTATTGAAGCGGGATCTGAATAATACTCTGAATAAATATGATCCTTAAACCAATGTATGAAACTTCATTTGTGCTCTCGTACTATCCAATTCTCATTTCTATTCGGATTTAAACCTCGGAGAACATCCTTGTGCATTTCAACATATGGCTCAACCTCATTCTCATTGTGCAGAACATACAAATGCACTTGATCCCGTTCGACCCTTGATACTGTCACAACTTCATTTCCAATTAACTTTTTTCCTTCTTTTTTTCGACAATATGAGATTTGGGGAGTCCAATTGATTGTACATTGGACAGATATACAGTACAAAACTCAATCGCTTCTTCAACAATGTATCGTTCAGCAATACAACCCTCTGGTCGACTTCGGTTTTTCACATACCCTTTTTATATTTTCATATAACGTTCAGCAGGGTACATCCATCTCATATAAGCCGTCCACACAATTGTGTCTCTTTCACCAGATGAACAACTAGATGAACCATTATGTCAAAAAACGAGGGAGGAAAATACATTTCAAGATCACACAAAGTAATAACTATTTATTTTTGTAATGTTGGTAAGATCGCATGATCGATCACCTTACTGCAAATTGAATTGAAGAAAAAACACAATTTAGTTATTGCGCTTCTTACTTTTTCTGGAAGAATAGAACGTATACCGATTGGTAGAAAATGTTCCATTATAACATGGCAGTCATGCGTCTTTAAACTCTTTAACTTGAGGTCTTTCATAGACACAAGTCTTCTAATATCTGAAGAGTATCCTTCTGGAACTTTAACTTCACTTAGAAACTTACACAATACTTTTTTCTCCTTTCTAGATAGAGTATACGCAGTAGGTGGTAAATATGTTCGTTTTCCTTTCTTCAAGGGTCCTAATTCAGTTCTTATCCCCATCGCTATCAAGTCTTTTATTGCTTTAAGGCCATCCTTAGACTTTCCTTGTATATTGAGTAACGTACCAATAACACTGTCAAATACGTTTTTTTCAATATGAATAACATCGAGAAAATGTCTTACATACAATGACTTCCAATATGTCAGTTCAAAAAAAAATTGACCTCTTCTTCCACCCTCTCTTGACAAGTGTATGTGCAAAAGGCTTGCCAAACTGAGTACTCACATCTTTCACCTTTTCAAAAATTTGATCACCTGTCAATATAGGTGGAGCTCTACCTTGTTTTGGCTCTCCATTGAATGCTTTTCTCCACCCACGGTAGTGATGATTAGAATTTAAGAATCTACGATGACTGAGAAATACATTCTTCTGACCAAACTTCAATCGTGTTGAATCTGTTTTATCTTCACAAATAGGACACGTAGATTGACCTTTTATGTTGTACCCTGATAGATTTTCGTATGCTGGAAAATCATTAATTGTGCCAAACAACATCGCCCTCAAGTTGAAACTTTCTTTCCTATACCCATCATAAACCTCCACACCGTTCTCCCACAAAAACCTTAAATCTTCGATTAAGGGTGCCAAGTATACGTCTATATCATTCCCTGGTTGTCTAGGCCCAGAAATTAACATAGATAACATCATGTACTTACGCTTCATACATAGCCATGGAGGTAGGTTATAAATCATAATGATCACAGGCCAAGTGCTATGTGAGATATTTTAAAGACCGTGTGGGTTCATTCTATCAGTAGATAATGCCAAGCGAAGGTTTCTTGCTTCTTTTCCAAATTCAGGATAATCATCATCTATTTTCATCCACTGTGGTGAATCTGCCGGATGTCAAAACTTTCCATCAATAATTCTTTCATCTGCATGCCAAGTCAAGTGTCTTGAATCGGTCTCACTACGAAACATGCGTCTAAATCTCAGAATTATAGGAAAATACCATAAGACTTTTGTTGGAGACAACTTTTTCTTATATCGAGAGACACCGCATTTAGGACACTCATTTAACGATGCATACTCATTTCGAAACAAAACGCAATCGTTTGGACATGCATGTATCTTATCATAGCCCATGCCAATAGAGCACAACAACTTTTTGGCCTCATATGTTCGATTGGGAAAAACATTATCCTCTGGAAGCATATCTTGTATAAGGGCCAATAACTCTGTGAAACTTTTATCCGACCATCGATTGCCCGCCTTTAAGTTGTACAACTTTAATACCGCAGTCAATCTTGTGAATTTAGTGCAACCATTATACAACGGTTTCTCTGCATTGCTTACCAACCTCTCAAACATTTTGGGACAATCCTTAAGATCTTCTTCAAGAGCTTCTGCAATCTCTTCGACTCGATCATAATCGTATGTATCTGTGCCATTGTTGTTTGAAGGATAGATCGTATTATCCCTCGGTTCAACATTCCCGTTAATTTTCTCACCATGCAAAATCCAAAATGTATAACTTCTATCAATTCCACGCCTCATTACATGCGATGCCAACTGAACTGCGTCAACTCGACTCCCAAAACAGCAACCCAAGCAAGGACATATCATTCCATTGGGGTCTTCGGCGTGCGCAACAGCAAACTTAACGAATTCCGATACCCCATTCTCGTACTCTTTCGACAATCGACTTGAAGACATCCATTTCTTATCCATAGTTATACTAATTAAGCTAAACAAAAACAAAATAAAAAATATTTACCTGTAGGGAAACGATCCGACTTTCACATTTTGATCACAAGTAACCCCTATATAAGATTCCTCCAACGATTAGACTTTCACTCTGCACCTGTAAAACAATCATACTATCAATATCAATCCAACTTTTCACTTTTCAATGTCACTTTTCACCAATTATGGCAGTGGAGAAACCTAAAGTTTCACAACCATGCTTATGTTCTTCCTACTCATTTGTTCCGAGAAGTGCAAAACAAAGTTGAGAACTATAATAGAGTAATGGTTTTAAAGCAACCACTAGTTAATAAAACTATTAACAGGTCTAAGTTTCTAAAACAGAATCGATAAAACCAATACAATCCAATCACATGATCAGAACTACCAATAAAAGGTAAAACACATTCAATATCTATAAACTCAACTACTAAATTATAATGTTCTTATTACCACAAACAATAATCAACATATCTTATATAGTTATGCTAATCATATCAAGGATTTCTTAACATTTTGAAAACAGAAACATGTCACCCTATAGAATGGAAGATAATAACATTGTTTTCATTCAACCTATATAATGGAAGATATATCATGTTAGTTTGGTTTTAATAACACATAAGAATCGAAGAAAACGATGGATTCTATATGATAGAATAATTACAGTTTTAGCCAAACTCTAGTCAATTCCAAAAATCTTAACAGAGAAACCTTTGTTGTGGAAGAATCTTGATATTCATATCATATTTTTGTTAACTAAATTTGACAAAGCAGTAAGTTGTATATGGTGGGATATCATATAAGAGTAATATTAGAAGTTTTTAAGAAATTGATCAGATCATGGTTCTGTTTCCCTTCTTATTCTGCCTAAGTTTTTCCACATTCAGTTTTGGTTCCTAGTCATTTTTATGGTTCTGTTTCAGCCTCTTAACGTTAAACTCTAACATTCTATCAATGCCATGCATGATAGCTTCACATTATCTTGCTTCAACTTACAATTTCATAATACAACATGAGTAAAACTTAAACTCTAACATGATAGCTTCACAATGCCATTCAAGAACCAACATTTCTTCGTTCAAGAACTCTCAAGAACCAACATTCAAGAAAATAGGCTAAACTTAAACTCTAACATCTCAAGAAAACCTAAAACGGTCGGAGAAGAATGCGTACCTGCACGATAACGGTCAGAGAAGAATACATAATGCCTCTTCTTTGTTTTCGTTTTTGGCTTCTTCTTCTTCTTCTTCAAACGAAAAATGCAGAGAGAATGGAAAAAAATGGGAGAAAGGCGGACGAACAGAAGGCTAGTGGTCGGAGAAATCGCGAGAGAGAAAGGCTGGTGGTCTTGAGTGAAAATGATTAGAAACAATGAATAGGGTTCTGAAAATTTAGTGTTATTTTATTTTTAATAATAATTGACCTAAGGCAGCGCTTTGTGAAAGCGCTTTCTTATGTTCTAGTTTAGCAGCGCTTTTTCCTAATAAAGCGCTTTCTTTTAATATACCTTTAGCAGCGCTTTTTAAAAAGCGCTTTCTAAGGTTATCTTTTAATTGGACTATAGCAGCGCTTTCTAAGGTTATCATTTAGCAGTGCTTTTAAAAAGCGTTTTCTTAGGTTATACCTTTAGCAGCGCTTTTAGAAAGCGCTTTCTAAAGGTATCCTTTACCAGCGCTTTTTTTAGCGATTTTTTTTTATTCCTTATAGCAACACTTTGTGAGAAAAGCGTTGTCTTTTTAGTGCTGCCTAAGGCTATTTTTGGCGTAGTGTCGACACTGGTGATCTTGAGGCTTGATCCACTCAGAATGTTGCAGCCTTGTGCTTAATCCTTGAGGTGGGAGTCCTCTTGATCCCTTGTGGATGTTTGAGAGGCTAGACAAGTTGAATATCATGTCATTCCTTGATTGATCATTTGTCCAAGAGCTCTGAGAGGGCTTGAAACCCTAAGTTTGATTATAGTGGATGCTCACCCATCTTTGGGGAGACTAATGAGGTATGATTATTCATCCATATTGTGATGATGATTTGCACAATGATGGGAAATCTTAGTGGTTAAAATTTGGGGTATGACAATCCTCCTCTTAGGATTTGTATAATTATTTTCCTCAACAGAATTAACCTCAAAAGCACTCTCTTGTTGAGTCAGTCACCTTTTCAGCACTCTCTTGTTGAGTCAATCACCTTTTAAAGCACTCTCTTGTTGAGTCAATCACCTTTTAAAGCACTCTCTTGTTGAGTCAATCACCTTTTCAGCACTCTCTTGTCCAGTCAATCTCCTAAAGGAACTCTCTTGTTTAGTCAACCCTTTTTAGCTTCAATCTTGGGCTTTGTACAAGACATATAAACACTCTCTTGTTGAGTCAATCATCTTTTCAGCCTCCTCTTAGGCTTTGCATAATGATCTTTCTTTTCCTCAGCAAAAGTCGGCCTCAATCTTGGGCTTTGTACAAGACACCCATAAATATCTTCAGCTAAGTCAGTCAATATCTTTTCAACCTCAATCTTAGGCTTTGTACAAGACACCATAAAAGCACTCTCTTGTTGAGTCAACCCTTTTCGGCCTCAATCTTGGGCTTTGTACAAGACACATATAAATCTCCCTAAGCAGAGTCAATTCTCTTTTTTAGCCTCAATCTTGGGCTTTGTACAAGACAAATAATACTCTCCAGCAGAGTCAATCTTCTTTTAGCCACAATCTTGGGCTTTGTACAAGACAGATAAAACCTCTCACTAGTGGAGTAAAAAAAACCCTTTTTAGCCTTAATCTTGGGCTTTATACAAGACAGACAAAATATTTCCCCGGAAATGTCAAATTCTAGCCTCCTCTTAGGCTTTGTATAATGATATCCTCAAAAGAGTCAATTCTCTTTCAGCCTCAATCTTGGGCTTTGTACAAGACAAATAAACATTCTCTTATTGAGCCAGTCTTTTCTAGCCTTCTCTTAGGCTTTGTATAAGGACTTCCCCAGTGGAGTCAATCAATCTCTTAATTTCAACCTTGGTCTTTGATCAAGGCATGCAATAAAACCAACATCCCCTCAGAGGAAATCAAAAACTCTCTGTAGGAAGACATTTCTCTGTACAATCACATATCAAAAATAGATATTCAAAACAAAACCCTAATTCCAGATGACCGCTATAAGTGGCACACTTGTTGATTCCAAAACCCAAGCTGGAGTCCATCTCTTATCCTGGTAAACTTCCTCTTTCATCTAATTGTTGTAAGTGGCAAGCCTCTGGATTATTTACATCCATGCCACTGCCCCTCTCTTAGCTTGAAAGACTCCTAAGGAAAAATGGAATTGCTCAACACTGAGTTAAAGTTTTCTCCTTCAGGACAAATCCCCTATAAAGGAAATTATGGCATTGCTAGATTCACATATCCCAGTTAAAGTAATTCTCCTTTATAATCAGTCACCCAACAGTTGTGATAAATAGACGAGATGTCTCCCTTTAGAGATAACAATTCTCTCTCAGTCAAATCTTTTAGCTTCAATCTTGGGCTTTGAACAAGACACAAATACTCATTTAGCTTCAATCTTGGGCTTTGAACAAGACACCAAAACATCATCTTTTTCCTCCCATAGAATAGGAGGAACTACGATTGCTCTGATTTCCCTGTTTATCTTTAACGGGAATACGTATGCATAAGATTGCGAAATCTTAGCGAGCATACCAATAAAAAACTTTAGGTCCAGTACCTTCACTTACCAAAGACATCGGAACAAACCCGAAATCAATAAAAACTCTCTCTCTCTCTCTCTCTCTCAAAAACCTCCCAAAGGAGAAACTTTCCCAACCCACAACAGACAAACACCAGTAAGTAGAAAGCAGTAAGGATAATTGCTAACAACCTGACCCTGAACTCCCCGAATCTCTTTAAGCATTTGCTCAGTAAAACATTTGCGTGCAAGGTTAGCTTTAGATAGCTTCCCTTTCCTTTCCAGCTTCACAGGATAAATAAGAAATCAGAAAGTAGCACCCAACTCATACCATTGCGGTGAGGAGAAACCCATGGCGATAAGGTGGTCGCGTCACCGACAAAAATTGCACGTTACAGGAAAATGGCGACTCTGCTAGGGAGTCATTTTATCTGTCTAGGACTAGGATTAGAATTCCTAAGAGGTCTAGGTTGTTAGAAATTTTCTACATACTATATATATATTGCTTTTCCTACTTGATATCCGTGTTTATTTTTCTGTCAATGGGAATACGATTGATACGCATGTGGAAAGTATGAGAGAACCCTAAGATAAGTGATGGAATAGACGGGTGGACTTACAGGGAGTGATTCCCGAATAAGAAATCCTGGTAGACCATAAAATTAGGTGAGGGCCCATGTGGATACTATGTTGAACGACTAACGTCGTGAAAATAGACGTTATCCCAGTGCGGCACCCGTGACCCTGAGGATTTAGTAGACATTAACCATGTGACCATTTGGTAGTGCGGTAACTACCGGGAATAGTCGATACGCGATACTACACCCAAATTGAGATTACCCTAGGATGCTACAGCTCGCTCGGGTGAACCAGCTTGCTGTTGTTATCCCTAGGGGGTCAATGATTTTGGGAACCTTTAACCCGTTCTATAGGTACAAAAATTGACCAAAATAGTACAACCTTTAGGGATGGGTGTCATACCCTAAATTTTGACCACCAAGATTTCCCATCATTGTGCAAATCATCATCACAATATGGATGTACCTCCATGCCTCATCAATCTCCTCAAGGATTGTTGAGCATTCACCACAAATAAGAATTAGGGTTTCAAGCCCTCTCAGAGCACTTAGACAAAGGATCAATCAAGAAATGACATGATCTTCAACTTGTCTAACATCTCAAACCTCCATAAAGGATCAAGAGGACTCCCACATTAAGAATCAAGCACAAGGTTGCAACATTCCAAGTGGATCAAGCCTCAAGATCGTCAGTGTCACCAAATTAGGGTTTTGGTCGACTGAGGACTCCAGATGAAAATTTTCATATGGGAATGAGCCAATGCTTCAAAGCACAACCCAAGATAATCCAAGGGACCTCTTGGACCCAAGAATCAAGTCAATTTAACCTCAGGGGATGCATTTACCCAAAAATAAGGAATTAGGGTTCCTTGACCTAATTCACCCCTAAGTTGACTTTTGGGACAAAGTATGAGCCAAGACCTCAAGACATGATTTGAGGGCCTCCAATACACCATATTGATCCATTTATAACAATGGATTGACTCAAGAAGCTTGATTCACAAGTTTCAATTTCATCAGGACCACAATTAGGGTTTTGAAGAAAAAGTCAATTGTACCTTTGACTTTTGACCAAGATATGCTCCCAAACCTTGCGACATGATTCAATACACCCTATAAGACCTATGGAATCCATCCATTAGTTTTGATTTAGGTCAAGGGCTTGATTTCACAAAGGATCACGCAGTTTGGATTTCATCCGATAAAAAGTCAACTGTACAAAAATCCAAAGTTTGACATTTTGAATTTTTGGTCAACCAAGGTTATTTAACCCTAAAACAATGTTAATATGTGATTTGAATCATCATTCATCCAGAAAAACCAAAGGAAATGAGTTAACTTGTAAAAGGGGTAACCATAAAAATCTTAGAAATTTTCTAAGTTATGGAACAAAGTGGCTAGGGTACCAACTTCCAAGGACCATAACTTGAGATCGAAGTAACCATTTTGGATGGTCTAAAGATGGATTTATAGCTCTCATTACATACTTCAAAAGTGTCAACTACATCTCATTCCAATTCTTCATGGATTTTCAGTTATGGAGTGATCAAAATGGCTAAAAACATGAAAATGACATTTTTCCAACACTTAGTGAAATTTTCACTAAGTCAGAATCTGCCTTACTTTTTCCAAAATGTAGGGGCAGTTTTCACCTTGATCCAAGTCAAACTAGGTCTAGTGGTGGACATCAAAGTTAAAGTATGCCATGAGGTATTTCCAACAAGTCCTAGATCATCTCCAAATTCCATTTGAGCAAGGAGATACAACCCTTGGAACATGGCATCCTGAACTGGTTTTTACATGGCAGAATTTGTGTATTTTGCTCAATTTGTCCAAATCTGATAAATCCAAGCCTTGTCATCAATTTGGACACATTAGAGGATCAAATCCAAGGGGGATGATCTGATCTACAAGCCTCCAAAGTCCAAGAATCTACAAGTAGCCATGTCAAACCTAAAAGAGCTAAAAAATGCCAAGACTCCAATTTTGTTTCCAAGCATTCAATGGATGCACCAAGGTGGCATGAAATGAGCCTATTCCAACTGAATTCAGTCCAAGTTTATCTCTGAACCAAAGCTACAAAGCGTGTGCCCTAATCTCAAGTCAATGGCTAGAGGAGACTTGAGATTCCTTTTGCATAACATTGGCCAAAGGCCTGCTGCAACCTCCATTCACTATTGATGCCAAAAAAAACTTGACACGCTATAAATAGACCTCATTTGTGATCAGTTTGAGTACACCAAAGCACCCAAACTGATGTTTTCCACAAAATCCCTCTCTTTAGGCCAAAATGCCTTCTTTTACAAGGTATCTCTCAGTTTTTGAGTTAGGGAGCAATTCCATCACAGCTCATGATCCAAACACTTCCAATATGTCATATCTAAGCTGTCCAAACTCTCATATGTGACCTGTAACACCAAAATCACAAAGTCCCCTCTCAAAACCTCAAAATTGGACTTTTTTTTTTAATTTTTCAAGCCATGTCTTGATTTAGTCACTTTCAAAACTAGATAAAACCTCAAACACACTCCAAATATCATCCTTGAACTGTCCCAAATGGTTCCCCACATCTGGAACACCATTTGAGAGAGTTGCCATATTGGTCACTTTTGCCCCTTTTGCAAGAAAGAGCTCAAACTTATTCCTGAGGATTCCAGCTAGTGGTGATCATTCTAAAATCTTATAAGGGATCAATTGAAAGTGTCTAAAGCATCAAACTACTTCTGGCACAAGGAACTTGGCAGATAGCATAAAAAACTCCCAAAGAGGTAAGCATCACAACTTGAACTCTTTGAAATATGCATTGCTTTGAAGTCCACTGATCATAAACATCTCATGCATGCTGTATATGTTATGTTTGAACCAATTTGCCATGTAATTCTTGCTTGTAACATGAGGTATCATAGAAAATGCAATTATAGGCCTATTTCAAAAACACCATCGGGTTTTAAAATGGGGACCTCATTTGAAAAAACCAAGGGCACCGTTGGATTCCTTGTGAAATTCTAAGCATGATAGACCTAAATTTTATCCCAATCCATGGAGAAATGAGGAAGTTATAACCTTTACATTTTTGGCCCAAAAGTTGGCCTTGCCTTGCCTTGCCCAGACCTAGAACAAGGCATCCCTTATGTATTCATGGGGTGGTTTTGATACACGGATGTATCACCACCCCAGTGGTAAAAGGTGCGCGCTATGACTTGGAGGTCTGGGGTTCGAATCCCCCTCGCCCCAGACCCTTTTTTACCACCTTTTCCATTTTTTACTATTTTTCATATTATTTTTAAATGATTTGAAAAATTAATTTCTCTCTCAATTTTAATTATTTTTTATTAGTTCTTTTTGCAAAAAATCACAAAAATGTTAAAATATTTTATTCCACAAAAAAAATCAAATTTATATTAGTTATTTAATATAGTTGATATTTTTGTAAATAAATTCATTTTTATTATTTTTAAACCTTTTAAAAATGAATATTCATCTTGAAAATCAAAATCAAATGGGTCCTAAATCATCTTGTGATTAAAACCTCATTTTTCAAACCTTAACCAAAAATCACAAGTAGTTTATTTAGAATTATTTGGTATTTTTGTCATTTTATTCTTTTTATTAAAATGATTACTTTTAAAAGAAAATGAAATTAGGTTTTCTTTGATTTTTAATCCTTATCAAATATTTCAAAACACTCATGGGCCTCTAATGGAGTGTAAGACCCAATCCCCTTTTAACCAAAACCATTTTGGGCCTCAAGTATTGTATAAGTCCCTCTGCGTTAAAAGAATCTCGGCGCGATCGCCATTTCTAAACAAATCATCTGGGCCTCCCCTCGTGTTGTAAGTCCCATCTTTCTTTTTCAAAACCTTTTTGGGCCTCTAATAGAGTGTAAGACCCAGCCCCTTTTTAAATAGACAATTTTGGGCCTCACACATTGTATAATTCCCTCTGTATATTTTCAAAAGTTAGGCGCGATCGTCGCCTTTTTAACAAAATCCTTGGGCCTCCCCTCGTGTTGTAAGTCCCATCTTTATTTTTTAAGAAAACATCTTTGGGCCTCTCCTTGAGTTGTAAGACCCAACCCTTTTGTAAATAAACCTTTTTGGGCCTCAGTCGTTGTATAAGTCCCGATACGATTTTCAAAACAACGATGCGATCACTGTTAAACTTTTGGGTCTCTCCTTGAGTATAAGCCCCAACAATATTTCCAAAAACAATTTCCCTTTTTATTTAAGTTCAAATATACAATTGTTATCAAAACTTTCCTTAATTTCTTTGAACAACTAACAATACAACATGGAAGCTTGCTCACCTGTAAGTTTTAACAACTTTCATTTACTCGCTTTCATATATATAACTGTATTATGGGAAGCTGCGCACTGTAAGTCCTTCTTTCATATCCTTTTAAAATACTTGCCATATATCAACTGTATATATACTAGTATAGTTATTTAGAGTTTTCCCCAGCAACTAGGTCTAGAACTAGGTAAAGCCAGTTGGTCACTCTTTAAATACAGTCAAAACTAGATCCCCATAGGATTTCCAGATACAGTCTTGCCTTCTCTTGGGCATAAACAATATGGAACAAAGAGAAAGGCAGTATTCTTCGTGAACCTTTTCTCAGGCTGTCTCTATTACAAATTGTCAAAGAAATTCTACTCCCAGAGTTGATCTATTCTTGGTGAATAGCATCTCTTGAGTTTCTTCAAACCTCAGAACTTTCACTATATGATCTATTCTCTGTGAATAGAATTTCTTGAACTTTTCTTGGTTTGAGACCCACAGGCTTCCTAAAAGCATCCCTGCCTCCTCTTGGGATTTGCACAAGGACCCTCCGGCTTCTTAGAAGTTCTTATGCCTTCTCTTGGGCTTAATACAAGGACCCTGACGACCTCTTAAAGGTATAAGACATAACTTAGTCATCCTTTGCTAGAGCCGTATTTCCAGTGTCAAATCTCAGACCAATTTAGGGTTGATTCTCATCCCTTAATACACCCGCCTCCTCTTGGGCATCATACAAAAGATAAAACTCTTCCACACCAGTAGACTCGGACAGTCTAACCCCCTTGAGTCTCAAAGACATTCTCAAATTCCCTACAAACACAGGAAGAAACCCCTATCATTTTTTATCAATCTCCAGCAGGTCCAAAACCCCGTCTCTCTCCTAAAAAATTCCCCAACCAGGGTTAGGTCATCATCAGTATAACAATATCCTAAATCAGAACCTCAAGGTTCCTGATACCTCAACTCTTCTGTAATCCTCAGGAAGAGTTGATTCCCCATTTGGACCTGCCTCGGGATCTCATTCATCCCCGTCAGAAGATAGCCTCCTCTTAAGCTTTGTATAATGACCTTTCCTCAACTTCTAGCCTCCTCTTGGGCTTTGTACAATGATTCTCCCCAGCGGAGTTAACCTTTTCAGACTCTTTTGTTGAGTCAATCAACTTTCAGATTCTCTTGTTGAGTCAATCACCTTTTCAGACTCTCTTGTTGAGTCCATAACTGTCCATGCTCTCTTGTTGAGTCAACTCACCTTTTCAGACTCTCTTGTTGAGTCAAACTTTTTAACCTCATTCTTGGGCTTTGTACAGACAGATAAAAATACTCTCTTGTTGAGTCAAACCCTTTTTATCCTTAATCTTGGGCTTTGTACAAGACATAAATCTCCATAACCTTCTCTTAAGCTTGGGACAAATATCTTTCCCAGCGAAGTCAATTCCTCTTATCCTTCTTTAGGCTTTAGGAAATAAAGTCCCCAAGCAGAGTCAAACTCATTTAAGCCTCAGTCTTGGGCTTTGTACAAGACACATACAAACCTCCCCGGCGGAGTCAAAACCCTTTTAGCCTCAATCTTGGGCTTTGTACAAGACAGATAGAACATTTTCCCGGAAAAGTCAAACTTCCAGCCTCCTTTTAGGCTTTGTATAATGATATCCCCAAAGAGTCAACATCTTTTTTGCCTCAATCTTGGACTTTGTACAAGACACCAAAATATACAGTCTCTTGTTGAGTTGGTCTTATCCAGCCTCCTCTCAGGCTTTGTATAAGGATTTCCCCAGTAGAGTCAATCAACCTCTTAGCTTCAACCTTGGGCTTTCATCAAGGCACACAAAAATCAATAATACCTCTTTAGAGATGACAAGTTCTCTCTCAAACCTTTAACTTCAATCTTAGGCTTTGAACAAGACACAAATATTCATTTAGCTTCAATCTTGGGCTTTAAACAAGACACCAAACATCTTTTTCCTCCCTTAGAATAGGAGGAAATACGATTGCTCTGATTTCCCTATTTCGTTTAAACGGGAATACGTAGGCATAAGATTGCGAAATCTTAGCGAGCATACCAAACAAAAACTCTAGGTCCAGTACCTTCATACCAATCAAAACTTAGGTCCAGTACCTTACCACAACATCGGGAAAACCCGAACATCAACATCAACTCACTCACTCACTCATACTTCCCAAGAAACTTTCCCAACCCATTAACGGATAAACACCATCAAGTACAAAGCGAACCCTAAAGCTAACAACCTGTGGATAACCACATATAGGATGGGTAATTGACAACTCCCCATTGTATAACCTGACCCCAGACCCCCCAATCTCTTTAAGCGTTTGTTCAGTTAAACAATCGTGTACAAGGTTAGTTTTAGATAGCTTCCCTTTCCCTTCTAGCTTCACGGGATAAATAAGAAATCAGAAAGTAGTACCCCCTCCTACCATTACGGTGAGGAAAGTCCAGCGATAAGGTGGTCGCGTCACCGACAAAAATTGCTCGCTACAGTAAAATGGCGACTCTGTTGGGGAATCATTTGTCTGTCTAGGACTAGAATTCTTAAGAGGTCTAGGATGTTAGTTTTAGGAATAAATATATATATATCGTTTTTCCTAATTGATATCCGTGTTTATTTTTTTGCTAATGGGACTGTGGGTGATGCCGTATCTGGAAAGTTTAAGTGGCACCTAAGATAAGTGATGGCATTAGACGGGTAATCTTACAGGGAGTGACTCCCAAATAAGAGACCTCGGTAGAACATCGAATCAGTGGAGATACCCTTTGCGGACTCAATGCCTATATGATTTCGATTGTTGAAAGTAGATTGTTCGATTGTGGTGTCCGTGAAACTGAGGATTTAGTAGGCTGAGACCTTATTACTATTTTGTAGTAAGGAAGCTATCGAAAATAGTTGTCACGCGATACTACCCTCATTTGAGATTACTCTAGGATATTGTAGTTCACTCGGGTGAACCAGTCTGCTGTTGTTATCCTAAGGGGTGTCAATGATTTTGTGGACCGGTACAAAAAATCACCAGTACAACCTTTGGGGATGGGTAGAGCCATGACTTCATGACACCGAACCTTTGACCCCATGTTTTTCTATGTTTTTGTGTGTGTAGCGAGCAATTTTTGTCTGTGACGCGACCACCTTATCGCTGAAGTTTGGGTTTCCTCCTCGAGGAGAAAGGGTGCTACTTTCTGATTTCTTATTTATCCCGTGAAGCTGGAAGGGAAAGGGAAGCTATCTAAAACTAACCTTGCACGCGAATGTTTAACTGAACAAATGCTTAAAAGAGATTGGGGGGTCCGGGGTCAGGTTATAAAATAGGTAGTTGTCAATTACCCATCCTATATGTGGTTATCCACAGGATGTTAGCTTTAGGTTTCGCTTTGTAATTGATAGTGTTTATCTGCTGATGGGTTGGGAAAGTTTCTTGGGAAAGTGTGACAAGGAGAGTGAGTTTTGTTTGTGTTTTTGGTAAGGTACTGGACCTAAGTTTTGATTGATATGAAGGTACTAAACCTAGAGTTTTTTATTGGTATGCTCGCTAAGATTTCGCAATCTTATGCCTACGTATTCCCGTTTAAACGAAACAGGGAAATCAGAGCAATCGTAGTTCCTCCTATTCTAAGGGAGGAAAATGAGGTTTTGGTGTCTTGTTCAAAGCCCAAGATTGAAGCTAAAAGGGGATTTGTATCTTGTTCAAAGCCCAAGATTGAAGCTAAAAGGGTATTGAGAGGGAATTTGTCATCTCTAAAGAGAGATGGTTGACTTTTGTGTGCCTTGATCAAAGCACAAGGTTGATGCTAAAAGGTTTATTGATTTGGCTAGGGGATTTCTTTATACAAAGCCTAAGAGGAGGCTAGATAAGACCGACTCATCAAGAGAGTGTTTTATCTGTCTTGTACAAAGCCCAAGATTAAGGCTAAAAAAGAGACTGGCTCTTTGGGGATATCATTATACAAAGCCTAAGAGGAGGCTAAAAAAGGGTTTGACCCCGTCGGGGAGGTCTATATGTGTCTTGTACAAAGCCCAAGATTGAGGCTGAAATGGAAAATTTAACTGACTCTGGTGAGGATATTTTTTATGTGTCTTGTACAAAGCCCAAGATTGAGGCTGAAATGATTTTTGACTCTGTTGGAGAGTATTATCTGTCTTGCACGAAGCCTAAGATTGAGGCTGGAAAAATAATTGACTCTGCTTAGGGAATTATTCCTCAAAGCCCAAACGAAGGCTGGGAGGAAATAACTTGGCTGGGGAAGATTTCTGTCCCTAGTTTAAGAGATGGAAATTTATGTCTTGTATAAAGCCCAAGATTGAGGCTAAAGGGTTCTGACTCGACAAGAGAATGTTTGTATTTGTCCGTATGAAGCCCGAGATAGAGGCTAAAAGGGGTTGACTTAACAAGAGAGTGCTTGCTTCAACAAGAGAGTCTGAAAAGTGATTGCCTCAACAAGAGAGTCTGAAAAGTTGATTGACTCCATAAGAGAGTCTGAAAGTTGATTGACTCAACAAGAGAGTCTTTTATACTCAACAAGAGAGTGCTTTGTTGTCTCGTACGAATCCTGAGATTGAGGCAAAAATGGGTCTTGACTCAACAAGAGAGTCTGGAAAGGTTACCTCCGCTGGGGAGAATCATTTGTATAATGCCCAAGAGGAGGCTGACTTCGCTGAGGAAGGATCATTATATAAAGCCTAAGAGGAGGCTAGCTTTCCGCTGAGGAAAGGTCCTTATACAAAACCTAAGAGGAGGCTATCTTTTGCTGGGGATAATTGAGATTCCCAAGCAGGTCCAAGTGGGGAATCAACTCTTGCTTAGGATTACAGAAGAGTTGAGGTGTCAGATACCTTGAAGTTCTGATTTGGGATAGTGTGGACCCTGGTCAGGGAACTCTCATGAGAGAGGCTGAGTTTCTGCTAGAAATCGATCCAGAATACCCGGTGTTTCTTCCTATAGTTGTAAGGAACTTGAGAATGTCTTTGAGACTCAAGGGGATTTAGACTGTCCAAGTCTATGGGTGTGGAAGACTTTTATCTTTTGTATGATGCCTCCAAGAGGAGGCAAGGGCATTAAGGGATGAGAATCAACCCTAAAGTGGCCTGAGGTCTGACACTGGAAAGACTGCTCTAGCAAAGGATGACTAAGTTTTGTCTTATACCTTTAAGAGGTCGTCAGGGTCCTTGTATTAAGCCCATGAGAAGGCATGAGAACTTCTAAGAAGCCAGAGGGTCCTTATACAAAGCCCAAGGGGAGGCGGGGATGCTTTTAGGAAGCCTATGGGTCCCCAAACCAAGAGAAGTTCAAGAAATGCAATTCACAGATAAGAGATCATTCCATGAAAGTTCGAGGGTTTGGAAGAAACATAAGAGATGTTATTCATAGAGAATAGATCAACTTCGGGGAGTAGAATTTCTTTGACAATTTCTAGGGGTGACAGTCTGAGAAAAGGTTCACCGAGAATACTGCCTTTCTCTTTGTTCCATATTGTTTAACCCCAAGAGAAGGGAAGACTGTATCTGGAAATCCTACGGGGGATCTAGTTTTGTTTGTATTTAAGAGTGACCAACAGGCTTTACCTAGTTCTAGACCTAGTTGCCGGGGAAAACTCTAAATAACTATACTAGTATATATACAGTTGATATATGACAAGTATTTTAAAAGGATATGAAAGAAGACTAACCATGCGCAGCTTCCCATAATACAATTATATATATATCTGACATGTATTTAAAAGAATGAAAGAAGACTAACCATGCGCGGCTTCCCACAATACAGTTATATATATTAAAGCGAGTAAATGAAAGCTATTAAAACTTACAGGTGAGCGAGCTTCCATGCTGTATTATTAGTTGTTCAGAGAAATTAAAGAAACTTTTGATAACAACTGTATATTTGAACCTAAATCAAAAGGGAGTTGTTTGTGAAAAATTGTTGGGGCATATACTCAAGGAGAGGCCCAAGGTTTGAATAGTGATTGTACTGTTGTTTTGAATATCGTATCGGGACATAGACAACAAATGAAGCCTAAAAAGTTTTGGTCAAAAGGGGATTGGGTCTTACACTCTATTAAAGGCCCAAAGAGTTTGAAAATGAATAAAGATGGGTCTTATAGCTCAAGGAGAAGCCCAGTTAATTTTGTTAAAAAGGCGACGATCGCGCCGAACGTTTGAAAATATACAGAGGGACTTATGCAATGTGTGAGGCCCAAAAAGGTATAATTTACAAAGGGGTGGGACTTACACTCTATCAAGAGGCCCAAAGAGTATTTAAAGAAAAGAAATGGGACTTATAGCTCGAGGAGAGGCCCAATTGTTTTATTTTAAAAATGGCGATCGCACCGAGGTTTGAAAACACAGTGGGTCTTATACGATGACCGAGGCCCAAATTATTTTGGTTTTCAAAAGGGGATGGGTCTTACACTCTATTAGAGGCCCAAAGAGTTTGAAAAAGATTGATGAGGGTGGAATTAATCAAAACCCTAATTTTGTTTAAAATGGAATTAATTTTGTTAAAAAATTAATAAAAATTATTGAAAACATGTGAAAAATGAGTGGTGATCTTGGATCAGTGTTTCAAAAATCATGTTTTTATTCACAAAATGATTGGAAACCATATAAGTATGGAAAATCAAGAAGGAAAAAATATTTTAAATGTTAAAAAACAAATAAAATTTAATTCTTTGCCAAAATATCAAGTATATGAAATAAATAATATTTTTGGGAAATTTTTGTAAAATAAAATATTTTAAAATTTTTGTGAATTATTAAAAAAAGAATCAACTCAAAACCATTAAAATTCAGAGAGAAATTAATTTTTGAATCAATTAAATAAAATCACAAAATTCAAATATTTGAATATTTGAAAAAGGGCGCCAAGAACATTCAGAGAGAAATTAATTTTTGAATCAATTAAATAAAATCACAAAATTCAAATATTTGAATATTTGAAAAAGGGCGCCAAGAACACCCAAGAACACACGCGTGTTCTGAGTTTTGCCCAGATTTGCATTTTCTCACCAATCTCACCGAATACTTGATGAAATCACACAAACCACATATCAATATACTCGTTTTCATCTCACGATCATGTCTATGGTCTTTAATTTCATTTATTTTAAGCATGGAATAAGAAATCAAAGAGAAACCTCAAGAACTCTAAATTCTGCATGAAGGCTCAGAAATTCCACACACGATTAAGCAATTAATTGAGGGGGAACATTCCATACATGATTATGAACATATAGCAAAATTATTGTGCGAGGAAATATGCATGAATCTTAAGATGACCAAGTTGAGGCTTACCTCTTGCAGCTAGTGATCGTGTTTTGAGTTAGACGTGTTACAGCTTGGTTCCAATGATGTGGACAACTTCCCTAGGTGCTATGGAGTGTGTCTGAATGCTTGGAGTGGTTGGAAACAAGCTGGAACTTAAAATGGTACCCCAAATGCAAGTCTGCTAAAAGCTTGAGCAGTTGGATGGTGATTTTGTGAAATTGGTGTTCCAGATGTTGCTTAAGTGTTTGGATTACTTCTATATGATGTTTATAAGGTGTGTGTGTGTGTGATTGGTTTGGTTGGAATTGCTCTCAAGCTCAAAACCCGATAGTGACTTGCTTTGGAAGGCAAAATTGGAGTGAAAGAGATGATTTTGAGGAAAGCATCAGTTTGTATGCTTTGGTGTACTCAAACTGATCATAAATGAGGTTTATTTATAGTGCACCAAGTTTGTTTTGGATGCAATAGTGTATGGCAACTGGTATAGGCCCGTGGCCAATTGGATCATTTTGGAATTTCAAGTCTCCTCTAGCCATTGACTTGAGATTAGAGCATAGGCCTATGGTTCTTTAATTCAAGGATAAGGCTTGACTGAAGTGTTCATCTTTGCTCTGATACATGCCACCTCTAAGCATCCATTGAATGCCTCAAAACAAAATTGGAGTCTTGGGGTATCTTTAGCTTTTAGGGGTGCCAAACCTATATGTAGTTCCAAAGACTTGGGAGGCTTATGGATCAGTGTTTGTTCCTCCTTGGTCTCCCCCTAAGGTGTGCAGATGGATAAACTTGTTTTTCATTTCCACAAATTGATAAAATCGAGCCCTAATGCACAATCTGCCTTGCCAAGAAAGTTTGCAGCAAGGCATGGGGCAGCTGTCATAACTCCTAGCTCAGATGGATTTTGATGGAGTTCTTGGACATTTTGGAAAGCCCTTATGTGACAAAACACATGTGTGATCATAGTTTGTCTTGAAAATTTTTGGATCCAAGTGAAAAATGCCCCTACATTTTGAAAAAAAGCAAGACAGATTCTGACTTAGTGAAAATTTCACTAAGTGTTGAAAAAAGTGACATTTCATGTTTTCAGCCATTTTGATCACTCCATAACTAAAAATCCATGAAGAATTGGAATGAGGTGTAGTTGACACTTTTAAAGTATGCCATGAGAGCTACAAATCCATCTTTGGACCATCCAAAATGGTTGCTTGGATCTCAAGTTATGATCCTTGGAAGTTGGTACCCTAGCCACTTTGTTCCATAACTTAGAAAAATCTCAAAAAGTCAAACTTGACTTTTGTGCACAGTTGACTTTTTATCAGATGAATTCTGAACTGTGCGATCCTTAGTGAAATCAAGTCCTTGACCTAAATCAAACTTGATGGATATGTTCCATAGGTGTTATAGGGCATATTGAATCATGTCCCAGGGTTTGGGAGCATGTCTTAGTCAAAAGTCAAAGGTACAGTTGACTTTTTCTTCAAAACCCTAATGGTTGTCCAGATGAAATTGAAAGTTGTAGATCAAGCTTCTTGGATCAATCCATTGTTGCAAATGGATCAATATAGTGTGTTAGAGACCCTCAAATCATGTCTTAAGGTCTTGGCTCATGTTTTTGTCCCAAGGGTTAACTTAGGGGTGAATTAGGTCAAGAAACCCTAATTCCTGATTTTTGATAAATGCATCCCCTGAGGCTAAATTGACTTGATGATTGGGTCCATGGGGTCCCCTGGAGTATCTTGAATTATACTTTGAAGCATTGGCTCATGCCCAGATGAAAATTTTCATCTGGAGGCCTCGGTCGACCAAAAACCCTAATTTGGTGACACTGGCGATCTTAAGGCTTAATCCACTTGGAATGTTGCAACCTTGTGCTTGATTCTTGATGTGGTAGTCCTCTTGATCCTTTATGGGTGTTTGAGAGTTTAGACAAGTTGAAGATTATGTCATTTCTTGATTGATCCTTTGTCTAAGTGCTCTGAAAGGGCTTAAAACCCTAATTCTTAATTGTAGTGAATGCTCAACAATCCTTGAGGAGACTGTTGAGGCATGAAGGTACATCCATATTGTGACGATGATTTGCACAATGATGGGAAATCTTAGTGGTCAAAATTTGGGGTATGACAGTGTGCTGCATTCATGCATTCATTTCATTAAAAAACTTTAAACCAATAAATTTTTTCTCTTCTTGTCTCTCTTTTTCAAATTAAACTAAGACAATGATTGCAAATGTCATAGAGAAAGATTGCGTTATAGATTTTGGTATAAGGAAGACGTACAAGTACACCTTCAAGGTTCCAAAATTAGAGGATTTGAGAGGGTTGGCAAGGATGATCACCAACCCTGATGCTTTCAGAGCCAAGTACGGAGAACTGCTGTCTCTATTAAGGGTCCATGTTAATAAAGGAATCCTGGCTACGCTGATCCAGTTCTACGATCCAGTCTATCACTGTTTCACATTCCTAGATTATCAACTAGCACCAACGCTGGAGGAGTACTCTCACTTGACTGATTTACCCATCACTGACCAAGCTCCCTTTTCTGGACTGGAAGAAATTCCAAAAAGATTAAACCATTGCATGAGCAATCTATTTGGATGAGTCAGAAGTCAGGACTCACATGACCACTAAGGATGGAATCCAAGGTTTACCAGCCAAGTTTTTGGTAAAGAAAGCCCTGTACTTTGCTAGTATAGGGAACATGACTGCTTTCGAGAGCGTCTTTTTTCTGCTCACCTATGGGTTATTTCTGTTTCTCAACATTGATAACTTCGTTAATATCAATCCCATTAATATTTTTCTAAATGGAAACCCCATACCAACCTTGCTCGCAGATGCTTATCAATCTGTACACTTAATGAATTTATACAGTGGAGGCATGATCACATGTTGTGTAACCCTGCTATACAAATGGTTCACTTCCCATTTATCCAAGTCTGCTGCTTTTTGGGATTATAAGAGTACTTTACGTTGGTCACAGAGAATCATGTCTTTTACCAACTCTGACACAAATTGGTACAATTGGATCTATGACGGGATAAGAATCATTGACCGTTGTGGAAACTTCCCCAATGTAACCCTCATAGGAACTAAAGGAGGAATCAATTATCATCCAATTTTAGTTTGTCGTCAATTTGGATACCCGATGAGACATGTCCCGTGTAATGTTTATCTGGAAGGTCTTTTCTTCAAGGAAGGAGAAAACGAAAGGGCACTAAAAACAGAAATAGTGCATGCCTGGAAACATGTTCACAGGAAAGGAATAGAGTCTCTAGGAAAACCGGACATTGTCTCTGTGGAACCTTATCTTCACTGGGTACAAACTAGAGCTCTCAAGCCGAGGATGCCTTACCCTTGTCAAGAAGTTCTTTCGTTAAAGGAATCTGTCATTTATTTTATGTCTGATACGGGAAAACTTTAGGTTACTCTCAACAAAGTTCAACAGGAGAAGAAGTCTTGGAAGAACAAGTACCGTATTCTCAATGTGGAGTGTAACAAAATACATCAACTATTAAAAGAAAAAGATGCTCTGATCGAGATTTTAGAGAAACATGCTGTAGAGAATTAAGAAGACCAAAGGAATTTGCTCGCTCCTTTCACTTGGCAAAGGAATGACAACCCGACAACGGCTCAAGAGCCCCGGTCAAAGAAAAGGAAAATACCAGAACCAGCACCTGAGCCCTCTTCAGAGAGGACTCAGGATTCATAAGATTGGACATTTCCTTTTTTAGAACTTTGTAAATTACTGTATTTCCATTTTCGCAATTTTTGAATTCAATAAAATGGGGTTTCCCCAATGTATGATATTTGCAATCCAATTGTCGAAGTTTCTTTTAATTTAACAAAAAAAACATTAAATTAATATAATCATTGCATATCATTCATCATTCTCACATAACGCATTCTTCTTACTTACGAATCTCATGTTTAGAGTCAAACTATCTCATTCGTATAATACTCGGGCCAATCGACAAAAGAAGATGGATAATCTCGAGGAAGAGAACAAAGAGTTGAGAGAAGAACTCGACGCTCTGAAAGAAGATCTGAGAAAACTTCACAATGACATGCAAAGGACTGTGATCTCAGAGATCACATCGACGCCCATAGTGGAAAAGTATGATCCTCGGTATAACATGCCTAAAGATCGTCCCTAGGGCATGCCACTCAACTATATCCCAGAAGGATATATTCCGCCGATCACGAAAGATCCGAAAACTACAGCAGGAACCGCTGGGCCTGAAGGTTACAAACTTCGGGAAAGCGAAGATTCAAGGGGCATGAAACAACTCCTGAAGGTTACAAACTTCGGGATAGGGAAGCACCAAGAGTCAATGCCATAATGACTATACCACCGCCCGTGGTACACACTGTCCCGGAAGGGCAGATTCCACAGATACCTTCTGTTGGAAATGAAAGTATGGATGACAGAATGAGGGAATTCCAAGAACAGTTCCTGGAGATGCAGAAGGAACTGCATGCCATTCGTGGTCAGGATCTATTCGGAAAGGATGCCGCAGACCTTTGTTTGGTCCCCAATGTGAAAATTCAGCACAAATTCAAGGTGCCCGAATTTGAAAAATACAAGGGTAACTCTTGCCCTCAAAGTCACTTGGTGATGTACGCTCGGAGGATGTCAACTCAGACAGAGAACCAACAACTATTAATCCACTATTTCCAAGATAGTTTAACCGGTGCCACACTCTAATGGTACATGGGATTAAACCGCACTAAGATCGTCACTTTCTGAGATCTTGGCGCTGCCTTTGTTCAACAATATAAGGACAAGGAAACCTTTAAAGAGTATGCTTAGAGATGGCGTGAAATTACCTCCCAGATTTGTCCACCTCTTGAGGAAAAAGAGATGTTAAAGATCTTCTTGAAAATTTTGAGCTCATTTTACTACGACAGAATGGTTGCCAGTGCACCCAGCGACTTCACCGAGATGGTAGGCATGGGAGTTCGTCTTGAAGAAGCAGTTCAAGAAGGACGTTTAGTTAAAGATGTCAGACCATTAAGCAGTACCAAAAGATACGGTAGTGCTCTCCCTAAGAAAAAAACAAGATATTGGCAATATCTCTCTCGGAAAGCAAAGGAGGCAGTACTAACCAGTAGCAGCTGTAACTCCTGCTATCAACCATGCGCCTATTCCAACGTATCAACCTCAGGTTGCTCAGAGCCAACCAAATCAACAACCATATCAGCAAAGGACACAACATCCTCTTCAGCAGGCTCGTCCTCAGTACAACAAAAACCGTACAACGCGATCACCAGGGTTCGACCCTATCCCAATGTTGTACGCAGAACTGTTTCCATTACTACTGTCAAGGGGCACGTCCAAACCATGGATCATCTTACGATACCGCAGAATCCTCCGTTTTGGTTCAAAGCGGATCATACTTGCCCTTACCATCAAGGAGGACCAGGACATAACATAGAAAACTGTCTCAGTTTCAAATCCGATGTACAGAAGCTTGTTAAGAGCAGGGTTTTATCCTTCAAGGATACAAATCCTAATGTTCAGACAAACCCGCTGCCTCAACACGAGAAAGTTGCGGTAAATTTGATAGAGGAAGAGTCTAAGCACAACTATAAAATTCATGATGTACTCTTATTGGGAACCAACCTGGTCAAGATGCATTGCAGACAAAACGGATACGGTCATGTACCATCTCATAACTATCACCAGTGTGATATCTGCTCTAAAAACGATCAAGGATGTTTTGTGGTGCAATCAGCTCTACAGGAACAAATGGATCTCGGATGGATCTAAGATCACCGAATTCGTGAAGTCAACATGACTTATGTAAATTCCAACATCATTCAGAACCATGACATCCATGCGATGAATGTCAACTTGGTGGCAATGTACTCAAGGCAAAGCCAGGATCATGATCTTCCATAGCACGATTATGATTCCTGTCTGGTCTGCTCGGTAAACAATCAGGGATGCTCTTTTGTACAAGAGGCCCTCCAGTGTCAGATGGATCTTGGATGGATTCAGGATTACCGCGATAGAAGTCATTATCAAGTCAACATGATTCAAATCTTTGATATTCGCCTAATGAAAACCAGCTTGGTGGAATTACACGCTAAGCAAGTTCAGCTCGGTTTTCTGACATCGCATGATTATCAGAACTGTAAAGTGTGTCGTGAGAGTGACCAAGGATGTACACTCGTCCAAAGAACACTACAACACTTGTTAAACCACTGGTGGCTTCCAATCTATCTAGACGAAGACACGTAACAAGTCAGTATGACTGACGGGAACCCTACTAGGCATCAGAGTCAGGACGTTCGATCAATGGAAACCGATCTAGTAAGGTTACACTGCATACAAAGCAGACGTGGCCGGGTGCCACCACACAACTATGAGCGTTGTAGAGTTTGCTCTGAAGATAATCAAGGATGCTACCTCGTGCGAGCAGCCCTTCAAAGTCGGTTGGACCATAAGGAGATTCAACCAAGGTCAAGCTCTGGTTCAATGTCAGACTATCATCCTAATCAAGGCAAAGAAGTTGTCTTGATCCCTAAGCGAAAAGTGGCCAAAGACGTATGCACCATAATCCCTCTACTCCATGAATCAAGAGTTCCTCTCGATAGTGGAAGGATTCTCAACCTCAAACCAATCGAGGCAGACTATGATGGTCAGAAAAATCAGAAGGCTCCTGTAGTTATCTATATGCCGGGACAGTACCGCACAAGTCTGATAAAGCTGTCCCTTACAAGTATGATGCAACAATAATTAGGAATGGAAAGGAAACTCCATTACCCTCCGTCGTGAATATTGCAGACATTAGTTGAGTAACGTGGAGTGGTTGAATCTTCAACCAGGGAGTTGGAGACCCTAGCAAAGAAAAGGAACCTCAAACAGAAGTTTCTAATCAGCTAGTTGGTCAGTCCAGTGAACCCGACTTTTCAAAGAACAATGATGAGATGCTGAAGCTCATCCAGAAGAGTGAATACAACATTGTTGATTAACTGTTGCAAACTCCTTCAAAAATCTCTGTGTTATCTCTATTACTCAGTTCCGAAGCTCACAGGGAAGCTCTAAAAAAAGTCTTAGAGAAAGTCTTTGTGGAACAAGATGTAACAATAAGACAATTTGACAGCATCATCTCCAACATCACTTCCTGTAATAACTTGGGATTCAGTGATGAGGAACTGCTGGAAGAGGGCCAAAATCATAACATGGCACTCAATATTACAGTAAACTGCCAGGATGATGCTTTAGCCAGCGTGCTGGTAGACACCGGATCGGCTCTGAATGTTATGCCGAAGTCCACTCTAATGTGACTATAATTTAAAGGATCTCCGATGAGAGGCAGCGAGGTCATCGTCAAAGCATTTGAAGGATCCCGAAAAATAGTTATCGGCGAAGTCGACCTTCCCATAACTATCGGTCCTCACACTTTCCAAGTCACTTTTCAGGTCATGGACATCCTGGCAGCATACAGTTGTTTGTTAGGAAGACCTTGGATACACGAGGCTGGGGCAGTCACTTCGACACTTCACCAGAAACTGAAGTTTTTCAAGAATGACCAACTAGTCACAGTCTGCGAAGAGTAAGCCTTGATCGTGAGCAACTTATCGTCATCCACTTGTGTAGAACCAGAGGAGGTTGTGAGAACCCAGTTCCAAGCACTTTCAGTGAGCAATGACAGCAAATCAGAAAAAGGAACGTCGATTTCCTCGTACAAAGATGCTCTCGAAGTAATCAAAAATAACAATGCAAAACGATGGGGACAGCTTGTCATTCCTACTTATAACAAGACAAAGAAGGGTCTTAGTTTTTCCTCAACCTGTACCCAGACTGCTACTAACAATGAAAGTTTTCATCCCATTCAGGACTTTTTCCCCAGTGGAGGTTTCCTTCACCCAGTGTCTCAAGAAGTACATACCATCAACGAGGTTGATTCCTCTGATACAGATGAAGAGTGGAAGTCCTATCTTAACGAGGACGGTTATATGTCTCAGGGAGAGGGGCCTACGCCATTTTACTTTCCCGCACAGAGTTCAAGATATATACCAAGGTCAGATGTCAAAATGATATACGGATATTATGATCCGGAAGGATGTCGTGCTCCATCAAACTCATTAGAAGAGGACACTCTGATGAAAGACAACTTTGACCACGACTATTATGGCCCAATGGACGGCCTGCCTATGTGGCAGCCATACCCAGGAGACTCGGGGCAAAAGAGTCAGCCGAACGATACATATCAGCTGAGCATCATTGAAAATATTACTTGTGTCCCCACCGAATCATGGGATCATTACTCAGGGCATTTAGAAGATATCCAGTACGACGACGAATTTGCAAAGATTGCAGGACAACAGTTCCTTAACTATGCTTTTCCCGAGGTCAACATCATCGAAAAAGATGACTCCTCCATTTCCAAAGAGGTGTGGGACACCTTAGGACAACCAAGTGGCAAATTCGACTTCTTGGTCAAGTACACCGCTCCCAAAAGCTCTCGTATCAGGCTCGAAGACATCCAACCAACTGGATGGGGAGATATACCTGAGAGTAAAAACATTGTGCAAGATACAACAGAAAAATCCTCCTACGACAACTCTTCCTGGGAGACAGATTCCAACGATCCCGCTCCACCAGAAATCAACTTTATTTCTGAAGACAAGCCCAGAAGGAAGGTACCATACTTTGTGATTCACCAAGGAGTTTGCCGCCAATGGGTTGCTGTCAACGTTCCGAAAGTCGTTCATAAGTCTAAGTAATTGCCATGTTTATCTTAACCTTTCACCCTGCCCAGGTGAAACGAATGTTTTGATAGGGCTCACTTTCTATAAATTTCTCTCTTCGCTTCAGCCAAAGCGACAGAGTTTTGTTTTATAGGGTTGTAGTTTCAAGAATCAACAAAATCATAAATAAAATAACGTCGTTCTGTAATTTCCGCATTTATTGTTGTTTTCTCGTTTCGCTTTTTCAGAAAATGTAATCCTAAAAACAACTCAAATAATAAAAACAAACATTTTTCAGAAAGTACACTACACACACTCTTGCATTATCTCTATCTCTTCTAAAAACAATCATCACGTCATTTAGATTGCTTGTTTTAAACCACATTGAAACATACGATCCAATGCCTTCTCCCAACTTTGAATTCCCGTTATTTGGGCTGAAGAAGAAAATGAAGAAGAAATTCCAAATGAGATCTCCCGATTACTCAGACAAGAGGAAAGGTCCATTGAACCTCACAAAGAGTCGTTGAAAACGGTCAACTTGGGTTAAGAAGAGAGAAAAGAAGTCAAGATTGGGGCACTGCTCAGTCTGACTGTCAAAGAAAGTTTGATAAAGCTTCTCAAAGAGTTTCCCGATGTGTTTGTTTGGTCCTACCAGGACATGCCAGGGTTGGATACTAACATCGTGGAACATTATCTCCCATTAAGATCAGAATATCCGCCAGTAAAACAAAGGTTGAGACAGACTCATCCAGACATGGCCATCAAAATCAAAGAGGAAGTACAGAAACAGATTGACGCAGGTTTCCTTCCCACATCAGAAGATCCTCAATGGTTAGCCAACATAGTACCAGTTCCAAAAAAGGATGGAAAGGTCAGAATATGTGTAGACTATAAGGATCTAAACAAAGCCAGTCCAAAGGATGACTTTCCCTTTAAGCACATTGACATGCTGGTAGACAGTACAGTAAAGTACAAATTTTTTTACTTCATGGACGGATTCTCGGGCTATAATCAGATCAAAATGGCGCCGAAAGACATGGAGAAAACTTCGCTCATCACCCCATGAGGCACTTTTTGTTACAAGGTAATACCGTTTGGTTTGAAGAACGTCGGGGCAACCTATCAAAGGGCCATGACTACTCTGTTTCATGACATGATACACAAAGAAATCGAGGTATATGTCGATGATATGATTGCCAAATCTAAAACAGAAGAGGAGCATGTGACCCACCTGTCAAAGCTATTTGAGCGGCTGAGAAAATACAAACTCCGCTTGAATCCCAATAAGTGCACATTCGATGTCCGTTCAGGAAAACTTTTAGGGTTCATCGTCAGCCAGAAAGGAATTGAGGTTGATCCCACCTATCTTGTCACCTCCAGTGGAGGGAAGACCGCTGATCATCTATTTAACAGTCTTGGAAGACTCAATGGGCTGTGTACTTGGTCAAAAGGATGAAACAAAAAGAAAAGAGTCTGACATCTACTATCAGAGCAAAAAATTCACCGACTACGAGACTCGATACACTATGCTTGAGAAAAATTGCTGTGTTTTGGCTTGGGCAGCCAAACGCCTTCGCCAGTACATGATTTGCCACACTACTTGGTTAATCTCTGAAATGGATCCGATCAAGTACGTCTTTAAAAGTCCTGCTCTCACGAGAAGGATTGCCCATTGGCGGATGTTGTTATCAGAATACGACATCGAGTACCATGCTCAGAAAGCCGTCAAGGGAAGTGTTTTAGCCGATCATTTGGCTCATCAACCGATTGAAGATTAAGAATCAATTGGATTTGACTTCCCAGATGAAGATGTCATGTACTTGAAAATGAAAGATTGCGATGAACTGCTACCCAGTGAAGGGCCAGAACCAGGTTCCCAAAGCGGACTAATCTTTGACAGAGCTGTCAAACACTATGGAAACAGAATTGGGGCAATCATCATAACACCTCAGGGTACCCATATTCCTTTCACTGCCAGACTGACATTCAAGTGTACAAACAATGAGGCTGAATATGAAGCTTGTATCATGGGTCTCGAAGAAGCGATCGACTTAAGGATTAAGAACTTGGATGTATATGGCGACTCAGCCCTTGTTATCAATCAGATCAAAGGAGATTGGAACATATACCAATCAGGATTGATTCCTTACAAAGACTATGCAAGAAGGTTGTTACCATTCTTCGACAGAATTGAGTTTCATTATATCCCTCGTGAAGAGAATCACATGGCTGATGCATTAGCCACTCTCTCTTCCATGATTAGTGTAGGTCAATGGAATGACATACCTAAGATCGACATAATTCGTCTGGAAAGGTCCACTTACATCTTCGCGATTGAAGCAGTCATAGACGATAAACCATGGTATCACGATATCAAATGCTTCCTTCAGAAACATGAGTACCCACCTGGGGCATCCACAAAGGACAGAAAGACTCTCACAAAGCTAGTGTCATACCCCAAATTTTGACCACTAAGATTTCTCATCACTGGGTAAATCATCATCACAATACGGATGAACCATTAGTCTCCCCAAAGATGGGTGAGCACTCACTACAATCAGAATTAGGGTTTCATGCCCTCTTTGAGCTTTAGACAAAGGATCAATCAAGGAATGACATGATCTTCAACTTGTATAAACCTCTCAAACATCCCCAATGGATCAAGAGGACTCCCACATCAAGGATCAAGCACAAGGCCGCAACCTTCTGAGTGGATTAAGCCTCAAGATTGCCAGTGTCACCAAATTAGGGTTTGGTCGACCAGGGCCTCCAGATGGAAATTTTCCTCCAGGCATGAGCCAATGCTTCAAAGCATAACCTATGATGCTCCATGGAACATCATGAACCCAATCATCAAGTCAATTTAACCTCAGGGGATGCATTCCCCAAAAATCAGGAATTAGGGTTTCTTGACCTAATTCACCCCTAAGTTGACTTTTGGGAAAAAGCATGAGCCAAGACCTCAAGACATGATTTGAGGGTCTCTAATAAACCACATTGATCCATTTGTAACAATGGATTGATCCAAGAAGTTTCAAGTTCATCAGAACTACAATTAGGGTTTTGAGGAAAAAGTCAAATGTATCTTTGACTTTTGACCAAGACATGCTCCCAAACCCTAGGACATGATTCAACACACCCTATAATACCAATGAAATCAATCCATCAAGTTTGACTTAGGTCAAGGACTTGATTTCATAGAGGATCACACAGTTTGGAATTCATTTGACAAAAAGTCAACTGTGCACAAAAGTCAACTTTAACTTTTTGAGATTTTTCATAATTATGGTTCCTTAACCCTAAAATGATGTTAATGTGTGGTTGGAATCATCATTCATCAAGAAAAATCAAGAAAAGTGGGATAACTTGTAAAAGGGGTAACCATAAAAACTTAGAAATTTTTCTAAGTTATGGAACAAAGTGGCTAGGGTACCAACTTTGGAGGATCATAACTCCTAAACCACAAGGCCATTTTCCCCCATTCAAAGCTGGATTTGTAGCCCTCATGGCCCTCTACAAAAGCTTCAACTACACCTCATTCCAATTCATCATGGATTTTGAGTTGTGGAATGATCAAAATCACAAAAAGTGAAAATGTCACTTTTTTCCAACACTTAGTGAAATTTTCACTAAGTCAGAATCTGCCTTACTTTTTTCCAAATGTAGGGGAATTTTTCACTTGGATCTAAAAAGTATCAAAACTAATTATGATCAAATAGTTGTTGTATCATATGAGGGCTTTCCAAATTGGCCAAGAACTCCATCAAAGTCCACTTGAGCCATGAGATATGACAATGCCAACATGCCTTGCTACAAACTGTCATGGCAAGGCAGATTTTGGAGTTTTGCTCGATTTGCTCAAATTTTGCAAAGGGCAAGGAACTCTATCCATATGAACACCTCAAGGGGGGATCAAGGAGGAACCAACCCTGATCCCAAGCCTCCCAAGTCTTTGGAACCAAAAATAGCATGCCAAACCTAGAAATCCCTAAAAGAGGGACAAGACTCCAATTTTGTTTTGGAGCATTCAATGCATACACCAAGGTGGCATGGACTGAGCCATTTCCAACTGAATTCAGTCAAGACTTATCCAAGACCAAGGGAACCAGCAGCCTGTGCCCTAACCTCTAGTCAATGGCTAGAGGAAACTTGGATTCTCATTTATCAACATTGGCCAAACCTATGCAGCAGTTTCCATTCACTATTCATTGCAAAACAAACTTGCTCTACTATAAATAGAGCTTATTTGTGATCAGGTTGAGTACACCAAAGCCATCTAACAGATGCTTTCCTCAAAATCTCTTCTTTCAATCCAAAATTGCCTTCCAAAGCAAGTCACTATCGGGTTTTGAGTTTGAGAGCTATTCCAATCAAACCAATCACACACACACCTCATAAACATCATATAGAAGTGATCCAAACACTTACATAACATCTGGAACATCAAAATCACAAAATCACCAGCCAACTGCTCAAGCCTTTGACAGATTTGCAGTTAAGGTGCCAAATCAAGTTCCAGCTCAAATCAATCCATTCCAAGCATCCAGACACACTCCATAGCACCTAGGGAAGCTTTCCATAACCTTGGAACTAAGCTGTAACACCTCTAACACAAAACACGATCACCAGCTGCAAGTGGTAAGCATGAGTTCTTCTAACTCTATGATCCATGCATTTTTTGCTGCACAATAATTTGGCCATATGTTCAAAATCGTGCATAGAGTGTTTTCCCTCAATCAATTGCTTTGTTTGAATCATGTATGGAATTTCTGAACCTTCATGCAAATTTTAGGGTTCTTGAGGTTTCTCTTTGATTTCTTATTCCATGTTTAAAATAAATGAAATTAAAGGCCATAGACATGATCGTGAGGTGAAAACGAGTATATTGATATGTAGATTGCATGATATCATCAAGTATTCAGTGAGATTAGATAGAAAATGCAAATCTGCAGAAACAAAGGAAGGGCACGTGTTCTTGCCATGTTCTTGGTGTCCTTTTTCAAATATTTGAATTTTTGAATTTTTTGATTTTATTTAATTGATTCAAAAATTAATTTCTCTCTGAGTTTTAATGATTTTGAGTTGATTCTTTTTTTAATAATTCACAAAAATGTTAAAATATTTTATTTACCCAAAAAATCCCAAAAATATTATTTATTTCATATACTTGATATTTTTGTAAAGAATTAATATTTTAATTGTTTTTGACATTTAAAATATTTCCTCTTTCTTGATTTTTCAAATTTTAATGATTTCCAATCATTTTGTGGATCAAAACCTGATTTTTGAAACATTAATCCAAGATCACAATTTGTTTTCCACATGTTTAACAATTTTGATCATTTTAATATAATTTTTATTCAATTAAAATACACTTTGGAAACAAATTAGGGTTTTGATTAATTCAACCCTCATCAAACTTTTTTCAAACCCTTGGGCCTCTCCTCGAGCTATAAGACCCATTCAAAACCATTGGGCCTCTAATAGAGTGTAAGACCCAAACCCTCTTAGAAACCAAAATAATTTGGGCCTCAGTGTATTGTATAAGTCCCGATACCACCAAAAAGTTCGACGCGATCGTCGCCTTTTAAAACAAATCTTTGGGTCCCTCCTTGAGCTGTAAGCCCCACCACTTGTACAAAAATAAACCTTTGGGCCTCTAATAGAGTCTAAGACCCAATCCCCCTTGAAAACTAAAATATTTTGGGCCTCAGTCATTGTATAAGTCTCTCTGCGTTAAAATAAAACCTCGGCGCGATCGCCAGTTGAAAAAACAAACCCTTGGGCCTCTCCTCGAGCTATAAGACCCATTCAAAACCATTGGGTCTCTTGAGAGAGTGTAAGACCCGTCCCCTTGTACAGAAAACCTTTTTGGGCCTCAGTCACTTGTATAAGTCCCGATACAAATTCAAAACCACAGTGCAATCATTGATAAAACCTTGGGCCTCTCCCTGAGCTGTAAGCCCCAACAATCTTTTCAAAGAACTTTCTCCTTTGATTTTGAATATAATATTGTTATCAAAGCTTTCTTTGTTGAACAAACTAACCAAACAGCACAGAAGCTCTACAACCGAGTAAGTGTTTACCCGCTTTCTTTACCCGCTTTCATATATATATATATATATATATATATATATATATATATATATATATATATATATATATATAACTGTATTGTGGGGCTGCTCACTGTAAGTCTTCGTTCACAAACTTTTATATACTTGTCAAATATCAACTGTGTAATACTAGTATAGTTATTTAGAGTTTTCCCCGGCAACTACGTCTAACACTAGGTAAAGCCCTGTTGGTCACTCTTAAATATAAACAAAACAAGATCCCCATAGGATTACCAGACACAATCTTCCCTCCTCTTGGGGTTAAACAATATGAAGACGTGAAAGGCAGCATTCTCGGTGAACCCTTTCTCAGACTGTCACCCTTACAAATTGTCAAAGAGACTCTACTCCCCAGAGATGATCTTTTCTCCGTGAATGGCATCTCTTGAGTTTCTTCCAAATTCTCAGACTTTTTTGGCTTGATCTATTCTCGGTGAATGGCATGTCTTGAACTTCTCGGGGTTTGGGGACCCACAGGCTTCTTAAAAGCATCCCCGCCTCCTCTTGGGCGTTGTACAAGGACCCTTCGGCTTCTTAAAAGCTCTCATGCCTTCTCTTGGGCTTAGTACAAGGACCCAGAGACCTCTACAGGTATAGGAACAGAACCTAGTCATCAATTTGCTAGAGCTGTCTTTCTGAGTCAAGTGTCAGACCAGTTAATGGGTTGACCTTCATCCCTTAACATACCAGCCTTCTCTTGGGCATCATACAAAGATCATTCACTATCTAAGAATCAATTTCTCAAAACACCCGTAGACTTGGACAGTCTCAATACCCTTTGGATGTTCCATTTCCTTAAAGAACAGGAAATCTCCCTGATCCTCTGATCAATCCCAAAGTACAACATTACCCATATAAGAACTGATTTTCTCTTTTAACCAACATACTGGACCTGTCACTAAACTGAAACAGTCACCAGCACCCTAGCCTCCTCTTGGGCTTTGTACAATGATTCTCCCCAGCGGAGCTAACCTTTTCAGCCTCCATCTCGGGCTTCGTACGAGATACAAAAATACTCTCTTGTTGAGTATAAAAGACTCTCTTGTTGAGTCACTTTCCTTTCAGCCTCCATCTCGGGCTTCGTACGGGATACAAAATCACTCTCTTGTTGAGTATAAAAAACTCTCTTGTTGAGTCAAACATTTTTAGGATCCATCTCGGGCTTCGTACGAGGTACAAAGACTCTCTTGTTGAGTCAAACACCTTTAGCCTCCGTCTTGGGCTTCGTACAAGACACATACAAAAGCATTCTCTTATTGAGTCAACCCTTTTAGCCTCTCTCTCGGGCTTCGTACGAGACACATAAAAACACCCTCTTGTTGGGTCAATAGCCTCCTCTTAGGCTTTGTATAAGGAAACCCTTGTTAAGTCAATCAACCTTTTAGCATCAAAAGCCGTGCCTCGTTCACAGTATACAATTATCAATAACTCCTTTTCCTTCATCTAAATTGCTGTAAGTGGCAAACCTCTAGATTATTTATATCCACGCTACTGTCCCTCTTTTAGCATGAGAAATTCCTAAGGAAAGATGGCATTGCTCTAAACTGAGTTAAAGTCTTCTCCTTCAGGTTAAAAATCCCCTATAAAGGAAATTATGGCATTACTGGATTCACATATCCCAGTTAAAGTAATTCTCCTTTATAACCAGTCACCCAACAGTTGTGACAAACAGACCAAATACCCCTCTTTAGAGATGACAAATTCTCTCTAAAGTCAAAACCCCTTCAGCTTCACATCTTGGGCTTTGAACAAGATACAAACCACCTTTAGCTTCACGTCTTGGGCTTTGAACAAGACACCAAAACAACCTTTTTCCTCCCATAGAATAGGAGGAACTACGATCGCTCTGATTTCCCTGTTTCATTAAACGGGAATACGTAGGCATAAGATTGAAAAATCTTAGCGAGCATACTAATCAAAAACCCAAAATCCCGTACCTTCACACATCAATCAAAAAGCATCAGTCCTAACATCCTACCAATAGCATAGTCCCGTAATTGCATTCTTAGCGAAATAAGCAGAGAGAGGCCCCACATCCACATAACATCTGTAACCTAACAGACCGCTGTTCAAACTCAGTATGGAAGCAGGGTTAATTAGAGACATCTATTTCCCTTCCTTCACCAGCTTCAATAGGATAAAAAATGAATCGACCTGTAGTACCCCAGAGTGACAGTGCTTAAGAACCACGTCCAAAATCGCTCGCTACAGAAAAATGGCGCCCACCGTGGGGCCACGCAGGGCATTTTGTCCCTCTTATCTCTCTGGTTGAAACCTTAAATTCATGTCACAAAAATGACGACTCTGCTGGGGAGTCATTGTCTGTATAGGATCATAAGACTAGAGGCCTAGGATGATTAAGACAAATATATATACTGCTTTTCCTAATTGATATCTGTGTTTATTTTTCTACTAATGGGAATGCGTGTGATGCCGCATGTGGAAAGATTGAGTATACACCAATGATAGGTGATGGCAAGACGGGTAATCTTACTGGGAGTGAATTCCAGTTAAAAGCCCCCGATCGACCATCAAACTCAGTGGAGACTCCCTTTGCAGATACATTGCTTATACGACTTTGGTTGTTGAAAGTAGTGTGGTCGACTGAGTTATCTGAGAAGCTGAGGTTTTTAGCAGACTTAAGCCATTTTCTAGTGCGGAAGCTATCGAAAATAGTTGTCACGCGATACTACCCTCATCTGAGATCACTCCAGGATACATTAGCTCGCTGGCGATCCGCTTGCTGTTGTTATCCCAGTGGGGTTAATGATTTTGCGGACAGGTACAAAAAATCACCAGTATAAACCTTTGGGGGGGGGGTAGAGCCTTGACTTCATGACATTGACCCTTTGACCCCATGTTTTTTCTATGTTTTTGTGTGCTGCATTCACACATTCATTTAAAAAACATTAAGACAAAGAAAATCTTCTCTTCTAGTCTCTCTTTTTCAAATTAAACTGAGACAATGATTGTAAATATCAGAGAAAGGAGATTGCGCTAACTCATAAGTACACCTTCAAGGTTCCAAAGTTAGAGGATTTGAGAGGTTTGGCGAGAATGATCACCAACCACGAGGCTTTCAGAGCCAAGTATGGAGGACTGCTGTCCTTGTTAAGGGTCCATGTAATCAAAGGAATCATGTCCACTTTAATCCAGTTCTAAGATCCGGTCTATCAATGTTTCACATTCCCAGATTATCAGCTTGCACCAATGCTGGAGGAGTATTCTCACCTGACTGGTTTACATATTACTGATCAAGCTCCCTTTTTTGGACTGGAAGAAATTCCAAAGGATCAGACCATTGCAAGAGCAATTTATTTGGACGAGTCAGAAGTCAGGACTCACATAACCACTAAGGGTGGCATCCAAGGTTTGCCAGCCCAGTTCTTGACAAACAAAGCCCTGTACTTTGCTAGTATAGGGAACGTGGCCGCTTTCGAGAGCATCTTTGTTTTGCTCACCTACGGGTTATTTTTGTTTCCCAACATCGATAAATTTGTAGATATCAACGCCATTAAGATTTTCCTAATTGGAAACCCTGTACCGACCTTACTCGCAGATGCGTATCATTCGGTACACTTAAGGAATTTATACAGCAGAGGAATGATCATGTGTTGTGTACCCCTGCTTTACAAATGGTTCACTTCCCACTTACCCAAGTCTGCTGCATTTTGGGATCAAGAGAATACTTTACGTTGGTCGCAGAGAATCATGTCTCTTACCAACTCCGACATCAATTAGTACAATCGAATCTATGACGGGATCAGGATCATTGACCGTTGTGGAAATTTCCCAAATGTACCCCTTACAGGAACTAAGGGGGGAATCAACTATCATCCAATTCTCGTTCGTCGTCAATTCGGATACCCGATGAGGCACATCCCACATAATGCTCATCTGGAAGGTATTTTCTTCAGAGATGGAGAAAATGACCAGACACTAAAGACGAAAATAGTGCACGCTTAGAAACACGTTCATAGGAAAGGACGAGAGTCTCTAGGAAAACCAGATTGTGTCTCGATGGAGCCTTATCTCCATTAGGTCCAAACTAGAGCTCTCAAGCTGAGGATGCCTTACCCTCGTCAGGAAGTATTTCCATTAAGGGACTATGCCCTTTATTTCATGTCTGAGACGGAAAAACTTCAGGTTACTCTCAGCAAAGTTCAGCAGGAGAAGAGGTCTTGGAGGAACAAGTATCGTATTCTCAATATGGAGTGTAAGAAAATACAACAACTGTTAAGAGAAAAGGATGTTCTGATTGAGATTGTAGAGCAGCATGCTGTAGAAAATCAGGATGACCAAAGGAATTTGCTCGCTCCTTTCACTTGGCAAAGGAATGACAACCCGACAACGTCCCTAAAGCCCCGGTCAAAGAAAAGGAAAGCTCCCGAACCAGCACTTGAGCTCTCTTCAGAGAGGACTCAGAATCCATTAGTTTAGATTTCCTTTTTCAGCACTATGTAATCTACTATATTTCCGTTTCCGCAATCCTTTGAATTTAATAAAACGGGGTTTCCCCAATGTTTGATATTTGCAATCCAATTATCGAAGTTTACTTTGAATAAACAAAAATAATTAATAATCATTGCATTCATCATTCTCACAAATGCATTCTTCTTACCTATGAATCTCACGTTTGCGTCTCGATTCTAGAGTCAAACTGTCTCATTCGAACAATACTCAGGCCAATCTTCAGAAAAAGATGGATGATCTCAAGGAAGAAAATAGAGAGTTGAGAGAAGAGATTGACACTCTGAAAGAGGATCTGAGAAAGCTTCATAACGACATGCAAGCTCTAGCAGAAGCTCAAATGCAACAACAAAGGACTGTGATCTCAGAGATCACATCAGCTATATCCATCTTAGGTACAAGATGCCGAAAGATCGTCCCTGGGGCATGCCTATCAACTATATCCCGGAAGGATATGTTCCGCCGATCCCTGAAGATCCGGGAACCGCAGCAGGAGTCGCTAGGCCTGAAGGTTACAAACTTCGGGAAAGCGAAGATGCCAAGGGAATGACAACAACTCCTGAAGGTTACAAACTTCGGGAGGCACCGAGGGTCTCGGCCATAATGACTATACCACCGCCCGTGGTACACACTATCCCAGAAGGACAGATTCCACATATACCTTCTGGTGGAAACGAAAGCATGTTCAACAGAATGAATGAATTCCAGGAACAGTTCCTGGAAATGCATAAAGAACTGCAGGCCCTTCGTAGTAAGGATCTATTTGGAAAGGATGCCGCAGACCTCTACTTGGTCCCCAATGTGAAAGTTCCACACAAGTTCCAAGTACCCGACTTTGAAAAATACAAGGGTAATTCTTGCCCTCGGAGTCATTTAGTGATGTACGCTCGGCGAACGTCAGCTCAGACAAAAAACCAAGAACTACTAATTCATTACTTTCAGGATAGTTTAACCGGTGTCGCACTCAAATGGTACATAGGTTTAAACCGCTCTACGATCGGCACATCCAGAGATCTTGGCGCTGCTTTCGTTCAACAGTACAAAAACAATTTGCACATGGCATCGGATAGAGATCAACTCAGATCAATGTCACAAAAGGACAAGGAAACCTTTAAGGAGTACGCTCAGAGATGGCGTGAAATTGCCGCTCAGATTTCTCCACCTCTAGAGGAAAAAGAGATGACAAAGATCTTCTTAAAGACCTTAAGCTCCTTTTACTACGACAGAATGGTCGCCAGTGCGCCCAGTTACTTCATCGAGATGGTGGGCATGGGGGTTCGTCTTGAGGAAGCAGACCGGGAAGGACATTTAGTAAAAGACGTTGGATCATCAAGTAGTACAAAACGATATGGTAGTACTCTCCCTAAGAAAAAAGAGCAAGATATCGGGAATATCTCTCTCGGAAAGCAATGGCGACGATATCAACCAGTAGCAGCTGTAACTCCTACTATCAATCCTGCGCCTGTTCCTACGTATCAACCTCAAGTTGCGCGGAGCCAACCGAATCAACAGCAATTTCAGCAAAGGACACAACAGTCTCTTCAGCAGACTCGTCCTCCGTACAACAACAACCGTACAAAGCGACCGCCAGGGTTTGACCCTATACTAATTTTGTACGCCGAACTGTTTCCATTATTACTGGTCAAGGGGCATGTCCAAAATAAGTCTCCTCTTACAGTACCAGAAAATTTGCCCTTTTGGTTCAAAACGGATCAGACTTGTCCTTACCATCAAGGAGGACCTGGGCATAACATAGAAAACTGTCTCAGTTTCAAATCCGATGTGCAAAAGCTTGTTAGGAGCGGGGTATTATCTTTCAAGGATACGAATCCTAATGTTCTCATGAACCCGCTGCCTCAACACGAGAAAGTTGCAGTCAATTTGATAGAGGAAGAGTCTAACGACAACTATCAAATTCATGATGTACTCTTATTAAGGGCCAACTTGGTCAAGATGCATTGTAGACAGAGCGGGTATGGCCATGTTCTGCCTCATAATTATCACCAGTGTGATATCTGCTCTAAAAACAATCAAGGATGTTATATGGTGCAATTGGCTCTACAGGAACAATTGGATCTCGGATGGATCCAAGAGCATCGAGTTCGTGGAGTCAGCATGACCTATACGAATTCCAACATCATTCAAAACCACGACATCCGTGCAATGAATGTCAACTTGGTGACGATGCACTTAAGGCAAAGCCAGTATCATAATCTGCCACGGCACGATTATAATTCCTGTCTGACTTGCTCGGTAAACAAACAGGGATGCTCTTTCATACAGGAGGCCCTCCAGCATCAGATGGATCTTGGATGGATCCAGGACTACCATGATAGGAATACCTATCAGATCAACATGATTCAAATATTTGATATTCGTCTGATGAATACCAGCTTGGTGGAGTTACATGCCAGGCAGGTTCAACTCGGTTTTCTCACTTTTCACTAGTATCTGAGTTGTAAAGGATGTTGTGAGAGTAACCAAGGGTGCGCTCTCATTCAAAGAACTTTACAACACTTGTTAAACCACTGGTGGCTTCCGATCTATATGGATGAAGACACGCAACAAATCACTGTGGTTGATGGGAACCCTACTCGGCATCAAAGTCAGGATGTCCGATCTAAGGAAACAGATCTAGTGAGGTTACACTGCATTCAAAGCGGGTGTGGCCAGGTGCCACCACACAACTATGAACGTTGTAGAGTCTGTTCAAAAAATAACCAAGGATGTTACCTCGTGCGAGCAGCCCTTCAAGGTCAGTTGGATCGCAAGGAGATTCACCCATACCTAGCTTCGGGGTCCGTTGACTGAACGCTGGACAACTTCCCAGATCAAATCAGAGATGTGGTTGTAATCTCTGATCATCAATAGAACAAGGATGTTTGTACCATCATCCCTCTACTGGACAAATCAAAGGTTCTTAGCCAGGAACTGATTGAAGTTACTTATGACAGTCAGAAAAATTAGAAGGCTCATGTAGTCATCTATCTGTCGGGACCATTACTGTATGAATCAGCTAAGGCGATCCCTTACAAATATGGTGGAACGATAATTGAGAATGGAAAGTAAATTTCATTACACTCCGTCGTGAATAATGCAGACATCAGACGTGTAACACGGAGCGGTCGAATCTTCAACCGAGGAGTTAGAGAACCCAGCAAAGAAAAGGAACTTTAGACAGACGCTCCTGATCCATAAGTCGGTCAATCCAGTAATCCCGACCTTTCAAAAAACAATAATGAGATGCTGAAGCTCATCCAGAGGAGTGAATACAACATTGTTGATCAGCTATTACAAACTCCTTCAAAGATCTCAGTGCTATCACTTTTACTCAGTTCCGAAGCCCACGGAGAGGCTCTACAGAAAGTCTTAGAACAGGCCTTTGTGGAATAGGATGTGTCAATACGACTGTTCGATAGCATCATCTCTAACATCACTTCCTGCAACAACTTAGGATTCAGTGATGAGGATTTTCCAGAAGGGGGCAAAAGCCACAACATGGTGCTCAATATCACAGTTAACTGCCAGGACGATGCTCTAGCCAGCGTACTGGTAGACACAGGATCGGCCATCAACGTTATGCCGAAGTCCACTTTAATGCGACTATCATTCAAAGGACCCCCGATGAGGGGCAGTGAGGTCATCGTCAAAGCATTTGACGGGTCTCGGAAAGCAGTTATCGGCGAAGTTGACCTTCCCATAACTATTGGTCCTCACACTTTCCTAATCACTTTCCAAGTCAAGGACATCCGGGCAACATACAGTTGTTTATTAGGAAGACCTTGGATACATCAGGCTGGGGCAGTCACTTTGACGCTACACCAGAAACTGAAGTTCGTCGAGAAAGATCAACTCATCACGGTTTGTGGAGAACAAGCCTTGCTCGTGAGCAACTTGTCATTATCTACTTGTATAGAACCCGAGGAGATTGTTGGAACTCAGTTCAAAGCACTATCGGTGAGCAATGAGAATCAATCAGAGAAAGGAACATCGATTTCCTCATACAGAGATGCTCTCAAAGTGATCGAGAATAACAATACAAAAGGATGGGGACAGCTTGTCATTCCCACTGATAACAAAACAAAGAAGGGTCTTGGTTTCTCTGTGACCTGCACCCAAATAGCTGCTAACGATGAAAGTCTTCATCCCATTCAGAACTTCTTCCACAGTGGAGGTTTCCTTCACCCAGTGCCTCAAGCAGTCCATACCATCAACGAGGGAGATCCCTCCGATACAGAGGAAGAGTGGAAGTCCTATCTTAACAAGGACGGTTATATGTCTCAGGAAGAAGTCCCTACGACATTTTGCTATCCCGCACAGAGACCGAGATTTATACCGAGGCCAGACGTCGAAATGATATATGGAGATTGTGCTCCGGAAGGATGTCATGCTCTGCCAAACTCATTAAAGGAAGACACTCCGATGAAATACAACTTTGACCACGACTATTATGGCCCAATGGATGGTCTGCCTATCTGACAGCCGTACCCAGGAAACTCAGGGCAAAAAAATCAGCCGAATAATGAAAATCAGCTGAGCATCATTGAACAGAATACCTGCGTCCTCACCATGTCATGGGATCAACACTCAGGTCATTCAGAAAATATCCAGTACGACGATGAATTGGCAAAAATTTCCGGACTAGAATTCATCAACTATGCTTTTCCCGAGGTCAATGTCATCGAAAGGGATGACTCTTCCAGTTCCAAAGAATTATGGGACACCTTGAGACAACCAAGTGGAAAATACGACTACATGGTCTAGTACACTGCTCCTGAGAGCTCTCGTATCAGGTTCGAAGACATCCAGCTAACTGGATAGGGAGATCCACATGAGAGCACAAATACTATGCAAAATACAACAGAGGAATCCTCCTACGACAACTCTGCCTGGGAGACAGATTCCAATGATCCTGCTCCGCCAAAAATCAGCGTCATTTCTAAAGACAAATCAAGGAAGGTACCAGACTTTGTGATTCATCGAGGAGTTCGCCGCCAATGGGTTGCTGTCGATGTTCCGAAGATTGTTCATAAGTCAAAGTAACTATCGTCCTTTAACCTTTCACCCTGCCCAGGTGAAACAGATGTTTTGATAGGGCTCACTTTCTGTAAATTTCCCTCTTCGCTTCGCCCAAAGCGACAGAGTTTTGTTTTATAGGGCTGTAGTTTCAAGAATCGACTTGTTCATTAGTAAAATAACGTCGTTCTATAATTTCCGTATTAACTGTTGTTTTCTCTTTTCGCTTTTCTCAGAAAATGGTAATCCTAAAAAACAATTCAAAATAAACAAGCAGTTTTTCAAAGAAAAAACACTGCACACACTTGCATTTTCTCTATCTCTTCTAAACATAAATCATCACATCATGCAGATTGCTTGTTTTAAACCCCATTGAAACATACGATCCGATGCCTTCTCCCAACTTTGAGTTCCCGGTATTTGGGGCTGAAGAAGAAGTTGACGACGAAATTCCAGAAGAGATCTTCAGATTACTCGGACAGGATGAAAAGTCCATTGAACCTCACAAAGAGCCGTTGGAAACGATCAACGTGGGTTCAGAAAATGAGAGAAAAGAGATCAGGATTGGGGCGCTACTCAGTCCAACTGCCAAAGAAAGTTTGACAAAGCTTCTCAGAGAATTTCCCGATGTGTTTGCTTGGTCCTATCAAGACATGCTCGGGTTGGATACCAGCATCGTGGAACATCATCTACCGTTACGGTCAGAATTCCCGCCAGTAAAATAGGGGTTGAGACAGACTCACCCAGACATGGCCATCAAAATCAAAGAGGAGGTACAGAAACAGATTGACGCAGGTTTCCTCGCCACGTCAGAATGTATGTCGATTACAGAGATCTAAACAAGGCTAGTCCAAAGGACGACTTTCCTTTACCACACATTGATATGCTGGTAGACAGTACAACAAAGTTCAAAGTTTTCTCCTTCATGGATGGATTCTCGGGCTATAATCAGATAAAAATGGCGCCGAAAGACATGGAGAAAACTTCGTTCATTACCCCATGTGGGACCTTTTGTTACAAGATAATGTCGTTCGGTTTGAAGAACGTCAGGGCAACCTATCAAAGGGCCATGACTACTCTGTTTCATGACATGATACACAAGGAAATTGAGGTATATATCAATGACATGATTGCTAAATCAAAAACAGAAGAGGAGCATGTGACCCACCTGTCAAAACTATTCGAGCGGCTGAGAAAGTACAAACTCCACTTGAATCCCAACAAGTGCACCTTCGGTGTCCGTTCAGGGAAGCTTTTAGGGTTCATCGTCGGCCAGAAAGGAATTGAGGTTGATCCTGACAAGGTCAAGGCCATTCAAGAAATGCCTTCTCTGAAAACTGAAAAACAAGTCAGGGGATTCCTGGGACGTTTGAACTACACCTCCAAATTCATATTCCTCATGACCCAGACATGTACGCCGATTTTCAAATTAATCAAAAAGAATCAGGACTGCATTTGGACAGAAGACTGTCAAACTTCCTTTGACAGTATCAAGGAATATTTGTTGAACCCACCGATTCTATCACCTCTAGTGGAAGGAAGACCATTGATCATCTACCTCACAGTCCTAGAGGACTCAATGGGATGTGTACTTGGCCAACAAGATGAAACCAAAAGGAAGGAGGCTGCCATTTACTATTTGAGCAATAAATTCACCGACTGCGAGACTCGGTACACTATGCTTGAGAAAACTTGCAGCGCTTTGGCTTGGGCAGCCAAACGTCTTCGCCAGTACATGATTTGTCACACTACTTGGTTGATCTCCGAAATGGATCCAATAAAGTATTTATTTGAAAAACCTGCTCTCACGGGAAGAATTACCCGTTGGCAGATGTTGTTATCAGAATACGACATTGAATACCACACTCAGAAAGCCGTTAAAGGAAGTGTTTTAGCCGATCATTTGGCGCATCAACCGATTGACGATCAAGGATCAGTCAAGTTTGACTTCCCAGACGAAGATGTCATGTATCTAAAAATGAAAGACCGCGATGAACCGCTATCCAGTGAAGGGCCAGAACCAGGTTCCCAATGGGGACTAATCTTTGATGGAGCAGTCAATCATTACGGAAACGGAATTGGGACAATCATCATAACACCTCAGGGTACCCACATTCCTTTCACCGCCAGACTTACATTCAAGTGCACAAATAACGAGGCCGAATACGAAGCTTGTATTATAAGTATCGAGGAAGCAATTGATTTAAGGATCAAGAACTTGGATGTATATGGCGACTCCGCTTTGGTCGTCAATCAGATCAAAGGAGATTGGAACACATACCAATCCAGATTGATTCCTTACAAAGACTATGCAAGAAGGTTGTTACCATTCTTCAACAGAATTGAGTTTCATCATATCCCTCGTGAAGAGAATCACATGGCTGGTGCCTTAGCCACCCTCTCTTCCATGATTAGCGTAGGTCAATGGAACGACTTACCTAAGATCGGCATCATGCGCCTTGAACGACCCGCTTATATCTTCAAGATTGAAGCAGTCATAGACGACAAACTTTGGTATTACGATATCAAATGCTTCCTTCAGAAACAAGAGTACCCACCTGGGGCACTAAGGAAAGACAGGAAAACCCTCAGAAGGCTGGCAGGCAGGTTATTTCTGAGCAGTGATACACTCTATAAGAGAAATTTTGACATGGTCTTGCTCCGATGTGTAGACAGACCAGAAGCAGACATGTTGATGAAAGAAATTCACGAAGGATCCTTTGGCATTCATGCCAATGGACAAGCAATGGCGAGAAAAATTCTAAGAGCAGGGTACTATTGGTTAACCATGGAGTCCGATTGCTACAAGTACATGAGGAAGTGTCACAAATGTCAGATATACTCAGACAAAGTCCATGTACCGCCAACCCATCTCAAAGTTCTCTCTTCCCCATGGCTTTTTTCCATATGGGAAATGGACATGATTGGCATGATTGAGCCCAAGGCTTCGAACGAACATCGGTTAATCCTGGTAGCCATTGACTACTTCACCAAGTGGGTTGAAGCAGCGTCATACGCCAATGTAACCCGTCAAGTGGTGGTCCGATTTATCAAAAACAATATCATCTGCCGTTATGGTGTTCCGAGCCAAATCATTACTGATAATGGATCTAACTTGAACAACAAGATGATGAAAGAGTTGTGCGCAGAGTTCAAGATCGAACACCATAACTCATCTCCCTACCGACCCAAGATGAACGGAGCGGTAGAAGCGGCTAACAACAACATCAAGAAGATTGTTCAGAAGATGGTTGTAACCTACAAAGACTGGCACGAGATGCTACCCTTTGCTCCCCACGGTTATCTCACATCTGTTCGCACTTCAACAGGGGCAACCCCTTTCTCTCTAGTTTATGGTATGGAAGCAGTGCTCCCCATCGAAGTAGAGATCCCATCAATCCGGGTATTGATGGAAGCTAAGATAACAGAGGCTGAATGGTGTCAAAATCGACATGACGAACTCAACCTGATCGAAGAGAAATGAATAACGGCACTATGTCATGGTCAGTTGTATCAGCAAAGAATGAAGAAGGCGTTCGACAAAAAGGTTCGACCTCGCGTCTTCAGTAAAGGAGACCTTGTGCTCAAAAAGATACAATCATTTCTCACTGATTCTCGGGGCAAGTGGACTCCGAATTATGACGGCCCCTATATGGTCAAAAAAGCTTTCTAAGGCGACGCCTTGAGACTTACAACCATGGACGGAGAGGAATTTGCCTACCCCACAAATATTGATGTAGTCAAGAAATACTTCGCCTAAAAAAAACTTCTCGGTGGATTGAAAACCCGAAAGGGCGGTCCAGGCAAAAGTTAGAGACATAAAAAAAAATCATCCCAGTGTATTGGAAATCTCAAAGTACAATCCAGGCAAAAGTTAAGGATAATGGCAAGTAACTACGTCCAACAGGGGCAAATTCCCTAGTAGCAGTCCTGCCATCCATCAAAAAACTCTAGTCAAGGTCATCTTCGACAGAAGCTCAGGATGCCCAGAATTCAAAGTTGGTAGAAGGATAACGGTTGTTATGTTTCAATGTAGACCTTTTCCTTTAAATTACCATTTTCTAACTTTGTAAATACTCTATGGAATCACGCGTTTAGCTGATTTCCATCCTATCAATAAAATTTGAGCCCTTGTGCTTTTGTTTTCAATTCTTATTTGTTTTAGCTTTACAGAACGACATTTTAACATGATCAACGATTCTTGAAACGAAACAAAAATGAATTTACTGTAGCGCGGTTTTTGTGGTTTCGAATCACTATCGCTTTGGTACTACAGTTCGATTCATTTTTATCCTATTGAAGCTGATGAAGGAAGGGAAATAGATGTCTCCAACTAACCCTGCTTGCAAACTGAGGTTAAATAGTCAAAACTATTGGTCTACAGGTGCAACTTTAGTTCGTGGGCCTCTCTCTGCTTATTTTGTTCAAAACCAAATACCGGGACTGTTCATGGGGAATTTGTTGGGATCCTGCGCCAGATTGGATGGAGGTAGGGGACTTTAGGGTTTTTTTTATTAGTGTGCTCGCTAAGATTCTTTTTCAATCTTATGCCTACGTATTCCCGGGATAGGGAAATCAGAGCCATTGTAGTTCCTCGTATTCTATGGGGGAAATGGTGTTTTGGTGTCTTGTTCAAAGCCCAAGACATGAAGGTAAAGGTGGTTTATATCTTGTTCAAAGCCCAAGATGTGAAGCTGAAGAGTCTATTTGTATCTTGTTCGAAGCCCAAGATGTGAAGCTAAAAAGGTGTTGACTTTAGAGAGAATTTGTCATCTCTAAAGGGGTCTATTTGTCACAATTGTTGGGTGACTGATTATAAAGGAGAATTACTTTAACTAGGATATGCAAATCCAGCAATGCCATAATTTTCTTTATAGGGGATTTTCAACCTGAAGGAGAAGACTTTAACTTAGTTTAGAGCAATGCCATCTTTCCTTAGGAATTTCTCATGCTAAAAGAGAGACAGTGGCGTGGATGTAAATAATCCAGAGGCTTGCCGCTTACAGAAATTAGACGAGGGAAAAGGAGTTATTGATGTTTGTATGCTGTGACCAAAGCATGATTTGATGCTAAAAGGTTGATTGAATCAAACGGGGATTTCTTTATACAAATCCTAAGAGGAGGCTATTGACCCAACAAGAGGATGCTTTTGTGTCTCGTACGAAGCCCGAGATAGAGGCTAAAAGGGTTGACTCAACAAGAGAGTGTTTTTATATGTGTCTTGTACGAAGCCCAAGACGGAGGCTAAAAGGGTTTGACTCAACAAGAGAGTCTTTTATACTCACCAAGAGAGTGATTTGTATCTCGTACGAAGCCCGAGATGGAGGCTAAAAGATGTTTGACTCAACAAGAGAGTCTTTTATACTCAACAAGAGAGTGTTTTTTTATCTCGTACGAAGTCCGAGATGGAGGCTAAAGGTGATCGACTCAACAAGAGAGTCTTTGTATACTCAACAAGAGAGTGTTTTGTATCTCGTACAAAGCCCGAGATGGAGGTTACAAAGGGGATTGACTCAATAAGAGAGTCTTTTATACTCAACAAGAGAGTGATTTGTATCTCGTACGAAGCCCGAGATGGAGGCTGCAAAGGTTTGACTCAACAAGAGAGTCTTTTATACTCAACAAGAGAGTGTTTTGTATCTCGTACAAAGCCCAAGATGAAGGCTAAGAATGTTTAACTCTGCTGGGGAAAATCATTGTACAAAGCCCAAGAAGAGGCTAAGGTTACTGTTTCAGTTGAGTGACAAGTCCAGTATGTTGGTTAAAAGAGAAAATCAGTTCTTATATGGGTAATGTTGTACTCATGGATTTGATCTGAGGACCGGGATTATTTCCTGTTCTTTAAGGAAACGGGGAATCCGAAGGGTATTAAGACTGCCCAAGTCTACGAGTTCTTTTTCCTATTTTTGAAAGGAACTTGAGTATGTCTTCGAGACTCAAGGAGATTAGACTATCCAAGTTTAGAGTTTTATCTTTTGTATATGCTTAAGAGAGATCAAGAGACAGTATGTTCGCCATAGGAAGATCTAGACTCTTTGAAAGACTGTTCTATTAAGATGACTAATTTCTGTTCCTATACCTTTAAGAGGTCGTCGAGACAATTTGTACGAAGCCCAAGAGGAGGCGAGAAAAAACTTTTAAGAAGCCGAAGGGACAATTTGTACGAAGCCCAAGAGGAGGCTATCTTCCTGGAGGAAGAATCTTTATACGAAGCCTAAGAGGAGGCTGTGAAAACTTCTAAGAAGCCGACGGGTCCTTGTACAACGCCTAAGAGGAGGCGGGGATGCTTTTAGGAAGCCTGTGGGTCCTTGCACTAAGCCCAAGAGGAGGCTGATGAACAGTTCCAGAAGGGGTTTCACTTGGAACATTGGCCTTCTGTATATGAACTGTTCAAGGGGGAGATTTCTTAGATCTAGTTATCTAAAATTGTTGTAAAAGAAAATTCTCATGGTTTAGGTTATGTTGAAATATCCGGGAGAACGTCAGATGTAAGGAGACGAGGTTTTATCTAGTTCTAGACGTAGTTGCCGGGGAAACTCTAAATATCTATACTAGTATTACACAGTCGATATGAGTTTATGAAAGAAGACTTACGGTGAAACAGCCCCACAGTACAGTTATATACATATGAAAGCGGTAAATGAAAGCGGGTAAACACTTACTCGGTTATAGAGCTTCCATAATGTATTGTTAGTTGTTCAACAAAGAAAGCTTTGATAACAATATTATATTCAAAATCAAAGTAGAAAGTGATTTTGAAAGGAAAATTGGGGCTAACAGCTCAAGGAGAGGCCCAGGGTTTTATCAGTGATCGCACTGTCGTTTTGTACAGGGACTTATACAAGTGACTGAGGCCCAAGAAAGGTTTTCTATACAAGGGGATGGGTCTTACACTCTCTCAAGAGGCCAGAAATGATTGAAAGTGAACAAAGATGGGTCTTATAGCTCAAGGAGAAGCCCAGAGTTTATTTTGAAAAGGGCGACGATCGCGCCGAGGTTTTGAAAACACTGTGGGTCTTATACAACGACTGAGGCCCAAAAGTTTTTGGTTTTAAAAGGGGATTGGGTATTACACTCTATTAGAGGCCCAAAATGATTTTGAATGGGTCTTATAGCTCGAGGAGAGGCCCAGATGGTTTGTTTTGAACGGGCGATGATTGCGCCGAACTTTTGAAATACAACGGGACTTATACAACATTTGAGGCCCAAAAATAGGTTTGTATTTACAAAGGATTGGGTCTTACACTCTATTAGAGGCCCATGAGTGTTCGGAAAAGTTTGTTAGGGTGAAACTCAATAAAACCCTAATTTCATCATTTTTTAATATAATTATTCAAAGAAAATTAATACAAATGATAAAAATTCCAAATAAGTTTGAATAAACAACTTGTGATTTTGGTTTTAGGTTTGAAAAATGAGGCTTTCATCACAAGATGAATTAAAACCTACTTGGTTTTGATTTTCCAAAATGGATATTTATTTTTAAAAGGTTTAAAAACAAATAAAATACATTTATTCAAAAAAATATTAATTATATTAAATAAATAATGTAAATCTAATTTTTTCGGGGAATAAAATATGTCAAGATTTTTGTGATTTTTTGCAAAAATAACCAATCAAAAATAATTAAAATTGAAGGAGTTATTAATTTTCCAATTAATTAATAAAACATGAAAATATTGGAAAAAAATAGCAAAATGTGAGAAAACACAAAATGGTCTGGGGGGGTTTGAACCCACGACCTCAAGGTTATAGGGTGCGCGCCTTACCACTGGGGTGGTGATAGAACCGTTGATTGAAACAAACCAACAAATACACAAGGCTTGCCTTGTGTCCTAGGCCTGGTCAAGGCAAGGCAAGGCAAGTTTTCGATGAGAAACGTGAAGGCCATAACTTTCTCATTTATCCATGGTTGGGGACAAAATTTATATGCATCTGGCTTAGAATTTCACAAGGAATCCAATGGTGGTGGTATTTTTTCCAGATCATGCTCCCTCCTCAAAATCTGATAGTTGTTTTGAAATATACCATATTTTGCATCTTCTATGCCATCTCTTGGTACAAGCATGAATTACATGATAAATTAGGACAAACATGTAGAAGAGATGCATGATCAGTGGACTTCAAAGCAATGGATATTTTGGAATGTTCAAGTCATGATGTTTACCTTTTTTTGAGCTTTTGGAGTTTTTTGTGCAATCTGCCAAGTTTCTTGTTCCATAAATGGTTTGATGCTTTGGGCACTCTCAAATGATCCCTTAGAAGCTTTTAGGATGATTGGAATCAGCTAGAACCTGCAAAAACAAAAACTGGCCCTTTCTTGCAAAAGGGGTTTAAATGGCCAAAATAACAACTCCCTCAAATGGTGTTCCAAATGTTGGGAGCCATTTGGGACAGTTCAATGATGATATTTGGAGTGTGTTTGACGTTTTATCTGGTTTGGAAAGTGACTGAATCAAGACATGGCTTGAAAAATGCAAAAAAAAAACCTATTTTGAGGTTTTGAGAGGTGACTTTGAGTTTTAAGGATTACAGGTCACTTGTGTGAGTTTGGACAGCTTAGATATGACATATTGGATATGTTTGGATCATGAGATGTGGTGGAATTTCTCCCTAACTCAAAAAATCAGAGTTACCTTGCTAAAGAAGGCATTTTAGCCAAGAGAAAGATATTTTGAGGAAAGCAAGTGTTGTAGTGCTTTGGTGTACTCAAACTGAGCACAAATGAGCTCTATTTATAGTATAGCAAGTTTGTTTTGCAAGCAATAGTGAATGGCAACTGCTGCAGAGGTTTGGCCAATGGTTGCACTTTGGAATCTCAAGTCTCCTCTAGCCATTAACTAGAGGTTAGAGCACAGATATGTGGTTCCCTAGTTGTTGGATCATTCTTGACTGAATTCAGTTGCAAATGTGTCAGTCTGTGCCACCTTGGTGCATCCATTAAATGCTCCAATCCAAAATTGGAGTCTTGTCCCTCTTTTAGGGGTTTCTTGGTTTGGTATGCTATTTCTTGTTCCAAAGACTTTGGAGGCTTGGATCAGTGTTTGTTCCCTTTAGATTTGATCCTCAGATGTGTCCAAAGTGATGACAAGGCTTGGAATTATCTGATTTTTCCAAATCGAGCAAAAGTGCAAAATTCTGCCTAGCCTTGGCAGTTTTCAGCAAGGCATATTGCCATTGTCATATCTCATGGCTCAAGTGGAATTTGATAGAGTTCTTGGCCATTTTGGAAAACCCTCATATGATACAATAACTGTTTGATCATAATTGGTTTTGATACTTTTTGGATCCAAGTGAAAAATGCCCCTACATTTGGAAAAAAGTGAAGGCAGATTCTGACTTAGTGAAAATTTCACTAAGTGTTGGAAAAAGTGGCATTTCATGTTTTCGGCCACTTTGATCATTCCATAACTCAAAATCCATAATGAATTGGAATGAGGTGTAGTTGAAGCTTTTGTAGAGGGCCATAAGGGCTACAAATCCAGCTTTGGATGGGAAAAAATGGCCTTGTGGTTTAGGAGTTATGGTCCTCCAAAGTTGGTACCCTAGCCACTTTGTTCCATAACTTAGAAAAATTTCTAAGTTTTTATGGTTACCCCTTTTACAAGTTATCCCACTTTTCTTGATTTTTCTTGATGAATGATGATTTAAATCACACATCAACATCATTTTAGGGTTAAAAAACCATAATTGTGAAAAATCCCAAAAAGTCAAAGTTTGACTTTTGTGCACAGCTGACTTTTTGTCAGATGAACTCCAAACTGTGCGATCCTCTATGAAATCAAGTCCTTGACCTAAATCAAACTTGATGGATTAATTTCATAGGTGTTATAGGGTGTATTGAATCATGTCTTAGGGTTTGGGAGCACGTCCTGTCAAAAGTCAAAGGCACGGTTGACTTTTCACGCGAAACCTTAATTTTGGTTCTGATGAATTTGAAACTTGTGGATCAAGCTTCTTGGATCAATCCATTGTTGCAAATGGATAAATGTGGTGTATTAGAGACCCTTAAATCCTCCTTTGAGGTCTTGGCTCATGTTTTGTGCCAAAAGTCAACTTAGGGGTGAATTAGGTCAAGAAACCCTAATTCCTGATTTTTGGTGAATGCATCCCCTGAGGCTAAATTGACTTGATGATTGGATTTATGATGTCCCTTAGAGCATCATAGGTTATGCTTTGAAGCATTGGCCCATGCCTAGAGGAAAATTTCCATCTGGAGGCCCTGGTCGACCAAACCCTAATTTGGTGACATCGGTGATCTTAAGGCTTGATTCACCTAAAAGGGAGAAGCCTTGTGCTTAATCCTTGAAGTGAGAGTCCTTTTGATCCTTTGTGGATGTTTGAGAGGCTAGAAAATTAAAGATCATGTCATTTCTTGATTGATCCTTTGTCTAAGAGCTCAGATAGGGCTTGAAACCCTAATCTTTGATAGTAGTGAATGCTCACCCATCTTTGGGGAGACTGATGAGGTATGATGGTTTACCCATATTGTGATGATGATTTCCCAATGATGGGAAATCTTAGTGGTCAAAATTTGGGGTATGACATTTACTTGTTAAACTTTTTATGCTTTTAAAATAAAGATGGCAATTTCTTTTGACTGCTGAACATCGAAAGAACATTGATCGCTTGGCAGAAGTAATCGAACTTCAAAGTGCAGAATCAAAGTACTCCTTATAAACCAGTGTGCCTAAACGAAGGATTAGTTATGTCAGATGCGAATACTCCATCTGACATCCTCGGCCGAGTTCTCATCTCCTAAGCCCGACCAACGGTTGTTCCCCCGCAGAGACTACTTCTCCTAAGCAAGGCAGAATTCCTATCTTGAACCAGCGATACTTTTTATCCCCTGCAGTGGCCGAGTATCCAGTCATGTTCATCTATTAGTCTGTATGTCGTGTCAGTTTTGTCAGCATATACATATATGCATCATGCATTATTGATTTACATTCGCATTCATATTGCATCACTGTCACTCTAGTCGGTCTTATCCCCTAGTGATAAAAGTTCTCTTAATCGAGTTGTCAGTTCTTTCCTCGTCAGGAGGTAAATCATCTAAGCAATTTCTCTCTAGTAGAGACGTTCTTCGACCACTTTGATAACTTGAACCTCTGAGAAGACCAGATAAACTTTCAAAAAATATCACTCTTTGCCATTGAAGATGATATCTTCGCTTTCCCGGATTAAGGAAAATCCCCATAGAAAGCCTCACAACTAAAGACTTTCAGCAACACATTGATTTTGCTCTCTGGAGAGTCGATGTTAATAAGGTCATTGGCACCTCAAAATTGGATCATATCATATGGCATTTCTCCAAGAAGATCCCGAGAAAATTATGATGTAAATACCCAAGCTGGAAGCAGTCTCTCAAGAGACTCGTTTTCCCCGGTAGATTCAACAAATGGCATCTCTAATAGAGAATTTTGAACCCCTCTACCATTCAGACAGATGGGTTCCCCAGCAAGTCTGACATCAAAATTTTTTCCATCAAATGGCATCTCCCCAGGAAAATTCGGCGAGAAGTTTGAGGAAAACCGCTACGAACAGTGTCCCTTGTCAAGAAAGTTTATTGACAAAAAAAACTGAGACCAGTTCCTTGGTAGGAAACCAGGATCGAGGGGAAGTTTACATCAGAAACTGAGACCAGTTCCTCGGTAGGAAACCAGGATCGAGGGGAAGTTTACAAAAGAAACTGAGACCAGTTCCTTGGTAGGAAACCAGGATCGAGGGGAAGTTTACATCAGAAACTGAGACCAGTTCCTTGGTAGGAAACCAGGATCGAGGGGATGTTTACATCAGAAACTAAGACTAGTTCCTTGGTAGGAAACCAGGATCGAGGGGAAGTTTTACCTTTTCTAAGCATCATCGCTTAGCAAAAGAAGAAGGATGCGTGAACTACCATTCTTAACCACCATCAAAATTTCGGGTATTCCGATATTAATCCTCTTGCACCCTGAATGTCTGAATAGCTTCGCCATTCACACCTTCTGGTCTAAGAAGATTAAATATGGGCATTTGTCATACCCCAAATTTTGACCACTAAGATTTCTCATCACTGGGTAAATCATCATCACAATATGGATGAACCATTAGTCTCCCCAAAGATGGGTGAGCATTCACTACAATTAGAATTAGGGTTTCAAGCCCTCTCTGAGCTTTAGGCAAAGGATCAATCAAGGAATGACATGATCTTCAACTTGTCTATACCTCTCAAACATCCCCAATGGATCAAGAGGACTCCCACATCAAGGATCAAGCACAAGGCTGCAACCTTCTGAGTGGATTAAGCCTCAAGATCGCCAGTGTCACCAAATTAGGGTTTGGTCGACCAGGGCCTCCAGATGGAAATTTTCCTCTGGGCATGAGCCAATGCTTCAAAGCATAACCTATTAGGCTCCATGGAACATCATGAACCCAATCATCAAGTCAATTTAGCCTCAGGGGATGCATTCACCAAAAATCAGGAATTAGGGTTTCTTGACCTAATTCACCCCTAAGTTGACTTTTGGGGCAAAGCATGAGCCAAGACCTCAAGACATGATTTGAGGGTCTCTAATAAACCACATTGATCCATTTGTAACAATGGATTGATCCATGAAGCTTGATCAACAAGTTTCAAGTTCATCAGAACCACAATTAGGGTTTTGAGGAAAAAGTCAACTGTATCTTTGACTTTTGACCAAGACATGCTCCCAAACCCTAGGACATGATTCAATACACCCTAAAACACCTATGAAATCAATCCATCAAGTTTGATTTAGGTCAAGGACTTGATTTCATAGAGGATCGCACAGTTTGGAATTCATCTGACAAAAAGTTAATTGTGCACAAAAGTCAACTTTGACTTTTTGAGATTTTTCATAATTATGGTTCCTTAAACCTAAAATGATGTTAATGTGTGGTTGGAATCATGATTCATCAAGAAAAATCAAGAAAAGTGGGATAACTTGTAAAAGGGGTAACCATAAAAACTTAGAAATTTTTTTAAGTTATGGAACAAAGTGGCTAGGGTACCAACTTTGGAGGATTATAACTCCTAAACCACAAGGCCATTTTCCCCCATTCAAAGCTGGATTTGTAGCCCTCATGGCCCTCTATAAAAGCTTCAACTACACCTCATTCCAATTCAACATGGATTTTGAATTGTGGAATGATTAAAATCACAAAAAGTGAAAATATCACTTTTTTCCAACACTTAGTGAAATTTTCACTAAGTCAGAATCTGCCTTACTTTTTTCCAAATGTAGGGGCATTTTTCACTTGGATCCAAAAAGTATCAAAATCAATTATGATCAAACAGTTGTTGTATCATATGAGTGCTTTCAAAAATGGGCATGAACTCCATCAAAGTTCACTTGTGACATGAGATATGACAATGCCAACATGCCTTGCTGCAAACTGTCATGGTGTAGTGCGAATTTTTGGACATGGTTGCGAAGCACTATCGCTTTTGGGGTACTACAGTTTGATTCATTTTTTATCCTATTGAAGCTGATGAAGGAAGGGAAATAGATGTCTCCAATTAACCCTGCTTGCATACTGAGTTTAAACAGATGACTGTTGGTTTACAGATGCTATTGAGATTGGGGGTCTCTCCTAAGTTATTTTGTTAAAATAGTGCCTGGGCAATTGGTGGGAGTTTAAGACTGATGCTTTTTTTATTAATATGTGAAGGTATGGGATTTGGGACTTTGGATTAGTGTGCTCGCTAAGATTTTTCTTTCAATCTTATGCCTACATATTCCCGTTTATTGAAACAGGGAAATCAGAGCGATCGTAGTTCCTCCTATTCTATGGGAGGAAATGGTGTTTTGGTGTCTTGTTCAAAGCCCAAGACGTGAACCTGAAAAGGTGGTTTATATCTTGTTCAAAGGCCAAGATGTGAAGCTAAAAAAGTGTTGTCTTTAGAGAGAATTTGTCATCTCTAAAGGGGTCTGTTTGTCACAACTGTTGGGTGACTGACTATAAAGGAGGCTAAAAGGATAGTATCTCGTACAAGAGAGTGCTTTATACTCAACAAGAGAGTGATTTGTATCTCGTACGAAGCCCGAGATGGAGGCTAAAAGGATTACTGTTTCAGTTGAGTGACAGGTCCAGTAGGTGGGTTAAAAGAGAAAATCGGTTCTTATAAAGAGACTGATTAAAGGTAAGGCTATGCTTTGGGATTGATCAGAGGATCGGGGTTATTTCCTGTTCTTTAAGGAAATGGGGAATCCAGAGGGTATTGGAGACTGTCCGAGCATACTGGTGTTTTTCCCTACTTGAGAATGCCTTAGAGACTTAAGGAGATTAGGCTATCCAAGTCTAGAGTTTTATCTTTTGTACTATGCTTAAAGAAACAGTAGTAGTACGTTCATGGTAGAAAGATCTAGACTCTTTGAAAGACTATTCTATTAAGATGACTAATTTATGTTCCTATACCTCTAGGAGGTCGTCGGGACAATTTGTACGAAGCCCAGGAGGAGGCTGGAAACTTTTAAGAACCCGAGGGACAATTTGTACGAAGCCCAAGAGGAGGCTCTCTTCCCGAAGGAAGAATCCTTATACGAATCCTAAGAGGAGACTGTGAATACTTCTAAGAAGCCGTAGGGTCCTTGTACAATGCCCAAGAGGAGGCAGGGATGCTTTTAGGAAGCCTGTGGGTCCCCAAACCCCGAGAAATTTAAGACTGGCTATTCACAGAGAATAGATCAAGCCAGGAAAGTCCGAGAATTTGGAAGAAACTGAAGAGATGCCATTCACGGAGAAAAGATCATCTATGCGGAGTAGAGTTTCTTTGATAATGTCTAAGGGTGACAGTCTATGAAAGGGTTCACCGAGAATGCTGCTTTTCACGTCTCCATATTGTTTAGCCCCAAGAGGAGGGAAGACTGTGTCTGGTAATCCTATGGGGGATCTAATTTTGTCTATTTAAGAGTGACCAACAGGGCTTAGTGCTAGACGTAGTTGCCGGGGAAACTCTAAATATCTATACTAGTATTACACAGTTGATATGAGTTTATGAAAGAAGACTTACAATGAAACAGCCCCACAATACAGTTATATGTATATGAAAGCGGATAAAGAAAGCATATAAACACTTACTCGGTTGTAGAGCTTCCATGCTGTTTGGTTAGTTGTTCAACAAAGAAAGATTGAAAACAACAGTATATTCAAAATTAAAGGAGAAAGTATTTTGAAAAGATGTTGGGGCTTACAACTCAAGGAGAGGCCCAAGGTTTATCAGTGATTGCACTGTCGTTTTGTACAGAGGGACTTATACAAGTGACTGAAGCCCAAGAAATTTTCTGTACAAGTGGATGGGTCTTACACTCTCTCAAGAGGCCCAAAAGATTTATTTTTGTACAAGTGGTGGGGCTTACAGCTCAAGGAGAGGCCCAAGGTCATTTGTTTGAAAATGGCGATCGCACCGAGATTTTTGAAAACGCGGTGGGTCTAATACAATGCATTGAGGTCCAAAATGGTTTGGTTTTCAAAGGGGGTTGGGTCTTACATTCTAATAGAGGCCCAAAAGATTTTGAATGGGTCTTATAGCTCGAGGAGAGGCCCAAGGTTTATTTTTCAACGGACGATGATCGCGTTGAACTTTTTGAAATACAACGGGACTTATACAATAAGTGAGGTCCAAAATAGGTTTGTATTTACAAAGGATTGAGTCTTACACTCTATTAGAGGCCCAAAAGTGTTTGAAATTGTTTGATGAGGGTTGAATTAATCAAAAGCCTAATTTGTTTCCAAAATATATTTTAATTGAACAAAAAATTCAATTAAAATGATCAAAATTGTTTAACATGTGGAAAACAAATTGTGATCTTAGATTAATGTTTCAAAAATCATGTTTTTACCTACAAAATGATTAGAAATCATAAAAATTTGCAAAATCAAGAAAGAAAAAATATTTTAAATGTCAAAAACAATTAAAATATTAATTCTTGGCAGAAATATCAATTATATGAAATAAATAATATTTTTGGGATTTTTTGGTAAAATAAAATATTTTAACATTTTTGTGAATTATTAAAAAAAGAATTAACTCAAAATCATTAAAACTCAGAGAGAAATTAATTTTTGAATCAATTAAATAAAATCACAAAATTCAAATATTCAAATATTTGAAAAAGGGCGCCAAGAACATGGCAAGAACACGCGCCCTTCCTCTGTTTCTGCAGATTTACATTTTTTATCCAATCTCACTGAATACTTGATTATATCATGCAATCTATATATCAATCTACTCGTTTCAACCTCACGATCATGTCTATGGCCTTTAATTTCATTTATTTTAAGCATGGAATAAGAAATCAAAGAGAAACCTCAAGAACCCTAAATTCTGCATGAAGGTTCAGAAATTCCATACGCGATTCAAACAATGCAATTGATTGAGGGAAAACACTCAATGCATGATTATGAACATATGGCCAAATTATTGTGCAGCAAAAAATGCATGGATCATAGAGTTAGAAGAGCTCATGCTTACCACTTGCAGCTGGTGATCGTGTTTTGTGTTAGGGGTGTTACAGCTTGGTTCCAAGGTTATGGACAGCTTCCCTAGGTTCTATAGAGTGTGTCTAGATACTTGGAATGGATTGAAATGATCTGGAACTTGAGATGGTACCCCAACTACAAATCTGTCAAAGACTTGAGCAATTGGCTGGTGATTTTGTGATTTTGGTATTCCAGATGTTATGTGAGTGTTTGGATCACTTCTATATGATGTTTATGAGGTGTGTGTGTGATTGGTTTGATTGGAATTGCTCTCAAACTCAAAACCCGATAGTGACTTGCTTTGGAAGGCAAAATTGGAGTGAAGAAGGAGATTTTGAGGAAAGCAACTGTTTGATGGTTTTGGTATACTCAAACTGAGCACAAATGAGCTTTATTTATAGTAGAGCAAGTTTGTTTTGGGATCAATAGTGAATGGCAACTGCAGCAGTGGTTTGGTCAATGGTTCCACTTTGGAATCCAAGTCTCCTCTAGCCATTGACTAGAGGTTAAGGCACAGGGCTGTGGTTCCCTTGGTCTTGGATAAGTCTTGACTGAATTCAGTTGCAAATGGCTCAGTCCATGCCACCTTGGTGTATGCATTGAATGCTCCAATCCAAAATTGGAGTCTTTCCCCTCTTTTAGGAAATTCTAGGTTTGGCATGCTACTTCTTGTTCCAAGAACTTTGGAGGCTTGGCTCAGTGTTTGTACCCTTTAGATTTGATCCTCAGATGAGTCCAAAGTGATGACAAGGCTTGGAATTATTTGATTTTTCCAAATCGAGCAAAAATTCAAAATTCTGCCTAGCCTTGGCAGTTTTCAGCAAGGCATATTGCCATTGTCATATCTCTTGGCCCAAGTGGAATTTGGTGATGTTCTTGGCCATTTTGGAAAACCCTCATATGATACAACAACTTTTTGATCATATTTGGTTTTGATACCTTTTGGATCCAAGTGAAAAATCCCCCTACATTTGGAAAAAAGTGAAGGCAGATTCTAACTTAGTGAAAATTTCACTAAGTGTAGGAAAAAAGTGACATTTTCATTTTTTGTGATTTTGATTATTCCATAACTCAAAATCCATGAGGAATTTGGAGGGAGGTCAGTTTTAAGCTTTTGTAGAGGGTAATGAGATCTATCAATCAAGCTTTGGATGGGGAAAAATGGCTTTGTGGTTTAGGAGTTATGATCCTCCAAAGTTGGTACCCTTGTCACTTTGTTCATAACTTAGAAAATTTTCTAAGTTTTTATGGTTACCCCTTTTACAAGTTATCCCACTTTTCTTGATTTTTCTTGATGAATGATGATTCAAATCATACATTAACATCATTTTAGGGTTAAAAAACCATTTTTGTGAAAAATCTCAAAAAGTCAAAGTTAACTTTTGTGCACAGTTGACTTTTTATCAGATGAATTCCAAACTTTGCGATCCTTTAGGAAATCATGTCCTTGACCTAAATCAAACTTGATTGACATGTTCCATGGGTGTTATAGGGTATATTTAACTATGTCCTAGGGTTTGGGAGCATGTCCTGGTCAAAAGTCAAAGATACAGTTGATTTTTCTCGCGAAACCCTAACTGTGGTACTGATGAAATTGAGACTTGTTGCTCAAGCTTCCTGGATCAATCCATTGTTACAAATGGATCAATGTGGTATGTTGGAGACCCTCAAATCCTCTCTTGAGGTCTTGGCTCATGATTTGTCCCAAAAGTCAACTTAGGGGTGAATTAGGTCAAGAAACCCTAATTCCTGATTTTTGATGAATGCTTCCCCTAAGGCTAAATTGACTTGATGCTTGGGCCCATGAGGTTCCTTGGAGTACTTGAAATTATGCTTTGAAGCATTGGCTAATGCCCAGAGGAAAATTTTCATCTGGAGGCCCTGGTCAACCCAACCCTAATTTGGTGTCACTGGCGATCTTGAGGCTTGATTCACTTGGAAGGGAGCAACCTTGTTCTTAATCCTTGAAGAGGGAGTCCTCTAGATCCCTTGTGGATATTTGAGAGGCTAGAAAAGTTGAATATCATGTCATTTCTTGATTGATCCTTTGTCTAAAAGCTCTGAGAGGGCTGGAAACCCTAAATTTGATTATAGTGGATACTCACCCATCTTTGGGGAGACTGATGAGTGTCATACCCCAAATTTTGACCACTAAGATTTCCCATCATTGTGCAAATCATCATCACAATATGGATGGGCCATCATACTTCATCAGTCTCCCCAAAGATGGGTGAGCATCCACTACAATCAAGAATTAGGGTTTCAAGCCCTCTCAGAGTTCTTAGACAAAGGATCAATCAAGGAATGACATGATCTTCAACTTGCCTAACCTCTCAAACATCCACAATGGATCAAAAGGACTCCCACTTCAAGGATCAAGCACAAGGCTGCTCCCTTCTAGGTGGATAAAGTCTCATGATCGACAGTGTCACCAAATTAGGGTTTTGGTCGACCAGGGCCTCCAGATGGAAATTTTTCATCTGGGCACAAGCCAATGATCCAAAAACTAACCTAATATACTCCATGGAACCTCATGGACCAATTCATCAAGTCAATTTTGCCTCAGGGGATGCATTCATCAAAAATCAGGAATTAGGGTTTCTTGACCTAATTCACCCCTAAGTTGACTTTTAGGGCAAATCATGAGCCAAGACCTCAAGAGAGGGTTTGAGGGTCTCTAATGAACTATATTGATCCATTTGCAACAATGGATTAATCCAAGAAGCTTGAGCAACAAGTCTCAATTTCATCTGCACCACAATTAGGGTTTCGCGAGGAAAGTCAACTGTAACTTTGACTTTTGACCAGGACATGCTCCCAAAACCTAGGACATGCCCCAATATACCCTATGATTCCCATGGAACATATCCATCAAGTTTGATTTAGGTCAAGGACATGATTTCCTGAAGAATTGCACAATTTGGAATTCATCTGATAAAAAGTCAACTGTGCACAAAAGTCAACTTTGACTTTTTGAGATTTTTCACCAAAATGGATTTTTAACCCTAAAATGATGTTAATGTATGATTTGAATCATCATTCATCAAGAAAAATCAAAGAATGTTGGATAACTTGTAAAAGGGGTAACCATAAAACTTAGAAATTTTTCTAAGTTATGGAAAAAGTACCACTAATACACTAACTTTGGAGGATCATAACTCCTAAACCACATGGCCATTTTTTCTCATACAAAAATGGATTTGTAGCCCTCATTACCCTCTACAAAAACTTCAACTAGACCTAAGTCCAATTCATTAAGGATTTTGAGTTATGGAGTGATCAAAATCAAGAAATCACACTTTGTTCCAACACTTAGTGAAAATTTTACTAAGTCAGATTTTGCTTCACTTTTTGCCAAATGTAGAGGGATTTTTCACTTGGAATCAGAAGAGATCAAAACCAAACTTGTTCAAACAGTTGTTGTATCATGTAAGGGCTTTCCAAAATGGCCAAGAACATTGCCAAATTCACTTTACACCATGAGATATGACATTGTCAAGTTGCCTTGCTGAAATCTGTCAAAGGCAAGGCAGATTTTGCATTTTGGCTCGATTTGCCAAAATTAGCCAAATTCAAATGCTCCTATCCACTTGGGCACCTCAGAGGATTGAATCTAAAGGGGACAATCACTGAGCCAAGCCTCCAAAGTCCATGGAACAAGAAATAGCATGTTGAACCTAGAATGGCCAAGATAGGGACAAGACTCCAAATTTGGATTGGAGCATTCAATGGAAGCATCAAGGTGGCATGGACTGAGCCATTCTCATCTGAAATCAGTCAAGACTTATCCAAGACCAAGGGAACCAAAGCTCTGTGCCCTAACCTCTAGTCAATGGCTAGAGGAGACTTGGATTTTCATTTGCCAACATTGGCCAAACCTACTTACCAGCTGCCATTCACTATTCCTTGCAAAACAAACTTGCTCTACTATAAATAGAGCTCAATTGTGATCAGTTTGAGTACACCAAAGCCATCAAACAGATGCTTTCCTCAAAATCTCTTCTTTCACACCAATTTTGCCTTCTAAGGCAAGTCACTATCGGGTTTTGAGTTTGAGAGCAATTCCAATCAAACCAATCACTCACACACCTCACATACATCACATATGAGCTGATCAAACACTTAGATCACTTCTGAAACACCAATTTCACAAAACCACCAGCTGGTTGCTCAAATTTTCAACCAAGTTGCAGCTGAGGTACCACAAATTGATCCAGCCAATTTCAATCAAGTCCAACCATTCAAACACACTCCATAGAGTGTAGGGAAACTGTTCAGATCATCACCACTCATCTGTAACACCTCCAAATCAAAAATCACATTGCACTTGCTGTCACGGCCTAGAGGTAAGCACATACTTGGTCATCTCTCAATCTATGCATATTTCCTCGCACAATAATTTGGCCATATGTTCATAATCATACATGGAATGTTTTCCCTCAATTAATTGCATTGTTTGAATCGTGTATCAACAATCCTAGCCTTCATGCAGAAATTAGGGTTCTTGAGGTTTCTTCGTGATTTCATGTTTTATGTTTAATTTAAATGAAATTAAGTGTTATAGACATGATCGTGAGGTTGAGACGAGCATAATGATATGTGGATTGCATTATATGATTACGTATTCAGTGAGATTGGATGGAAAATGCAAATCAGCCAAACCCAGAACACGCACGTGTTCTTGGTGTGTTATTGGCGCCATTTTTTGAATAATTCAAATATTTGAATTTTGTGATTTTGTTTAATTGATTCAAAAATTAATTTCTCTCTGAGTTTTAATGATTTTGAGTTGATTCTTTTTTTAATAATTCACAAAAATGTTAAAATATTTTATTTTCCCAAAAAATCCCAAAAATATTATTTATTTCATATAATTGATATTTTTCCAAAGAATTAATATTTTAATTGTTTTTGACATATTAAATATTTTTTCTACATTGATTTTGCAACTTTTAATGCTTTCTAATTATTTTGTAGGTCAATACTTAATTTTTGAAGCATTAATCCAAAATCACAATTTGTTTTTCACATGTTAAACAATTTTGATCATTTTAATTGAATTTTTATTCAATTAAATACATTTTTTAAAACAAATTAGGGTTTTTGGATTAATTCAACCCTCATAAATCATTTTCAAAACACTTTGGGCCTCTAATAGAGTGTAAGACCCAATCCTTTCTTGACCAAAACATTTTTGGGCCTCAGTGTATTGTATAAGTCCCGATACCGTCAAAAATAAACGGCGCGATCGTCGTCTATTCAAAATAACCCTTGGGCCTCTCCTTGAGCTATAAGACCCATTCAAAACATTTTGGGCCTATAATAGAGTGTAAGACCCAATCCCCTTTTAACCAAAATATTTTTGGGCCTCACTTATTGTATAAGTCCCTCAGCGTTAAAAGAAAACCTTGGTGCGATCGCCATTTCAAACGGAAAAATCATCTGGGCCTACCCTCGTGTTATAAGCCCCACTCTTTTCCTAAAACTCACTTGGGCCTCTTGAAAGAGTGTAAGACCCATCCCTTTGTACAGAAAACATATTGGGCCTCAGTCACTTGTATAAGTCCCTCTGTACAAATAACAGTGCAATCACTAATAAAACCTTGGGCCTCTCCTTGAGCTGTAAGCCCCAAATCTTTTTATTTCAAAGCACTTTCTCCTTTGATTTTGAATATATTGTTGTTTTCAATCTTTCTTTGTTGAACAACTAACCAAACAGCATGGAAGCTCTACAACCGAGTAAGTGTTTACACGCTTTCATTTACCGTTTTCATATACATATAACTGTATTGTGGGGTTGTTTCACTGTAAATCTTCTTTCATAAACTCATATCAACTGTTTAATAATAGTATAGATATTTAGAGTTTCCCCGGCAACTACGTCTAGAACTAGGTGACGCCGTTTCGTTTATTCGTAGAAATAGACAACTAGATCCCCAATAGGATCACCAGATACAGTCTTCTCTTCGGTTGTCCTCATTAGGAATTGTCAAGAAACTCTACTCCCAGAGATGAATGTATTCTCCGTGAATGGCATCTTTGAGTTTCTTCCAAATTCTCGAACTTTTCTGACTTTGATCTATTCTCGGTGAATAGCATTGCCTTGAATTTCTCGGGGTTTGGGGACCCACGGGCTTCTTAAAAGCATCGGCCTCCTCTTAGGCATCGTACAAGGACCCACAGGCTTCCTAAAAGCAACCCCGCCTCCTCTTGGGCTTAGTACAAGGACCCTACGGCTTCTTAGAAGTATTCACAGCCTCCTCTTAGGCTTCGTATAAATGATCTCTTCCTCCGGGAATGATAGCCTTCTCTTGGGCTTAATACAAGGACCTGTGGGCTTCTTAAAAGATTCCAGCCTCCTCTTGGGCTTTGTACAAATTGTCCCGACGACCTCCTAGAGGTATAGGAACAGAACCTAGTCATCTTCATAGAACAGTCCTTTCAAAGAGTCTACTACAGTTTCTCAAAACATAATCTAAAAGATGAAACTCGAGACACGGACAGCCTAACTTCCTTGAGTCTCAAAGACATTCTCAAGTGACCCCTTCGTTAAATAGGAAGGAAACCTGCAGACTCAGATAGTCTCAATATCCTTTGGATTTCCCGCTTCCTTAAAGAACATGAATAACCCGGATCCTTGAATCAAATCCCTGAGTACAGTGTTGCTCATATAAGAACTGATTTTCTCTTTCAAAATTAGTATACCGGACCTGTCGCCATAGCCTCCTCTCAGGCTTTGTATAATGATCCTTCTCCAGTGAAGTTAGCCTCCTCTTGGGCTTTGTACAATGATTCTCCCTAGCGGAGCCAAACAACGTTTAGCCTCTCTCTCGGGCTTTGTACGAGACACATAAGAGACTCCCTCGTTGAGTCAATCACCCCTTTCGCCTCTATCTCGGGCTTTATACGAGATACCAAAAGGTTCTTATTGAGCCAAATAAACAACAGCCTCCTTCTCGGGCTTTGTACGAGATACAAAAAACTCTCTTGTTGAGTCAAATAGCCTCCATCTCGGGCTTTATACGAGATACCAAAAGATTCCATCGTTGAGTCAAAACCTTTTAGCCTCTCTCTCGGGCTTTGTACGAGACACATAATAGCCTCCTCTTAGGCTTTGTATAAGAAAACCACTGGTTAATCCAATTAACCTTTTAGCATCAAAGTTGTTCCTCGTTCACAGTACACAAACATCGACAACACTTCACTTTCATCTAATTACTGTAAGCGGCAAGCCTCTGGATCATCTATATCCATGCCACTGTCTCTCTTTTAGCATGAGAAATTCCTAAGGAAAGATAGCATTGCTCTACACTGAGTTAAAGTCTTCTCCTTCAGGATAAAAATCTCCCATAAAGGAAATTATGGCATTGCCAGATTCACATATCCCGGTTAAAGCAATTCTCCTTTATAAACAGTTGTGACATACAACCCCCTCTTTAGAGATGGCAAATTCTCTCTAAAGTCAAACCCTTTCAGCTTCACATCTTGGGCTTTGAACAAGATACAATTGGACTCTTTAGCTTCACATCTTGGGCTTTGAACAAGATACAAAGCACCTTTCGCTTCACGTCTTGGGCTTTGAACAAGACACCAAAAACAACCATTTCCTCCCATAGAATAGGAGGAACTACGAACGCTCTGATTTCCTTGTTTCGGTAAACAGGAATACGTAGGCATAAGATCGAAAGAAAAGATCTTAGCGAGCACAATCAACAAAAAAAAACAAATCCCATATCTCCATCAATCAAAAGCAGTAATTCAAAAGCATCAGTCCTAACATCTTAATCCTTGTTCCCCGCCAGAAACCTTCTGTCTACATAAAAAGGAAAGAAAACGGTATTGGCGAAAATACAAATAACCAGTACAAATGCCCCCCCACATTGATAACATCCGTAACCTAACAGACCGCTGTTTAAACTCAGTATGCAAAGCAGGGTTAATTGGAGACATCTATTTCCCTTCCTTCATCAGCTTTAATAGGATAAAAAATGAATCGACCTATAGTTTTAAGCTCGACCGCAGAGAGCGACCAGTGCTTAAGAACCGCGTCCAAAATTGCTCGCTACAGAAAAAATGGCGCCCACCGTGGGGCCTAATTCTGATTTCCTTTTTCACCTCTTGTGTGAATACCACAGATTGGGGCTTCCGCCGGGGAACCCAATTTCTGTCAGGAACTTAGGAATCATAGCTTTAAAGGTCTAGGATGATTAGGACAAATATATATACTGCTTTTCCTAATTGCTATACATGTTTATTTTTCCGCTAATGGGAATGCGGATGATGCCGTATGTGGAAAGAATGAGTATACACCTAAGATAAGTGATAGCGACGGGGTCGACCATCAACCTCAGTGGAGGCTGACCAACACAACCCATTCTCTCACCTAGACAATGGGTCGGTTGTTAATTCTGAGAAGCTGGGAAGCCAAACCCTTTCGTAGTGCGGAAACTATCGGAAATAGTTGTTACGCGATACTACCCTCATTTGAGACTGGTGATCTATTCTCGGTGAATGGCACTTACTCTAAGATTGCTCTACAACTCGCTGGCGATCCGCTTGTTGTTTTGCTTTCCTGGGAGGAGCTAATGATAATGAGTACAGGTACAAAAATCACCCTAGTATAAACCTTTGGGGATGGGTAGAGCCTTGACTTCATGACAACGACCCTTTGACCCCATGTTTTTTCTATGTTTTTGTGTGCTGCATTCTAGCATTCATGTAAAAAACATTAAAACATTCAAAAAATTCTTCTCTTCTAATCTCTCTGTTTTTTTTCAAAATAAACTAAGACTGTGATTGCAAATATCAGAGAAAAGGATTGCACTAATGGATTTCAGTAGAAGGAGAACTCACCAGTATACCTTCAAGGTTCCAAAACTAGAGGATTTGAGAAGGTTAGCGAGGATGATCACTAACCCAGAGGCTTTCAGAGCCAAGCACGGAGGTTTGCTACCACTATGAAGAGTCCATGTGATTGAGGGAATCATGGATGCACTAATCCAGTTCTATGATCCGGTCTATCACTGTTTCACATTTCCGGATTACCAGCTTGCACCAACGCTGGAGGAGTATTCTCACCTGATCGATCTACACATTACAGATCGAGCTCCATTTTCTAGACTGGAAGAAATTCCAAAGAATCAGACTATTGCAAGAGCAATTCATTTGGACGAGTCTGAAGTTAGGACTCACCTAACCACTAAGGGTGGCATCCAAGGTTTGCCAGCCCAGTTCTTGACGAAGTAGGCCTTATATTTTGCCAGTATAGGAAACGTGATTGCTTTTGAAAGCATCTTTGTCTTGCTCACCTACGGGTTATTTTTGTTTCCCAACATCAATAACTTCGTCGATATTTACTCCATTAAGGTTTTTCTCATTGGAAATCCTGTGCCGACTTTGCTCGCAGATGCATATCATTCTGTACACCTGGGAAATTTGTACAGCGGAGGGGAGATCACATGTTGTGTACCTTTGTTTTACAAATGGTTTATCTCTCACTTGCCCAAGTCTGCTGCTTTTTGGGATTGCAAGAGTGCCTTACGTTGGTCGCAGAAGATCATGTCTCTTACCAACTCTGATATAGATTGGTGTAATAGGATTTATGAGGGAATCATGATCATTGACCGTTGTGGAAACTTCCCCAACATACCCCTTATAGGAACTAAAGGAGGAATCAACTACCATCCGGTATTGGTTCCCTGTCAATTTGGATACCTGATGAGACACATCCCACTGGGTGTTCATTTGGAAGGTCTTTTCTTCAAAGAAGGAGAAAACGACAGAGCACTAAAGATGGAAATAATGCACGCTTGGAAGCATGTTCATAAGAAAGGACGAGAGTCTCTGGGAAAACCAGAATGTGTCTCGGTGGAGCCTTACCTCCATTGGGTACAAACTAGAGCTCTCAAGCTAAAGATGCTTTATCCTCGTTACGGAATTCTTCCGCCGAGGGAATCTGTCATGTACTTCATGACGGAAACTGAAAAGCTTCAGGTTACTCTCAACAAAATTCAGAAGGAGAGAAGGTCTTGGAAGAACAAGTACCGCACCCTCGACATAGAGTGCATCAAAATACAACAATTACTGAAGGAAAAAGATGCTCTGATTGAAATTTTGGAGCAACATGATGTAGATAATCAAGATGACCAAAGGAATTTGCTCGCTCCTTTCACTTGGCAAAGGAATGACAACCCGACAACGGCCCAAGAGCCCCGGTCAAAGAAAAGGAAGATACCAAAACAGCACCTGATTTCTCTTCAGGGAGGACTCAGGACCCATTAGTTTAGGTTTCTGTTTCTGTACTTTGTAATCTACTGTATTTCCATTTATGTAATCCTTTGAATTTTAATAAAAAGGGGTTTCCCCACCGTTTGATATTTGCAATCTAATTGTTGAAGTTTATTTTGATTAAACCAAAAAAAAATAATTAATATAATCATTGCATTCATCATTCTCACATTGCGTATTTTTCTTCCCTGCGAATCTCATGTTTGTGTCTCGATTCTAGAGTCAAACTGTCTTATTCGTATAATACTCGGGCCAATCGTCAGAAAAGGATGGATGATCTTGAGGAAGAAAATAGAGAGTTGAAAGAAGAGATCGACGCTTTGAGAGAGGATATGAGAAAGCTTCGCAATGACATGCAAGCCATGGCAGAAGCTCAGCTACAAAGAACTGTGATCTCAGAGATCACCTCAACGCCCGTAGTGGAGAGGTATGATCCTAGGTATCAGATACCGAAAGATCGTCCTTGGGGCATGCCTGTTAACTATATCCCGGAAGGATATGTTCCGCCGATCACTGAAGATCAGGGAATTACAACAGAAGCCGCTGGGCCTGAAGGTTACAAACTTCGGGAAAGCGAAGATGCCAGGGGCATGTTGAAGACTCCTGAAGGTTACAAACTTCAGGAAACGCCAAGACTCACTGCCGTAGTCACGTTACCACCCCCTGTGGTGCACACTGTCCCGGAAGGACAGATTCCACCAACACCTTCTGGTAAGAAGGAAACTATGTTTGACAGAATGGATGAATTCCAGGAACAGTTCTTGGAAATGCAGAAGGAACTCCAGGCCATTCGCGGTCAGGATTTATTTGGAAAGGACGCCGCAGATCTCTGCTTGGTCCCAAATGTGAAAGTCCCGCACAAGTTCCAAGTGCCCGACTTTGAAAAATATAAGGGTAACTCTTGCCCTCAAAGCCATCTGGTGATGTACGCTCGGCGGATGTCAGCCCAGACGGAGAATCAGGACCTACTGATTCACTACTTTCAGGATAGTTTAACCGGTGCCGCACTCAAATGGTACATGGGTTTAAACCATGCTACGATCAGCACATTCAGAGATCTTGGTACCACCTTCGTCCAACAATACAAATACAATTTGGACATGGCACCCGACAGAGATCAACTCAGATCGATGTCGCAAAAGGACAAGGAAAGCATTAAGGAGTATGCTCAAAGGTGGCGTGAAATTGCCGCTCAAATTTGTCCACCTCTTGATGAAAAAGAGATGACAAAGATCTTCTTAAAGACCTTAAGCTTATTTTACTATAACCGAATGGTTGCTAGTGCGCCCAGTGATTTCACCGAAATGGTTGGCATGGGTGTACGTCTTGAGGAAGCCGTCCGAGAAGGGCGTTTGGTAAAAGACACTGGATCGACGAGCGGTACTAAAAAATACGGTAGTGCTCTCCCTAAGAAAAAAGAGCAAGATATTGGGAATATCTCTCTCAGAAAGCAAAGACGACGTTATCAGCCGGTAGCAGCTGTAACTCCTGTATCAGCCCTGCGCCTATTCCTACATATCAACCTCAGGTTGCGCAGAGCCAACCTGACCAGCAAAGGACACAACAGCCTCTTCAGCAGGCTCGTCCTCCATATAACAACAACTGTACAACACGGCCGCCAGGATTTGATCCTATACCCATGACGTACGCAGAACTGTTTCCATTACTACTGGCTAAGGGGCACATTCAGACTAAATCTCCTCTTACAGTACCAGAAAATCCGCCTTTTTTGTTTAAGGTGGATCAAACATGCCTTTATCATCAAGGAGGTTCAGGGCATAACATAGAGACTTGTCTCAATTTCAAGTCCGACGTACAAAAGCTTGTTAGGAGCGGGGTCTTATCCTTCAAGGATACGAATCCTAATGTTCTCACGAATCTGCTGCCTTAACACGAGAAGGCTGCAGTTAATTTGATAGAAGGAGAGACTAACGATGTCTATCAAATTTACGATGTACTCTTGTTGAAAACCAATCTGGTTAAGATGCATTGTAGACAGAGTGGATATGGCCATGTGCCACCTCATAATTATCATCAGTGTGATATCTGCTCTAAAGACAATCAAGGATGTTCGGTAGTGCAAGCAGCTCTACAGGAACAAATAGATCTCGGATGGATCCAAGAGCACTGAGTTCGTGGAGTTAACATGGTCTACTCGAATTCTAACGTCATTCAGAACCACGACATCCGTGCAATGAATGTCAACTTGGTGGCGATCCACTTAAGGCAAAGCCAGTATCATAATCTGCCGCAGCACGATTACAGTTCTTGTCTGATTTGCTCGGTAAACAAATAGGGATGCTCTTTCATACAAGAGGCCCTCCAGCGTCAGATGGATCCAAGACTATCATGATAGAAACCCTTATCAGATCAACATGGTTCAGATCTTCGATATTCACGTGATGAATACCAACCTGGTAGAATTACATGCTGAGCAGGTCCGACTCGGATTCTTAATATCACATGACTATCAAAGCTGTAAAGCGGGTTGCGAAAACGATCGAGGTTGTACCCTTGTCCAGGAGGCACTTCAGCACTTGTTAAATCTTTGGTGGATGCCAATCTACATGGATGAAGATACTCAGCAGATTAGTATCAGTAATAGAAACCCCACTCGGCGTCAGAGTCAGGATGTCCGATCAGTGGAAGCTAACCTAGTGAGGTTACATTGTATTCAAAGTGGGCGTGGCCAGGTGCCACCACACAACTATGACAGTCGCGGCGTCTGTTCGGAAAGTAACCAAGGGTGTTACCTGGTGAGAGCAGCTCTTCAGGATCAGGTGGATCGTGGAGAAATTCGCCCATATCCTAGTTCTGGACCCATCAACTGGTCGCCGAACTACCTTGCCGAGCAAGTTGAGGATGTTGTCACGATCTCTGGTCATCACCAGACCAGGGATGTTTTTTCCATTATCCCTCTGCTTGACGAATCGAGAGTTCCCAACCGGGAACGGATCGAGATTACTTATGATGGTCAGAAAAATCAGAAGGCTCCTGTAGTCATCTATCTACCAGGATCACTACCGTATGAATCAGCTAAGGCGATCCCTTACAAATACGGTGCAACAACAATTGAAAATGGAAAGGAAATTCCATTACCCTCCGTCGTGAACATTGCAGACATCAGTCGTATAACACGGAGAGGTCGAATCTTCAACCGAGGAGTTGGAGAACTTAACAAGGAAAAGGAACTTCAGACAGAAGCTCCCGATCCCCCAGTCGGTCAATCCAGTAATCCCGACCTTTCGAAAAATGATGATGAGATGTTGAAGCTCATTCAAAGGAGTGAATACAACATTGTTGATCAGCTATTACAAACTCCTTCAAAGATCTCGGTGTTATCACTGTTACTCAGTTCAGAAGCCCACAGGGAGGCTCTACAGAAAGTCTTGGGGCAAGCCTTTGTGGAACAGGATGTAACAATCAGACAGTTCGATAGCATTGTCTCTAACATCACTTCCTGCAACAATTTGGGATTTAGTGATGAGGAATTACCCGAAGAGGGTCGCCGTCATAACATGGCGCTCAACATTACAGTCAACTGCCAAGACGATGCTTTAGTCAGCGTACTGGTAGACACAGGGTCAGCCCTGAATGTTATGCCGAAGTCCACTTTGATGCAATTGTCATTCAAGGGCCCTCCGATGAGAGTCAGCGAGGTTATCGTCAAAGCATTCGACGGATCCTGAAAAACAGTTATCGGCGAAGTTGATCTTCCCATAACTATCGGTCCTCACACTTTCCAAGTCACTTTCCAGGTCATGGATATCCGGGCAACATACAGTTGTTTATTAGGAAGACCTTGGATACATTAGGCTGGAGCGGTCACTTCGACCCTCCACCAAAAGCTAAAGTTCATCCAGAACGATCAACTTGTCATAGTTTGTGGGGAACAAGCCTTGCTTGTAAGCAACTTGTCATCATCGTATGGTATAGAACCCAAGGAGGTTATTGGAACGCAGTTCCAAGCACTGTCGGTAAGCAAAGACGATCAGTTCAAAGAAGGAACTTCGATTTCTTCATACAAAGATGCTATCAAAGCGGTCGAGAGTACCGATACAATAGGATGGGGACAGCTTGTCATTCCCACTGACAATAAAACAAAGAAGGGTCTTGGTTTTTCTGTAACCTGTACCCAGACAGCTTCCAACGGCGAAAGTCTTCATCCCCTTCAAAACTTCTTCCACAGTGGAGGTTTCCTTCACCCAGTGTCTCAAGTAATTCATGCTATCAATGAGGAAGATCCCTCTGACACAGATGAAGAGTGGAAGTTCTACCTTAACAAGAACGGTTATATGTCTCAGGAAGAGATGCCTATGCCTTTTTGCTTTCCTACAGAAAGTCTGAGATTTATACCAAGGTTAGATGTCGAAATAATCTACGAGGATTGTGATCCGGAAGGATGTCGTGCTCCGCCAAATTCATTAGAGGAAGACACTCTGATGAAAGACAATTTTGACTACAACTACTATGGCCCAATGAATGGTCTGCCAATGTGGCAACCTTACCCAGGAAACTTGGGGCAAGAAAGTCAGCCGAGTAATGAAGCTCAGCTGACCGTCATTGAACGGAATACCTGTGTCCCCACCATGCCATGGGATCAACACTCAGGTCATTCAGAAACTACTCAACAGGAAGATGAATTCGCAACGTTTGCAGGACTTGAACTCATCAACTATGCTTTTCCCGAGGTCAACGTCATTGAGAGAGATGACTCCTCCAGTTCCAAAGAAGTTTGGGACACTCTGGGAGAACCAAGTGGAAAATTCGACTATATGGTCAAGCACACCGCTCCCGAAAGCTCTCGCATCAGGCTCGAGGATATCCAGGCAACTGGATGGGGAGATCTACTTGAGAGCACAAATGCTATGCAAAATGCAACAGAGGAATTCTCCTACGACAATTCTGCCTGGGAGACAGATTCCAATGATCCCGCTCCACCAGAAATCAGCGTCATTTCTGAAGACAAATCAAGGAAGGTGCCAGACTTTGTGATTCACCGAGGAGTTCGCCACCAATGGGTTGCTGTCGAGGTTTCGAGGATCGTTCATCAGTCAAAGTAATTGCCATCTTTAACCTTTCACCCTGCCCAGGTGAAACGGATGTTTTGATAGGGCTCGCTTTCTGTAAATTTCCCTCTTCGCTTTGCCCGAAGCGACAGAGTTTTGTTTTATAGGGATGTAGTTTCAAGATTCGACTTGTTCATTAATAAAATAACGTCGTTCTGTAATTTTCGCATTAATTGCTGTTTTCTCTTTTTGCTTTTTCAGAAAATGGTAATCCTAAAAAACAAAACAATAAAAACAAGCAGTAAAACAAATACACTGCACACACTTGCATTTTTCTCTATCTCTTCTAAACACGAATCATCATGTCATGCAGATTGCTTGTTTTACACCCCGTTGAAACATACGATCCGATGCCTTCTCCCAACTTTGAGTTCCCGGTATTCGAGGCTGAAGAAGAAAATGACAACGAAATTCCAGAAGAGATCTCTCGACTAATCAGACAAGAGGAAAGGTCCATTGAACCTCACAAAGAACCGTTGGAAACGGTAAACTTGGGTTCAGAGCAAGAGAGAAAAGAAATCAGGATTGGGGCACTGCTCAGTCCAACTGCCAGAGAGGGTTTGATAAAGCTTCTCAAAGAATTTCTCGATGTATTCGCTTGGTCCTATCAGGATATGCCAGGGTTGGACACCAGCATCGTGGAACATCACTTACCTTTGAGATCGGAATATCCGCCAGTAAAGCAAAGGTTGAGACGGACTCATCCGAACATAGCCATCAAAATCAAGGAGGAAGTACAGAAACAGATCGACGCGGGTTTCCTCGCTACATCTGAATATCCTCAATGGTTAGCCAACATCGTACCCGTTCCCAAAAAGGACGGAAAGGTCAGAATGTGTGTTGATTACAGAGATCTGAACAAGGCAAGTCCAAAGGACGACTTTCCTTTACCACACATTGACATGTTGGTTGACAGCACAGCAAAGTTCAAAGTATTCTCCTTTATGGATGGATTCTCGGGCTATAACCAGATCAAAATAGCGCCAAAAGACATGGAGAAAACTTCGTTCATTACCCCATGGGGTACCTTTTGTTACAAGGTAATTCCGTTCGGTTTGAAAAACGCCAGGGCAACCTATCAAAGGGCCATGACTACTCTGTTTCATGACATGATACATAAGGAAATCGAGGTATATGTCGATGATATGATTGCAAAATCAAAAACAGAGAGTGAGCACGTTGAACATCTGTCAAAATTTTTTCGAACGTTTAAGAAAATTCAAGCTCCGCATGAATCCCAACAAGTGCACCTTCGGTGTCCGTTCAGGGAAACTACTAGGGTCCATCGTCAGCCAGAAAGGAATTGAGGTTGATCCTGACAAGGTCAAGGCCATTCAAGAAATGCCTTCTCCGAAAACTGAAAAACAAGTCAGAGGATTCTTGGGACGTTTAAACTACATCTCCAGATTCATATTCCTTATGACCGCCACATGTGCGCTGATTTTCAAATTACTGAAAAAGAACCAGGATTGCGTTTGGTCAGAAGATTGCCAAACCGCCTTCGACAGTATTAAGGAATATCTGTTGAATCCTCCGATTCTGTCACCTCCAGTGGAAGGAAGACCACTGATCATTTACCTCACAGTCCTAGAGGACTCAATGGGATGTGTACTTGGCCAACAAGACGAAACTAAAAGAAAAGAGTCTGTCATCTACTATCTGAGCAAGAAATTCACCGACTGTGAAACTCGGTACACAATGCTTGAGAAAAGTTGCTGCGCTTTGGCTTGGGCAGCCAAACGTCTTCGCCAATACATGATTCGTCATACTACTTGGTTGGTCTCTGAAATGGATCCAATCAAGTACGTATTTGAAAAACCTGCTCTTACGGGAAGAATTGCCCGTTGGCAGATGCTGTTATCAGAATATGACATAGAGTACCACGCTCAGAAAGCCGTTAAGGGAAGTGTTTTAGCCGATCATTTGGCTCATCAACCGATTGAAGATCAAGAATCAATCGGGTTTGACTTCCCATACGAAGATGTCATGTATCTAAAAATGAAAGACTGCGATGAACCATTACCCAGTGAAGGGCCAGAACCAGGTTCCCAATGGGGACTTATCTTTGACGGAGCAGTTAATCAATATGGAAACGGAATTGGGGCAATCATTGTTACCCCTCAGGGCACCCACATTCCTTTCACTGCTAGACTTACGTTCAAATGTACGAACAACGAGGCCGAATACGAAGCTTGTATTATGGGTCTCGAAGAAGCAATTGATTTAAGGATCAAAAACTTGGACGTATATGGCGACTCGGCTTTGGTTATCAATCAGATAAAAGGAGATTGGAACACATACCAATCAGGATTGATTCCTTACAAAGACTATGCAAGAAGGTTGTTACCATTCTTCAACAGAGTTGAGTTTCATCACATCCCTCGTGATGAGAATCACATGGCTGATGCATTAGCCACTATCTCTTCCATGATTAGTGTAGGTCAATGGAATGACATACCTAAGATTGACATAATGCGCCTTGAATGGCCCGTTTACGTCTTCATGATTGAAGCAGTCATAGATGACAAACCTTGGTACCACGATATCAAATGCTTCCTTCAGAAACAAGAGTACCCATCTGGGGCACTCAGAAAAGACAGGAAAACCCTCAGAAGATTGGCTGGAAACTTCTTCCTGAGCGGTGACACTCTTTATAAGAGGAATTTTGACATCGTCTTGCTCCGATGCGTAGACAGACCCGAAGCAGACATGCTTATGAAAGAAATTCATGAAGGATCCTTTGGCACTCATGCCAACGGACACAACATGGCGAGAAAAATTTTGAGAGCAGGGTACTACTGGTTGACCCTGGAATCCGACTGCTACAAGTACATGAGGAGGTGTCACAAGTGTCAGATATACTCCAACAAAATTCATGTACCGCCATCACATCTCAAAGTTCTCTCTTCCCCGTGGCCTTTTTCCTTATGGGGAATCAACATGATTGGCTTGATTGAACCCAAGGCTTCGAACGACATCGGTTCATCCTTGTAGCCATTGACTATTTCACCAAGTGGGTCGAAGCAGCGTCATTCGCTAATGTTACCCGACAAGTGGTGGTCCGATTTATCAAAAACAATATCATCTGCCATTATGGTGTTCCAAGCGAGATCATTACTGACAATGGATCTAACTTGAACAACAAGATAATGAAGGAGTTGTGAGCAGAGTTCAAGATCGAACATCATAACTCATCTCCCTACCGACCCAAGATGAACGGAGCGGTAGAAACGGCCAATAAGAACATCAAGAAGATCGTTCAAAAGATGGTTGTAACCTACAAAGACTGGCACGAGATGCTACCCTTTTCTCTTCACGGTTATCGCACATCTGTCCGCACTTCAATAGGGGCAACCCATTTCTCTCTAGTATATGGCATGGAAGCAGTGCTCCCCATAGAAGTAGAGATCCCGTCAATCCGAGTATTGATGGAAGCTAAGCTCACCGAAGCTGAATGGTGTCAAAGCCAACACGACGAATTGAATCTAATCGAGGAGAAGAGAATCACGGCACTATGCCATGGTCAGCTGTATCAATAGAGAATGAAGAGGGCGTTCGACAAAAAGGTCCGACCTCGTGTCTTCAGGAAAGGAGACCTCATGCTCAAGAAGATATAATCTTTTCTCACTGATTCTCGGGGCAAATGGACTCCAAATTATGATGGCCCCTATGTGGTCACGAAAGCTTTCTCAGGCGGCGCCTTGAGACTTGCAACCATGGACGGAGAGGAATTTGCCTACCCCACGAATGTTGATGTAGTCAAGAAATACTTCGCCTAAAAAAACGTCTCGGTGGATTGAAAACCCGAAAGGGCGGTCCAGGCAAAAGTTAGAGACAAAATAAAAAAAAAATCATCCCGGTGGATTGGAAACATCATAGTACAATCCAGGCAAAAATTAGGGATAATGGCAAGTAACCATGTTCAACAGAGGCAAGTCCCTCAGCAGCAGCAGTTACATCATCGGAAGAAAACTCCAGTTAAAGTCATCTTCAACAGAAGCTCAGGATGCCCTGAATTCAAAGTTGGTAGAAGGATAGTGGCCGTTATGTTTCAACGTAGCCCTTTTCCCTGTAAATTACCATTTTCTAACTTTGTAAATACTCTTTGGAATCACGCGTTTGGCTGATCTCCATCTTATCAATAAAATTTGAGCCTTTGTGCTTTTGTTTGTAATTCTTACTTGTTTTAGCTTTACAGAACGACATTTTAACATGATCAACGATTCTTGAAATAAAACAAAAATGAATTTACTTGTTAAAACTTCTTCTGCTTTTAAAATACAGACGACAATTTCTTTTGACTGTTGAACATCAGAAGAACATCGGTCGCTTCTCCAGAAGTAATCGAACCTCAAAGTGCAGAATCAAAGTACTCCTTCTAACCCAGTACGCCTGAATGAAGGGATCAACTGTGTCAGAGACCTTGTTTCATCTGACACGCCTCGGCCGAGTTCTCATCTCCTAAGCCCGATCAACGGTGCTCCCAACGGGGACTATCTCTCCTAAGCAAGGTGGAATTGCTATCTTGAACCAGCGATATTTCTACACGCCCCGCGATGGCCGAGTATCCAGTCATGTTCATCTTTTAGTTTGTGTGTTGTGTCAGTTTCATCAGCATATACATACATACATCATGCATTATTGATTTGCATTTACATTTCATATTGCATCGCTATCACTCTAGTCGGTCTTATCCCCTAGTGATAAAAGTCCTCTCAATCGAATTGTCAGTTCTTGCCTCGTCAGGAAACGCTGCGCTTCTAGTTTATTTCTGGAAGGAAGTTGGCCCTTGACCACTTTGATAACTTGAACCTCTGAAAAGCCAGAGAACCTTCAACAGATGTCACTCTTCGCCATTGAAGATGATATCCTTGCTTTCCCGGATTAAAGAAAATCCCCAGAGAAAGCCTCTTAAGCAAGGGTTCGGCAGTACATTAGTATTTCTCTAAAAATCTGCTGATGAAAAGGTCATCGGCACCTCAAAATTGGACCCCATCATATGGTATTTCTCTGGGAAGATCCCGAGAAAAGTATGATGTAAGATCCCCAAGTGGAAACAGTCTCTCAAGATACTCTCTTTCCCCTGTAGAATCGACAAATGGCGTCTCCAACAGAGAAGTTTGTGCACCTCTACAACTCAGACGACTGGGTTCCCCAGCAGGTGTGACATCAAAACTTTTTCCACTCAAATGGCATCTCCCCAGGAAAATTCGGCGAGAAGTTTGAAGGAAATCCGCTACAAATAGCGTTCCTTGTCAATAAAGTTTATTGACAAAAGAAACTAAGACCAGTTCCTTGGAAGGAAACCAGGATCGAGGGGAAGTTTAAATCAGAAACTAAGACCAGTTCCTTGGTAGGAAACCAGGATCGAGGGGAAGTTTAAATCAGAAACTAAGACCAGTTCCTTGGTAGGAAACCAGGATTGAGGGGAAGTTCATTTCAAAAGAAACTGAGACCAGTTCCTTGGTAGGAAGCCAGGATCAAGGGGAAGTTTACCTTTTCTAAGCATCAATGAATGCGTAAGCTACCATTCATAACCGCCATCAAAATTTCGGGTATTCCGATATTTAATCCTCTTGCACCCCGAATGCCCGAATACCTTCGTCATTCCCACCTTCGGGTCCAAGAAGATTAAATAGGGGCATCTGTCATACCCCAAATTTTGACCACTAAGATTTCCCATCATTGTGCAAATCATCATCACAATATGGATGGGACATCATACTTCATCAGTCTCCCCAAAGATGGGTGAGCATCCACTACAATCAAGAATTAGGGTTTCAAGCCCTCTCAGATTTCTTAGACAAAGGATCAATCAAGGAATGACATGATCTTCAACTGTCCTAACCTCTCAAACATCCACAATGGATCAAAAGGACTCCCACTTCAAGGATCAAGCACAAGGCTGCTCCCTTCTAGGTGGATCAAGTCTCATGATCGACAGTGTCACCAAATTAGGGTTTTGGTCGACCAGGGCCTCCAGATGGAAATTTTTCATCTGGGCACAAGCCAATGATCCAAAACCTAACCTAATATACTCCATGGAACCTCATGGACCCATTCATCAAGTCAATTTTGCCTCAGGGGATGCATTCATCAAAAATCAGTAATTAGGGTTTCTTGACCTAATTCACCCCTAAGTTGACTTTTAGGGCAAATCATGAGCCAAGACCTCAAGAGAGGGTTTGAGGGTTTCTAATGAACTATATTGATCCATTTGCAACAATGGATTAATCCAAGAAGCTTGAGCAACAAGTCTCAATTTCATCTGCACCACAATTAGGGTTTCGCGAGGAAAGTCAACTGTAACTTTGACTTTTGACCAGGACATGCTCCCAAACCCTAGGACATGCCCCAATATACCCTATGACACCCATGGAACATGTCCATCAAGTTTGATTTAGGTCAAGGACATGATTTCCTGAAGAATTGTACAATTTGGAATTCATCTGATAAAAAGTCAACTGTGCACAAAAGTCAACTTTGACTTTTTGAGATTTTTCACCAAAATGGATTTTTAACCATAAAATGATGTTAATGTATGATTTGAATCATCATTCATCAAGAAAAATCAAAGAATGTTGGATAACTTGTAAAAGGGGTAACCATAAAACTTAGAAATTTTTCTAAGTTATGGAAAAAGTACCACTAATACACTAACTTTGGAGAATCATAACTCCTAAACCACATGGCCATTTTTTCTCATCCAAAGATGCATTTGTAGCCCTCATTACCCTCTACAAAAACTTCAACTAGACCTAAGTCCAATTCATTAAGGATTTTGAGTTATGGAGTGATCAAAATCAAGAAATCACACTTTGTTCCAACACTTAGTGAAAATTTCACTAAGGCAGATTTTGCTTCACTTTTTGCCAAATGTAGAGGATTTTTCACTTGGAATCAGAAGAGATCAAAACCAAACTTGTTCAAACAGTTGTTGTATCATGTAAGGGCTTTCCAAAATGGCCAAGAACATTGCCAAATTCAACTTACACCATGAGATATGACATTGTCAAGTTGCCTTGCTGAAATTTGTCAAAGGCAAGGCAAATTTTGCATTTTGGCTCGATTTGCCAAAATCAGCCAAATTCAAATGCTCCTATCCACTTGGACACCTCAGAGGATTGAATCTAAAGGGGACAATCACTGAGCCAAGCATCCAAAGTCCATGGAACAAGAAATAACATGTTGAACCTAGAATGGCCAAAATAGGGACAAGACTCCAAATTTGGATTGGAGCATTCAATGGAAGCATCAAGGTGGCATGGACTGAGCCATTCTCATCTGAAATCAGTCAAGACTTATCCAAGACCAAGGGAACCAAAGCTCTGTGCCCTAATCTCTAGTCAATGGCTAGAGGAGACTTGAATTTTCATTTGCCAACATTGGCCAAACCTACTTACCAGCTGCCATTCACTATTCCTTGCAAAACAAACTTGCTCTACTATAAATAGAGCTCAATTGTGATCAGTTTGAGTACACCAAAGCCATCAAACAGATGCTTTCCTCAAAATCTCTTCTTTCACTCCAATTTTGCCTTCTAAGGCAAGTCACTATCGGGTTTTGAGTTTGAGAGCAATTCCAATCAAACCAATCACTCACACACCTCACATACATCACATATGAGCTGATCAAACACTTAGATCACTTCTGAAACTCCAATTTCACAAAATCACCAGCTGGTTGCTCAAATTTTCAACCAAGTTGCAGCTGAGGTACCACAAATTGATCCAGCCAATTTCAATCAAGTCCAACCATTCAAACACACTCCATAGGGTGTAGGGAAGTTGTTCAGATAATCACCACTCATCTGTAACACCTCCAAATCAAAAATCACATTGCACTTGCTGTCACGACCTAGAGGTAAGCACATACTTGGTCATCTCTCAATCTATGCATATTTCCTCGCACAATAATTTGGCCATATGTTCATAATCATACATGGAATGTTTTCCCTCGATTATTTGCATTGTTTGAATCGTGTATCAAAAATCCTAGCCTTCATGCAGAAATTAGGGTTCTTGAGGTTTCTTCGTGATTTCATGTTTTATGTTTAATTTAAATAAAATTAAGTGTTATAGACATGATCGTGAGGTTGAGACGAGCATAATGATATGTGGATTGCATGATATGATTACGTATTCAGTGAGATTGGATGGAAAATGCAAATCAGCCAAACCCAGAACACGCACGTGTTCTTGGTGTGTTCTCGGCGCCATTTTTTGAATAATTCAAATATTTGAATTTTGTGATTTTGTTTAATTGATTCAAAAATTAATTTCTCTCTGAGTTTTAATGATTTTGAGTTGATTCTTTTTTTAATAATTCACAAAAATGTTAAAATATTTTATTTTCCCAAAAAATCCCAAAAATATTATTTATTTCATATAATTGATATTTTTCCAAAGAATTAATATTTTAATTGTTTTTGACATATTAAATATTTTTTCTACATTGATTTTGCAACTTTTAATGCTTTCTAATTATTTTGTAGGTCAATACTTAATTTTTGAAGCATTAATCCAAAATCACAATTTGTTTTTCACATGTTAAACAATTTTGATCATTTTAATTGAATTTTTATTCAATTAAACACATTTTTGAAAACAAATTAGGGTTTTTGGACTAATTCAACCCTCATAAATCATTTTCAAAACACTTTGGGCCTCTAACAGAGTGTAAGACCCAATCCTTTCTTGACCAAAACATTTTTGGGCCTCAGTGTATTGTATAAGTCCCGATACCGTCAAAAACAAACGGCGCGATCTTCGCCTATTCAAAATAACCCTTGGGCCTCTCCTTGAGCTATAAGACTCATTCAAAACATTTTGGGCCTCTAATAGAGTGTAAGACCCAATCCCCTTTTAACCAAAATCTTTTTGGGCCTCACTTATTGTATAAGTCCCTCGGTGTTAAAAGAAAACCTCGGGGCGATCGCCATTTCAAACGGAAAAATCATCTGGGCCTACCCTCATGTTATAAGCCCCACTCTTTTCTTAAAACTCACTTGGGCCTCTTGAAAGAGTGTAAGACCCATCCCTTTGTACAGAAAACATTTTGGACCTCAGTCACTTGTATAAGTCCCTATGTACAAATAACAGTGCGATCACTGATAAAACCTTGGGCCTCTCCTTGAGCTGTAAGCCCCAAATCTTTTTATTTCAAAGCACTTTCTCCTTTGATTTTGAATATATTGTTGTTTTCAATCTTTCTTTGTTGAACAACTAACCAAACAGCATGGAAGCTCTACAACCGAGTAAGTGTTTACACGCTTTCATTTACCGCTTTCATATACATATAACTGTATTGTGGGGCTGTTTCACTGTAAGTCTTCTTTCATAAACTCATATCAACTGTGTAATAATAGTATAGATATTTAGAGTTTCCCCGGCAACTACATTTAGAACTAGGTGACGCCGTTTCGTTTATTCGTAGAAATAGAAAACTAGATCCCCAATAGGATCACCAGATACAGTCTTCTCTTCGGCTGTCCTCATTAGGAATTGTCAAGAAACTCTACTCCCAGAGATGAATGTATTCTCCGTGAATGGCATCTTTGAGTTTCTTCCAAATTCTCGAACTTTCCTGACTTTGATCTATTCTCGATGAATAGCATTGCCTTGCATTTCTCGGGGTTTGGGGACCCACGGGCTTCTTAAAAGCATCGGCCTCCTCTTGGGCATCGTACAAGGACCCACAGGCTTCCTAAAAGCAACCCCGCCTCCTCTTGGGCTTAGTACAAGGACCCTACGGCTTCTTAGAAGTATTCACAGCCTCCTCTTAGGCTTCGTATAAATGATCTCTTCCTCCGGGAATGATAGCCTTCTCTTGGGCTTAATACAAGGACCCGTCGGCTTCTTAAAAGATTCCAGCCTCCTCTTGGGCTTCGTACAAATTGTCCCGACGACCTCCTAGAGGTATAGGAACAGAACCTAGTCATCTTCATAGAACAGTCCTTTCAAAGAGTCTACTACTATTTCTCAAAACACAATCTAAAAGATGAAACTCGAGACACGGACAGCCTAACTTCCTTGAGTCTTAAAGACATTCTCAAGTGACCCCTTCGTTAAATAGGAATAAAACCCGCAGACTCAGATAGTCTCAATATCCTTTGGATTTCCCGCTTCCTTAAAGAACAGGAATAACCCGGATCCTTGAATCAAATCCCTGAGTATAGTGTTGCTCATATAAGAACTGATTTTCTCTTTCAAAATCAGTATACCGGACCTGTCGCCATAGCCTCCTCTCAGGCTTTGTATAATGATCCTTCTCCCGTGAAGTTAGTCTCCTCTTGGACTTTGTACAATGATTCTCCCCAGCGGAGCCAAACAACATTTAGCCTCCCTCTCGGGCTTTGTACGAGACACATAAGAGACTCCCTCGTTGAGTCAATCACCCCTTTCGCCTCCATCTCGGGCTTTATACGAGATACCAAAAGGTTCTTATTGAGCCAAATAAACAACAGCCTCCATCTCGGGCTTTGTACGAGATACAAAAAACTCTCTTGTTGAGTCAAATAGCCTCCATATCGGGCTTTATACGAGATACCAAAAGATTCCATCGTTGAGTCAAAACCTTTTAGCCTCTCTCTCGGGCTTTATACGAGACACATAATAGCCTCCTCTTAGGCTTTGTAAAAGAAAACCACTGGTTAATCCAATTAACCTTTTAGCATCAAAGTTGTGCCTCGTTCACAGTACACAAACATCGACAACACTTCCCTTTCATCTAATTACTGTAAGCGGCAAGCCTCTGGATCATCTATATCCATGCCACTGTCCCTCTTTTAGCATGAGAAATTCCTAAGGAAAGATAGCATTGCTCTACACTGAGTTAAAGTCTTCTCCTTCAGGATAAAAATCTCCCATAAAGGAAATTATGGCATTGCCAGATTCACATATCCCGGTTAAAGCAATTCTCCTTTATAAACAGTTGTGACATACAACCCCCTCTTTAGAGATGGCAAATTCTCTCTAAAGTCAAACCCTTTCAGCTTCACATCTTGGGCTTTGAACAAGATACAAATGGACTCTTTAGCTTCACATCTTGGGCTTTGAACAAGATACAAATCACCTTTCGCTTCACGCCTTGGGCTTTGAACAAGACACCAAAAACAACCATTTCCTCCCGTAGAATAGGAGGAACTACGAACGCTCTGATTTCCCTGTTTTGGTAAACGGGAATACGTAGGCATAAGATCGAAAGAAAAGATCTTAGCGAGCACAATCAACAAAAAAAACCAAATCCCATATCTCCATCAATCAAAAGCAGAAATTCAAAAGCATCAGTCCTAACATCCTAATCCTTGTTCCCCGCCAGAAACCTTCTGTCTACATAAAAAGGAAAGAAAACAGTATTGGCGAAAATACAAATAACCAGTACAAAGGCCCCCCACATTGATAGCATCCGTAACCTAACAGACCACTGTTTAAACTCAGTATGCAAAGCAGGGTTAATTGGAGACATCTATTTCCCTTCCTTCATCAGCTTTAATAGGATAAAAAATGAATCGACCTGTAGTTTTAAGCTCAACCGCAGAGAGCGACCAGCACTTAAGAACCGCGTCCAAAATCGCTCGCTACAATGAGGTATGATGGTTCCTCCATATTGAGATGATGATTTTCACAATGATGGGAAATCTTAGTGGTCAAAATTTGGGGTATGACAAATGGCAAGGCAGATTTCGGAGGTTTGCTCGATTTGCTCAAATTTTGCAAAGGGCAAGCAACTCTATCCATCTAAACACCTCAAGGGGGGACCAAGGAGGAACCAACTCTGATCCCAAGCCTCCCAAGTCTTTGGTACCAAAAATAGCATGTCAAACCTAGAAATCCCTAAAAGAGGGACAAGACTCCAATTTTTTTTTGGAGCATTCAATGCATACACCAAGGTGGCATGGACTGAGCCATTTCCAACTGAATTCAGTCAAGACTTATCCAAGACCAAGGGAACCAGCAGCCTGTGCCCTAACCTCTAGTCAATGGCTTGAGGAGACTTGGATTCTCATTGATCAACATTGGCAAAACCTATGCAGCAGTTACCATTCACTATTCCTTGCAAAACAAACTTGCTCTACTATAAATAGAGCTCATTTGTGATCAGTTTGAGTACACCAAAGCCATCTAACAGATGCTTTCCTCAAAATCTCTTCTTTCACTCCAAAATTGCCTTCCAAAGCAAGTCACTATCGGGTTTTGAGTTTGAGAGCTATTCCAATCAAACCAATCACACACACACCTCATAAACATCATATAGAAGTGATCCAAACACTCACATAACATCTGGAACATCAAAATCACAAAATCACCAGCCAACTGCTCAAGCCTTTGACAGATTCGCAGTTGAGGTGCCAAATCAAGTTCCAGCTCAAATCAATCCACTCCAAGCATCCAGACACACTCCATAGCACCTAGGGAAGTTGTACATAACCTTGGAACCAAGTTGTAACACCTCTAACACAAAACACGATCACCAGCTGCAAGTGGTAAGCATGAGCTCTTCTAACTCTATGATCCATGCATTTTTTGCTGCACAATAATTTGGCCATATGTTCATAATCATGCATAGAGTGTTTTCCCTCAATCAATTACTTTGTTTGAATCGTGTATGGAATTTCTGAACCTTCATGCAAATTTTAGGGTTCTTGAGGTTTCTCTTTGATTTCTTATTCCATGTTTAAAATAAATGAAACTAAAGGTCATAGACATGATTGTGAGGTGAAAACGAGTAAATTGATATGTAGATTGAATGATATCATCAAGTATTCAGTGAGATTGGATAGAAAACGCAAATCTGCAGAAACAGGGGAAGGGCGCGTATTCTTGCCATGTTCTTGGCGCCCTTTTTCAAATATTTGAATATTTGAATTTTGTGATTTTATTTAATTGATTCAAAAATTAATTTCTCTCTGAGTTTTAATGATTTTGAGTTGATTCTTATTTTAATAATTCACAAAAATGTTAAAAAAGTTTATTTTCCCAAAAAAACCCAAAAATATTATTTATTTCATATACTTGATATTTTTGTAAAGAATTAATATTTTAATTGTTTTTGACATTTAAAATATTTCCTCTTTCTTGATTTTTCAAATTTTAATGATTTCCAATCATTTTGTGGATCAAAACCTGATTTTTGAAACATTAATCCAAGATCAAAATTTGTTTTCCACATGTTTAACAATTTTGATCATTTTAATTGAATTTTTATTCAATTAAAATACACTTTGGAAACAAATTAGGGTTTTTGATTAATTCAACCCTCATCAAACTTTTTTCAAACCCTTGGTCCTCTCCTCGAGCTATAAGACCCATTCAAAACCATTGGGCCTCTAATAGAGTGTAAGACCCAATCCCTCTTAGAAACCAAAATAATTTGGGCCTCAGTGTATTGTATAAGTCTCGATACCACCAAAAAGTTTGACGCGATCGTCGCCTTTAAAAACTAATCTTTGGGCCTCTCCTTGAGCTGTAAGCCCCACCACTTGTACAAAAATAAACCTTTGGGCCTCTAATAGAGTCTAAGACCCAATCCCCCTTGAAAACTAAAATATTTTGGGCCTCAATCATTGTATAAGTCTCTCTGCGTTAAAAAAAAACCTCGGCGCGATCGCCAGTTGAAAAAACAAACCCTTGGGCCTCTCCTCGAGCTATAAGACCCATTCAAAACCAATGGGCCTCTTGAGAGAGTGTAAGACCAATCCCCTTGTACAAAAAACTTTTTTGGGCCTCAGTCACTTGTATAAGTCCCTGTACAAATTCAAAACCACAGTGCAATCACTAATAAAACCTTGGGCCTCTCCTTGAGCTGTAAGCCCCAACAATCTTTTCAAAGCACTTTCTCCTTTGATTTTGAATATAATATTGTTATCAAAGCTTTCTTTGTTGAACAAACTAACCAAACAACATGGAAGCTCTACAACCGAGTAAGTGTTTACCTGCTTTCTTTACCCGCTTTCATATATATATAATTGTATTGTGGGGCTGCTCACTGTAAGTCTTCTTTCACAAACTTTTATATACTTGTCAAATATCAACTGTGTAATAATAGTATAGTTATTTAGAGTTTTCCCCGGCAACTACGTCTAGCACTAGGTAAAGCCCTGTTGGTCACTCTTAAATACAAACAAAACTAGATCCCCATAGGATTACCAGACACAGTTTTCCCTCCTCTTGGGGTTAAACAATATGGAGACGTGAAAGGCAGCATTATCGGTGAACCCTTTCTCAGACTGTCACCCTTAGAAATTATCAAAGAGACTCTACTCCCCATAGATGATCTTTTCTCCGTGAATGGAATCTCTTGAGTTTCTTCTGAATTCTCGGATTTTCCTGGCTTGATCTATTCTTGGTGAATGGCTTGTCTTGAACTTCTCGGGGTTTGGGGACCCACAGGCTTCTTAAAAGCATCCTCGCCTCCTCTTGGGCATTGTACAAGGACCCTTCGGCTTCTTAAAAGATCCCATGCCTTCTCTTGGGCTTAGTACAAGGACCCAGAAACCTCTACAGGTATAGGAATAGAACCTAGTCATCAATTTGCTAGAGCTATCTTTCTGAGTCAAGTGTCATACCAGTTAATGGGTTGACCTTCATCCCTTAACATACCAGCCTTCTCTTGGGCATCATACAAAGATCATTCACTATCTGAGAATTGATTTCTCAAAACACCCGTAGACTTGGACAGTCTCAATATCCTTTGGATGTTCCATTTCCTTAAAGAACAGGAAATCTCCCTGATCCTCTGATCAATCCCAAAGTACAACATTACCCATATAAGAACTGATTTTCTCTTTTAACCAGCATACTGGACATGTCACTAAACTGAAACAGTCACCAGCACCCTAGCCTCCTCTTGGGCTTTATACAATGATTCTCCTCAGCGAAGCTAACCTTTTCAGCCTCCATCTCGGGGTTCGTACGAGATACAAAAACACTCTCTTGATGAGTATAAAAGACTCTCTTGTTGAGTCACTTCCCTTTCATCCTCCATCTCGGGCTTCGTACGGGATACAAAATCACTCTCTTGTTGAGTATAAAAAACTCTCTTGTTGAGTCAAACATTTTCAGCCTCCATCTCGGGCTTCGTACGAGGTACAAAGACTCTCTTGTTGAGTCAAATACCTTTAGCCTCCGTCTTGGGCTTCGTACAAGACATATACAAAAGCACTCTCTTGTTGAGTCAACCATTTTAGCCTCTCTCTCGGGCTTCGTACGAGACACATAAAAACACCCTCTTGTTGGGTCAATAGCCTCCTCTTAGGCTTTGTATAAGGAAACCCTGGTTAAGTCAATCAACCTTTTAGCATCAAAATTTGTGCCTCGTTCACAGTATACAAACATCAACAACTCTTTTTCCTTCATCTAAATTGCTGTAAGCAGCAAGCCTCTAGATTATTTACATCCATGCCACTGTCCCTATTTTAGCATGAGAAATTCCTAAGGAAAGATGGCATTGCTCTAAACTGAGTTAATGTCTTCTCCTTCAGGTTAAAAACCCCCTATAAAGGAAATTATGGCATTACTGGATTCACTTATCCCAGTTAAATTAATTCTCCTTTATAACCAGTCACCCAACAGTTGTGACAAACAGACCAAATACCCCTCTTTAGAGATGACAAATTCTCTCTAAAGTCAAAACCCTTTTAGCTTCACATATTGGGCTTCGAACAAGATACAAATAGACCCTTCAGCTTCACATCTTGGGCTTTGAACAAGATACAAACCACCTTTAGCTTCACATCTTGGGCTTTGAACAAGACACCAAAACAACCTTTTTCCTCCCATAGAATAGGAGGAACTATGATCGCTCTGATTTCCCATTTTCATTAAACGCGAATATGTAGGCATAAGATTGAAAAATCTTATCGAGCACACTAATCAAAAACCCAAAATCCCGTACCTTCACACATTAATTGAAAAGCATCAGTCCTAACATCCTACCAATAGCATAGTCCCGTCATTGCATTCTTAGCGAAATAAGCAAAGAGAGTCCCCACATTCACATAGCATCTGTAACCTAACAGACCGCTGTTCAAACTCAGTATGCAAGCAGGGTTAATTAGAGACATCTATTTCCCTTCCTTCATCAGATTCAAAAGAATAAAAAATTAATCGACCTGTAGTACCCCAGAGCGACAGTGCTTAAGAACCACGTCCAAAATCGCTCGCTACAGCTAGCAGGCAGTTTCTTCCTGAGCGGTGATACACTCTATAAGAGAAATTTCGACATGGTCTTGCTCCGATGTGTAGACAGACCAGAAGCAAACATGATGATAAAATAAATTCACGAGGGATCATGTGGCACTCATGCCAATGGACACACAATGGCGAGAAAAATTCTGAGAGCAGGGTACTACTGGCTGACCTTGAAACTTGATTGCTACAAGTACATGAGGAGGTGTCACAAGTGTCAGATATACTCAGACAAAATCCATGTACCGCCAACACATCTCAAAGTTCTTTCTTCCCCATGGCCTTTTTCCATATGGGGAATCGACATGATTGGCGTGATTGAACCCAAAGCTTCGAATGGACATCGGTTCATCCTGGTACCCATTGATTACTTCACCAAGTGGGTCAAAGCAGTGTTATACGCCAATGTAACCCGACAAGTGGTGGTCCGATTTATCAAAAACAATATCATCTGCCGTTATGGTATTCCAAGCCAGATCATTACTGACAATGGATCCAACTTGAATAATAAGATGATGAATGAGTTGTGTGCTGAGTTTAAAATCGAACACCATAATTCACCTCCCTACTGACCTAAGATGAACGGAGCGGTAGAAGCGGCTAGAAAAAATATCAAGAAGATCAGTCAAAAGATGGTTGTAACCTACAAAGACTGGCACGAGATGCTACCCTTTGCTCTTCACGGTTATTGCACATCTGTCCGCACTTCAACGGAGGCAACCCCTTTCTCTCTAGTATACAGTATGTAAGATAAGATAACAGAAGCAAAATGGTGTCAAAGTTGGCACGACGAACTGAATCTGATCGAAGAGAAGCGAATAACGACTCTATGCCACGGTCAGTTGTATCAGCAAAGAATGAAGAAGGCGTTTGACAAAAAGGTTTGACCCCGTGTCTTCAGGAAAGGAGACCTTGTGCTCAAAAAGATACAATCATTTCTCACTGATCCCCGGGGCAAATGGACTCTGAATTATGACGGCCCTTATGTGGTCAAGAAAGCCTTCTCAGGCGGTACCTTGAGACTTGCAACTACAGATGGAGAAGAATTTGCCTACCCCACAAATGTTGACGTAATCAAGAAATACTTCGCCTAAATAAAAAATAAATAAATAAATGTCTCGGTGGATTGAAAACCCGAAAGGGCGGTCCAAGTAAAAATTAGAGACATAATCAAAAATCATCCCGATGGATTAGAAATCTCAAAGTACAATCCAGGAAAAAATTAGGGATAATGGCAAGTAACTACGTCCAACTAAGGGGCAAATCCCTCAGCAGCAGTTATGCCATCCATCAGGAAAACTCCAGTCAAGATCATCTTCGACAGAAGCTCAGGATGTCCAGAATTCAAAGTTGGTAGAAGGATAGTGGCCGTTATGTTTCAATGTAGCCGTTTTCCCTTAAAATTACCATTTTCTAACTTTGTAAATACTCTATGGAATCACGCGCTTGGCCGGTTTCCATCCTATCAATAAAATTTGAGCCCTAGTGCTTTTTTTGCAATTCTTATTTATTTTAGCTTTACAGAACAACATTTTAATGTGATCAACAATTCTTGAAATAAAACAAAAATGAATTTTACTTTTCAAACTTTGTTCTGCTTTTAAAATAAAGATGGCAATTCTTTTGACTGTTGAACATCGAAAGAACATCGATCGCTTCTCCAGAGGTAATCAAACCTCAAAGTGTAGAATTAAAGTACTCCTTCTTAACCAGTACACCTGAATAAAGGATCAACTATGTCAGATGTGAATATTCTGTCCGACACCCCCGACAGAGTTTTTATCTCCTAAGCCTGACCAACATTTTCCCCATAGGGATTATCTCTCCTAAGCAAGGCATAATTGCTATCTTGGACCGAACGGTATTTATTTGTCCCCTGCAGTGGCCGAGTATCCAGTCGTGTTCATCTATTAGTCTGTATGTCGTGTCATTTTTGTCAGCATAAACATACATACATCATGCATTATTAATTTGCATTCATATTCATATTGCATCACTATCACTCTAGTCATTCTTAACTCTAAGTGGTAAAGTCCTCTCAATCGAGTTGTCAGTTCTTTCCTCGTCAGGAAATATTTGGATCCCTGACCACTTTGATAACTTGAACCTCTACGAGACAGGAAGACCTTCGACAAACGTCACTCTTCACCATTGAAGATGATATCTTCGCTTTCCTGGATTAAGGAAAATCCCCAGAGGAAGCCTCACAACTAAAGACTCTCAGCAACACATTGATTTTTTCTCTCCAAGAGAGTCATGATTAATGAAGTCATCAGCACCTCAAAACGGGATTACATCACATGGCACTTCTCCGAGAATATCTCGAGGAAAAGTATGATGTAATATCCCTGAACAAAATAAATGACGCCTCCAATAGAGAAATTTGTACACCTCTACAACTCAGACGAATGGGTTCCCCAGCAAGTCTGACATCAAAACTTTCTCCCATCAAATGGAGTCTCCCCAGGAAAATTCAGAGGGAAGTTTGAGGAAAACCGCTACAAATAGCGTCCCTTTTCAAGAAAGTCTATTGACAAAAGAAACTGAGACCAGTTCCTTGGCTGAAGACCAGGATCGAGGGGAAGTTTATTTCAGAAACTGAGACCAGTTCCGTGGCTGAAGGCCAAGATCGAGGGGAAGTTTATTGACAAAAGAAACTAAGACCAGTTTTGTGGCTAAAGACCAGGATTGAGGGGAAGTTTATGGATAAAAGAAACTGAGACCAGTTCCGTGGCTGAAGACCAGGATCGAGGGGAAGTTTATATCAGAAACTGAGACCAGTTCCTTGGCGGAAGACCAGGATCGAGGGGAAGTTTTCACCTTTTCTACGTATCATTGCTTAGAAAAAGAAGACGAATGAGAAAACTACCGTTCATAACCACCATCAAAATTTTGGGTATTCTGATATTTAATCCTCTTGCACCCCGAATGCCCAAATACCTTCGCCATTCACACCTTCGGGTCCAAGAAGATTAAATAGGGGCATATGTCATACCTTAAATTTTGACCACCAAGATTTCCCATCATTGTGCAAATCATCATCACAATATGGATGTACCTCCATGCCTCATCAATCTCCTCAAGGATTGTTGAGCATTCACCACAAACAAGAATTAGGGTTTCAAGCCCTCTCAGAGCACTTAGACAAAGGACCAATCAAGAAATGACATGATCTTTAACTTGTCTAACATCTCAAACCTCCATAAAGGATCAAGAGGACTCCCACATCAAGAATCAAGCACAAGGTTACAACATTCCAAGTTGATCAAGCCTCAAGATCGCCAATGTCACCAAATTAGGGTTTTGGTCAACTGAGGCCTCCAGAAGAAAATTTTCATCTGGGAATGAGCCAATGCTTCAAAGTACAACCCAAGATATCCCAAGGGACCTCATGGACCCAAGCATCAAGTCAATTTAACCTCGGGGGATGCATTTACCCAAAAATCAGGAATTAGGGTTTCTTGACCTAATTCAACCCTAAGTTGACTTTTGGGACAAAGCATGAGCCAAGACCTCAAGACATGATTTTAGGGCCTCCAATACACCATATTGATCCATTTATAACAATGGATTGACCCAAGAAGCTTGATTCACAAGTTTCAATTTCATCAGGACCACAATTAGGGTTTTGAAGAAAAAGTCAACTGTACCTTTGACTTTTGACCAAGACATGCTCCTAAACCTTGGGTCATGATTCAATACACCCTATAACACCTATTGAATCCATCCATTAGGTTTGATTTAGGTCAAGGGCTTGATTTCACAAAGGATCACGCAGTTTGGATTTCATCCGATAAAAAGTCAACTGTACAAAAATCCAAAGTTTGACTTTTTGAATTTTTGGTCAACCAAGGTTCTTTAACCCTAAGACAATGTTAATATGTGATTTGAATCATCATTCATCCAGAAAAACCAAAGGAAATGAGTTAACTTGTAAAATGGGTAACCATAAAAAACTTAGAACTTTTCTAAGTTATGGAACAAAGTGGCTAGGGTACCAACTTCCAAGGACCATAACTTGAGATCCAAGCAACCATTTTGGATGGTCAAAGGATGAATTTGTAGCTCTCATTACATACTTCAAAAGTGTCAATTACATCTCATTCCAATTCTTCATGGATTTCCAATTATGGAGTGATCAAAATGGCTAAAAACACTTAGTGAAATTTTCACTAAGTCAGAATCTGCCTTACTTTTTCCAAAATGTAGGGGAAGTTTTCACCTTGATCCAAGTCAAACCAGGTTTAGGGGTGGACATCAAAGTTAAATTATGCCATGAGGGCTTTCCAACAAGTACTAGATCATCTCCAAATTCCATTTGAGCAAGGAGATACAACCCTTGGAACATGGCATCCTGAATTGGTTTTTACAAGGCAGAATTTGTGCATTTTGTTCGATATGTCTAAATCTGATAAATCCAAGCCTTGTCATCAATTTGGACACATTAGAGGATCAAATCCAAGGGGGGTGATCTGATCTCCAAGCCTCCAAACTCCAAGAATGTACAAGTAGCCATGCCAAACCTAAAAGAACTAAAAAGTGCCAAGACTCCAATTTTGTTTCAAAGCATTCAATAGTTGCACCAATGTGGCATGAACTGAGCCATTCCAACTGAATTCAGTCCAAGTTTATCTCTGAACCAAAGCTACAAAGCATGTGCCCTAATCTCAAGTCAATGGCTAGAGGAGACTTGAGATTCCTTTTGCATAACATTGGCCAAAGGCCTGCTGCAGCCTCCATTCACTATTGATGCCAAAAAAAACTTAACACACTATAAATAGACCTCATTTATGATCAGTTTGAGTACACCAAAGCACCCAAATTGATGTTTTCCCCAAAATCCCTCTTTTTAGGCCAAAATGCCTTCTTTTACAAGGTATCTCTGAGTTTTTGAGTTAGAGAGAAATTCCATCATAGCTCATGATCCAAACACATCCAATATGTCATATCTAAGCTGTCCAAACTCTCATATGTGACCTGTAACAACAAAATCACAAAGTCCCCTCTCAAAACCTTAAAATTGGACTTTTTTGCATTTTTTAAGCCATGTCTTGATTCAATCACTTTCCAAACCAGATAAAACCTCAAACACACTCCAAATATCATCCTTGAACTGTCCCAAATGGTTCCCCACATCTGGAACACCATTTGAGAGAGTTGCATATTGGTCACTTTTGCCCCTTTTGCAAGAAAGAGCTCAAACTTTTTCCTGAGGATTCCAGTTGGTGGTGATCATTCTAAAAGCTTCTAAGGGATCAATAGAGAGTGTATAAAGCATCAAACTACTTCTGGTACAAGGAACTTGGCAGATAGCACAAAAAGCTCCCAAAGAGGTAAGCATCACAACTTGAACTCTTTGAAATATGCATTGCTTTGAAGTCCACTGATCATAAACATCTCATGCATGTTGTATATGTTATGTTTGAACCAATTTGGTATTTTTGTCATTTTATTCATTTTATTAAAAGGATTGCTTTTAAAAGAAAATTAAATTAGGGTTTCTTTGATTTTTGATCCTTATCAAATATTTCAAAACACCCATGGGCCTCTAATGGAGTGTAAGACCCAATCCCCTTTTAAACAAAACCATTTTTGGGCCTCCGGTATTGTACAAGTCCCTCTGCGTTAAAAGAATCTTGGCGCAATCTTCATTTCAAAATAAATCATCTGGGCCTCCCCTCGTGTTGTAAGCCCCATTTTTCTTTTTCAAAACCTTTTTGGGCCTCTAATAGAGTGTAAAACCCAACCCCTTTGTAAATAGACAATTTTGGGCCTCACACATTGTATAAGTCCCTCTGTATATTTTCAAAAGTTTGGCGCGATCGTTGCCTTTTTAACAAAATCCTTGGGCCTCCCTCGTGTTGTAAGTCACATCTTTCTTTTTTAAGAAAACATCTTTGGGCCTCTCCTTGAGTTGTAAGACCCAACCCTTTTGTAAATAAAACTTTTTCGGCCTCAGTCGTTATATAAGTCCCGATACGATCTTCAAAACAATGGTGCGATCATTGTTAAACTTTTGAGCCTTTCCTTGAGTATAATCCCCAACAATCTTTCCAAAAACAACTTCCCTTTTGATTTAAGTTCAAATATACAATTGTTATCAAAACTTTCTTTAATTTCTTTGAACAACTAACAATACAGCATGGAAGCTTTCTCACCTATAAGTTTTAACAGCTTTATTTACTCGTTTTCATATATATAACTGTATTGTGGGATGTTGCGCACTGTAAGTCCTTCTTTCATATCCTTTTAAAATACTTGCCATATATTAACAGTATATATACTAGTATAGTTATTTAGAGTTTTCCCCGGCAACTAGGTCTAGAATTGGGTAATGCCAATTGGTCACTCTTTAAATACAGTTAAAACTAGATCCCCATAGGATTTCCAGATACAGTCTTGCCTTCTCTTGGGCTTAAACAATATGGAACAAAGAGAAAGGCAGTATTCATCGTGAACCTTTTCTCAGGCTGTCACTATTAGAAATTGTCAGAGAAATTCTACTCCCCAGAGTTAATCTATTCTCGGTGAATAGCATCTCTTGAGTTTCTTCAAACCTCAGAACTTTCACTAAGTGATCTATTCTCGGTGAATAGAATTTCTTGAACTTTTCTTGGTTTGAGACCCACAGGCTTCCTAAAAGCATCCCCGCCTCCTCTTGGGCTTTGTACAAGGACCCTCCAGCTTCTTAGAAGTTCTCATGCCTTCTCTTGGGTTTAATACAAGGACCCTGACAACCTCTTAAAGGTATAAGACATAACTTAGTCATCCTTTGCTAGAGCCTTATTTCCAGTGTTAAATCTCAGACCAATTTAGGGTTGATTCTCATCCCTTAATACACCCGTCTCCTCTTGGGCATCATACAAAAGATAAAACTCTTCCACACCAGTAGACTCGGACAGTCTAATCCCCTTGAGTCTCAAAGACATTCTCAAATTCCCTATAAACACAGGAAGAAATCCCTGTCATTTTTTATTAATCTCCAGCAGGGCCAAAACCCCGTCTCTCTCCTAAAAAATTCCCCAACCAGGGTTAGGTCATCATCAGTATAACAATATCCCAAATCAGAACCTCAAGGTTCCTGATACCTCAACTCTTCTGTAATCCTCAGCAAGAGTTAATTCCCCATTTGGACCTGCCTCAGGATCTCAATTATCCCTGGCAGAAGATAGCCTCCTCTTAGGCTTTGTATAATGACCTTTCCTCAACTTCTAGCCTCCTCTTGGGCTTTGTACAATGATTCTCCCGAGCAGAGTTAACCTTTTCCGACTCCTTGTTGAGTCAATCAACTTTTAGACTCTCTTGTTGAGTCAATCACCTTTTCAGACTCTCTTGTTGAGTCCATCACTGTCCAGGCTCTCTTGTTGAGTCAACTCAACATTTCAGACTCTCTTGTTGAGTCAACCTTTTTAGCCTCAATCTAGGGCTTTGTACAAGACAGATAACAATACTCTCTTGTTGAGTCAAACCCTTTTTAGCCTCAATCTTGAGCTTTGTACAAGACATAAATCTCCATAACCTTCTATTAAGCTTGGGAAAAATATATTTCCCAGCGAAGTCAATTCATCTTAGACTTCTTTAGGCTTCAGGAAATAAATTCCCCAAGCAAAGTCAAACTCATTTAAGCCTCAATCTTGGGCTTTGTACAAGACACATACAAACCTCCCCGGCGGAGTCAAAACCCTTTTAGCCTCGATCTTGGGCTTTGTACAAGACAGATAGAACATTTTCCCCAGAAAAGTCAAACTTCCAACCTCCTCTTAGGCTTTGTATAATGATATCCCCAAAGAGTCAGTATCTTTTTTGCCTCAATCTTGGGCTTTGTACAAGACCCCAAAATATACACTCTCTTGTTGAGTTGGTCTTATCCAGCCTCCTCTTAGGCTTTGTATAAGGATTTCCCCAGTAGAGTCAATCAACCTCTTTGCTTCAATCTTGGGCTTTGATCAAGGCACACAAAAATCAACAATACCTCTTTAGAGATGACAAGTTCTCTCTCAAACCTTTAGCTTCAATCTTGGGCTTTAAACAAGACACAAATATTCATTTAGCTTCAATCTTGGGCTTTAAACAAGACACCAAACATCTTTTTCCTCCCTTAGAATAGGAGGAACTACGATTGCTCTGATTTCCCTATTTCGTTTAAACGTGAATACGTAGGCATAAGATTGTGAAATCTTAGCGAGCATACCAAACAAAAACTCTAGGTCTGGTACCTTCATACATATCAAAACTTAGGTTCAGTACCTTACTAACACATTTGGAAAACCCGAACTTCAACATCAACTCACTCACTCAGTCATATTTCCCAAGAAACTTTCCCAACCCATTAACGGATAAACACCATCAAGTACAAAGCGAAACCTAAAGCTAACAACCTGTGGATAACCACATATAGGATGGGTAATTGACAACTCCCCATTATATAACCTGACTCCGGACCCCCCAATCTCTTTAAGCGTTTGTTCAGTTAAACAATCGCGTGCAAGGTTAGTTTTAGACACCTTTCCTTTCCCTTCCAGCTTCACGGGATAAATAAGAAATCAGAAAGTAGCACCCCCTTGTCATACCCCAAATTTTGACCACTAATATTTCCCATCATTGTGCAAATCATCATCACAATATGGATGAGCCATCAGTCTCCCCAAAGATGGGTGAGCACTCACGACAAACAATAATTAGGGTTTCAAGCCCCCTTTGAGCCTTAGACAAAGCATCAATCAAGGGATGACATGATCTTCAACTTGTTTAACCTCTCAAACATCCATAATGGATCAAGAGGACTCTCACAACAAGAATCAAGAACAATGTTGCAGCATTCCAGGTGGATTAAGCCTTAAGATCGCCAGTGTCACCAAATTAGGGTTTGGTCGACCAGGGCCTCCAGATGGAAATTTTCCTCTGGGCATGAGCCAATGCTTCAAATCATAACCTAATATGCTCCATGGGACATCATGGACCCAATCATTAAGTTAATTTTGACCTCAGGGGATGCATTCATCAAAAATCAGGAATTAGGGTTTCTTGACCTAATTCACCCCCCCAAGTTGACTTTTGGGACAAATCATGAGCCAAGACTTCAAGATAGGATTTGAGGGTCTCTAATAAACTAAATTGATCCATTTTCAACAATGGATTGATCCAAGAAGCTTGATCACCAAGTTTCAGTTTCATCTGAACCACAATTAGGGTTTTGATGATAAAGTCAACTGTAGCTTTGACTTTTGACCAGGACATGCTCCCAAACCCTAGGACATGATTCAATACACCCTATAACACCTATGAAATCAATCCATCAAGTTTGATTTAGGTCAAGGACTTGATTTCATAGAGGATCGCACAGTTTGGAATTCATCTGACAAAAAGTCAACTGTGCACAAAAGTCTACTTTGACTTTTTGAGATTTTTCACAATTATGGTTCCTTAACCCTAAAATGATGTTAATGTTTGATTGGAATCATCATTCATCAAGAAAAATCAAAAAAAGTGGGATAACTTGTAAAAGGGGTAACCATAAAAACTTAGAAATTTTTCTAAGTTATGGAACAAAGTGGCTAGGGTACCAACTTTGGAGGATCATAACTCCTAAACCACAAGGCCATTTTTCCCCATTCAAAGCTGGATTTGTAGCTCTCATGGCCCTCTACAAAAGCTTCAACTATAACTCATTCCAATTCCTCATGGATTTTAAGTTATGGAATGATCAAAATCACAAAAAGTGAAAATGTCACTTTTTTCCAACACTTAGTGAAATTTTCACTAAGTCAGAATCTGTCTTACTTTTTTCAAAATGTAGGGGCATTTTTCACTTGGATCCAAAAAGTATCAAAACCAATTATGATCAGACAGTTGTTGTATCATATGAGGGCTTTCCAAAATGGCCAAGAACTCCATCAAAGTCCACTTGAGCCATGAGATATGACAATACCAATATGTCTTGCTGCAAACTGTCATGGCAAGGCAGATTTGGGAGTTTTGCTCGATTTGCTCAAATTTTGCAAAGGGTAAGCAACTCTATCCTTCTGAACACCTCAAGGGGAGACCAAGGAGGGACAAACCCTGATCCATCAGCCTCCCAATTTGTTGGAACCAAAAGTAACATGTCAAACCTAGAAATGCCTAAAAGAGGGACAAGACTCCAATTTTGTTTTGGAGCATTCAATGGATGCACCAAGGTGTCATGGACTGAGCCATTTCGAACTGAATTTAGTCAAGTCTTATCCAAGACCAAGGGAACCAGCAGCCTGTGCCCTAACCTCTAGTCAATGGCTATAGGAGGCTTGGATTGCCATTGATCAACATTGGACAAACCTCTGCAGCAGTTGCCATTCACTATTACTTGCAAAACAAACTTGTTGTACTATAAATAAACATCATTTGTGATCAGTTTGAGTACACCAAAGCCATCAAACAGATGCTTTCCTCAAAATCTCTTCCTTCACTCCAAAATTGCCTTCCAAAGCAAGTCACTATCGGGTTTTGAGTTTGAGAGCTATTCCAACCAAACCAATCACACACACACCTCATAACATCATTTAGAAGTGATCCAAACACTCACATAACATCTGGAACACCAGATTCACAAAATCACCAACCATCTGCACAAGCATTTGACAGATTTGCAGTTGAGGTGCCAAATCAAGTTCCAGCTCAATTTAATTCACTCCAAGCATCCAGACACACTCCATAGCACCTAGGGAAGCTGTCCATATGCTTGGAACCAAGCTGTAACACCTCTAACACAAAACATGGTCACCAGCTGCAAGAGGTAAGCCTGAGCTCTTCTAACTCTATGATCCATGCATTTTTTACTGCACAATAATTTGGCCATATGTTCATAATCATGCATGGAGTGTTTTCCCTCAATCAATTGCTTTGTTTGAATCGTGTATGGAATTTCTGAGCCTTCATGTAAATTTTAGGGTTCTTGAGGTTTCTCTTTGATTTCTTATTCCATGCTTAAAATAAATGAAATTAAAGACCATAGACATGATCGTGAGGTGAAAATGAGTAGATTGATATGTAGATTGCATGTTATCATCAAGTATTCAGTGAGATTGGATAGAAAACGCAAATCTGCAGAAACAGAGGGTGGCGCGTGTTCTTGCCATGTTCTTGGCGCCCTTTTTGAAAATTCAAATATTTGAATTTTGTGATTTTATTTAATTGATTCAAAAATTAATTTCTCTCTGAATTTTAATGATTTTGAGTTAATTCTTTTTTTAATAATTCACAAAAATGTTAAAATATTTTATTTTACCAAAAAATCCCAAAAATATTATTTATTTCATATACTTGATATTTTTGTAAAGAATTAATATTTTAATTGTTTTCTGACATTTAAAATATTTTCTCCCTTTTGATTTTTCAAATTTTAGTGATTTCCAATCATTTTGTGGATAGAAACATGATTTTTTAAACATTAATCCAAGATCATAATTTGTTTCCACACATGTTTAACAATTTTGATTGTTTTAATTGAATTTTTATTCAATTAAAATACATTTTGAAATCAAATTAGGGTTTTTGATTAATTCAACCCTCATCAAACTTTTTCAAACACTTTGGGCCTCTATTAGAGTGTAAGACACATCCCCATTGTAAATACACCACTTTTTAGGCCTCAGTCATTGTATAAGTCCCACTGTATTTTCAAAAACAGGGGCGCAATCGTCGCCTTTTTTAGCAAAATCATCTGGGCCTCAGACATTGTATAAGTCCCTCCGCGTTAAAAGAAAAATCTCGGCGCAACCGCCAATTCAAAAAATAAATCATCTGGGCCTACCCTCGTGTTATAAGCCCCATTTTTTTTCTTTAAACACCTTTGGGCCTCTTGAGAGAGTGTAAGACCCATCCCTTTGTACAAAAAACCTTTTTGGGCCTCAATCACTTGTATAAGTCCCTGTACAAAACAACAGTGCAATCACTGATAAAACCTTTGGCCTCTCCTTGAGCTGTAAGCCCCAACAACCTTTTCAAAGCACTTTCTCCTTTGATTTTGAATATTGTTATCAAAGCTTTCTTTGTTGAACAAACTAACAAAACAGCATGAAAGCTCTACAACCGAGTAAGTGTTTACCCGCTTTCTTTATCCGCTTTCATATATATAACTGTATTATGGGGCTGCTCACTGTAAGTCTTCTTTCATAAACTTTTATATACTTGTCAAATATCAACTATGTAATACTAGTATAGTTATTTAGAGTTTTCCCCGGCAACTACGTCTAGCACTAGGTAAAGCCCTGTTGGTCACTCTTAAATACAAACAAAACTAGATCCCCATAGGATTACCAGACACAGTCTTCCCTCCTCTTGGGGTTAAACAATATGGAGATGTGGAAGGCAGCATTCTCTGTGAAAGCTTTCTCAGACTGTCACCCTTAGACATTGCCAAAGAGACTCTACTCCCCAGGGATGATCTTTTCTCCGTGAATGGCATCTCTTGAGTTTCTTCCAAATTCTCGGACTTTCCTGGCTTGATCTATTCTCGGTGAATGGCATGTCATGAACTTCTCGGGGTTTGGGTACCCACAGGCTTCTTAAAAACATCCCCGCCTCCTATTGGGCATTGTACAAGGACCCTTCGGCTTCTTAAAAGCTCTCATGCCTTCTCTTGGGCTTAGTACAAGGACCCAGAGAACTCTACAGGTATAGGAACAGAACCTAGTCACCAGTTTGCTAGAGTTGTCTTCCTGAGTCAAGTGTCAGACCTGTTAATGGGTTGACCTTCATCCCTTAACATACCAACCTTCTCTTGGGCATCATACAAAGATCATTCACTACCCGAGAATCGATTTCTCAAAACACCACTAGACTTGGACAGTCTCAATACCCCTTTGGATTTTCCATTTCCTTAAAGAACAGGAAATAACCCAGATCCTCTGATCAATCCCAAAGCACACATATCTTTAATCATTCCCTTTATAAGAACTGATTTTCTCTTTTATCCAACATACTGGACCTGTCAGTAAACTTAAACAGTCACTAGCACAATAGCCTCCTCTTGGGCTTTGTACAAATGATTCTCCCCGACGGAGCTAACCTTTTCAGACTCTCTTGTTGAGTCACCCACTTTCAGCCTCTATCTCAGGATTCATACGAGATACCAAATCACTCTCTTATTGAGTACAAAATACTCTCTTATTGGGTCAAACTTGTTCAGCCTCCATCTCGGGCTTCGTACGAGATACAAAAACACTCTCTTGTTGAGTCACTTCCCTCTCATCCTCCATCTCGGGCTTTGTACGAGATACAAAATCACTCTCTTGTTGAGTATAAAAGACTCTCTTGTTGAGTCAGTCACTTGAAAGCAGTATCTTGTTAACTCAACCCTTTTAGCATCTCTCTCGGGCTTTGTACGAGACACATAAGAGCACTCTCTTGTTGGGTCAATAGCCTCCTCTTAGGCTTTGTATAAGAAAACCCCGGTTGAGTCAATCAACCTGTTAGCATCAAAATTTGTGCCTCGCTCACAGTATACAAACATCAACAACTCCTTTTCCTTCATCTAATTGCTGTAAGCGGCAAGCCTCTAGATTATTTACATCCACGCCACTGTCCCTCTTTTAGCATGAGAAATTACTAAGGAAAGATGGCATTGCTCTAAACTGAGTTAAAGTCTTCTCCTTCAGGTTAAAAATCCCCTATAAAGGAAATTATGGCATTGCTGGATTCACATATCCCAGTTAAAGTAATTCTCCTTTATAACCAGTCACCCAACAGTTGTGACAAACAGACCAAATATCCCCTTTTAGAGATGACAAATTCTCTCTCATCAATAAACCCTTTAGCTTCATATCTTGGGCTTCGAACAAGATACAAATAGACCATTTAGCTTCACATCTTGGGCTTTGAACAAGATACAAACCACATTTAGCTTCACGTCTTGGGCTTTGAACAAGACACCAGAACAACCTTTTTTTCCTCCCATAGAATAGGAGGAACTACGATCGCTCTGATTTCCCTGTTTCGTTAAACGGGAATACGTAGGCATAAGATAGGAAAAATCTTAGCGAGCATACTAATCAAAAACCCAAAATCCAGTATCTCAACCAAATCAACCCAAAAGCATCAAATCTAAACACATTAACATCTTACCTCACAAATAGTCCATGAACTCTATTTTTTTAACAAAATAACCTAAGAGAGACCCACAATCTTCATAGCATATGTAACCTAACAGACTGCTGTTCAAACTCTGTATGCAAGCAGGGTTAATTGGAGACATATATTTCCCTTCCTTAATCAGCTTTAATAGGATAAAAAATGAATCAAACTTTAGTACCCCAAAGCGATAGTACTTCGCAACCACGCAAAAATTCGTGCTACACCCCTCCTACCATTGCGGTGAGGAAAGCCCAGCGATAAGGTGGTCGCATCACCGAAAAAATCGCTCGCTACAATGGGTAGAGCCACGACTCCATGCTCATGACATTGAACCCTTGAGCCCATGTTTTTTTAATGTTTTTGTGTGCTGCATTCATGCATTCATTTAAAAAACTCTTATACAAAGAAAAAAAATTTCTCTTTTCTCCTTTCTTTCTTTTTCAAAATAAACTAAAATAACAATTGCAAATATCAGAAAGAAAAATTGCGTTATGGATTTCGGTAGAAGAAAGATGCACAAGTACACCTTCAAGGCTCCGAAACTAAAGGATTTAAGAAGGTTGGAAAGGATGATTACCAACCTGATGCTTTCAGAGCTAAACACGGAGGGTTGTTGTCTTTGTTAAGGGTCCACGTAGTTGAAGGAATACTGTCTACGTTAATTCAATTTTCCGATCCAGTTTATCATTGTTTCACATTCCCGGATTATCAACTTGCAACAACACTGGAGAAGTACTCTCACCTGACTAATTTACCCATCAATGACCAAGCTCCCTTTTCTGGATTGGAAGAAATTCCAAAAGAACAAACCATTGCAAGAGCGATCTATTTGGATGAGTCAGAAGTCAGGACTCACATGACGACTAAGGAAGGAATCCAAGGTTTACCAGATAAATTCTTGACGGAGAAAGCCCTATACTTTTCCAGTGTAGGAAAAATAGTTGCTTTCGAAGATATTTTTGTTCTGCTCACATACTGGTTATTCCTTTTTCCCAACATCGATAACTTCGTCGATACCAATGCTATTAAGATATTTCTGATTGGAAACCCTGTACCAACCTGGCTCACAGATGCTTATCATTTTGTACACTTAAGGAATTTGTACAGCGGAGGAATGATCACATGCTGTGTACCCCTGCTTTACAAATGGTTCACTTCCCATTTACCCAAGTATGCTGCTTTTTGGGGCCGTAAGAGTACTCTACGTTGGTCACAGAGAACCATGTCTCTTACCAACTCTGACATAGATTGGTACAATAGGATTTACGAGGGGATAAGGATCATCGACAGATGTGGAAACTTCCCTAATGTACCCCTCATAGGAACTAAAGGAGGAATCAACTATCATCCAATTTTAGTTCGCCGTCAACTCGGATACCCGATAAAGAATATCCCGCATAATGTTCATCTGGAAGGTCTTTTCTTCAAGGAAGAAGAAAATGACTGAGCACTAAAGAAGGAAATAGTGCATGCCTAGCAACATGTTCACAAGAAAGGAAAAGAGTCTCTAGGAAGACCAGACTGTATCTCCGTGGACCCTATCTCCACTGGGTACAAACTAGGCCCCTCAAGCTGAGGATGCCTAACCCTCGTTAAGAAGTTCTTCCGTTAAAGGAATATGTCCTTTATTTTATGTCTGATACAGAAAAACTCCAGGTCGCTCTCAACAAGGTTCAACGGTGTAGCGCGATTTTTGTGGTTTCGAATCACTATCGCTTTGGAACTACAGTTCGATTTATTTTTTATCCTATTGAGCTGATTAAGAAAGGGAAATAGATGTCTCCAATTAACCCTTCTTGCAAACTGAGATTAAACAATCAAAACTGTTGGTTTACAGATGCTATCAAGAGGGGGTTCTTCTTTAAGGTTATTCGCTTAAAAATAGTGTCTAGGCTATTGGTAAGATGTTAGGTCTAATGTTTTTTGATTGATGTGTAAAGGTACGGGATTTTGGGTTTTTGATTAGTATGCTTGCTAAGATTTTTGCAATCTTTTGCCTACGTATTCCCGAAACTGGGAAATCAGAGCGATCGTAGTTCCTCCTATTCTATGGGAGGAAAAAGGTGTTTTGGTGTCTTGTTCAAAGCCCAAGACGTGAAGCTAAATATGGTTTGTATCTTGTTCAAAGCCCAAGATGTGAAGCTAAAAGGTTTTGGATGAGAGAGAATTTGTCATCTCTGAAAAGGAGTAGTTGATGTTTGTATGCTGTGAGCAAGGCACAACTTTGATGCTAAAAGGTTGATTAACTCAACCGGGGTTTTCTTTATACAAAGCCTAAGAGGAGGCGGGAAGTTTGACTTTTTCGGGGAAAATGTTATTTCTGTCTTGTACAAATCCCAAGATTAAGGCTAAAAGGGATTTTGACTCCGTTGGGGAGAATGTATCTTGTATAAAGCCCAAGATGGAGGCTGAAATAGTTTGACTCAATTAGAGAGTACTTTTATCTGTCCTGTATAAAGCCCAAGCCGGAGGCTAAAAAGGTTGACTCGACAAGAGAGTCTGAAGGTTGTTTGACTCAACAAGAGAATCTTTTATACTCAATAAGAGAGTGATTTGCTGTCTCGTACGAAGCCCGAGATTGAGGCTAAAAGGAGATTGACTCAACAAGAGAGTCTTTTATACTCAACAAGAGAGTGTTTTATATGTCTTGTACAAACCCCAAGACGGAGGATAAAAGTGGTTGACTCAACAAGAGAGTCTTTTATACTCAACAAGAGAGTGCTTTTCTATCTCATACGAAGCCCGAGATGGAGGCTAAAAGGAGGTTGACTCAACAAGAGAGTCTTTTATACTCAACAAGAGAGTGATTTATATGTCTTGTACAAAGCCCAAGACGGAGGCTAAAAGTGGTTGACTCAATAAGAGAGTCTTTTATACTCAACAAGAGAGTGTTTTTCTATCTCGTACGAAGCCCGAGATGGAGGCTAAAAGGAGGTTGACTCAACAAGAGAGTCTTTTATACTCAACAAGAGAGTGATTTTTTATATGTCTTGTACAAAGCCCAAGACAGAGGGTAAAAAGTGATTGACTCAACAAGAGAGTCTGAAAAGGTTAGCTCTGCTAGGGAGAATCATTTGTACAAAGCCCAAGAGGAGGCTGCCTTACCGCTGTGGATTCTAGAGATCCTGAAGCGAGTCCAAGTGTGGGGAACTCTCATGGGAGAGACCGGGGTTTCTTCCTATGTTTGAAAGGAACTTGAGAATGTCTTTCAGACTCAAGGGTCTTAGACTGTCCAAGTCTAGAGTTTTCTCTATGGTACTATGCCCTAGAGGAGGTATGGGCATTAAAGGATAAGTATCAACCCTACAACGGTCGGAGTTTTGACGCTGGAAAGACTGCTCTACCAAAGGATGACTAAGTAATGTCTTATACCTTTAAGAGGTCGTCAGGGTCCTTGTATTAAGCCCAAGAGAAGGCATGAGAACTTCTAAGAAGCCGAAGGGTCCTTGTACAACGTCCAAGAGGAGGTGGGGATGCTTTTAGGAAGCCTGTGGGTCCCCAAACCAAGAGAAGTTTAAGAAATGCAATTCACCGAGAAGAGATCATTCTAGGAAAGTTCAAGAATTTGGAAGAAACTCAAGAGATGCCATTCACGGAGAAAAGATCATCTCTGGGGAGTTAGATTTTCTTTGACAATTTATAAGGGTAACAGTCTGAGAAAAGGTTCACCGAGAATACTGCCTTTCTCTTTATTCCATATTGTTTAACCCCAAGAGAAGGGATGATTGTATCTGGAAATCCTATGGGGATCTAGTTTTGTTTGTATTTAAGAGTGACCAACAAGGCTTTACCTAGTACTAGACGTAGTTGCCGAGGAAAACTCTAAATAACTATACTAGTATTACACAGTGGATATGTGGCAAGTATATAAAAGGATGTGAAAGAAGACTTACAGTGAAGCAGCCTCACAATACAGTTATGTACATATGAAAGCGGTAAATGAAAGCGGATAAACACTTACCCGTTGTAGAGCTTCCATGTTGTTTGGTTAGTTGTTCAACAAAGAAAGTTTTGATAACAACACATATTTGAATTCAAAATCAAAGGAGAAAGTGCTTGAAAAGATTGTTGGGGCTTACAGCTCGAGGAGAGGCCCAAGTTTTAACGATGATCGCACTGTTGTTTAAAAATTGTACAGAGGGACTTATACAATACGTTAGGCCCAAAAAGTTTTTATGTACAAGGGGATGGTTATTACACTCTATTAGAGGCCCAGAGATTTTGAAAAGAAAAGAAATGGGGCTTATAACATGAGGGGAGGCCCAGATGATTTGTTTTTGAACTGGCGATTGCGCCGAGATTTTTCTTTTAACGCAGAGGGACTTATACAATGTTTGAGGCCCAAAAAGGTTTTGGTTAAAAGGGGATTGGGTCTTACACTCTATTAGAGGCCCAATAATTTATTTTTGTACAAGTGGTGGGGCTTACAACTCAAGGAGAGGCCGAAATGATTTTTGTTAAAAAGGCGGCGATCGTGCCGAACTTTTTGACGGTATCGGGACTTATACAATACACTGAGGCCCAAATTATTTTGGTTTAAAAAAAGGGTTGGGTTTTACACTCTATTAGAGGCCCAAAAAAGTATTTTACAGAAAGGAAATGGGATTTACAACACAAGGGTAGGCCCAAATGATTTTATTAAAAAGGCGACGATCGCGCCGTTGTTTTTGAAAATACAGTGGGACTTATACAATGGCTGAGGCCCAAAAAGTGGTGTATTTACAAAGGGGATGGGTCTTACACTCTAAAAGAGGCCCAAAGAGTTTGAAAAAGTTTGATGAGGGTTGAATTAATCAAAACCCTAATTTGTTTTCAAAATATATTTTAATTGAATAAAAATTCAATTAAAATGATCAAAATTATTAAACATGTGTGAAAACAAATTGTGATCTTGGATCAATGTTTCAAAAATCATGTTTCTATCCACAAAATGATTAGAAATCAATTAAGTTGGAGAATCAAGGGAGAAAAAACATTTTAAATGTTGAAAAACAAATAAAATATTAATTCTTTGTAAAAATATCAAGTATATGAAATAATTAATATTTTAGGGATTTTTTGGTAAAATAAAATATTTTAGCATTTTTGTGAATTATTAAAAAAAGAATCAACTCAAAATCATTAAAAACCGGAGAGAAATTAATTTTTGAATCAATTAAATAAAATCACAAAATTCAAATATTCAAATATTCAAAAAAATGGCACCAAGAACATGCCAAGAACACGCGCCACCCTCTGTTTCTGTAGATTTGCATTTTCTATCCAATCTCACTGAATACTTGATGATATCATGCAATCTACATATTAATCTGCTCGTTTTCACCTCACGATCATGTCTATAGTCTTTAATTACATTTATTTTAAGCCCCTTAAAATTTGCATGAAGGCTCAGAAATTCCATACACGATTCAAACAAAGCAATTGATTGAGGGTAAACACTCTATGCATGATTATGAACATATGGCCAAATTATTGTGCAGCAAAAAATGCATGGATCATAGAGTTAGAAGAGCTTAGGCATACCTCTTGCAGCTGGTGATCGTGCTTTGTGTTAGAGGTGTTGTAAGCTGGTTCCAATGATTTGTACAGCTTTCTTAGGTGCCAAGTGATGTGTCTGAATACTTGGAGTGGTTTGAAACAAGCTGGAACTGAAGATGGTACCCCAATTGCAAGTCTGCTAGAAGCTTGAGCAATTGGATGGTGATTTTGAGAAATCAGTGTTCCAGATGTTGTTTAAGTGTTTCGATCACTTCTATATGATGTTTATGAGGTGTGTGAGTGATTGGTTTAGTTGGAATTGCTCTCAAACTCAAAACCTGATAGTGACTTGCTTTGGAAGGCAATTTTGGAGTGAAGTAAGAGATTTTGAGGAAAGCATTTGTTTGATGGCTTTGGTGTACTGAAACTGAGCACAAATGAGCTCTATTTATAGTAGAGCAAGTTTGTTTTGCAAGTAATAGTGAATGGCAACTGCTGCAGAAGTTTGGCAAATGTTGATCAATAGGAATCCAACTCTCCTCTAGCCATTGACAGGAGGTTAGAGCACAGGCTGCTGGTTCCCTAGTTCTTGGATAAGTCTTGACTGAATTCAGTTGGAAAGGGCTCAGTCCATGCCACCTTGGTGCATCCATTAAATGCTCCAAACCAAAATTGGAGTCTTGTCCCTCTTTTAGGCATTTCTAGGTTTGGCATGCTACTTTTGGTTCTAAGGACTTGGGAGGCTAATGGATCAGTGTTTGTCCCTCCTTGGTCTCCCCTTGAGGTGTTTAGATGGATAAACTTGTTTGTCATTTGCAAAATTTGCTCAAATCGAGCAAAATGCACAAATCTGCCTTGCCATGACAGTTTGCAGCAAGGCACATTGTCATTGTCATATCTCATGGCTTAAGTGGAGTTTCATGGAGTTCTTGGCCATTTTGGAAAGCTCTTATATGATACAACACATGTGTGATCATAGTTTGTCTTGATACTTTTTTGATCCAAGTGAAAAATTCCCCTACTTTTGGAAAAAAAAAACAAGACAGATTCTGACTTAGTGAAAATTTCACTAAGTGTTGGAAAAAGTGGCATTTCATGTTTTCAGCCATTTTGATCCAACCATAACTCAAAATCTATGATGAATGGGAATGAGGTGTAGTTGGCACTTTTAAAGTATACCATGAGAGCTACAAATCCATCTTTAGATCAGCCCAAATGGTTGCTTAGATCTCAAGTTATGATCCTTGGAAGTTGGTACCCTAGCTACTTTGTTCCATAACTTAGAAAATTTCTAAGTTTTTAATGGTTACCCCTTTTACAATTTATCCCACTTTTCTTGATTTTTCTTGATGAATGATGATCCCAATCACATATTAAAATCATTTTATGGTCAAAGAACCATAATTGTGAAAAATCTCAAAAAGTCAAAGTTGACTTTTGTGCACATTTGACTTTTTGTCAGGTGAACTCCAAACTGTGCGATCCTCTATGAAATCAAGTCCTTGACCTAAATAAAACTTTATGAAATGATTTCATAGGTGTTATAGGGTGTATTGAATCATGTCCCAAGGTTTGGGAGCATGCCTGGGTCAAAAGTCAAAGGCACAGTTGACTTTTTCCGCGAAACCCTAATTGTGGTTCTGATGAGTTTGAAACTTGTTGATCAAGCTTCTTGGATCAATCCATTGTTGCAAATGGATCAATGTAGTGTGTTAGAGACCCTAAAATCCTCTCTTGAGGTCTTGGCTCATGTTTTGTCCCAAAAGTCAACTTAGGGTGAATTAGGTCAAGAAACCCTAATTCCTGATTTTTTATTAATGCATCCCCTGAGGAAAAATTGACTTGATGATTGGGTTCATGATATCCCTTAGATCATATTAGGTGGTGCTTTGAAGCCTTTGGCTCATTCCCAGAGGAAAAATTCCATCTGGAGGCCCTGGTCGACCAAAACCCTAATTTGGTGACACTGGCGATCTTGAGGCTTAATTCACTTGGAATGTTGCAACTTTGTGCTTGATTCTTGAGGTGGGAGTCCTCTTGATCCATTGTGGATATTTGAGAGGTTTATACAAGTTGAAGATTATGCCATTCCTTGATTGATCCTTTGTCTAAGAGCTCTGAGAGGGATTGAAACCCTAATTCTTAGTTGTAGTGGATGCTCACCCATATGTGAGGAGATCGATGAGGTATGAAGGTACATCCATATTGTGATGATGATTTGCACAATCATGGGAAATCTTAGTGGTCAAATTTTGGGGTATGACAAACAGGAGAAAAGGTCTTGGAAAAACAAATACCGAATTCTCAACGTAGAGTGTACCAAAATTCAGCAATTATTAAAAGAAAAGGATGCTCTGATTAAGATATTAGAGCAACATGTTGTAGAAAGTCAAGAAGACCGAAGAAATTTGCTCGCTCCTTTCACTTGGCAAAGGACTGACAACCCGACAACGGATAAAGAGACCCGGTCAAAGAAAAGGGAAATACCAGAACTAGCATCTGAGTTCTCTTCAGAGAGGACTCAGGATCCATGAACTTAGACATTTCCTTTTACAGCACTTTGTAAAATACTGTATTTTCCCTTTCTGCAATCTTTCAAATTCAATAAAAAGGGGTCTCCCCACTGTACTATATTTTCAATCTATTTGTTGAAGTTTATTTTTGATTAAAGCAAAAAAAACAAATATATATATATATATCATTGCATTCATCATTCTCACATAACGCGTTCTTCTTATTTTCGAACCTCACGTATGTGTCACGATTCTAGAGTCAAACTGTCTCACTCATACAATACTCTGGCCAATCGACAAAAGAAAATGGACGATCTCGAGGAAGAGAACGGAGAGCTAAGAGAAGAAGTCGATGCTCTGAAGGAAGATCTGAAAAAACTTCACAGTGACATGCAATCCCTGGCAGCAACTCAGAGGCAACAACAAAGGATTGTGATCTCAGATATCACATCTAAGTCCGTAGTGAAGACATATGATCCTCGGTACAACATGCCTAAAGATCTCCCCTGGGGTATGCCTATCAACTCTTTCCCTGAGGGATACATCCCGTCAGTCACTGAAGACCCAGAAACTGTGGCAGGAACCGTTGGGCCTGAAGGTTACAAACTTCTGGAAAGCGAAGACGCAAGAGTTATGACAGCAACTCCTGAAGGTTACAAACTTTGGGGAATATAAGCACCAAGAGTCACCGCCGTAATGACTATACCACAACCAGTGGTACACACTGTCCCGGAAGGACAGATTCCACAAGTAATTTATGGTGGAAACGAAGGGATGTACGAAAGAATGAATGAGTTCCAGGAGCAATTCCTTGTAATGCAGAAGGAACTGCATGCCATTCGCGGTCAGGATTTATTCGAAAAGAACCCCGCGGACCTTTGTCTGGTTAATGTGAAAATACCGTACAAATTCAAGGTGCCTGACTTTGAAAAATACAAGGGCAACTCTTTCCCTCAAAGTCATTTAGTGATGTACGCTCGAAAGATGTCAACTCGGATAGAGAATCAACAACTACTAATCCATTACTTCCAAGACAGTTTAACCGGTGCCGCACTCAAATGGTACATGGGTTTAAACCGTGCCAAGATCAACACTTTCAGAGATCTCAATGCTGCCTTCGTTCAGCAGTATAAGGATAACCTGGACATGGCACCAGACAGAGATCAGCTCGGAGCAATGTCGCAGAAGGACAAGGAAACTTTTAAGGAATATGCTCAGAGATGGCGTGAAATTGCCGCCCAAATCTGTCCCCCTATTATGACTGAATGGTTGCCAGTGCGCCCAGCGACTTCACTGAAATGGTGAACATGGGGGTACGCCTTGAAGAAACAGTCCGAGAAGGGCGTCTAGTCAAAGATGCAGAGCCATCAAGCAGTACCAAAAGATACGGTAATGTTTTCCCAAAGAAAAAAGAGCAAGATATTTGTAATATATCTCTCGGAAAACAAAGGCGAAGGTATTAACCAGTAGTAGCGGTAATTCCCGCTATCAACCCTGCGCCGGCTCCAACATATCAACCTCAGGTTGCTCAGAGCCAACCAAATCAACAATAGTATCAGCAAAGGACACAATAGCTTCTTCAGCAAGCTCGTCCTCAGTACAACAATAATAATCGTACGACACGACCATCAGGGTTCGACCCTATACCGATGTTATATGAAGAACTGTTTCCACTATTACTGGTCAAGGGGCACGTCCAAACCAGGTCTCCTCTTACGGTACCAGAAAATCCGCCTTTTTGGTTCAAAGTGGATCAAACTTGCCCTTATCATCAAGGAGGACTGGGGCACAACATTGAAAACTATCTCAGCTTCAAATCTGATGTGCAGAAGCTTATCAGGAATGGGTTCTTATCTTTCAAAGATACTAATTTGAATATTCAGATAAACCCGTTGCCTTAACATGAGAAGACTGCGGTGAATTTGATAGAAGAGGAATTTAGCCGCAGTTATCAAATTCACGATGTACTCCTATTAGGAACTAGTCTGGTTAAGATGCATTGTAGACAGAGCGGGTACGATCATGTGCCGCCTCACAATTATCACCAGTGTGATATCTGCTCAAAGAATAATCAAGGATGTTTCGTAGTGCAATCAGCTCTACAAGAACAAATGAATCTCAAATGGATTCAAGATCATCGAATCTGTGAGGTCAATATGGCTCACGCAAATCCCAACATTGTTCAGAACCACAACATTCTGACGATGAACGTCAACTTGGTGGCAATGCACTCAAGGCAAAGTCAATACCATGATCTGCCATGGCACGACTACAATTCATGTCTGATCTACTCAATAAACAATCAGGGATGATCTTTTGTACAATAGGCCCTCCAGCGTCAGATGGATCTTGGATGGATTCAAGACTATCAGGAGAGAAATAATCATCAAGTCAATATGATTCAGATCTTTAATATTCACTTGATGAATACCAGTTTGATAGAATTACACGCTAAACAAGTCAGGCTCGGCTTTCTGACTTCACATGATTATCAAGACTGTGAAGTGTGTCGTAAAGACGACCAAGGATGTGCACTTGTCCAAAGAACACTTCAACACTTGTTGGACCACTGGTGGCTTCCAATCTACTTGGATGAAGCTACACAATAGATCAGTATAACTGACGAGAATCCTGATAGATATCAAAGTCAAGATGTTCGCTCGATGGAAATATACCTAGTAAAGTTGCACTGCATACAAAGAGGATGTGGCCGGGTGCCACCACATAATTATGAGCGCTATAGAGTTTGCTCAGAAAACAACCAAGGATGCTACCTTGTGCGAGCGGCTCTTCAAAATCAGTAGGACCACAAAGAGATTCGACCATGTTCAGGTTCTAGGTCGATCCACGGGATACCCGACTATCTCCCTGATCAAAGCAAAGACGTTGTCTTAATCTCTAATCATGAAATGGCCAAAGACGTATGCGCTATAATCTCTCTACTCCATGAATCAAGAGTTCCCCTTGATATTAGAAAGATTCTCAACCTCGAACCAATTGAGGCCGGCTACAATGGTCAGAAAAATCAAAAGGCTCCTGTGGTTATCTATCTTCCAGGACCAATACCGTACAATTTCGATAAAGTTATCCCTTACAAGTACGGTGCAACAACAATCAAAAATGGAAAGGAAACTCCATTACCCTCTGTCATAATCATTGCCGATATCAATCGAGTAACACGGAGCGGTCGAATCTTCAACAGAGGAGTTGGAGAACCCACCAAGGAAAAGGAACCTCAAACAAAAGTTCCCAATTAACCAGTCAGGCAATCCAGTAATCCCGGCCTTTCAAAGAACAACGATGAGATGCTGAAGCTCATCCAGAAGAGCGAGTATACCATTGTAGACCAACTGTTCAAAACTCCTTCGAGAATCTCTGTGTTATCTCTCTTGCTTAGTTCCGAAGCTCACAGGGAAGCTTTGCAGAAAGTCTTGGAGCAAGCTTTTGTGGAACAAGATGTGACGATAAGACAATTTGACAGGATCATCTTCAACATCACTTCCTGCAACAACTTAGGATTCAGTGATGAAGAACTGCCGGAAGAAGGCAAAAGTCACAACATGGCACTTAACATTACAGTCAACTGCCAGGACGATGCTTTAGCCAACGTACTGGTAGATACCGGATCAGCTCTGAATGTTATGCCAAAATCTACTCTGATGCAACTATCATTTCAAGAAGCCCCGATGAGAGGCAGCGAGGTCATCGTCAAAGCCTTTGACGGATCCAGAAAAACAGTTATCGGCGAAGTCGATCTTCCCATAACCATCGGTCCTCACACTTTCCAAGTCACTTTCCAGGTCTTGGACATCCGGGCAGCATATAATTGTTTATTAGGAAGACCTTGGATACACGAAGCTGGGGCTGTCACTTCAACACTTCACCAGAAGTTGAAGTTCGTCAAATACGACAAGTTAGTTACAGTATGCGGAGATCAGGCCTTAATCGTCGGCAACTTATCATCATTCTCCCATGTAGAACCAGAAGAAGTCATTGGAACTCAGTTTCAAGCACTCTCGGTAAGCAAAGAGAATCGATCAGAAAGAAGGACATCGATTTCCTCATACAAAGATGCTCTCGAAGTGATCAAAAGTAACGACGTAAAGGGATGGGGACAGGTTTTCTTTCCTACTGATAACAAGACGAAGAAAGGTCTTGGTTTTTCTTCAGCCAATACCCAGACTACTAAAGACGAAAGTTTTTGTCCCATTCAGCACTTCTTCCACAGTGGAGGCTTCCTCCACCCAGAGTCTCAAGAAGTACATACCATTAATGAGGGTGACTCCTCCAATACAGATGAAGAATGGAAGTACTATCTCAACGAGGACGGTTATATGTCTCTGGAAGAAACGCATACGCCATTTTGCTATCCCACGCAGAGTCCGAGATATATACCAAGATCAGATGTCAAGATGATATACGGAGATTGTGATCCTGAGGGATGTCGTGCTCCACCAAACTCATTAGATGAGGACACTTCGATGAAAGACAACTTCGACTATGACTATTTTGATCCCCTGGATCACTTTCCTATCTGGCAGCTGTACCCGGAAGACTTGGGGCAAAAGAGTCAGTCCAATGATTCATATCAGCTGAGCAATATTGAAAAGAATACTTGCGTCCCCACCAAGTCATGGGATCATTACTCAGGACATTCTAAAGATATCTAGGACAACAATGAATATATAAGGATTGTAGGACAAGAGTAGGATAAGAGTTCATCAACTATGCTTTTCCTGAGGACAACATCATCGAGAAATATGACTCCTCCAGTCCTGCAGAAATATGGGACACCTTAGGATAGTCGAGTGGCAAGTACGACTTATTGGTCAAGTACACCTCTTCTGAAAGCTCTCGCATCAGATAAGAGGACATCCAACCAACTGAATGGGGAGATCCGTCTGAGAGTGAAAACACTGTGCAAGATACAACAGAAGAGTTCGTTTATGACAACTCTGCATGGGAGGAAGACTTCAACGATCCTGCTCCGCCATAAATCAGCGTCATTTCTGAGGACAAACCAAGAAAGAAGGTACCAGACTTTGTGATTCACCGAGGAGTTCTTCGTCAATGGGTTGTTGTTGATGTCCCGAAAGTCGTCCATAAGTCTAAGTAATTGCCACGCCCTACCCAGGTGAAACAGATGTTTTTATAGGGCTCACTTTTCTGTAAATATCCCTCTTAGCTTCGCCCAAAGCACAAAGTTTTGTTTTATATGGTTGTAGTTTCAAGAATCGACAAAATCATAAATAAATAAATAAACGTCATTCTGTAATTCCCACATTTATTGTTGTTTTCACTTTTCTTTTTTCAGAAAATGGTAATCCTAAAACAGCCCAAAAATAAATAAAAACAAGCATTGTTCAGAAAATACACTGCACATACTCCTGTATTTCTCTCTATCTCTTCTAAAAAATAAACCATCACGTCATGCAGATTGCTTGTTTTAAACCCCGTTGAAACATACGATCCAATGCCTTCTCCCAACTTTGAATTCTCGGTATTTGAAGTTGAAGAAGAAGAAGACGAAGAAATTCCAGAAGAGATTTCCCGAATACTCGGACAAGAGGAAAGGTCCATTGAGCCTCACAAAGAGCCGTTGGAAACGGTCAACTTAGGTTCAGAAGAAGAGAGGAAAAAATTCAAGATTGGGGCACTACTCAGTCCGACTGTCAAAGAAAGCTTGATAGAACTTCTCAAAGAGTTTCTAGATGTGTTTGCTTGGTCCTATCAGGACATGCCAGGGTTGGATACCAGCATTGTGGAACATCATCTACCGTTGAAGTCAGAATGTCTGCCGGTAAAACAAAGACTAAGACGGACTCACCCAGATATGGCTATCAAAATCAAGGAGAAAGTGCAGAAACAGATTGACGCGGGTTTCTCGCCACCTCAGAATATCCTCAATGGATAGCTAACATAGTGCCAGTTCTGAAAAAGGATGGAAAAGTCAGAATGTGCGTAGACTACAGGGATCTGAACAAAGCCAATCCAAAGGATGATTTTCCCTTATCGCACAAAGACATGATGGTAGACAGTACAGCAAAGTTCAAAGTCTTCTCCTTCATGGATGGATTCTCGGGCTATAATCAAATCAAAATGGCGCCGAAAGACATGGAGAAAACTTCATTCATCACCCCATGGGGCACCTTTTGTTACAAGGTAATGTCGTTCGCTTGAAGAATGCCGGGGCAACCTATCAAAGGGCCATGACTACTCTGTTTCATGACATGATGCACAAAGAAATGCAAGTGTATGTCGATGATATGATTGCCAAATCTAAAAAAAAAGAGGAGTATGTGACCCACCTGTCAAAGTTATTTGAGTGTCTGAGAAAATACAAAATCTACTTGAATCCTAACAAATGCAAGTTCGGTGTCCGCTCATGGAAACTTTTAGGGCTCATCGTCAGCCAAAAAGGAATTGAGGTTGATCCCGACAAGGTCAAAGCCATTCAAGAAATGCCTTCATCAAAGACTGAGAAACAAGTCATAGGATTTTTGGGACGTCTGAATTACATCTCAAGATTCATATCTCTCATGATCCGAAATGCGCGCCGATCTTCAAATTACTCAAAATGAATCAGAGTTGTGTATGGACGGAAGATTGCCAAAAAGCTTTCGATAGTATCAAGGAATATTTGTTGAATCCACCTATTCTGTCTCCTCCAATGGAGGGAAGACCACTGATAATCTACTTAGCAGTCTTACGGCTTTATGCCATGGTCAGTTGTATCAACAAAGAACGAAGAAAGCGTTCGACAAAAAGGTCCAACCTCGCGTCTTCAGAAAAGGAGACCTCGTGCTCAAGAAGATACAACCATTCCTCGCTGATTCCCGGGGCAAATGGACTCCGAACTATGATGGCCCCTATGTGGTCACGAAAGCCTTCTCAGGCGGTGCCTTGAAACTCGCAACCATGGATGGAGAGGAGTTTGTCTACCCCACGAATGTTGACATAGTCAAGAAATACTTCGCCTAAAAAAAAGTCTCGGTGGATTGAAAACCCGAAAGGGTGGTCCATGCAAAAATTAGAGACATAAGCAAAAATCATCCCGATGGATTGGAAATCTCAACGTACAATCCAGGCAAAAGTTTGGAATTAATGGCAAGTAACTACGTCTGATCAGTTCAACTCCTCAGCAGTCATGCCATCCATCAAAAAAACTCTAGTCAAGGTCATCTTCGACAGAAGCTCAGGATGTCCAGAATTCAAAGTTGGTAGAAGGATAAAAGTTGTTATGTTTCGATGTAGCCATTTTCCCTTAAATTACCATTTTCTAATATTTGTAAATACTCTATGAGATCACGCACTTGGATGATTTCCATCCTATCAATAAAATTTGAGCCCTAGTGCTTTTGTTTGCAATTCTCATTTGTTTTAGCTTTACAGAATGACATTTTAACATGATCAACAATTATTGAAATAAAACAAAAATGAATTTACTTGTCAAAAAATTTCTGCTTTTAAAATAAAGATGGCAATTCCTTTTGAATGTGAACTTCAAAAAAGCACATCAATAGCTTCTCCAAAGGTGATTAAACCTCAAAGTGCAGAATCAAAGTACACCTTCTAAACCAGTACGCCTGAATGAAGGATCAATTGTGTCAGATACCATGTTTCATCTGACATCCCCGGCAGAGTTCTTACCTCTTAAGACCGATTGAACAGTACTGTCACCCCCACAGGGTCTACTTCTCCTAAGCAAGGCAGAATTTCTATCTTGTACCAATGGTACTTTTCATTCCCCGCAGTGGCCGAGTATCCAGTCGTGTTCATCTATTAGTCTGTATGTCGCGTCAGTTTTGTCAGCATAAACATACATACATCACGCATAATTGATTCAAATTCATAATCATATTGCATCGCTATCACTCTGGTCAGTTTTACCCCCTCCAAGTGATAAAATCTTCTTATCAATCGATTTGTCAAGTTCTTTCCTCGTCAGGAGACGTATCGTCTGAGCAATTTCTCCCCAGTTTATTTCTGGATTAGAGATTGTCCTCGACCACTTTAATAACTTGAACCTATGAAAGGCAAGAAGACATTTGACAAACGTCACTCTTCACCATTGAAAATGGCATTTTCGCTTTCCCAGATTAAGGAAAATCCCCAGAGAAAGCCTCCCGACCGAAGACTCTCAGCAACACATTGGTTTTTCTCTCAAGAAAATCAATGTTAATGAAGTCGTCATCACCTCAAAATTGGATTGCATCAGATGGCATTTCTCCTGGAAGATCTCGAAGAAAAGTATGATGTAATATCCCCAAGTAGAAAGCAGTCTCTCAAAAGACTCGTTTTTCCCAGTAGAGTCAACAAATGCCATCTCCAACAGAGAAGTTTGTACACCTCTACACCTCAGAGGAATGGGTACCCCCAGCAAGTCTGACCTCAACACTTTTTCCATCATATGGCGTCTCCCCAGTATAGCTCGGCGAGAAGTTTGATGAAGACCGCTACACATGGTATTCCTTGTCAAGGAAGAAACTCGACAAGAAGAAACTAAGATCAGTTCCATGGCTAAAGACCAGGATCGAGGGGAAGTTTATTTTAGAAACTAAGACCAGTTCTGTGGCTAAAAACTAGGATCGAGGGGAAGTTTATTTCAGAAACTGAGACCAGTTCCGTGGCTAAAGAGCAAGGATCGAGGGGAGGTTTATTACAAAAAGAAACTAAGACCAGTTCCTTGGCTGAAGACCAGGATCGACGGGAAGTTTTACCCTTTTCTGAGTATCATTGCTTAGCAAAAGAAGATGGATGAGCAAACTTCCATTCATAACCACCATCAAAATTTTAGGTATTCCGATATTTAATCCTCTTGCACCCTGAATGTCCGAATATCTTCGCTATTCACACCTTCGGGCCCAAGAAGATTAAATAGGAGCATCCGTCATACCCAAAACTTTGACCACCAAGATTTCCCATCATTGTGAAGACCATTACCACAATATGGATGTACCATCATGCCTTATCAATCTCCTCAAAGATGGGTGAGCATTCACCATAATCAAGAATTAGGGTTTTGAGCCCTCTCAGAGCACTTAGACAAAAGATCAATCAAGAAATGACATGATATTCAACTTGTCGAACCTCCCAACACCCATAAGAGATCAAGAGGACTCCCACATCGAGAATCAAGCACAAGGTTGCAACATTCCAAGTGGATCAAGCCTCAACATCGCTAGTGTCACCAAATTAGGGTTTTGGTCGACCAAGGCCTCCAGATGGAAATTTTCCTCTGGGCATGAGAAAATGCTTCAAAGCACAACCCAACATACTCCAAGGGAACTCGTGGACGCAATCATCAAGTGAATTTAGCCTCAGGGGAAGCATTCATCAAAATTCAGGAATTAGGGTTTCTTGACCTAATCCACCCCTGAGTTTACTTTTGGGGTAAAGCATGAGCCAAGACCTCAAGACATGATTTTAGGGCCTCAAATACACCACATTGATCCATTTGCAACAATGGATTGACCCAAGAAGCTTGGTTCATAAGTTTCAATTTCATCTGGACCACAATTAGGGTTTTGAAGAAAAAAGTCAACTGTACCTTTGAATTTTGACCAAGGCATGCTCCCAAACCTTGGGACATGATTCAATACACCCAATAACACCTATGGAATCCATCCATTAGGTTTGAATTAGGTCAAGGACTTGATTTCACAAAGGATCACACAGTTTGGATTTCATCCGATAAAAAGTCAACTGTGCACAAAATCAAGTTTGACTTTTTGGAATTTTTCACAAATATGGTCTCCCTAAGTCAAAAATAATGTTAATGTATGGTATTGATCATCATTCATTAAGAAAAATCAAGAAAAGTGAGGTTTCTTGCAAAAGGGGCAACCATAAGAAACCAAAATTTTTCTAAGTTATGGAACAAGAGTGATTTTGTACCAACTTTGCAAGGTCATAACTCCTAAACCACAAAGCCTTTTTCTCCCATTCAAAGCTCAAATGAAAATCCATCTGACATACTTTAAAAGTGTCAACTAAAATAGATTCCAAATCCTCATGGATTTTGAGTTATGGATTGATCAAAATGACAAAAATGAAGAAAATGACACCTTTCCAACACTTAGTGAAAATCTGCCTAAGTTACCAGCCTTGGACATCAATGTTCATGAGGATTTTTCAGTTGGATTCAAATAGTTTCCAGAAAAAATATGATCACACATGTATTGTATCATATGAGGGCTTTCTAAAAAGCACATGAGCCTCCCAAAACTCAACCTGAGCAAGGAGATATGATCCCCTCAAAATCACCATTTCCAACTGTCTTGTACAAGGCAGAATTTGGAATTTTGCTCGTTTTGGAAAAATTGGACATCTCTAAGCCTTGTCATCCATTTGGACACATCAGGGGATAACATCCAAGTGAAAAGATTTGATCCACAAGCTTTCCAAGTCCAAGGAACTACATGTAGCCATGAGTTCCCTAAAAAGGCTAAAAAGCTTCAAGACTCCAATTTTGTTTCCAAGCATTCAATGGATGCATCAAGGTGGCATGGACTGAGACATTCCTAACTGAATGAGTCAAGATTCAGCTCTGAATCAAAGGACCATAGGCTTGTGCCCTAACCTCAAGTCAATGGCTATAGGAGATTAAAGATTCCCTTTGATCAACATTGGCCAAAGGCCTGTACCAGTTGCCATTCACTATTGCTTGCAAAACAAACTTGCTCTACTATAAATAGAGCTCATTTGTGATCAGTTTGAGTACACCAAAGCACTACAACTGATGATTTCCTCAAAATCTCTCTCTTTAGGCCAAAATGGCTTTTTTGCAAGTCATCTCTGAGTTTTTGAGTTAGAGAGAAATTCCACCACAGCTCATGATCCAAACACATCCAATATATCATATCTAAGCTGTTCAAACACTCACCTTTGATCTGAAACTCCAAAATCAGAAAGTCAACTTCCAAAACCTCAAAATTTGACTTTTCTGCATTTTTCAAGCCATATCTTGATTCAGTCACTTCCAAAACCAAACCAGGCCTCAAACACACTCCAAATATCATCCTTAAACTGTCCCAATTGGTTTCCCTCATCTGGAACACCATTTGAGAGAGTTGGCATTTTGGTCACTTTTGCCACTTTTGCAAGAAAGAGTCAATACTTGTTCCTGAGGATTCCAGCTGGTTTTGATCATCCTAAAAGCTTCTATGGGATCAATCAAGAGTGTTCAAAGCATTGACTTACTTCTGGCACAAGGAACTTGACAGATAGCACAAGAACCTTCAAGAGGTAAGTGCATCACAACTTGAACTCTTTAAATCATGCATTGCTTTGAGGTCCATTGATCATGGACCTCTCATACATGTCATATATGTTGTGTTTGAACCAATTTACCATGCTATTGCTGCCTGTATGATGTGATAGCATAGAACATGCAAATTTAGGCCTATTTTGAAATAACAATCGGATTTTAAAATAGAAGCATTTTCTGAAAATTCCAAGGGCACCATTGGATTCCTCAAGGCAAGATACACCTAAATTTTGCCCCAATCCATGGAGAAATGAGAAAGTTAGGGCCTTCACGTAAGAGGCCTAAAATCAGGCCTTACCTTGGGCAAGGGCTAGGCCAGGCCTAAAAACAAGGCGCCCATATATGTTCATGGGGTGGTTTTGATACACGGATGTATCACCACCCCAGTGGTAGCGCGCATGTGTGTTTGTTTGGCAGGTCGTGGGTTCAACACCTACCCAGGCCATTATGCCATTTCACTATTTTTGCTATTTTTCATATTATCATGGTTTTTATTAATTAATTCCAAAATTAATTTCTCTCTCAATTTTAATTATTTTTTATTGGTTCTTTTTTTGAAAGTTCCCAAAAATGTTAAAATATTTTATTCTACAAAAATTTCACAAAAATATTATTTATTTCAAATATTTGGTATTTTTGTAAAGAATTATGTTTTTATTTGTTTTTAAACATTTAAAATATTTCATTCTCTTGATTTTGCAAATTCAAATAATTTTCAAATAAATCTATGAATGAAACTTGATATTTCAAACATTAATCCAAGATCACAACTTATTTTTCATACATGTTTGATATTTTTGATCATTTTAATTGAATTTTTATTCAATTAAAATACATTAAAAATCAAATTAGGGTTTTGATTATATTCACCCTCACAAATCTTTTTCAAACCACTTTTGGGCCTCTAATAGAATGTAAGACCCAATCCTTGTTGTACATAAATAATTTGGGCCTCAGTCATTGTATAAGTCCCACTGTGTTTTAAAAATCTCGGCGCGATCGTCGTTTTTCCAAACATTTTCATCTGGGCCTACCCTTGTGTTGTAAGCCCCATTTCTTTTCTTTTTCAAACACTTTGGGTCTCTCCTTGAGTTGTAAGACCCATCCCTTTATACAAAAAACCTTTTTGTTCCTCAGTCATTGTATATGTCCCGATACAATTTTCAGAACAACGGTACGATCACTGTTTTCATCTGGTCCTCTCCTTGAGTATAAGTCCTGATCTTCTTTTCAAAAACAACTTTCCTTTTTTATTTAGGTTCAAATCTATAGTTGTTATCAAAACTTTCTTTAATTTCTTGAACAACTAACCATACAGCTGTTACAATGGAAGCTTGCTCACCTGTAAGTTTTAAACAGCTTTCTTTTACATACTTGCACATATATATATATATATATATATATTTGTTTGTGCTGGAAGCATGCTCACCTGTAAGTCCTCCTACCCTCTTTTTACATACAGTATATATTTCACCTGTATATATGCTTGTATATTACTTGCTTAGAGTTTTCCCCAGCAATTAAGTCTAAGATTAGATCAAACCAGTGGTCACTCTTTCAACACAGTTAAACTAGCTCCCCGTAGGAAATTCCAGATACAGTCTTGCCTCCTCTTGGACTTATACAATATAGAACAGAGAAACGCATTATTCCAGGTGAAACTTTTCTCAAGGCTGTCACTACTAGAAAATTGTCAAATAAATTCATTTTCCCCCAGTGAGGATTAATTCCCGGTGAAACCTCTCTTGAATTTCTTCAAACCCTAGAACTGTTCACTAAAGAAAAGATTATTCTCGTTGAAACTTTTCTTGAACTCTTCTTAAGTTTGGACCCACAGGCTTCCTAAAAGTATCCCAGACTCCTCTTGGGCTTTATACAAGGACCCTCCAGCTTCTTAGAAGTTCTCATTACTTCTCTTGGGCTTAATACAAGGACCCTGAAGACCTCTTAAAGGTATAGGATATAACTTATTCATCTTTTGTTAGAGCAGTCTTTCTAAAGAGTCAAGACCTCAGACCAATTTTAGGGTTGATTCTCATCCCTTAAAACACCAGCCTCCGCTTGGGCATCATACAAAGATAAACTCTTCCATACCAGTAGACTCAGACAGTCTAATCTCCTCTTGGATCTCAAAGATATTCTCAAGTTCCTTACAAACATAGGAAAAACCCTGGTCATTTAATTAATCTCCAGTAAAGTTAAAACCCATGGGTTCTAAAATGCAGTATTTCATCCTAAATTTCCCCAGCTAGGGTCAGTTTATCATCAGTATAACACTATCCCAAATCAGAACCTCAAGGCATCTGATACCTCAACTCTTCTGTAACCCTCGGCAAGAATTGATTCCCCATCTTGGACCTGCCTCTGGATCTCAATAATCCTCAGCAGAAGACAACCTCCTCTTAGGCTTTGTATAATTATTTTCCTCAACAAAATTAACCTAAAAAGCACTCTCTTGTTGAGTCAATCACCTTTTCAGCACTCTTTTGTTAAGTCAGTCACCTTTTAAAGCACTCTCTTGTTGAGTCAATCACCTTTTAAAGCACTCTCTTGTTGAGTCAATCACCTTTTCAGCACTCTCTTATTGAGTCAATCTCCTAAAGGCACTCTCTTGTTGAGTCAAACCTTTTTAGCCTAAATCTTGGGCTTTGTACATGACATATAAACACTCTCTTGCTGAGTCAATCATCTTTTCAGCCTCCTCTTAGGCTTTGCATAATGATCTTTCTTTTCCTCAGCAAAAGTCAGCCTCAATCTTGGGCTTTGTACAAGACACCCATAAATATCTTCAGCTAAGTTAGTTAATATCTTTTCAGCCGCAATCTGGAGCTTTGTACAAGACACCATAAAAGCACTCTCTTGTTGAGTCAATCCTTTTCGGCCTCAATTTTGGGCTTTGTACAGGACACATATAAATCTCCCTAAGCAGAGTCAATTCTCTTTTTTAGCCTCAATCTTGGGCTTTGTACAAGACAAATCATACTCTCCAGCAGAGTCAATCTTCTTTTAGCCACAATCTTGGGATTTGTACAAGACAGATAAAACCTCTCACCAGTGGAGTAAAAAAAACCTTTTTAGCCTCCATCTTGGGCTTTGTACAAGACAGACAAAACATTTCCCCAGAAAAGTCAACTTCTAGCCTCCTCTTAGGCTATGTATAATGATATCCTCAAAATAGTCCATTCTCTTTCAGCCACAATCTTGGGCTTTGTACAAGACAGATAAACATTCTCTTATTGAGTCAGTCTTTTCTAGCCTCCTTTTAGGCTTTGTATAAGGACTTCTCCAGTGGAGTCAATAAATCTCTTAGCTTCAACCTTGGGCTTTGATCAAGGCACACAATAAAACCAACATCCCCTCAGAGGAAATCATAAACTCTCTATAGGAAGACATTTCTCTGTACAATCACATATCAAAACAGATATTCAAAACAAAACCCAAATTCCAGATGACCGCTATAAGTGACACACTTGTTGATTCAAAAATCCAAGTTGTAGTCCATCTCTTATCCTGGTAAACTTCCTCTTTCATCTAATTGATGTAAGTGGCAAGCCTCTGGATTATTTACATCCACGCCACTGCCCCTCTCTTAGCTTGAAAGACTCCTAAGGAAAAATGGCATTGCTCAACACTGAGTTAAAATTTTCTCCTTCAAGACAAATCCGCTATAAATAAAATTATGGCATTGGTGGATTCACATATCCAGTTAAAGTAATTCTCCTTTATAATCAGTCACCCAACAATTGTGATAAACAGACGAGATGTCTCCCTTTAGAGATAATAAATTCTATCTCAATCAAATCTTGTAGCTTCAATCTTGGGCTTTGAACAAGACACAAATACTCATTTAGCTTCAATCTTGGGATTTGAACAAGACACCAAAACATCATATTTTTCCTCCCATAGAATAGGAGGAACTATGATTGCTCTGATTCCCTATTTATCTTTAACGGGAATACGTAGGCATAAGATTACGAAATTTTAGTGAGCATACCAATCAAAAACTTTAGGTCCAGTACCTTCACTTACCAAAGACATCGGAACAAACCTGAAATCAATAAAAACTCTCTCTCTCTCTCTTAAAAACCTCCCAAAAGAGAACCTTTCCCAACCCACAACAGACAAACACCAGTAAGTAAAAAGCAGTAAGGATAATTGCTAACAACCTGTGGATAACCACATATAGAATGGGTAATTGACAATTCCCCATTGTATAACCTGACCCCGAACTACCCGAATCTCTTTATACATTTGTTCAGTAAAACATTTGTGTTCAAGGTTAGTTTTAGATAGCTTCCCTTTCCTTTCCAGCTTCACAGGATAAATAAGAAATCAGAAAGTAGCACCCCACTCCTACCATTGCGGTGAGGAGAAACCCGTGGCGATAAGGTGGTCGCGTCACCGACAAAAATCGCATGCTACACTCATCCCTTTTACCTTTGCTGGTAAAAATAATGCTCTTATGGGCCATACGCATGACCCTAAAGAGGATATTTCTAAATGAAAATATGTATTCCCTTCATATCATAGGACTAAGCCTGTTATTAGCTTTAAGAAACCACTAGATTTAGAATACCAGACCAATGACCTACGATTTTTTCGCTCTGTTCCCCCAAACAACAATGATGGCCATATTTCTTGGCTAGACAAGATAGAAAACAAAATGAGTAACACCTGGAAAGAGATGGGTATCTTTGACCTGATACAATCATCCAGAACTGGCCCAACATATTGCCAAAATATGTTTGATGCCTCATTTTACTTCTGGGAGAGCACGGCCAATACTTTTCAACTTCCATGTGGAATTTTTACCCCCACTCTTTTCGACATGGCAGCCATAACTAGCCTTCACCCAAATGGGGACGACTTTGACCCTTCTGAACTCGATTCGGGCACTATCAACTTTGACAGAAATTGCGCTAGTTTCACGAAGTACATCACAGACCATCATGTTAATGGTGACCCTGAGGTGACTATGGAAGAACTCATAGCTTTTCTGGCCTTATGGTTATCCAGGTGCATCTTCTGCTGTAAATCTTTAAAGGTAGCAAAAAGGTACATAACTCTTGCCAATCAGCTACACACAAAAAAAATTCCAACCTCGTCCAAGTAATTCTAGGATCATTGTACACCACTTTAGGCGAAGCGAATGAGAATCTAAGGAATATCCAACCTCATGACAAGCTCCTACTTGTTGGACCCTTCTGGCTCCTTCAACTGTGGCTTAATGCCACTTTTGAAACCTCCTTAAAAGTTAAATGTCCTGATCATAATGATCCAATTATTAAAGGACAAACATGTGAAGGTATTCGACTGAGCCTTCTCACTCCAACTTACAAAAGTAGAGCGGATCGGGATGCCTTCGCCCAGTACCTACTGATGTTTTCCAAACGTCACAATTTTACTCCAAACAATGCTCCATTTGCCAAGAGGACTCATGGTCCTGAGTGGTTTACTCTACCACTCTTAGGAAATGGAGACAAAGATAAGGAAACCAAGCAGATATGGTCTTCCTTTCTGACACCCAGACTCCTCTCCATTCGCCTTGAATCTATCAAATAGCACGTGAAGATCGTTGCCTATCAACCTAATTTGGTGTCGCGCTAATTTGGTGTCTGCCAAACTATCCCCCATCCTTTTTATAAGAAGAAGAATGAACTTTGTCTGAGCATTGTTGTTTACTCTGAGGATGACTGGCTGCAACGGTTCACCCGTCATTCTAATGGTAAACCTCGTCTCAGTCCTTCCGACTTTGAACCTAGCCACTATTGTACTTCTGCGTTCGACACTTGGTGGAAGGATTATTATACCAAAGAATTCCTGGACACTGATACGATAATACAATATCTTATTGATACTTTTGCTTCCTTGCAGAAGAAATTCAACAAAGGTAAATCAACTCATATTAAAGAGATTCAAGCTTTCCCAAAATATTTTGAAATTGTATACTACCCAAATGATCTTAGGCAGACGATCAGTGATGCAGCTATGACTCTCAAAGACAAATTTATGGCAAAGCTTCCATATTTTAAAATTCCTACTTATGTAAAAGATATGTATGATTTCGCTCTCAAGTTTTATACTCCAAAGTTTCCCCTCTGCCAACTAGTGATATGGCTCTTACCTTCGCCCCTCTGTTTCCACGGTGGTCCGTTTGCGGGGAATTTTTGAAAATACACAAGAACGAAAGTCTAAAGCCTGCGCAGTGTGTGACTCCATCTAAGATGGATCTATACAGTTTCAAGGGTTACCTTCATGTTGTCATACAAAATGTCAGGGTCAAAACTCCCATACATGATGGTGAGGAAAGCATCAGATTTTCCTTCAGACTTACTCTCCATATTATTTTCCATTTTCTAACTTCTGGATTCTTTGATATTTTCTTGCTACATCAACAGTTGTCGCTCTTAAGAAAAGAACTCGAGAAAACGTAAGGGGCAAAACACTTCTCAATCAAAGCATTATTGAGGGGACCTCATCTAACCATGCTCAGGTACATTGGTCACAACGATCAACACCTTGGTACTTAGCTTACCCAGCACATATTTTGCTTTTAACACTTTATCTTGCAGGCCGAAGATCAAAATGCAGATGGTGGATCTGGCGCTGCAACTACTGATCTTGCTAATGCAGATGATTCTTCTTCAGATTGCGCTCCTCAGAAGAAGAAAAGTAGAGGTGTTGGCGCTAGGAAAATTCCCCCTCCAAAAGTAGATCCCATTTTCAAGGTAAAACAAGGGAAGAAGATAGCTACAAGTTTTGTGGCGAAAGCTACCCCAGCTACCAAAAAATTGGCATCGAATAAGAGCGCCAACTCTAGTCCTAATGGCGAAACCCTGGAGGTACTTATTTATTTTATCTTGCTCATTAACTTTTCTTTTTTCACTTATATGCAATTGAGTACCTTTTTTTTCAGGAACAGCCAATGGTGCAGTCTGAAACGGCCTCGACTGCCAAACCTATGCCAACCGACAGCTCTCCCAAACAATAACCTATTACTACTGAATCCGCTCAGGGTGAAGTTAATAAACCCATCACCATTGAAGACACCAACTCTCATGAATCCACCAGTAAAACGTGCCTTAGTGACGTATCTTCCTCGTCTTCAAGTGAAAAAGAATGCGACCAAATGGACTTAGTTCAAGAATCTCCAAAAACCAAATTCGTTAACGAACAAACACTGTTAAATGCTGACCAAGTTCAACCCATAAAAGAAGTTGAAAACATTCAGAATTTTCTTGATACGTCCTAAGGTACCAAGGACCTCGATCCTAAAACCGCCCCTGATGCTGAAATGGAGAAAACACATGACTCTTCTACCAAGAAGACTTCTCTAACAATCACTCATCTTTCAAAGGAAGAACTGGACGCATTGAAGGCAAGTGATCCTGGAGCTTACGTGAAACTAATCTTGAAAATCTAAACCAGCTCCACTGAAATGGGTTTTAGCTCTTCGACTATGTCTGGTGGCACCTCTGGCCCTGAGTCTCTTGATTATATCCCCAAGCAGTTGAAGACTCTTGTTAGTGACGTTATCTCTTTGCAGCTTTAGAGAAGGACTTAGTCTACGGATATAAAATTAAAAAACTCTTAAAGAAACTGGATGTACCAGATGCCCCTACTGAAGTAGTTGACTTCCTATGCTTTTGGTCCTCGCTTCAACCAGGCGCAAGCTGACTACCAACGCCTTCATGATACTAAAACAAAAAGGGTGCCTAAGGCAACTGAGAGAAATCAAGCATGAACCTTGGCCAATGAGTCTGATCAACACGCTGGAGAATAGCGTTGTCACAGCTTTGGAGAAAAGATTTCTGAGTGGAAGAAAGAGATTGAGGAGCTGTAAAAGAAAATCCAAGACACCGAAACTGAGAAGACTAATCTGTGAAGGACAATTCAAAAACATCTAGATGAGGAGAATAAGAAAAGCATTTAGTAGACGGTCGCTGCCCTTGTTTTCAAGCTTTCAAATTACAACTCAACCATCTCTCAAATTGAACCTCAAATCTGCTCAGCCAAAGCTCAATATGAGCTACTCAAACCGAATTTCCCTTTTTAGGATAACAGTTTTACTTTTTCTATTTATCTTCTGCCTCCTGTGGTGATGTTTTTACTTTAATGTAATCCTTTAACATTACCTTTCAAGGCACTTTTAACTATGCTAAAGGCCATCATTTTTAGGGGCCTTCTTATTTCTTAAAATTTATTTATTCTTCTCTGTCTATATGAATTTCCTGCAAAGTAGGTCGATATAGCTTCAAATACTTGCCATTTATTCGCAAGGTTTGACCTTCCAAGGTCAATTCTTCAATTGCATATGCATTATTTGAAAATGTTTGTAATATTTTGAAAGGTCCTTCCCAATTTGGGGACCATTTTTCTAGCATTTTGTCCTTTTGATCCATATGCAATATGACCTTCCAAACTAATTCTCCTTCACCACACACTTTAGGCTTCACTTTTTTATTGTAAGCCTTAGCGACCCTTTCTTTTTGTCGCATCAAAACATCAAGAGCAGTTAATCTATCTTCTTTCAACTGAGCCAATTCATCAAACATCATTCCCCAATAAAACTCAGTTGGGATCTCAGATTGCCTCTAAATCCTGACTGACTGATGTAAATTTCCAAAGGCAAGACTGCATCGTGTTCGTATACCAATCGAAACGGCGTAGAATTAGTTGATTCTTTTTGGGAGTTTCGACATGCCCACAAGACTTGGTTTAGAGTCTTATGCCAATTTTTTGGATATTTCCTTACATGCTTCTTAATTATCCCAATCAATATCTTGTTGGCCGCTTCGACTTGATCATTAGCTTGAGCATAATATGGTGTCTACGTTAAAAGCTTAAACCCCAATGTCGAAGCAAATTCCACCATTTCACCCCCGGTAAAGACTGAGCCTTGATCTGTTGTGATGGTTTCAGGGATCCTAAACCTATATATAATATGGTTTTGGATGAAACTCATCACCTCTTCTTGGTCGACATTAGGTAAAGGAATGGCCTCTATCCACTTAGTGAAATAATCTATTCCCACCAAGATATACCTATGTCCTCTTAACGAAGAAGGCTTAATCTTACCAATGATATCTAAAGTCCAACCTCTGAACAGCCACAGATTTACTATTGAGTGCATCTCCCTGGCAGGCACATGTTGGATACCTGAATGCTTTTGACATTCCTGACAGCCTTTGGTGAAGTCTATACAATCTTTCAACATAGACGGCCAATATACTCCAAGTCGGAAAAGCAACCACTTCATTTTGTGGCCAGCTTGGTATGAACCACATGACCCCTTGTGAACCTCAGAAATTGCCAAATAGGCATCGCTTTTGCCCAGTCATTTTAAAAGGAGTCCATCAGGAGTCTTTTTCAGCAATTCATTTCCCATTACCACATTACTCAGAGCTATGTACTTGATCCTTCTATCTGTCGTCCCTGTTGGATTCTGCATATAATCTACTATGGGTCTTCACCAGTCCCTTTCTGACATCGAGTTGATGGCTAAAACTTCAAAATTCATTGCTCTATCAACTTCCAAACTATCCAAACTTTGTAAATCTTCGTACTCGCCTTCCCCTTAAAGTTTTGACATTGACAGGGCAGCTTAGGCTTCATCCTCTGGGATTAGTTTTTCCTTGACTTCTACCAAGTCTTCCAACCTTTCCTTCGAGATTCTATATCCTAAAGCTATTTTAGCCAAGTCGTTATCCTCTTGATTCTCCAAACGAGGGATATGGTCGATCAAAACACAGTCAAACTGTTTCGACAATTGGTTAGCTTGTACCAAATACAACATCATATTTTCTTTTATGCACTTCTACTTGTCGTTCCCGGGATTTTCATCCAGGTACAAACGTGAAAGTGGCGCGGAAACAGAGTCGCCAGCAATGTGTATTTATCCCAAGAGAGGGAAAGGAAACATTGCGTAAACCTGAGGGGAAGGAAAAGAGCATGGTCTTGCGACCAAGAGAAATGGGTAAGAGAGTCGGTTACGCGAGGGGAAGGTATTAGTAACCCCACGCATCCATCGTACTCGATGGGATCCACGCTTGCTGTTATCAATCAAAGGATGTAGGGTATTTGAAACTCAACTGCTACTGGAAAGGAAAAGGAACATGTACGGGAAGGAACGAAGAAACGAGGAAGAAAAGAAAAAGAAGTGACTCGATAGGACGTCGCTTCCTAGGCCTATGTATTCCCTTGTGCAATGGGAAAATCAGAGTCAACGTAGTTCGGACTACGGTTTGGGGGAAAAGAGAAGGATTGTGCTCGGAGAGATCTCGCACGATCTCCTACCTACGTATCCCGCTCGCACGCGAGAATCAGAGCGACGTAGTTCCCCTCACTAGGGAAGGCTTGCTTTGTTTGTGTTTTTTAAGTGGAATACGCCCAGGCGTGCGTTCCAGCAGTTAGGTGTCGTAGCTCGTTGTACGGAGTCTTAGGCATTTACCTGTTTGCGGTAGAACGGACGTGACGAATCCTTTACAAACGGAGTGAGGAAGGTGAAAAGAGAATTGTTGTTTGTTTATTGATTTTTAGAAGAAGTGTTTTTATTTATTGTATTTGTAACTCATATTGCGCTAAAGTCTATGACATAGGAACTAATGCGTCGCATGGTCGTCCTAACAGGACGTAAGCTAAACATTCTAGAAAGACTAAGGGAAACCCTCCTCCTTTCATTTCCCATGTACTTAAGGCTCATGGCGTACAATACATGTTGTTTTTATTACATGTTTTGATTTTTTTTTTTTGAGATGAGAGAGAGAGACTCAAAGGGAAGAAAGGAAAAAGTCTAAGTGGGGGAAAGACTATTAATCCTAATGTTGTCATACATGGTAGTCCTATGGTTATGTGGGGCATAAGAACCACCTAAGTCTAAAGAAAAGAGAGGGATAGCACTATCTAATGCTTATCCTACCTCACCTTAATCAAAAATTAAGGATGAGCTAGGATCCCTAAGGGATGTGAGAAAGTTCTACACAATCAAGCATTATATCATGCTATTCAAATGCATAAGAGAAAGAGAATAAACAAGAAAAAACAGCGGCTACAACAGCGCTACAGCATCCATAGAGCAGTAAAAAGTGGCACATAAGTAAGACAGCTTATAACAGCACATGATTCAGCACAAAAGGAGCTATAAAAAGTCAAACAGCAGCACATATAACAGCATGTGTGCACATAGACAGCAGTAGAAAATCAGGGCAGCATGCAACATATGAAGATGATTCAATTATGGCACAATGGACATGCATCAAGCCTCACATATTCTTCAATCAAACATGACCACAATCACACCATACATCATGGTAAACAACTCTTGAAATCATCATGAAAGAATGCACCACTTTAAGTACATGAACAAACCAAATCAAGTATGCATCTCACAGAATTGAATGCAAGTAAGCATGCACAACACAACAACTCCAGTAACACAAACATTAATCCACGATTAGCATGCTCAAGGAGTGTGTGCTATGTGTTCATCGCATCAATTAATCAACAACGCAAATATTAACAATCATCGATAAAAACCAAGAATCACGTGTCAGAAAATCATGCTCATGCAATAGTGTGAGGTGAAACAGCTCAAGAATAGTCAACCAATCATCAACACATTAATCCATGAAGTTGAGACATGCAAAGGATCTCAAAAGAACAAGAAAATGCAAGAAAATCACATTCTGCAGTAGTGTTAACCGGTTAACGTATGTGTGTTAACCGGTTAACAGTTCAAAATCAGCCTAAATACGCAGGATTACAACATGTTAACCGGTTAACATAGTTGCACTACAATTGTGTTAACCGGTTACTCTAGGACAGAATTAAAAAAAAACAGTTCCAAAAGCACTTTTCAGCAGAAAATCACTTCTCCAAACATCCAAATGAACATGCAATCAATTAATCACGAAATTACATGGAATTACAGTCATCAAACATCAATTGAATTCAATAATCATCAACATCAAGAATCAAATTCAAGAAAATGGATCCAAATCAAAAATCCCCAAAGATTTACATCGAATAAGTTGCAAATAAGCTAAATCAAGTATAGATCTAAGAAAAAACCAACCTACAAAGCGGAGATTTTCTTTGGTGATAGTTGCAAAGTGATCTTGGTGCAGAAAATTAAAGAAAACCAGAGATTCCTTTATTAGTAGCCGAAACGCGTCGAAACCGAGCAAAATCGTGAAAAATCACCGAGATCAAACTTGCACCAAAATAAATGGTGTGAAACCCTTGGATTGAAGTAGAATAATATGAACTTCCAGAAATCCAACCAAAGAAAGCCAAATGATGGAGTTTGAGCTCAAGAATTAATCACTTTTCAAGGTGAAAAGTGATTATCCTTCAAGAAATAAGAGTTTTTTGTGAGGGTTTGGAAAGGAAAATTGAGATGAAAGTGTAGAAGTAGCAGAAAATTTTAGAGAGTAAAGAGAGAATTGAGAGTGAAATGTGTGAGAAATGATGTAGAATGGTTCTCTCCCTGAAAAAATGAGTGAAGGGTTTCTTATATAGACTTTAGGTTTGGAGGGTGGGAGGTTCGGGATTAGCTTTGGACTTAGCTTTGGGTTTGGAGCTAGGGTCGGAGTTAGTTGGACTTGACTCACCGAGTCAAGGTGGTTAACTCGGTTAGTTAGAACCAACTCGGTAACAATGTCAAGGTGAACTTCAACATCCAAAGGTGGAGATGCTTGGAAAACAAGGAACATGGTGCACTCAATTTGAAATGAAACATTAGAATAAAGGCCCTTGGAATTAATTTAATAGCTTTGTAATGTCTAGGGATGTCTAGAATATTCCAGTTGCTGCTATAATACTGTAGAATCAAAGACCCAAGCGTGTGCAATGGTGATGTCCCAACAATGCAGCAAAATATGCAAAATCTGCCCGTGTTAACCGGTTACAGCATAACTGCTAACCGGTTACACAGTTCAAAATCAGACCAAATACGCAAAATTATAACATGTTAACCGGTTAACATAATTGCACTGTAATTGTGTTAACCGGTTAACCTGGCCAAATGTTGCCCACTTTGCTTGAAAAATGATGTTGTGGCTCCGGTTTCGATTTTCTACTCCGTGCTCTGATAGATATCCATAGAATCCTCTGTTTAAAGAACACCGTGATCCCACGCCTTATGAAAACCAATGATGTGTATGATTTACGAACGAGTTATGACCTAACGGATATGCAGATGGATGCGAAACAAAAGCCAGAAAAAGTTAGAAAAAGGTAGGGCAAATTTTGGGGTACTACAGCTGCCCCTATTCAATCAACTTGGACCTGAAAGGATGATAGCAACGGCTTTCAGAAGTTCAAGGTAGAAGGTGATTAAATACAAAAAGGACCGCAAAATTTGCTAACTGCGAGGAGCAAAAATGTAAACTGGAGCCCAATCACACTTCGTCAAAGGAATCTGACGGAAAGACAACATACCCAGCGAACCATATCATCAAAGGGGTTTGATGTAAAGAAGATGGAAACCCGACTGAAGGGACACATCATCAAAGTAATTTGACGGCAAGAAGACTCAACTAAAGGAACACATTGTCATAGGGATGACAGAAAGAAGACTCGACCAAAGGAAACACATTGTCATGGGGATGACAGAAAGAAGACCTGACTGAAGGCAACACATTGTCATAGGGATGACATAAAGAAGATGGAAACCCAACCAAAGGGACACATCATCAAAGTCATTTGACGGCAGGAAGACTCAACGGAAGGAACGCATTGTCATAGGGATGACAAAAAGAAGACTTTCTTGAAAGAACACTTCGCCAAAGGGTTGACGGGAAGAATACTTGACCGAAGATTAAACATTGTCATAGGGATGACAGAAAGAAGACTCGCTTGAAAGAACACTTCATCAAAGGGTTGACGGGAAGAAAACTTGACCGAAGATTACACATTGTCATGGGGATGACAGAAAGGAAACCTAATGAAGATAACACATCGTCATAGAAATGATGGAAAGGAAACTTATTTTTGGAATGTCGTCATCAAAGGGTTGATGGACAATGACTCGTCGAGGGTAAGATCGACGTATGACCTACGACCCTGAAGAAAGGTAAGCAGAGGGGTTGATTGAAATGTCTACTGGGGATATGTCAGCGTCTTGACTGGAAATTGATTTGGGCTTTCGCGCAAGGTACCAAATCTGGCTTATGCTTCGCATGCATATGTTTGAATTTTCTTTCTATGGCGTAATGCTCCATAACAAATAGAAATGCTACGCGATTTAAGGATGCAATGATCGCTATATGCTGAAAACCGACGTATGCTCGGGCTACCGGGAAAAGAAGGATGTGCCAAGTATGATTAGACTTTGCTGGCAAGGACAGGTGAAACTTGATGGTGATTGTTTTTTTCAAAGGAGAAATCTTTCTGGGTACCAATAGGGATTGGATTTTAAATGCAGTGCCAATAGGGATTGGACATTTGCTTTGAAGAAGACGTCAATTGGGATAGGATTTCAGGTTTTGAAATAGGCCAGCAAAGTGGGTTGTGGAAGGATACCGAGCAAGGTTGGGCTTTAGATTTTCTGTTTGGTTTTACAAGGCTTCATGCAATGCTATCCGAATGATATGCGTGGTGATGATTATGCTACGATGATTATGATATACAAAAGGAGCACTCCAGCAAAATAAATGCTGAAGAGACGAGGCCAACTCTGCTGGGGATAACAAACTGAACCGTCTTCAGTGTCATAACTGCTCGAGATCCCGACTAAATCTTCATTCTGCAGGAAAGCACGAATAACAAACGTCTGCTGGAGAAATATCTCAGGAATCTGTTGGAGAAAAGTGCCAATGACAATCGACCTTTGAATTGTTGGGGAAAGTTAACCACCACTCAAAAATATGCTTGGGGATCAATGGTTGATGATATCAACTCTGCTAGGGGACAAGATCAGACTTACTCCTCTGTTGGGAATCTACCTTCTATCCTTACCCTGTTGGGGAGACAGAGACAACTTTGCCGCAAATTGGGGAAGCACAGACCTAACACTTTTATCCTATATGGGAATATGAACTCTTGCTGAAAAGCAGTAAACTCCACCAACCTGGCTAAGGGAGAGAGAACCCCTGAATTCTTGCTAGGGATAATAATCACCATCTTCATAATGCTCTGCTGAGTGATAAAACTTTAGCTATCTCTGCTGAGGAGAGAAACTCTACTGGGGACGTCGCGTGTCAGCTATCAACATGAACCTTGCAGATGCGATATGGCCAAAAGAGGTGTCCGGATGAAGCAAAACCCATAAAGGAACCTGTAAATTAACATGTCTTCAAGAAGTATCATGAATATCTAACATATCTTGCCCCAGTACGTTGTACCCTAGTGACGTGACTTTGATTAACCATCCTCCGGAGAAAATAACTTCTTGCTTTTGGGGTGGACTGCCCCAGCCTTAAAATGAGCTTGCTCCTGGATGACTAATCCGCGAGAGATTTTCTAAATCTCGACTTGATTGCCCCAGATTTTCAACATAATTGCCCCAGATTAACCGAACTGCAGAGATATTTCACAATCTAACTGCCCCGGATTGACAACTTCTTAGCACGAATTGTCGTGAAAGCCCACACTCGACAAAATCACTTGGTAACATGTCCCTTGTCACTCTCATCCCTCGGAGTTTTCAAGCATCTCACTTTGGCGGGATCAAAATTCTCGACTGATGTTCACTTTGTAAGCCTTACTGATGTCAAATACATGTAAGCAAGCGGAAAACATTTATTCTAGGAATGAGAATTATAATGCAACACGTATATTAATCTCGAAGTTTTTTTATCGAAAAGATATCACCAATACATATGAATGAGTCACTGGTGAAGATGCGACACAAAAAATTTTAAATGAAACATAACATGCATATGCAATACCAACAAAGGTCCTTTAGCACAACTCATCGGAGTCAGGAACGCTATCTCATTGAAGTACGCCTTCAGAATAAACCCTGTTTCAATTAGGACTTTTGAGGGCTATAACGTGGTCTGGTTCACGGTTTAAGAAAGAAAGGATATAAGGCTCAAAATTCTGTTTGTACCCACCCATTCTCCTTGATGTTCTCCAGTCCTACATTCAGCTAATTCGACACAGGCGCTCACCTTTCGAAAAGATTAATGAATGGTATGAGGATGGTTATGGAACCCACATGATTTGTAGAGTGACACACACCCCTTTCGTCTTTGGCGTCTGTATTCACACGATTTGTTCTTTGCTCGAGAAATTTTCTTTTTGTCAGCCTTCTGTTTTTCGTTCTTTTGTTTTTCGAAATCCCTGATTTTTGCCTGGACTGGTTCTTTTGAATCTTTCAATTTTGAAGTCCAGCGGGATGCCCTAACTTTTGCCTAAGTCACTTGTTTTCAAGTTTCGACTTAGCGGGCTTTTTCCTTTTTTCTTTTTTTTTTTTTGAACTAATCGTGTGATACGGGTTTGTCTTAACTTGTAAAGGGTTGCGACCGTCTCACTCTTCGGTTGGTAAGGGATAACCGTAGATGTAATTGATCCTCGAACAGGGTAAGAAACCCCTACTTCTAGGCTCAACAGGGTTTGACAAAGGTTTCACTCCCTTATATCTCCGGTGTTTAGGAATTTGAAACAATGCCTGTACATCCTCAACAGGGTTTTGTTCAAAGGCATACAACCAAAGACTGTGCGTTTTCATCTCATCATCCTCTCTCCAAGAGTTTAAACAAGACAGCTAATATTGCAGTGCATACCAACATCAAATGAGTGAATACGAATGAAATTTTCGAGAAAAACATATTTATTGCATGAAAATCATCATTCAAGAACAAACAAGTTTGTTACATGCAAACATTAACCAGTAATGAGAATTACAAATGAAAATGCAGTAAAGAAAATTGATGTTCGCCATTGTTGAGGAGGCTTGGCTCTGACTGGACTGATTGCTTCAGGAGATGTCTTTGTGGTCTCAATTGCTCACTTGGGAAGCTTCAGTTAACGTACAGACCATCTTCAGTGAAATTGATAAACCCAAAGTCAATGAAATCTTACACCTTGTGTCTGAATACCTTGCAATCTTCAATGGTATGCCCCTGTGTCCCTGAGTGGTACTCACATCTAACACTCTTGTCATAATTTGGGGGAAGGGGATACGGAATAGGAGAAGCTTCCTTTAGCTCGATCAAAGAGTCTTGAAGTAAACGAGTAAGCAGATAACTGTAAGGAACAGTAATGGGATCAAACTTTCTCTCCTGCCTTCTGGATTTTTGTTGACTCTTCATATGATAGCTCTGTTGCTGATACCTAATTGTGCCTTCCTCTCGTTCGGGCGCTTTCCTCCTTAGACTTGGCTTAGGAACAGGCAACAGTTGAGGACGAGAAGATTCCAAGACCACAGATTGCAAGAAATGCCCCTGATTTGGTTCAACTTCATGAGGGGAAACCGGGATATTCACTTCTTTCACAGCAACAGGAGTAAGACCACCTTGTACGCTTACGCCGCCCGACGTGAATTCAATTGCTTTCAAGTCGATCAGATCCTGGACCACGTGATGAAAGGCTTTACATTTTTCCATATTATGCCCCGGCGCACCTAAGTAAAAATCGCATTGGGCATTTGCATCATAATCGAATGGGAGCTTTCCACGAGGAGGATTTATCGTCCGAAGTTCAACCAATTAGAGCTGAAGTAGATACCTCAACAGCTGAGCATAAGACATAAGAATCGGGTCATAGATTCTATCAGCCTTCTTCGACTTTGGTGGGTACTTCTTGGCCTTGGGGTTGTCTTGGGAGACGAGAGGTAACTGCTGATGAGGAAATTCTGAAACCCCATGTTGTGCACAAAATCTGTGAGGTAAATCACTCTTTGGGATAGATTCTACAGGCAATGGTGGAATGACAATTTCTGTTGTAGCCTCATGCATGGGATTATCATCTTTTTCGAGCACATTTCTCACAACTTCCATCACCAGACTCATTTGAATCTTCATTTGATTGACCTCTTCCTTCAGCATTTTCTGGTCTTGAATCAGAGCTTCCATGTCCCACATAAACTGCCCCATTTGGCTTCGCATTCCCCTCAACTCTGCTTGAACCAGATCCATGGTCAACTTCTGAATGGCTTGAGTAGTTAAGTCTACAATTGTGACGAAAACCAGATCAGGATAAGAATAACCAAGCCTCGAACACCTGTTATGCAAATGAGTATGCAAATGCAAAGCAATGCTATGAATGCAATAAGACATGGGATCAAAGTTTCCATATAATCTGAATAAACATGGTACTGTACTGATGGCTGAATAAGCTCATAGGTCTGTTCTGAAGAGAATACCGAAATACCAGAATACCGGATGATCAAAATACCAGAATACCAGGCTGATAAGTCAACACTGATAGGAAATCCAGAATACCAGGTATGTTGAAGGTCAAGGTCACCTGCAAACCTACAAACACCCGCCCCTCGCACATGTGGGTTCTAAAAAACCGAGGATCCTCAGTATCCCGGGCTCTCATGTCGAGAAATGATGATACGGTCACCATTTCTGGTTTGGCATCATCATCAATCGAGGAGGCCTCAACTGATTCCCCTCAAAAAGGATATCCTATAGCAAGTTCCCAACATTGGGTCCTCGGATCAAGAATGCGTAATGGGTTTTCCATTTCTGGTCTGCCATTATCACATCTTGGGAGGAGTGTCGTTACTGAGTCCTCGGGAATGGTCACCAGAGTCGACAGCTCGTACAGGGATATCTAATGGCCTGCATAACATGCAGTATCAGATACCAGCTATATGGGCCTCGTCTGGCTGTGGATCTCGCGAAGACTTAACGAGATAACACCACACAAGCGATCGACTGTCCACTCTAAATCCTATGTGTATGCTCAAGCCTAGGAAGTGGGCTTATCTCTCAGAACACCCTACCCACTAAACAGAAAAATCCAGCACAGTCCAGCACAGTACAATATATGGCAACAGTAAATGAAAAGCATGTAAATGTAATAAAATGGTAAACATGCAACACAACCATAAATAAAGCGAATAAAACAAACAGATAAAACACCCTAAAATCGAAAACAAACAAGCGCTAGGATTGACTCACATAGGGGATGGACCAGCAAGAGGTCAACCTGTCCCCAGCAGAGTCGCCAGTTGTCGCTCCCGGGATTTTAAACCAGGTACAAACGCGAAAGTGGGCTGAAACAGAGTCTCCAACAATGTGTATTTATCCCAAGAGAGGGAAAGGAAACACTGCGTAAACCTGAGCGGAAGGAAAAGAGCATGGTCTCGCGACCAAGAGAAACGGGTAAGGGAGTCGGTTACGCAAGGGGAAGGTATTAGAAACCCCACGCGTCCATCGTACTCGATGGGATCCATGCTTGCTGCTATCGATCAAAGGGTGTAGCGTATCTGAAACTCAACTGCTACTGGAAAGGAAAAGGAACAGGTATGGGAAGGAATGAAGAAACGAGGAAGAAAAGAAAAAGAAGTGACTCGATAGGACGTCGCGTCCTAGGCCTACGTATTCCCTTGTGCAATGGGAAAGTAAGAGTCAACGTAGTTTGGACTATGGTTTGGGGGAAAAGAGAAGGATTGTGCTCGGAGAGATCTCGCACGATCTCCTGCCTATGTATCCCACTCGCACGCGCGAATCAGAGCGACGTAGTTCCCCTCACTAGGGAAGGCTTGCTTTGTTTGTGTTTTTTAAGTGGAATACGCCCAGCGTGCGTTCCAGCAGTTAGGTGTCGCGGCTCGTTGTACGGATCCTTAGGAATTTACCTGTTTGCGGTACAACGGACGTGACAAATCCTTTAAAAACGGAGTGAGGAAGATGAGAAGAGAATTGTTGTTTGTTTATTGATTTTTAGAAGAAGTGTTTTGATTTATTGTATTTGTAACTCATATTACACTAAAGTCTATGACATAGGAACGAATGCGTCGCATGGTCGTCCTAACAAGACGTATGCTAAACATTCTAGAAAGACGAAGGGAAACCCTCCTCCTTTCATTTCCCATGTACTTAAGTCTCATGGCATACAATACATGTTGTTTTTATTACATGTTTTGATTTTTTTGTTTTGAGATGAGAAAGAGAGACTCAAAGGAAAGAAAGGAAAAAGTCTAAGTGGGGGAAAGACTAATAATCCTAATGTTGTCATACATGGAAGTCCTATGGTTATGTGGGGTATAAGAACCACCTAAGTCTAAAGAAAAGAGAGGGATAGCACTATCTAATGCTTATCCTACCTCACCTTCATCCAAAATTAAGGATGAGGTAGGATCCCTAAGGGATGTGAGAAAGTTCTACATAATCAAGCATTATATCATGATATTCCAATGCATAAGAGAAAGAGAATAAACAAGAAAAATAGTGGCTACAACAGCGCTACAGCATCCATAGAGCAGAAAAAAGTGGCACATAAGTAAGACAGCTTATAACAGCACATGATTCAGCACAAAAGGAGCTATAAAAAGTCAAACAGCAGCACATATAACAGCATGTGTGCACATAGACAGCAGTAGAAAATCAGGGCAGCATGCAACATCTGAAGATGATTCAATCATGGCACAATGGACATTCATCAAGCCTCGCATATTCTTCAATCAAACATGACCACAATCACACCATACATCATGGTAAACAACTCTTGAAACCATCATGAAAGAATGCACCACTTTAAGTACATGAACAAACCAAATCAAATATGCATCTCACGGAATTGAATGCAAGTAAGCATGCACAATACAACAACTCCAGTAACACAAACATTAATCCATAATTAGAATGCTCAAGGAGTGGGTGCTATGTGTTCATCGCATCAATTAATCAACAATGCAAATATTAACAATCATCGATAAAAACCAAGAATTGCGTGTCGAAAAATCATGCTCATGCAATAGTGTGAGGTGAAACAGCTCAAGAATAGTCCACCAATCATCAACACATTAATCCATGAAGTTTAGACATGCAAAGGATCTCAAAAGAACAAGAAAATGCAAGAAAATCACATTTTACAGCAGTGTTAACCGGTTAACGTATGTGTGTTAACCGGTTAACAGTTCAAAATCAGCCTAAATACACAGGATTACAACATGTTAACCGATTAACATAATTGCATTGCAATTGTGTTAACCGGTTACTCTAGGACAGAATTCAAAAAAACTAGTTCCATAAGCACTTTTCAGCAGCAAATCACTTCTCCAAACATCCAAATGAACATGCAATCAAATAATCACGAAATTACATGGAATTACAGTCATCAAACATCAATTGAATCCAATAATCATCAACATCAAGAATCAAATTCAAGCAAATGGATCCAAATCAAAAATCCCCAAAGATCTACATCGAATAAGTTGTAAATAAGCTAAATCAAGTATATATCTAAGAAAAAACCAACCTACAAAGCGGAGATTTGCTTTGGTGATAGTTGCAAAGTGATTTGGTGCAGAAAATTAAAGAAAACCAGAGATTCCTTGATTAGTAGCCGAAATGCGTCGAAACCAAGCAAAATCGCGAAAAATCACCGAGATCGAACTTGCACCAAAATAAATGGTGTGAAACCCTTGGAATGAAGTAGAATAATCTGAACTTCCAGAAATCCAACCAAAGAAAGCCAAATGATGGAGTTTGAGCTCAAGAACTAATCACTTTTCAAGGTGAAAAGTGATTATCCTTCAAGAAATAAGAGCTTTTTGTGAGGGTTTGGAAGAGAGAATTGAGATGAAAGTATAGAAGTAGCAGAAAATTCTAGAGAGTAAAGAGAGAATTGAGAGTGAAATGTGTGAGAAATGATGTAGAATGGTTCTCTCCCTGAAAAAATGAGTGAAGGGTTTCTTATATAGACTTTAGGTTTGGAGGGTGGGAGGTTCGGGATTAGCTTTGGACTTAGCTTTGGGTTTGGAGCGAGGGTCTGAGTTAGTTGGACTTGACTCACCGAGTCAAGGCGGTTAACTCGGTTAGTTAGAACCAACTCGGTAACAATCTCAAGGTGAACTTCAACATCCAAAGGTGGAGATGCTTGAAAAACAAGGAACATGGTGCACTCAATTTGAAATGAAACATTAGAATAAATGCCCTTGGAATTAATTTAATAGCTTTGCAATGTCTAGAGATGTTTAGAATATTCCACTTGCTGCTATAATATTGTAGAATCAAAGACCCAAGCATGTGCAATGGTGCTGTCCCAACAATGCAGCAAAATATGCAAAATCTGCCTGTGTTAACCGGTTATAGCATAAATGCTTACCGGTTGCACAGTTCAAAATCAGACTAAATACGCAAAATTATAACATGTTAACCGGCTAACATAATTGCACTGTAATTGTGTTAACCAGTTAACCAGGCCAAAAGTTGCCCACTTTGCTTGAAAAATGATGTTGTGACTCTGGTTTCGATTCTCTACTCCGTGTTCTGATAGATATCCATAGAATCCCCTATTTAAACAACACCATGATCCCACGCCTTATGAAAACCAATGATGTGTATGATTTACGCACGAGTTATGACCTAACGGATATGCAGATGGATGCAAAACAAAAGCCAGAAAAAGTTAGAAAAAGGTAGGGCTAATTTTGGGGTACTACAGCACTCCTATTTTAACTGTCGAACTACCAGCTCAGAATCTCCTTTTATTTCTACTTCCCTTACCCCCAAGTCTAGTAGAATCTGGAGGCCTTTTATTAAAGCCTCATATTCAACCTCATTACTGGAACATGCCCCCTTGATCTTGTATCTGAACTTGGTGGGAATATCCTCTGGTGATAGTATGAAAACACCTACTTCGGAGCCATCTTTATGTCTGGATCCTTCGAAATATAAATTCCAATGTCCTGTTCCGACATATGCTTCCTCTTTGTCGATCACCGAGTGATCGACAATAAAGTCAGCAACAATTTGCCCATTTACTGCTTTCAAATGGAGATAAGTCAAAGAATATTCGGTGAGCATGTCATACCCCAAATTTTGACCACTAAGATTTCCCATCATTATGCAAATCATCATCACAATATGGATGAACCATTAATCTCCCCAAAGATGGGTGAGCATCCACTACAATCAGACTTAGGGTTTCAAGCCCTCTCAGAGCTCTTAGACAAAGAATCAATCAAGAAATGACATGATCTTCTACTTGTCTAGCCTCTCAAACATCCACAAAGGATCAAGAGGATTCACACTTCAAGGATTAAGCACAAGGCTTCTCCCTTCTAGGTGGATCAAGCCTTAAGATCGCCAGTGTCACCAAATTAGGGTTTGGTCGACCAAGGCCTCCAGATGAAAATTTTCCTTTGTGCTTGAGCCAATGCTTCAAAGCAAAACCTATGATTCCCCAAGGGATCTCATGAACCCAATCATCAAGTCAATTTAGCCTCAGGGGATGCATTCATCAAAATATCAGAAATTAGGGTTTCTTGACCTAATTCTCCCCTAAGTTGACTTTTGGGACAAAACATGAGCCATGACCTCAAGAGGGGATTTGAGGGTCTCAAATACATCACATTGATCCATTTGCAACAATGGATTAATCCAAGAAGCTTGAGCAACAAGTTTCAATTTCATCAGAACCACAGTTAGGGTTTCGCAGAAAAAGTCAACTGTATCTTTGACTTTTGACCAGGACATGCTCCCAAACCCTAAGACATGATTCAATACACCCTATAACACCTATGAAATCAATCCATTAAGTTTGATTTAGGTCAATGACTTGATTTCATAGAGGATCGCACGGTTTGGAATTCATCTGACAAAAAGTCAACTGTGCACAAAAGTTAAACTTTGACTTTTTGATATTTTTCACAATTATGGTTCTTTCACCCCAAAATGATGTTAATGTATGATTAGAATCATCGTTCATCAAGAAAAATCAAGAAAAGTGGGATAACTTGTAAAAGGGGTAACCATAAAAAAAACTTAGAAATTTTCTAAGTTATGGAACAAAGTGGCTAGGGTACCAACTTTGGAGGGTCATAACTCCTAAACCACAAAGCCATTTTTCGCTATCCAAAGCTGGATTTGTAGCTCTCATGGCTTTCTACAAAAGCTTCAACTACCACTCATTCCAATTCCCCATGGATTTCAAGTTATGGAATGATCAAAATCAAGAAAATTGAAAATGTCATTTTTTTTTCCAACACTTAGTGAAATTTTCACTAAGTCAGAATCTGCCTTCACTTTTTTCCAAATGTAAGGGCATTTTTCACTTGGATCTGTAGTACCCCAAAATTTGCCCTACATTTTTCTAACTTTTTCTGGCTTTTATTTCGCATCCATCCGCATATCCGTTAGGTCATAACTCGTTCGTAAATCATACTCATCATTGGTTTTCATAAGACATGGGATCACGGTGTTCTTTAAACAGGGGATTTCATGGCTATTTATCAGAGCACGGAGTAGAGAATCGAAACCGGAGCCATAGCATCATTTTTCAAGCAAAGTGGGCAATTTTTGGCCTGGTTAACCGGTTAACACAATTACAGTGTAATTATGTTAACCGGTTAACATGTTATAATTTTGCGTATTTGGTCTAATTTTGAACTGTGTAACCGGTTAGCAGTTATGCTGTAACCTGTTAACACAGGCAGATTTAGCATATTCTGTTGCTTTTTCAGGACAACACCATTGCACACTTGGGTCTTTGATTCTACAGTATTATAGCAGTAAGTGGAATATTCTAGACATCTCTAGACATTTCAATTAAATTCAATTACAAGGGCATATGTTCTAATGTTTCATTTTAAATTGAGTGCATCATGTTCCTTGTTTTCCAAGCATCTCCACCTTTGGATGTTGAAGTTCACCTTGAGATTGTTACCGAGTTGGTTCTAACTAACCGAGTTAACCGCCTTGACTTGGTGAGTCAAGTCCAACTAACTCCGACCCTAGCTCCAAACCCAAAGCTAAGTCCAAAGCTAATCCCGAACCTCCCACCCTCCAAACCAAAAATCAATATAAGAAACTCTTCACTCATTTTTCAAGGGATGAACCATTCTACAAAATTTCTCACACTACTCACTCTCAATTCTCTCATTTTTTCTCTGAACTTTCTGCTACTTCTACATCTTCATCTCAATTCTCTCCTCCAAACCCTCACAAAAAGCTCTTATTTCTTGAAGGATAATCACTTTTCACATTGAAAAGTGATTAGTTCTTGAGCTCAAACTCCATCATTTGTCTATCTTTGGTTGGATTTCTGGAATTTCAGCTTATTCTACTTCAGTCCAAGGGTTTCACACCATTTATTTTGGTGCAAGTTCGATCTCGGTGATTTTTTGCGATTTTGCTCGGTTTCAACGCGTTTCGGCTACTAATCGAGGAATCTCTAGTTTTCTTTAATTTTCTGCACCAATATCACTTTGCAACAATCACCAAAGCAAATCTCCGCTTTGTAGGTTGGTTTTCCTCAGATCTATACTTGATTTAGCTTATTTGTAACTTATTCGATGTAGATCTTTGGTGATTTTTTATTTGGATCCATTTGCTTGAAATTGATTCTTGATGTTGTGGTTTGTTGGATCCAATTGATTGTTTGATGACTGTAATTCCATGTAATTTCGTGATTAATTGATTGCATGTTCATTTGGATGTTTCGAGAAGTGATTTACTGCTGAAAAGTGCTTTTGGAACAGGTTTTTTTGAATTTTGTCCCAGAGTAACCGGTTAACACAATTGCAGTGCATTTGTGTTAACCGGTTAACATGTTGTAATCCTGCGTATTTAGGCTGATTTTGAACTGTTAACCGGTTAGCACTGCTGCAGAATGTGGTTTTCTTGCATTTTCTTGTTCTTTTGAGATCCTTTGCATGTCTAAACTTCATGGATTAATGTGTTGATGATTGGTGGACTATTCTTGAGTTGTTGCACCTCACACCATTGTATGCACACAATTTGCCGACACGCGACTCTTGGATTTTTAATGTTTATGCTAATATTTGCGTTGTTGATTAATTGATGCGATGAACGCATAGCCCACACTCCTTGAGCATGCTAATTGTGAATTAATGTTTGTGTTACTGGAGTTGTTGTGTTGTGCATGCTTACTTGCATTCAATTCCGTGAGATGCATCCTTGATTTGGTTTGTTCATGTACTTAAATTTTTACATTCTTTCATGATGATTTCAAGGTTTTTTACCATGTTGTGATATGATTGTAATCATGATTGATTGAATAATATGTGTTGTTTGATGCATGTCCATTGTGCCATGATTGAATCATCTTCATATGTTGCATGTTGCCCTGATTTTCTACTGCTGTCTATGTGCACACATGCTGTTATATGTGCTGCTATTTGACTTTTTATAGCTCCTTTTGTGCTGAATCATGTGCTGTTATAAGCTGTCTTGCTTATGTGCCACTTTTTACTGTTGTATGGATGTTGTAGCGTTGTTATAGCCGTTGTTTTTCTTGTTTATTCTCTTTCTCTTTTTATGGATTACATGATATAATGCGTGATTTTGTAGAACTTTCTCACATCCCTTAGGGATCCTAGATCATCCTTAATTTTTGATTAAGGTGAGGTAGGATAAGCATTAGATAATGTTATCCCTCTCTTTCCTTTAGACTTAGGTGGTTCTTATGCTCCACACAACCATAGGACATCCATGCATGACAATATTAGGATTGCTAGTCTCCTATTTAGACTTTTTTCCTTTCTTAACACCTTTGAGTCTCTCTATTCTCATCTCAAAACAAAAGGCAAAAACATCTAATAAAGGATTACCATGTATTGCACATGAGCCTTGCATATGGGAAAGTGAAGGAGAAGGGTGTCCCTTCGCCTTTCTAGAGTGTTTAGCATACGTCCTGTTAGGACGACCATGCTAGGCATTCGTTCCTATGTTATAAACTTTAATGCAATACTTGTTATAAACACAAAATAACCAAAACACCTCTTCTTAAAAGACAAAAACAAATAATTCTCTTCTCATTTTCCTCACTCCATTCATATAGGATGCGTCACGTCCGTTCTACCGTAAACAGGTAAATGCCTGAGACTCTGTACAACGAGATGCGACACCTAACTACTGGAACGCGATCCTTGGCGTCTTCCGTTAAAAAACACAAACAAAGCAAATCTATCCCTAGTGATGGGAACTACGTCGCTCTGATTCTCGCATGCGAGCGAGATACGTAGGCAGGAGATCGTGCGAGATCTCTCTGAGCACAATCCCTTCTCTTTTCCCCCAAACCGTAATCCGAACTATGTTGACTCTGACTTTCCCATTGCACAAAGGGAATACGTAGGCCTAGGACGTGAGGTCCTTTTGAGTCACTTCTTTTTCTTTTCCCCTCGTTCTTCGTTCTCCTCCGTGCCTGTTCCTTTTCCTTTCCAGTAGCAGCGGAGCTTCAGATGGCGACACCCTTTGATCGAGACAACGAGCGTGGATCCCATCGAGTACGATGGACGCGAGGGGGTGCTAATACCTTCCTCTCGCGTAACCGACTCCCTTACCCGTTTCTCTTGGTCGCGAGACCATGCTCTTTCCCTTCCCTCAGGTTTACGCAGTGTTTCCTTTCCCTTTCTTGGGATAAATACACATTGCTGGCGACTCTGTTTCAGCGCCACTTTCGCGTTTGTACTTGGATGAAAATCCCAGGAGCGACAGCTGGCGACTCTGCTGGGGAGATGGTTGGCCTATTCCTGGTCAATCCCTAAGCGAGTCAATCCTAGCGCCTGTTTGTTTTCGGTTTTAGGGTGTTTATCTGTTTACTTTACTCGCTTTATTTATGGCATTGTTTCATGTTTACTGTTTTATTGCATTTACATGCTTTTCATTTACTGTTGTCATATATTATATTGTGTTGGACTGTGCTGGATTTTTCTGTTTGGTGGGCAGGGTGTTCTGAGAGATAAGCCCACTTCCCAGGCTTAATCATACACGTGGGATTTAGAGTGGATAGTCGATCGCTTGCGTGGTGTTATCACGTTAAGTCTTCGTGAGATCCACAGCCAGACGAGGGGCGATAATGGCAGACCAGAAATGGCAAACCCATTACGCTTCTCGATCCGAGGACCCAATGCTGGGAACTTGCTATAGGATATCCTTATTTTAGGGGAATCAGTTGAGGCCTCCTCGATTGATGATGATGCCAAACCAAAAATGGTGAACGTATCATCATTTCTCGACCTGAGAGTCTGTGATATTGAGGATCCTCGCATTTCTAGTACCCACATGTGAGAATGGGCGGGTTGTTTACAGGTTTGCAGGTACCCTTGACCTTCAACCTACCCGGTTTTCTGGTTTTCTTATCAGTGTGGACTTATTAGCCTGGTATTATGGTATTCTAATTTTTTGGATATTATGGTATTCTGATTATTTCGGCACTCTGATTATTCTGATATTCTGACTATTCCGGTATTCTGATTATGCCGATATTCTAGCATTCTAGTATTCTGATTATTCGGATATTCGGGTATTCCGGTACTCTCTTCAGAACAGACCCATGAGCTTATTCAGCCATTAGCACAACACTAATTCAGACTATATGGAAGCTTTGATCCCATGTCTTATTGCATCCATACCTTTGCATTGCATTCGCATCTTGCATCATTTTGCATATCTTTCTCCAGGCCAGATCAGTGAGCTCATCCATCCTTTATCTGAACTGCAGTTGATTTCCCGACTTTCATATTGGACTTGAATCAGCCTTTGAAAGGTCATTATGAACTTCGGAGAGTAGAACCAGTTTGTGACTAGGGCCGATATTGATTTGATGAAAAATCAGTTGGACCTGCTTGTGGAAGCTATGGCCGCCATGACAAGGGGAGAGGCCAATGTTCAAAGAAATGAGAATGTCATTCCACCTCCAGTGAACAATGTTGCCCAAGCTCAGCCGGTACGAATTCCTATTGAGAATCAGGGTATACATGAGTGTACTATCGTCCGAGGCGGACATCCTTCTTCTCTTGATGCCGCTGATTATCACAGTTTTGCATTCTCCGTGCCAGTTGTCCAAGGGGTAGTTCCAAAGATGAAGCCTAAGGATCCACGATCTGTTGATGACGAAAGATACCATATGTTGGAGGAGAAGCTTAAAGCCCTGTAGAGGCGTGATACTCTTGATTTGAATGCTTCGAGCATGTGTTTGGTACCGGGCCTGGTAATGCCTCCAAAGTTTAAGATGCCAAAATTCAAAAAGTACAAAGGGGATAACTATCCAAAGCTACATTTGGTGATGTTTTACCGAAAAATGACTTCACACACCCACAATGACAAGCTCATGATCCATTGTTTCCAAGACAGTCTGAGTGGGGCATCATTGTATTGGTATATGCAGTTAGAGAGTGGTCGCATCCAATCATGGTCGGATTTAGCCAACGCCTTTGTGAAGCAATACATTTATAATATTGACATGGATCCCAGCCGAATACATTTGCAAGACTTGTCTCAGGCAGATAACGAATCATTCCGAGAGTATGCTCAGAGATGGAGTGAGTTAGCCGATCGTGTTCAACCGCCACTTTCGGATAGAGAATTGGTTGATTTGTTCATGGATACCTTGCAAGGGCCGTACTTAGAAAAGATGATTGTCAATGGGGCAGCAAAATTTTATGACCTGGTGATGGTGGGAGAACGTATCGAGAGCCTGCTCAAGTGTGGAAAGCTCCAAGGCGTCTCGAACATCCAAGCTAATGAAAAAGAATCAGTTGTTAGATCTCAAGAAGGATCGAAGGAAGAAAATAGTTCCATACAGGAATCTTCACCACCTCATTCTCCGCATTCAAGCATATCAACTGTTCAAAGTCAGCAATCTTTTGAGTCGTCGTATCAAGGACAGTATTCTTCTGCAAATCAAGGACCTCCTCAGAATCAACGGTCATATCGCCGTTAGCCGCTTCCGCATGCCCGACAAAGGCCAAGAAAGCCAGAGAGGCATTTCACTCAGTTGCCAATGTCGTACAATCAGATTCTGCCAGATTTAATCAGAGGTGGACTTATAGTGTCAAAGGAATTGAAGCCAGTACCTTTTCCATATCCACCGAATTTTGATGTCAATGCCCGTTGTGACTACCATGCTGGGGCACAGGGACATTCAACTGAAGATTGTAAGGTGCTCAGGAGCAAGATTCAGACGCTGCTTGACTCCAATATGCTCTCATTTATGCCTCAGGGTATTCAGATTAACCATTCTCTTTCATCCAGTCAAATGGGTTCATCAGTCCAGGTTATGGAAGAAGTTACCAAGAGCAGTTGTGCAGGTGAGTATTGTCGCTCCCGGGATTTTCATCCTGGTACAAACGCGAAAGTGGTACGGAAGAAAGAAAGAAGAGTCGCCAGCCAGGCATTTTTATCCCAAAGAAAGGAAAGGGTAATGCTGCACAAATCCGGGAGAAAGGAAAGAACGAGGTCTCGCGAACCAAAGAGAGCAGGTAAGGGAGTCGGTTACGTGAAGGGAAGGTTATCGCACCCCTTCACGTCCGTCGTACTCGACGGGATCCACGCTTGAAGTACTACTCAAAGGGTGATAGAAAAGATACTGGAAAAAGAATGGAAAGAGAATGAGAAACAAATGTAGGGAAAATAAAAGAAGTGCTCGAATGGGCCCTACCCCACTGCCTACGTATCTCATCGGGAACATGAGAATCAGAGCGACGTTGTTCCCCTCAGCTAAGGGAAAGTTGTTTGTGTTTTTTAGTGGAAATGTCAAAGTGCGCGTCCCAGCAGTTAGGTGTTGCAGCTCGTTGTATGGAGACTTAGGCGTTACCTGTTTGCGGTAGAACGGACATGACGAGTCCTTAAGGAATAGAATGAAGGAGATGAGAAGAGAATTTGTTTGTGTTTTTTTAAGAAGTGTTTTGATTATTTTGTGTGTACAACGCATATTGTATTTAAGTCCTTCACGTAGGATCGAATGCCTCGCATATCGACCCAAGATGGGACGTATGCTAAACATTCTAAGAAAGTGAGAGAATACCCCTCACTATCTCATTCTCACATGAAAGGCTCAAATACAATATGTGTTATGCCTTTATTAAGTTTTTTTTTTTGCTTTTTGTTTTGAGATGAGACGAAGAGATACTCAAAGGGAAAAAAGGTAAAATCTAATGAGGGAGACTAAGACTCAAACCCTAAAGTTATCATACATGGATGTTCCTAATGGTTAAGTGTGGTTTATAAACCTAACTCTAAAAGAAAAGAGAAGAAGAATGAATTCTACCTTACTTCCAAGATGGAAGTTAAGTTAAGAATTCAAAAGGGAATGGAAGAGATTGAACAAAGAAAGCATTAGATGCTTTGCACAAACACAAATTGAAAACATTAAAAGATGAGGGAAGAAAGTTGTATGTGGGAGCATACCCACACACGTGACTTACCATTAGCCCCTACAAGCAAAGGTTAGTTCCATAATGCAATAAGGAAGTATAAGTAAAAGAAAGAAAATAATTAAGCATCAAAGTACTTATGGAATGAAATTAAGCATCACACAAAGCTCAAACCTAAAAGGAGAGGATTCTAAGTACTAAATGACCTATAAAGTCAGTAGCTATGCCTAAAGGTGTTCAATTAGGGTTATGGTACCTAAAGGATTCAAACTATGCACAAACAATGTCATAAACATCAAAGGAGAACACTATGAAAGAAGTTGATGAAAGATGAATAAAAGTGCAAGATGAACATGTATTTATGCTTAATGAAATGGCAAGGTCAAAAGCATACATCATTTATGAATGTCTTAAAATGCATATGAACTATCATACAAATCATAGATGAAATGATTCAAGTAGAAAAGACAAGATGAGAAACAAATCACACAATGTTCAAGTTCACATGGAATGGCATACTTATAATGCACATTAAGAATGAAAAATGAAACATGAATATGTATAAGAGTGGGTGCAAGTCAGAAGTGTATGATATGCTTGATCATATTAGGATGCATGAAAGATGTCACAAAGATGCACACACAACATGTTAAGACACATAGAAGAAGGTGCACACAATTAGGTCAAAGTAGCTCACATAATCGACAAACATCTATGAACCAAAATAGAAAGACAAGTGACCTATAATCCAACATGAGTGACCTGTAATGTTTATAAAATAACATATAAAATGATCACACAAATCACAATGCAATGGCACAAGTGCCTCCTAATCAATTAAGAGTGAAAAGCTCAAGAAGAACACACAATTATGACCTATAACCATCAACCAAAGTAAAAATAGAATAAGACTTGGAAAAATTATGCAATTAAGTCACAAAGTACTTAGGTAAGAAGCAAGTCACATGTCAAAAACTCACACTAAAACTCAAAAACAAAATGGTTCAAATGAGTTCACAAATCCATATTGAAGTATGGCAAAGAAATGCACAAAGATGCTCACCACACTTCATTATAAAATGACTTTAAAAATGTAATAAAAATGTTTTTAGATGGTTTTAGATGTTATTTAATAAATACAAAAAGATTGGATGCAGAATGATTTGTGAGTTAAGAGAAATAAAATGGAAAAAATCAAGTATCAATGAAGAGAAACATTTAAAAAGAAATTAAGAAGAAATTCTGAAAATAACAGTAATGATTAGTAAAATTAGAATTAAAAATCATAGAAAATTATTTTAATGTGTCAATATGGTTGGTGAATTTTTTTAGAATTATTTAATTCATTTTGGTATTTTTAAAAGAATAAAATCAAAACAATATAAAAAAGAAATTAAAAATGAAATGAAAATGTGCAGGGGGTGTGGCGAAAGTAATTTGCTAGTTTAAAAATGGAATTGGGCTTAGAAGCTGGGGTGTGAAAAGCATTTAGTGACCCAGTCCATTAAACGCGTGCGAGTGTGTGATATGGTGCACAACTAGTCAAAGATTTGACTCCATATGAGCCACATGATCAAGCGTAATGAGATAACGAGAAAAAGTAATAACATCCAATGGTCTAAACGCACGCACACCACAAATACTACGCACACACGAACATGCAAACAATCTGATTCAAACATGAAGTCACGTGAGAGGCCACATGTTCATTAATGTGTTGGCAAATTATAGAGCGTTGGATCATGTAAATCAGACGGTCATGATATGAACTGGGATCTAAACCCTAACACACACCTCACCGGCCGGAGAAGGACCTCCGGTCGTCTTCTCCGGCCACCTTCGGCCACCTGCAAAGCTCACATTCTCCAAAAATCTACGAACCACACATCAAAATGAAGAGGAAATCATGTAGAATGTAAATCCGCACTTAGATTCAACACATCATGCATATATTCAGAGAAACGAACACAAACGTTTTGCCCTAGGTTTTGGATCTAGGCTTCTAAGAAGCTCTATCAACTAGCCAGAGTTCATAGCTTCTAGTAAGCTTCAAAATCAACAAAAACAAGCTAAAACTAAATGAATTCGAAGCAATAAAAGTTGGAGAAATTAGAACCTGAAACTGATAAAACCTTGAATCTACAAGAATACCAGAGAGGAGCACTTGATCTTGAGCTTCCTGAGAGCAAAATAAATGCTCTGAATCCTTGGAATCTTGAAAACAGGTGGAGATTCAAAAATGCAATGAAGCTACACTTGGAGAATTGATGGTGATTCTGCTTGTTCTTGCTTTAGTAATGCACTATTGATGATGATGATGTAGAAACAAAGAGGAACTCGTGCAATGAAAGAGAGTGCAGAGAGAAATTTTTGAGAGAAAGTGTGTGAACGATTTGTGAAGTGTGTGAAATGAATCAAGCTTCTCAAAAATATATGTGGGTTTGAAATATATAGTTGTGGTTAGTTGTTAACTAATGTGGTTAACAGTTAGAAAGAGAGTTAAGTGAGTTGGGTTAAGTGAGTTTAATCTAACTAACTGAGTTGAGTTAGTTAGTGACACGAGTTGTTGAGTTTGGCTATGGTGTGGAGAGGTTCTTGGAGTTTATGGTGGTGATTAGAATAGATGGTGGTGATGTTAAGTTCTGCAGCATGCTTGTAGAACAAGTTTCCACTTATTTCCTCTTTGATGTATGGTGGCATGGCATGGCATAGTGTGTAAGGGTCATGTTGGTTCAAAAGAGGCAATGTGTGGATGGTAGAAGTGTTTGTTGTATGTGTGCAAGCTGAGTTTTAACAACAACAACAATGTTACAACATTCCAATTTTGGCAGATGAAACCATGGAAGTTTGAGGGTGAAGTTCTTTATGTACAAGGCATGGAATGATGTGGTTTTTGGTGTCATTAGAAAGAGGAGACATCATAGAACACCTTTGGAGTTGGAATTAAAGTGAATGGAGACTTGTAAGATGATCAAAAGTAGCTTAGAACATAAAGGCACAAAACTGACTTCATGGGCGTGTGACTTGCATGGGGTGCATGACAATGGCCTTGTGGATTTTCAGCATGATACCCCTATGTTTGGACCCTCATAACTCCTCCATAACTTGTTCAAATGGAAAAATGTCCAACATAAAAGTTGAAGAGGACATGGAGATGAACAACTTTGATGTTCAACATTTTTTTCATTTGAAGCATTATTCCATGAGAAAAGTGGCTTGACATTTCGCACACCAAGTGTTTGATGAAATTATGGTCTGGGGGCCTGAACTTGCCTTGCCATGACTTGGTTTTTGCCTTGATTTTACCAAACTTTGATTGATCATAACTCCCTCAATTTTGATCCAATGGAAGAGTTCTTTATATGGATTTGAAGCTTAGAATGTGATCTTTGATTGGCTCAACTTGGGCCTGAAGTTTGAAGCTTTTATCTTGAAGAAAGTAAGCCTTAAAGTGTAGTGCAAAATGGTCCAAACTTGCCATTTTTGGAAACCCTAAGTTTCTAAAAATGGAAACTTTGTACATTTCTTGATTTTTTATGATTCCTCCATCATTTATCGATCAAATCTTGTCCAATGACCATATGTAACTTGAATTTCGTGAATTTGACCTTAAAAAGTCAAGAGTTGACGTTTTTCACTACACAGTTGACTTTTTCCCCAATTTCTTGATTCTCAAGCAACTGACCAATTGAACCTCTTATGAAATGAACTAATGGGCAATCTTCCATACTTAGATACTTGATATCATGTAGAAAACATTGAGATCAATTTTGAACCAAAATTTCATCAAGAGAGCACTTGAATCCAAAACCCTAATTTTGACTGCTTTTGGTTAGGAGATGATGAACTGTCCAACTTTCTTGATGAATTCCCATCTTCCAATGCCTTGTGGGATCAATTGAGATCATATGAGATGTAAGAGACTCTTGAGGCTTGCTTGAAGACCCTTGGCTCTTGTTCTCTTGCTTTGGATGATCATTACTCTGAAGACCACTGATAACATGCCCTATGCTGAATGCAATGCAATGCTTTATTTTTCTATGCTTGAATGGAATGCAATGCAATGAAAGTATATGCTAAATTATATGAAAAATGAGAGGGAAAATTTTGGGGTATTACAAGTATCAGGCTGACTTTGATTAGCAATTCTGAAATGGCTAGCTCAGTTGCAAATCAAGCTTGGAATGCCCAGTTCCTCGAAGCTGGAAACCATTTAGATCATGTCATTTCTTTGCATTTGTAGTTTCTTTTCTGTTAAAATGTACAAACTCATTTGTAAAACTTGTTGTTTTCGATTGATAATGATAATGAAATAAATATGCATGTTTTGATTAAATCCAGTCGTGTTCACTCATACTTTTTATCGATATCATATGCTTGTTTAAGCAGGATCCTAGGGAGGATGACGAAATTGAAAGGCGCAAAAATTCTGATTGTATGCTTTTGAAATAAAACCCTGCTGATGATATACATGCATTGTCTCAAATTCCTAAACACCGGAGACATAAGGAAGATAATCCCTTGCAAACCCCGTTGAGCCTAGTAGTAGGAGTTTATTTCTGAAAATGAAAAATCCTCAATCGTAACCTGGGGCAAGGTAGGTGTCAGCTAATTTGACCGTGCGTTCAAATTTCAAAAGGAGTGTTCCGTTCGAGGATCAATTACATCTACGGTTATCCCTCACTAACCGAAGAGTGAGACGGTCGCAACCCTTTACAAGTCAAGACAAATCTGTGTCACACGATTAGTTCAAAAAAAAGGAAAAAAGGAAAAAGCCTGCTAAGTCAAAACTTGAAAACAAGTGACTTAGGCAAAAGTTAGGGCATCCCGCTGGACTTCAAAATCGAAAGATTCAAAAGGAATCAGTCCAGGAAAAATCAGGGATTTCAAAAACAAAAGAATAAAAAACAAAAGGATTGCAAAAGAAAAATCCTCGATAAAGAACAAGTCATGTGATTACAGACACCAAAGAGAAAAAGGGTGAATGTCACTCCGAAAACCGTGTGGGTTCCTTTTATCCTCCTACCATTCATTAACCTTTTGAAAGGAGAGCGCTTGTGTCGAGTTAGCTGAACGTAGGACTGGAGAACATCAAGGAGAATGGGTGGGTTAAAACAAAATTTTGACCCTTATATCCTTTCTTTCTTAAAATGTGAACCAGGCCACGTTACAACCTTCGAAAGACCTAATTGAAGCAGGGTTGTTTCGAAAGCATACTTCGGTTAAAATCGCGTCAGTTCTGACTCCCAAAAGGGCTTTCTTACCATTCATGTTGGTATCGATGTGACATTCTAATAAGTGATTTGTTCACTACACGTCATAACATTTATCCAGTGAACAAACTTGGATTTCAAAATTGTCATATGCATTGCATCAAAATTGTCATTTTCAAAACAAATTGTTTTACTTGCGAGTCAGTACTTGACATCAGGAAAGTTTCTACAATGGAAAGATTGATTAATCTAAGGTGCAAAATGCCCGAGTACTCCATTGAGCCGGGGAAAGTCATACCAAATGGGTAATCCATTCCAAGATTCGGCTAATCTGGGGCAATCAGGTCGAGATTCAACAAATCTCTTGAATATTAGTCAGTCAGGGAAAAGTCACTTCAAGGCTAAGGTAGACCACCTCAAGAGCACAAAAGGTTATTTTCTTCGGAGGACGGTTAATCAAAATCATGGGGCAAGATATGTCTAGTCTTAAATACAAGTTCTTTGTGGGTTATGTTGCATCAGAGCACCTCTTTTGGTCATATCACATCTGCAGGGTTCACGTTGATAGTTAACACGTGACGTCCCCAGTAGAGTTTCTCTCCTCCTCGGCAGAGATAGGTAAAGTTTTATCACTCTGCAGAGCATTATGAAGATGGTGATTATTCTCCCTAGCAAGAATTCAGGGGTTCGCTCTCCCTTAGCCAGGTTGGTGAAGTTTACTGCTTTTCAGCAAGAGTTCATATTCCCGTACAGGATAAAAGTGTTGGGTCTGCGCTTCCCCAAATTGTGGCAAAGTTGTTTCTGTCTCCCCGACAGGGTAAGGATAGAAAGTACATTTTCAACAAAGGAGTAAGTCTGATCTTGTCCCCTAGCAGAGTTGATATCATCAACCATTGATCCCCAAGCAGATTTTTGAGTGGTGGTTAGCTTTCCCCAGCAATTCAAAGGCCGATTTTCATTGGCACTTTTCTTCAGCAGATTCCTGGGATGTTTCTCCAACAGACGTTTTTTATTCATACTTCCCTGCAGAATGGAGGTTTAGTCGGGATCTCGAGCAGTTATGACCCTGAAGACGGTTCAATTTGTTATCCCCAGCGGAGTTGGCCTCGTCTCTTCAGCATTTATTTTGCTAGAGTGCTCCTGTTGCATATCATAAACATCGTAGCATAATCATCACCACGCATATCATTCGCATAGCATTGCATGAAGCCTTGTAAAACCAAACAGAAAATCTAAATCCCAACCTTGCTCGGCTCCTTCAAAACAAAAGTCCAATCCCTATTGGCACTGCATTCAAAATCCAATCCCTATTGGTACCCAGAAAGATTTCGCCCTTGAAAAAAACAATCACCATCAGGTTTCACCTGTCCTTGCCAGCAAAGTCCAATCATACTTGGCACATCCTTCTCTTCCTGGTAGCCCGAGCATACATCGGTTTTCAACATATAGTGATCATTACATCCTCAAATCACGTAGCAGTTCCATTTGATATGGAGCATTACGCCATAGAAATAAAATTCAAACATATGCATGCGAAGCATAAGCCAGATTTGGTACCTTACACGAAAGCCCGAATCCATTTCCAGTCGTGACGCTGACATATCCCCAACAAACATTTCAATTACCCCTCTGCTTACCTTTCTTCAGGGTCGTAGGTCATACGTCACGATATTCCAAAAACAAGTTTCCTTTCCGTCATTTCTATGACGATGTGTTATCTTCATTCAGGTTTCCTTTCCGTCATTTCTATGACGATGTGTTATCTTCATTATGTTTCCTTTCTGTCATCCCTATGACAATGTGTTTCGTCAGTCAAGTCTTCTTTCTGTCATCCCTATGACAATGTGTTATGTCCATTCAGGTTTCCTTTCTGTCATCCCTATGACGATGTGTTTCTCCGGATAGGTCTTCTTTCTGTCATCCCTATGACAATGTGTTTCCTTGGTCGCGTCTTCTTTCTGTCATCCCGATGACAATGCGTTCCTTCCGTTGAGTCTTCCTGCCATCAAATTACTTTGATGATGTGTCCCTTCGGCCGGGTTTCCATCTTCTTTATGTCATCCCTATGACAATGTGTTGCCTTCAGTCAGGTCTTCTTTCTGTCATCCCCGTGATAATGTGTTTCCTTTAGTCGAGTCTTCTTTCTGTCATCGCTATGACAATGTGTTCCTTCCGTTGAGTCTTCATGCCATCAAATTACTTTGATGATGTGTCCCTTCGGTCGGGTTTCTATCTTCTTTCCATCAAACCCCTTTGACGATGTGGTTCGCTGGGTATGTTGTCTTTCCGTCAGATTCCTTTGACGAAGTATGACAGGGCTCCAGTTTACATTTTCGCTCCTCGCAGTTAGCAAATTTTGTGGTCCTTTTTGTATTCAATCACCTTCTACCTTGAACGTCTAAAAGTTGTTGTTATCATCCTTTCAGGTCCAAGTTGATTGAATAGGGGCAGTTGTAGTACCCCAAAATTTGCCCTACCTTTTTCTAACTTTTTCTGGCTTTTGTTTCGCATCCATCTGCATATCCGTTAGGTCATAACTGGTTCTTAAATCATACTCATCATTGGTTTTCATAAGACATGGGATCACGGTGTTCTTTAAACAAGGGATTTCATGGCTATTTATCACAGCACAGAGTAGAGAATCGAAACCGGAGCCATAGCATCATTTTTCAAGCAAATTGGGCAATTTTTGGCCTGGTTAACCGGTTAACACAATTACAGTTCAATTATGCTAACCGGTTAACATGTTATAATTATGCGTATTTGGTCTGATTTTGAACTGTGTAACCGGTTAGCAGTTATGCTGTAACCGGTTAACAAAGGCAGATGTTGCATATTCTGCTGGTTTTTAGGACAGCACCATTGCACACTTGGGTCTTTGATTCTACAGTATTATAGCAGCAAGTGGAATATTCTAGACATCTCTAGACATTTCAATTCAATTCAATTACAAGGGCATATGTTCTAAAGTTTCATTTTAAATTGAGTGCACCATGTTCCTTGTTTTCCAAGCATCTCCACCTTTGGATGTTGAAGTTCACCTTGAGATTGTTACCGAGTTGGTTCTAACTAACCGAGTTAACCGCCTTGACTCGGTGAGTCAAGTCCAACTAACTCCGACCCTAGCTCCAAACCCAAAGCTAAGTCCAAAGCTAATCCCGAACCTCCCACCCTCCAAACCAAAAATCTATATAAGAAACCCTTCACTCATTTTTCAAGGAAGGAACCATTCTACAAAATTTCTCACACTTCTCACTCTCAATTCTCTCATTTTTTCTCTGAACTTTCTGCTACTTCTACATCTTCATCTCAATTCTCTCCTCCAAACCCTCACAAAAAGCTCTTATTTCTTGAAGGATAATCACTTTTCACATTGAAAAGTGATTAGTTTATGAGCTCAAACTCCATCATTTGGCTATCTTTGGTTGGATTTCTGGAATTTCAGCTTATTCTACTTCAATCCAAGGGTTTCACACCATTTATTTTGGTAAAAGTTCGATCTCGGTGATTTTTCGCTATTTTGCTCGGTTTCGACGCGTTTCGGCTAATAATCGAGGAATCTCTGGTTTTCTTTAATTTTCTGCACTAAGATCACTTTGCAACAATCACCAAAGCAAATATCTGCTTTTTAGGTTGGTTTTCCTCAGATCTATACTTGACTTAGCTTATTTGCAACTTATTCGATGTAGATCTTTGGTGATTTTTTATTTGGATCCATTTGCTTGAAATTGATTCTTGATGTTGTGGTTTGTTGGATCCAATTGATTGTTTGATGACTGTAATTCCATGTAATTTCGTGATTAATTGATTACATGTTCATTTGGATGTTTGGAGAAGTGATTTGCTGCTTAAAAGTGCTTTTGGAACTGGTTTTTTTGAATTCTGTCCCAGAGTAACCGGTTAACACAATTGCAGTGCAATTATGTTAACTGGTTAACATGTTGTAATCCTGCGTATTTAGGCTGATTTTGAACTGTTAACCGGTCAACACACATACGTTAACCGGTTAACACTGCTGCGGAATGTGATTTTCTTGCATTTTCTTGTTCTTTTGAGATCCTTTGCATGTCTAAACTTCATGGATTAATGAGTTGATGATTGGTGGACTATTCTTGAGCTGTTGCACCTCACACCATTGTATGTACACAATTTGCCGACACGCGACTCTTGGATTTTTAATGTTTATGCTAATGTTTGTGTTGTTGATTAATCGATGCGATGAACACATAGCACACACTCCTTGAGCATGCAAATTGTGAATTAATGTTTGTGTTACTGGAGTTGTTGTGTTGTGCATGCTTACTTGCATTCAATTCTGTGAGATGCATCCTTTATTTGGTTTGTTCATGTACTTAAAGTTGTGCATTCTTTCATGATAATTTCAAGATTTTTTACCATGTTGTGATATGATTGTGATCATGATTGATTGAATAATATGTGTTGTTCGATGCACGTCCATTGTGCCATGATTGAATCATCTTCTTATGCTGCATGCTGCCCTGATTTTCTACTGCTGTCTATGTGCACACATGCTGTTATATGTGCTGCTGTTTGACTTTTTATAGCTCCTTTTGTGCTGAATCATGTGCTGTTATAAGTTGTCTTGCTTATGTGCCACTTTTTACTATCGTATGGATGTTGTAGCGCTGTTATAGCCATTGTTTTTCTTGTTTATTCTCTTTCTCTTTTTATGGATTACATGATATAATGCTTGATTGTGTAGAACTTTCTCACATCCCTTAGGGATCCTAGCTCATCCTTAAATTTTGATTAAGGTGAGGTAGGATAAGCATTAGATAATGCTATCCCTCTCTTTCCTTTAGACTTAGGTGGTTCTTATGCTCCACACAACCATAGGACATCCATGCATGACAATATTAGGATTGCTAGTCTCCCATTTAGACTTTTTTCCTTTCTTAACACCTTTGAATCTCTCTTTTCTCATCTCAAAACAAAAGGCAAAAACATCTAATAAAGGATTACCATGTATTGCACATGAGCCTTGCATATGGGAAATGGAAGGAGAAGGGTGTCCCTTCGTCTTTCTAGAGTGTTTAGCATACGAGGCATGCGAGGCATTCGTTCCTATGTTATAGACTTTAGTGCAATACTTGTTATAAACACAAAATAACCAAAACACTTCTTAAAAGACAAAAACAAACAATTCTCTTCTCATCTTCCTCAATCCATTCATATAGGATGTGTCACGTCTGTTCTACCGCAAACAGGTAAATGCCTGAGACTCCGTACAACGAGTTGCGACACCTAACTGCTGGAACGCGAACCTTGGTGTCTTTCGTTAAAAAACACAAACAAAGCAAATCCATCCCTAGTGAGGGGAACTACGTCGCTCGGATTCTCGCGTGCAAGTGGGATACGTAGGCAAGAGATCGTGCGAGATCTTTCCGAGCACAATCCCTTCTCTTTTCCCCCAAACCGTAGTATGAACTACGTTAACTCTGACTTTCCCATTACACAAAGGGAATACGTAGGCCTAGGACGCGACGTCCTTTCGAATCACTTCTTTTTCTTTTCCCCCGTTCTTCGTTCTCCTCTGTGCCTGTTCCTTTTCCTTTCCAGTAGCAGCGGAGCTCCAGATGGCGACACCCTTTGATCGATACAACAAGCGTGGATCCCATCGAGTACGATGGACGCGAGGGGGTGCTAATACCTTCCTCTCGCGTAATCGATTCCCTTACCCGTTTCTCTTGGTCGCGAGACCATGCTCTTTCCCTTCCCTCAGGTTTACGCAGTGTTTCCTTTCCCTCTCTTGGGATAAATACACATTGCTGCCGACTCTGTTTCAGTGCCACTTTCGCGTTTGTACTTGGATGAAAATCCCGAGAGCGACAGGATCCAAAAAGTATCAAAACCAATTATGATCAAACAGTTATTGTATCATATGAGGGCTTTCCAAAATGGCCAAGAACTCCATCAAATTCCACTTGAGCCATGAGATATGAGAATGGCAATATGCCTTGCTGAAAACTGCCAAGGCTAGGCAGAATTTTGCACTTTTGCTCGATTTGGAAAAATCAGATAATTCCAAGCCTTGTCATCACTTTGGACACATCTGAGGATCAAATGTAAAGGGAACAAACATTGATACAAGCCTCCAAAGTCTTTGGAACAAGAAGTAGCATGCAAAACCTAGAAATCCCTAAAAGAGGGACAAGACTTCAATTTTGGATTGGAGCATTTAATGGATGCACCAAGGTGGCGTAGACTGACACATTTGCAACTGAATTCAGCCAAGAATGATCCAACAACTAGGGAACCACAGCTCTGTGCTCTAACCTCTAGTCAATGGCTAGAGGAGACTTGGATTCCTATTAATCAACATTAGCCAAACCTCTGCTGCAGTTGCCATTCACTATTGATCCCAAAACAAACTTGCTCTACTGTAAATAGAGCTCATTTGTGCTCAGTTTGAGTACACCAAAGTGTAGCAAGCGATTTTGGATGTGGTTCTTAAGCACTGTCGCTCTGGAAAGGTACTACAGGTCGATTCATTTTTTATCCTATTGGAGCTGATGAAGGAAGGGAAATAGATGTCTCCAACTAACCCTGCTTTGCAAACTGAGGTTAACAGTCAAAACTGTTGGTTTATAGATGTGATCAATGTGAGGGGGCCTCTCTTAGGTTTATTTTGATCGAGTTTAGACTTTTGGTGGGGGATACGGACTCGGATGTTTTGATGGATATGTGAGGATTTGTGGCCAGAGGTTTTTGATGTGGTGTGCTCGCTAAGATTTTTCTTTCAATCTTATGCCTACGTATTCCCATTTACCGAAATAGGAAAATCAGAGCGATCGTAGTTCCTCCTATTCTATGGTAGGAAATGGTGTTTTGGTGTCTTGTTCAAAGCCCAAGACATGAAGCTAAAGGTGGTTTATATCTTGTTCAAAGCCCAAGATGTGAAGCTGAAGGGTCTATTTGTATCTTGTTCGAAGCCCAAGATATGAAGCTAAAGGGTTTATTAATGAGAGAAAACTTGTCATCTCTAAAGGGGATATTTGGTCTGTTTGTCACAACTGTTGGGTGACTGGTTATAAAGGAGAATTACTTTAACTGGGATATGTGAATCCAGCAATGCCATAATTTCCTTTATAGGGGATTTTTAACCTGAAGGAGAAGACTTTAACTCAGTTTAGAGCAGTGCCATCTTTCCTTAGGAATTTCTCATGCTAAAAAAAGGACAGTGGATGTAAATAACCCAGAGGCTTGCCGCTTACAGCAATTAGATGGAGCGGAAAGGAGTTGTTGTTGTTTGTATACTGTGAACGAGGCACAGCTTTGAAGCTAAAAGGTTGATTGATTCAACCGGGGTTTTCTTATACAAAGCCTAAGAGAAGGTTAATAACCCAACAAGAGGATGCTTTTATATGTCTCGTACGAAGCCCGAGAGAGAGGCTAGACGGGTTGACTCAACAAGAGAGTGCTTTTGTATGTGTCTTGTACGAAGCCCAAAACGGAGGCTAAAGGTTTGACTCAATAAGAGAGTCTTTTATACTCAACAAGAGAATGATTTGTATCTCATACAAAGCCTGAGATGGAGGCTAAAGGTGATCGACTCAACAAGAGAGTCTCTTTTTACTCAACAAGAGAGTGTTTTGTATGTGTTTTGTACAAAGCCCAAGACGGAGGCTAAAAGGGTTTGACTCAATAAGAGAGTCTTTTATACTCAACAAGAGAGTGTTTTTGTATCTCGTACGAAGCCCGAGATGGAGGCTAAAAGATTAACTCTGCTGGGGAGAATCATTGTACAAAGCCTAAGAGGAGGCTAGGATTACTGTTTCAGTTGAGTGACAGGTCCAGTATGTTGGTTAAAAGAGAAAATCAGTTCTTATATGGGTAATGTTGTACTCATGGATTTGATCTGAGGACCGGGATTATTTCCTGATTTTTAAGGAAACGGGGAATCCGAAGGGTATTGAGACTGCCCAAGTCTACGGGTCTTATCTTTTGTACTATGCTTAAGAAACAGTAGTAGTAAGATCTGACTCTTTGAAAGACTATTCTATTAAGATGACTAATTTATGTTCCTATACCTCTAGGAGGTCGTCGGGACAATTTGTACGAAGCCCAAGAGGAGGCGAGAAAACTTTTAAGAAGCCGAGGGACAATTTGTACTAAGCCCAAGAGGAGGCTATCTTCCCGGAGGAAGAATCATTATGTGAAGCCTAAGAGAGGGCTGCGAAAACTTCTAAGAAGCCGACGGGTCCTTGTACAAAGCCCAAGAGGAGGCGGGGATGCTTTTAGGAAGCCTGTGGGTCCTTGCACTAAGCCCAAGAGGGGGCTAATGAACAGTTCCAGAAGGGGTTTCACTTGGAACATTGGCCTTCTGTATATGAACTGTTCAAGGGGGAGATTTCTTAGATCTAGTTATCTAAAATTGTTGTAAAAGAAAAATCTCAGGGTTAAGGTATATCCGGGTGAACGTCGGAGGTAAAGAGATGAGGTTTTGCCTAGTTCTAGACGTAGTTGTCGGGGAAACTCTAAATATCTATACTATTATTACACAGTTGATATGAGTTTGTGAAAGAAGACTTACAGTGAAACAGCCCCACAATACAGTTATATACATATGAAAGCAGTAAATGAAAGCAGGAAAACACTTACTAGGTTGTAGAGCTTCCATGCTGTTTTGTTAGTTTGTTCAACAAAGAAAGCTTTGATAACAATATTATATTCAAAATCAAAGGAGAAAGTGCTTTGAAAAGATTGTTGGGCCTTACAGCTCAAGGAGAGGCCCAGGGTTTTATCAGTGATAGCACTGTCGTTTTGTACAGGGACTTATACAAGTGACTGAGGCCCAAGAAAGGTTTTCTGTACAAAGGGGATGGGTCTTACACTCTCTCAAAAGGCCCAAAATGATTTAAAGTGAACAAATATGGGTCTTATAGCTCACGGAGAAGCCCAATGATTAATTTTGAAAAGGGCGACGATCGCGCCGAGGTTTTGAAAACACCGTGGGTCTTATACAATGACTGAGGCCCAAAAGTTTGTGGTTTCAAAAGGGGGGTTGGGTCTTACACTCTATTAGAGGCCCAAAAATGATTTTGAATGGGTCTTATAGCTCGAGGAGAGGCCCAGATAGTTTGTTTTAAACAGGCGATGATCGCGCCGAACTTTTGAAATACAACGGGACTTATACAACATTTAAGGCCCAAAATAGGTTTGTATTTACAAAGGATTGGGTCTTACACTCTATTAGAGGCCCAAGGTTTATTTGAAGAAAAGAAATGGGGCTTATAACACGAGGGTAGGCCCAGATGATTTTTGTTGAAATGGCGATCGCGCCGAGATTTTTGAAAATGCAATGGGTCTTATACAATGGCTGAGGCCCGTAAAAGGTTTGGTTTTCAAAGGGGTTGGGTCTTACACTCTAATAGAGGCCCATGGGTGTTTGAAAATGATTTGTTTGAGTGAAAATCAAAGAAACCCTAAATTTGTTTTCCTTTAAAAGTAAATATTTAAAGAAAATCAAATAAAAATGATAAAAATACCAAATAAGTTTGAATAAACCACTTGTGATTTTTGTTTAAGGTTTGAAAAATGAGGTTTTAATCACAAGATGAATTAAAACTCATTTGGTTTTGATTTTCAAAGTAAATATTCATTTTTAAAATGTTTAAAAACAATTAAAAAGGAATTTATTCACAAAAGTACTAATTATATTAAATAAATAATATAAACTTAATTTTTTTGTGGAATAAAATATTTCAACATTTTTGTGATTTTTTGCAAAAAGAACCAATCAAAAATAAGTAAAATTGAAGGAGTTATTAATTTTTCAAATCATTTAAATTAAATATGAAAAATAACAAAAAATAAGAAAAAGTGGTAAAAAAGAGATCTGGGGCGAGGGGGATTCGAACCCCAGACCTCTCGCTTGCCAATACACACAAAACCAGCTGATCAACCACTGGGGCACAATGCCAATTCATTAGACATATGGCAAGTGAAAAATATATAGAGAACTTGGTTGGAAAACCTGAAGAATGGTGCCATGGCCATCTTCTTCCTCGAGCTCGTGCATGAAGCACCCTACCTCACTCATCTCTCAACCATTTGACATGATTCAAACACCAAACTCGTGTGTTTTTTCACAAGGAACGAGATGGCAATACTTGATTTTATTCATTTTCAGTGTATAGCAAGTTATGTCATCACAACCGTATGAACCCTAATTTTGCAAAAGCAGTCGTGCAGACATGGTTATGAGGGCTATGATCCAATTTTTTGAGGGAAAACACTCAACATATGATGGCAAGCAATTGGCAAAAATATCATGCGAGGAAATATGCATGGATCATGAAGATGGAGTTCTGAGGCTTACCTTGATGCAAGATGAAATGGAACTCTGCACAAATAGTGTTCCAGATGCGATTTGATGATCCCTACAGCTTCAATGGATGTTGTGGAGTACGTTGCAAGCTTTGGAACACTCTGCAAACCTTTGGATCAAGTTGGAGAACTCCAACTGCATAATTGAGGCATAATGGCTTGGTTGAAGGGTGATTTTGAGCTAGGGGTGTTACAGTTGGTGTTTAAGTGTTTGGACACCTCAAATACATCATATGTGATATGTCTGAGCAATTGGAATGGATTTCTTAGGGCTGCAACTCAAAACCCGATGGTGGTTGCTCAAAAACAAAGAAAATTGGCACTTAAGAGAGAATGAGAGAAAGAAGTGTTATCAGGTGCTTTGGTGTGCCTTGAATGATGAATTGGAACCTCTATTTATAGGTGATCAACTCTTATCTTGGAGGAATAGTGAATGGCTGCTGGATCAGATCACCTTCAAAGGGATTGGTAGGACATAAATGCCTCTTGCATTAGGTGTAACAGCTTCTCCAAATAGATCAGCTATGCCTTGACTGAAATCACATTCCTCAGTCATTTTAATTGTTGTTTAATCAGAGAACTTGACTGACGAGAGTGAGAATCTTGACAATGCACTATTCCACATTAATGCCCTTTGAATTCAAGGTAAAATGTGCCAAAATGCATGAACTTCAAGTTGGAAGATTCCTTGGCTTTGTGACTCAGCTTTGTAGGTTATATCAGATGCATTGTGATTGGTTTGAGTACATGTGGCATGGTGATCCTTGGTTTTGATTCAGAAATCATGTGTGGCAAGCAAACATGCAAACTGATTTTTCCAAAACAGCTTGCAGCAGCATGACTTTGGGCATGGATTCCTCTTGGCTCAAGTTGAATCAATTCATGCTGAGAGGTTCGTTGGATTCTTAGAAACATATGCAACAACATTGATGTTTACCTTTAGACTTGATTCAGCTTGCAACTATGTGAAAAGATCTCACAAGTTTTGGTGTTTCCAACAAAATCTGCCTTGGCCCGAATTTTTCTAAGTGTTGGAAAATGATGTATTTTCATGTTTTAGTCATTTTGATCATTCCATAACTCAAAATCCATAATGAATTTGAATGAGGTGTAGTTGACACTTTTGTAGAGGGCCATGTCCTGGTCAAAAGTCAAAGGTACAGTTGACTTTTCTCGCGAAACCCTAACTGTAGTTCAGATGAAATTGAAACTTGTTGCTCAAGCTTCTTGGATTAATCCATTGTTGTAAATGGATCAATGTAGTGTGTTAGAGGACCCTCAAATCCTCCCTTGAGGTCTTGGCTCATGGTTTGTCTCAAAAGTTAAATTAAGGGTGAATTAGGTCAAGAAACCCTAATTCCTGATTTTTTTTATGTATGCATCCCCTGAGGCTAAATTGACTTGGTGATTGGGTTTATGATGTCCCTTGGAGCATCATAGGTTATGCCTTGAAGCATTGGCTCATGCCCAGAGGATAATTTCCATCTGGAGGTCCTGGTCGACCAAAACACCAATTTGGTGACACTGGCGATCTTGAGGCTTAATCCACTTAGAAGGGAGCAGCCTTGTGCTTGATCCTTGAAGTGGGAGTCCTTTTGATCCATTGTGGATGTTGGAGAGGCTAGACAAGTTGCAGATCATGTCATTTCTTGATTGGTCCTTTGTCTAAGAGCTCTGAGAGGGCTTGAAACCCTAATTCTGATGGTAGTGGATGCTCACCCATCTTTGGGGAGACTAATGGTTCCTCCATATTGTGATGATAATTTACACAATGATGGGAAATCTTAGTGGTCAAAATTTGGGGTATGACAGATGCCCCAATTTAATCTTCTTGGACCCGATGGTGTGAATGGCGAAGGTATTCGGGCATTCGAGGTGCAAGATGATTAAATATCGGAATACCCGAAATTTTGATGGTGGTTATGAATGGCAGTTTGCGCTTCCATCTTCTTTTGCTAAGTAATGATACTTAGAAGAGGTAAACTTCCCCTCGATCCTGGTCTTCAGCCAAGGAACTGGTCTCAGTTTCTGATATAAACCTCCCCTCGATCCTGGTTTCCTACCAAGGAACTGGTCTTAGTTTCTGATATAAACTTCCCCTCGATCCTGGTTTCTTACCAAGGAACTGGTCTTAGTTTCTGATGTAAACTTCCCCCCGATCCTGCTTTCCTACCAAGGAACTGGTCTTAGTTTCTGATATAAACTTCCCCTCGATCCTGGTTTCCTACCAAGGAACTGGTCTTAGTTTCTGATATAAACTTCCCCTCGATCCTGGTTTCCTACCAAGGAACTGGTCTTAGTTTCTGATATAAACTTCCCCTCGATCCTGGTTTCCTACCAAGGAACTGGTCTTAGTTTCTTTTGTCAATAAACTTTCTTGACAAGGGACGCTATGCGTAGTGATTCTCCTCTAACTTCTCGCCGTATTTTCCGGGGGAGATGCCATTTGATGGGAAAACTTTTGATGTCAGACTTGCTGGGGGAACCCAATCGTCTGAGTTGTAAAGGTGTACAAACTTCTCTGTTGGAGACGCCATTTGTCGGCTCTACAGGGGAAAGCAGGTCTCTTGAGAGACTGCTTTCGCTTGGGGTTTTACATCATACTTTTCTCGGGATCTTCTCAGAGAAATGCCATATGATGTGATCTAATTTTGAGGTGCTGATGACCTTTTCATCAGCGGTTTTTTCAGAGAACAACTGCTGTATTGTCGAATTGCTGCTTAAGAGGCTTTCTCTGGGGATTTTCCTTAATCCGGGAAAGCGAAGATATTGTCTTCGATGGCGAAGGGTGACATTTGCCGAGGGTTCTGGTTTTTCAGAGGTTCAAGTTATCAAAGTGATCAAGGACCAACTTCATCCCAGAAATACACTGGAGGAGAGAGATTGTTCAGACGCAACATTTCCTGATGAGGAAAGGACTGACAACTCAATTGAGAGGACTGTCTATCACTAGGGGACAAGACCGACTAGAGAGATAGTGATGCAATATGAATATGAATGTAAATCAATAATGCATGATGCATGTATGTATATGCTGACAAAACTGATGCGCCATACAGACTAATAGACGAACATGACTGCATACTCGGCCCTCGCAGGACGAAGAAGTACCGTTGGCCCAAAAGTAGCAATTCTTCCTTGCTTAGGAGAAGTAGTCCCTGCGGGGAACAACCGTTGGTCGGGATTAGGCGGTAAGAACTCTGTCGGTGGTGTCAAATGAACCATGGTCTCTGAAACAGCTGATCCTTCGTTCAGGTGCACTAGTTTTAGAAGGAGTACTTTGATTCTGTACTTTGAAGCTCGCTTACTTCTGGAGAAGCGATCGATGTTCTTTCGATGTTCAACCGTCAAAAGAAATTGCCACCTTTACTTTAAGCGGAAAAATTTTACAAGTAAATTCATTTTTGTTTTATTTCAAGAATCGTTGATCATGTTAAAATGTCATTCTATAAAGCTAAAACATATAAGAATTGCAAACAAAAGCACGAGGGCTCAAATTTTATTGATAGGATGGAAATCAGCCAAACGCGTGATTCCAAAGAGTATATACAAAGTTAGAAAATGGTAATTTACAGGGAAAAGGGCTACATCAAAACATAACGACCACTATCCTTCTACCAACTTTGAATTCTGGGCATCCTGAGCTTCTGTCGAAGATGACCTTGATCGGAGTTTTCCTGACGGATGATGTAACTGCTGTCGAGGGACTTGTCCCTTTGTCTAACATAGTTACTTGCCATTATCCCTAATTTTTGCCTGGATTGTACTTTGAGATTTCCAATCCACCGGGATGATTTTTTATTATGTCTCTAATTTTTGCCTGGACCGCCCTTTCGGGTTTTCAATCCACCGAGACGTTTTTTCCTTTTTTTTTTATTTAGGCGAAGTATTTCTTGACTACGTCAACATTTTGTGGGGTAGGCAAATTCCTCTCCGTCCATGGTTGCAAGTCTCAAGGCACCAGCTGAGTAAGCTTTCTTGACCACATAGGGTCCGTCATAATTCGGAGTCCATTTGCCCCGAGAATCAGTGAGAAAGGATTGTATCTTTTTGAGCACAAGGTCTCCTTTCCTGAAGACACGAGGTCGGACCTTTTTGTCAAACGCTCTCTTCATCCTTTGTTGATACAACTGACCATGACACAAAGCCGTCATTCGCTTTTCTTCGATCAGATTTAGTTCGTCGTGTCGACTTTGACACCATTCAGCTTCTATTAGCTTAGCTTCCATCAATACCCGGATTAATGGGATCTCTACTTCGATGGGGAGCACTGCTTCTATGCCATATACTAGAGAGAAAGGGGTTGCCCCTGTTGAAGTGCGGACAGATGTGCGATAACCGTGAAGAGCAAAGGGTAGCATCTCGTGCCAGTCTTTGTAGGTTACAACCATCTTTTGAACAATCTTCTTGATGTTCTTGTTAGCCGCTTCTACCGCTCCGTTCATCTTGGGTCGGTAGGGAGATGAGTTATGGTGTTCGATCTTGAACTCAGCGTATAACTCCTTCATCTTCTTGTTGTTCAAGTTAGATCCATTATCAGTAATGATCTGACTTGGAACACCTTAACGGCAGATGAGATTGTTTTTGATAAATCGGACCACCACTTGTCGGGTTTAGTTGGCATATGACGCTGCTTCGACCCAATTGGTGAAGTAATCAATGGCTACTAGGATGAGTCGATGTCCGTTTGAAGCTTTGGGCTCGATCATGCCAATTATGTCGATTCCCCATATGGAAAAAGGCCATGGGGAAGAAAGAACTTTGAGATGCGTTGGCGGTACATGGATTTTGTCTGAGTATATCTGACACTTATGACACTTCCTCGTATACTTGTAGCAATCGGATTCCATTGTTAACCAATAGTACCCCGCTCTTAGAATTTTTCTCGCCATTGTATGTCCGTTGGCATGAGTGCCAAAGGATCCTTCATGAATTTCTTTCATCAGCATGTTTGCTTATGGTCTGTCTACGCATCGGAGTAAGACCATGTCAAAATTTCTCTTATAGAGTGTATCACCGCTCGGGAAGAAGCTGGCTGCCAGTCTTTTGAGGGTTTTCCTGTCCTTTCTGGATGCCCCAAGTGGGTACTCTTGTTTCTGAAGGAAGCATTTAATATCATGATACCAAGGTTTGTTGTCTATGACCGCTTCAATCGTGAAGATGTATGTGGGCCGCTCAAGGCGCATTATGTCAAGCTTAGGTAAGTCATTCCATTGACCTACACAAATCATGGAAGAGACAGTGGCTAATGCATCAGCCATGTGATTCTCTTCACGAGGGATATGATGAAACTCGATTCTGTTGAAGAATGGTAACAACCTTCTCGCGTAGTCTTTGTAAGGAATCAATCCGGATTGGTATGTGTTCCAATCTCCTTTGATTTGATTGATAACCAGGGCTGAGTCGCCATATACATCCAAGTTCTTGATCCTTAAGTCGATCGCTTCTTCGAGACCCATAATACAAGCTTCGTATTCGGCCTCGTTATTTGTACACTTAAACATAAGTGTGGCGGTGAAAGGAATTTGGGTACCCTGAGGTGTTATGATGATTGCCCCAATTCCGTTTCCAAAATGATTGACAGCTCCGTCAAAGATAAGTCCCCATTGGGAACCTGGTTCTGGCCCTTCACTGGGTAGCGGTTCATCACAGTCTTTCATTTTTAGATACATGACATCTTCGTCTGAGAAGTCAAATTTGACTGATTCCTGATCGTCAATCGGTTGATGAGCCAAATGATCAGCTAAAACACTTCCTTTAACGGCTTTCTAAATGTGGTACTCTATGTCATATTCTGATAACAACATCTGCCAACGGGCAATCCTTCCCGTGAGAGCAGGCTTTTCAAAGACATACTTGATTGGATCCATTTCAGAGATTAACCAAGTGGTGTGACGAATCATGTACTGGCGAAGATGTTTGGCTGCCCAAGCCAGAGCACAGCAGGTTTTCTCAAGCATAGTGTACCGAGTCTCGCAGTCGGTGAATTTCTTGCTCAAATAATAGATGGCAGACTCTTTCCTTTTGGTTTCATCTTGTTGGCCAAGTACACAACCCATTGAGTCTTCCAAGACTGTTAGGTAGATAATCAACGGTCTCCCCTCTACTGGAGGTGATAGAATCGGCGGGTTCGACAGGTATTCCTTGATACTGTCGAAGGCGGTTTAGCAGTCTTCTGTCCAAACGCATTCCTGGTTCTTTTTCAGTAATTTGAAAATCGGCGCACATGTCGCGGTCATGAGGAATATAAATCTGGAGATGTAGTTCAAACGTCCCAAGAATCCTCTGACTTGTTTTTCAGTTTTCGGAGAAGGCATTTCTTAAATGGCCTTGACCTTGTCATGATCAACCTCAATTCCTTTTTGGCTGACGATGAACCCTAAAAGTTTCCCCGAACGAACACCAAATGTGCACTTGTTGGGACTCAAGTGGAGTTTGTACTTTCTCAGCCGCTCGAATAGTTTTGACAGGTGGGTCACACGCTCCTCCTCTGTCTTAGATTTAGCAATCAGATCATCGACATATACCTCGATTTCCTTGTGTATCATGTCATGAAATAGAGTAGTCATGGCCCTTTGATAGGTTTCCCCGACATTCTTCAAACCGAACGGCATTACCTTGTAACAAAAGGTACCCCATGGGGTGATGAACGAATTTTTCTCCATGTCTTTCGGCGCCATTTTTATCTGATTATAGCCCGAGAATCCATCCATGAAGGAGAAGATTTTGAACTTTGTTGTATTGTCTACCAGCAAGTCAATGTGTGGTAAAGGAAAGTCGTCCTTCGGACTAGCCTTGTTTAGATCTCTGTAATCGACACACATTCTGACCTTTCCGTCCTTTTTCGGAACAGGTACGATGTTGGCTAACCATTGAGGATATTCAGACGTAGTGAGGAAACCCGCGTCAATCTGTTTCTGTACTTCCTCTTTGATTTTGATGGCCATGTCCAGGTGAGTCTATCTCAACCTCTGTTTTACTGGCGGACATTCCGATTTCAATGGTAAGTGATGCTCCACGATGTTGGTATCCAACCCTGGCATATCCTGATAGGACCAAGTGAATACATCGGGAAACTCTTTGAGAAGCTTTATCAAACCCTCTCTGGCAGTTGGACTGAGCAGTGCCCCAATCCTGATTTCTTTTCTCTCCTCTTCCAAACCTAAATTTATCATTTCCAACGGCTCTTTATGAGGTTCGATGGACCTTTCCTCTTGTTTGATTAGTCGGGAGATCTCCTCTGGAATTTCGTCGTCATTTTCTTCTTCAGCCTCAAATACCGGGAACTCAAAGTTGGGAGAAGGCATTGGATCGTATGTTTCAACTGGGTTTAAAACAAGCAATCTGCATGACGTGATGATTTGTGTTTAGAAGAGATAGAGAGAATGCAAGTGTGTGCAGTGTTTTTTTTTTGGAAAAATTGCTTGTTTTTATTATTGAGTTGTTTTTTAGGATTACCATTTTCTAAGAAAAGCGAAAAGAGAAAACAGCAATTAATGCGGAATTTACCGAACAACGTTATTTTATTAATGAACAAGTCGATTCTTGAAACTACCGCCCTATAAAACAAAACTCTGTCGCTTTGGACGAAGCGAAGAGGGAAAATTATAGAAAGCGAGCCCTATCAAAACATCAGTTTCACCTGGGTAAGGTGAAAGGTTAAAGTAAAGATGGCAATTACTTTGACTTATGAACAATCTTTGGAACATCGACTGCGACCCATTGGCGGAGAACTCCTCGGTCAATCACAAAGTCTGGTACCTTCCTTGATTTGTCTTCAGAAATGACGTTGATTTCTAGCGGAGCAGGATCATTGGAATCTGTCTCCCAGGAAGAGTTGACGTAGGAGGATTCCTCTATTATATTTTGCATAGTATTTGTACTCTCAGCTGTATCTCCCCATCCAGTTGACTGGATGTCTTCGAACCTTATACGAGAGCTTTCAGGAGCGGTGTATTTGACCATGAAGTCGTACTTTCCACTCGGTTGTCCCAAGGTGTCCCACACTTCTTTGGAATTCGAGGAGTCATCCCTCTCGATGACGTTGACCTCGGGAAAAGCATAGTTAATGAATTCTAGTCTTGTAAACGTTGCGAATTCATCTTCGTGCTAGGTATTTTCAGGATAACCTGGGTGTTGATCCCATGACATGGTGGGGACACAGGTATTCTGTTCAATGATGCTCAGCTGATTTTCATTGTTCGGCTGATTTTCGTGCCCCAAGTCTCCGGGATACGGCTGCCAGATAGGCAAGCCATCCATTAGGCCATAATAGTCGTGGTCAAAGTTGTATTTCATCGGAGTGTCTTCCTCTAACGAATTTGGTGGAGTACGGCATCCTTCCGGATCACAATCTCCATATATCATTTCGACATTTGACCTTGGTATAAATCTCAGACTCTGTGCGGGATAGGAAAATGGCATAGGCACCTCTTCCTAAGACATATAACCGTCCTTGTTAAGATAGTACTCCCATTCCTCATCTGTATCGGAGGAATCTCCCTCGTTGATAGTATGCACTTCTTGAGTCACTGGTTGAAGGAAGCCTCCATTGTGGAAGAAGTTCTGAATGGGATGAAGACTTTCATCGCTAGCAGCCCTTCTTTGTTTTGTTATCAGTGGGAATGACAAGCTGTCCCCATCCTTTTGTATTGTTACTTTTGATCAACTCGAGAGCATCTTTGTACGAGGAGATTGATGTTCCTTTCTCTGATTGATTCTCATTGCTCACTGACAGTTCTTGGAACTGAGTTCCAACAACCTCCTCGGGTTCTACACAAGTAGATAATGACAAGTTGCTCACTAGCAAGGCTTGTTCTCCATAGACTGTGACGAGTTGATCGTTCTTAACAAACTTCAGTTTCTGGTGCAGTGTCGAAGTGATTGCCCCAGCCTGGTGTATCCATGATCTTCCTAATAAGCATTTGTATGTTGCTCGGATGTCCATGGCCTGGAAAGTGACTAGGAAAGTGTGAGGATCTATAGTTATAGGAAGGTCGACTTCATCGATAACCGTTTTTCTGGATCCGTCAAATGCTTTGACGACGACCTCGTTGGGTCTCATCGGAGGTCCTTTGAATGATAATTGCATCAAAGTGGACTTTGGCATAACATTCAGGGCTGACCTTGTGTCTACCAGTATGTTGGCTAAAGCATCATCCTGACAGTTGACCGTAATGTTGAGCGCCATGTTATGACGGCGACCTTCTTCAGGTAATTCCTCATCACTAAATCCTAAGTTATTGCAGGAAGTGATGTTAGAGATAATGCTATCGAACTGTCTGATTGTTACATCCGGTTCTACAAAGGCTTGCTCCAAGACTTTCTGTAGAGCCTTCCTGTGCGCTTCTGAACTGAGTAAAAGTGATAGCACTGAGATCTTTGAAGTAGTTTGTAATAGTAGATCAACAATGTTGTATTCACTACTTTGGATGAGCTTCAGCATCTCATCATCATTTTTTGAAAGGTCAGGATTACTGGATTGACCGACTGGTGGATTGGGAACTTCTGTCTGAGGTTCCTTTTCTTTGTTGGGTTCTTCAACTCCTCTGTTGAAGATTCTACCACTCCGTGTTACTTGACTGATGTCTGCAATATTCACGACAGAGGGTAATGTAATTTCCTTTCCATTCTCAACTGTGGTTGCATCATACTTGTAAGGGATAGCCTTAGTTGATTCATACGGTAGTGGTCCCGGTAAATAGATGACTATGGGAGCCTTCTAATTTTTCTGACCATCGTAAGTAATTTCGATCTGTTCCTGGTTGGGAACTCTCGATTCGTCCAGTAGAGGGATGATGGCACAAACATCCCTAGCCCTATGATGATCAGAGATTACAACAACGTCCTCGATTTGATCAGTGAGGTAGTTGACTGATCCCAAACTTGACCATGGTTTAATCTCCTTGCGGTCCAACTGACTTTGAAGGGCTGCTCGCACGAGGCAGCATCCTTGATTATCCACTGAGCAAACTCCACACCGTTCATAGTTGTGTGGTGGCACCTGGCCACGTCCGCTTTGAATATAGTGTAACCTTACTATATCTATTTCCATCGACCGAACATCCTGACTTTGATATCTAGTAGGATTCCCGTTAGTGATACTAATTTGCTGGGTGTCTTCATCCATATAGATTGGAAGCCACCAGTGGTTCAACAAGTGCTGAAGTGTTTCCTGGACAAGTGCACAGCCCTGATCTTCTTCGCAACCCGCTTTACAGCCCTGATAATCATGTGATACCAGGAACCCGAGCCGGACCTGTTTAGCATGTAACTCCACCAGGCTGGTATTCATCAAGCGAATATCGAAGATTTGAACCATGTTTATTTGATAATGATTCCTATCATGGTAGTCTTGGATCCATCGAAGATCCATCTGACGCTGGAGGGCCTCTTGTACAAAAGAGCATCCCTGTTTGTTTACCGAGCAAGTCGGACAGGAATTGTAATCGTACTGCGACAGATTATGATACTGGCTTTGCCTTTAGTGCATCGCCACCAAGTTGACATTCATCGCACGGATGTCGTGATTCTGAATGATGTTGGAATTCGTATAGGTCATGTTGACTCCACGAACTCGATGCTCTTGGATCCATCCGAGATCCATCTGTTCCTGTAGAGCTGATTGCACCACAGAACATCCTTGATTGCTTTTAGAGCAGATATCACACTGGTGATAATTATGAGGTGGCACATGGCCATATCCACTCTGTCTACAATGCATCTTGACCAAGTTGGCCCTCAGTAAGAGTACATCGTGAATTTGATAGGTGTTGTTAGACTCTTCCTCTATCAAATTGACTGTAGCCTTCTCGTGTTGAGGCAGCGGGTTTGTGAGAACCTTCAAATTCGTATCTTTGAAAGATAAGACCCAGCTCCTAACAAACATTTGCACGTCGGATTTGAAACTGAGACAGTTCTCTATGTTATACCCTGGTCCTCCTTGATGGTAAGGGCAGGTCTGATCCACCTTAAACCAAAAAGGAGGATTTTCCGATACTGTAAGAGGAGACTTAGTCTGGACATGCCCCTTAGCCATTAGTAACGGAAATAGTTATGCGTACGATACGGGTATAGGATCAAATCCTAGTGGCCACGTTGCACGGTTGTTGTTGTATTGAGGACGAGCCTGCTGAAGAGGTTGTTGTGTCCTTTGCTCAAATTGTTGCGAATACAGTTGGCTTTGAGCAACCTGAGGTTGATACGTAGAACCAGGTGCAGGGTTGATAGCAGGAGTTACAGCTACTACTGGTTGGTACCGTCGCCTTTGCTTTCCAAGAGAGATATTCCCAATATCTTGCTCATTTTTCTTAGGGAGAGCACTACCGTATTTGTTAGTACCGCTTGTCGACCCAGTATCTTTGACTAGACGTCCTTCTCAAACGGCTTCCTCGAGACGCACTCCCATACCGCCATTTCGGTGAAGTCGCTGGGCGCACTGGCAACCATTCGGTCGTAGTAAAATGAGCTTAAGGTCTTTAAGAAGATCTTTGTCATCTCTTTTTCCTCAAGAGGTGGACAAATTTGAGCGGCAATCTCACGCCATCTCTGAGCGTACTCCTTAAAGGTTTCTTTGTCCTTTTGCGACATTGATCTGAGTTGATCTCTGTCTGGTGCCATGTCCAAATTGTATTTATATTGTTGGATGAAGGCAGTGCCAAGATCTCTGAAAGTGCTAATCGTAGCGTGGTTTAAACCCATGTACCATTTTAATGCGGCACCGGTTAAACTATCCTGAAAGTAGTGAATCAGTAGATCCTGATTCTCCGTCTAAGCTGACATTCGCCGAGCGTACATCACCAAGTGGCTCTAAGGGCAAGAGTTACCCTTGTATTTTTCAAAATCAGGTACTTGGAACTTGTGCGGGACTTTCACATTGGGGACTAAGCAGAGGTCCGCGGCGTCCTTTCCAAACAAATCCTGACCGCGAAGGGCCTGCAGTTCCTTCTGCATTTCCAGGAACTGCTCCTGGAATTCATCCATTCTATCGAACATGCTTTCCTTTCTACCAGAAGGTATCTGTGGAATCTTTCCTTCCGGGACAGTGTGCACCACAAGGGTGGTACCGTTACTACGACATTGAATTTTGGCGTTTCCCGAAGTTTGTAACCTTCAGGAGTCCTCATTATGCCTCTGGAATCCTTACTTTCCCGAAGTTTGTAACCTACAGGCCCAGCGGCTTCTACTATGATTCCCTGATCTTTAGTGATCGGCGAAACATATCCTTTCGGGATATAGTTAACAGGCATGCCCCAGGGACGATCTTTCGGCATTTGATACCTAGGATCATACTTCTCCACTATGGGTGTTGAGGTGATCTCTGAGATCACAGTTCTTTGTAGCTGAGCTTCTACCATGGCTTGCATGTTGTTACGAAGCTTTCTCATATCCTCTCTCAGCGCGTCGATCTCTTCTTTCAACTCTTTGTTCTCTTCCTCGAGATCATCCATCTTTTTTTGACGATTGGCCCGAGTATTGTACGAATGAGACAGTTTGACTCTAGAACCGAGACACAAACGTGAGATTCGTAGGTAAGAAGAATACGTGACGTGAGAATGATGAATGCAATGATTATATTAATTGTGTTTTTTTTTTGTTTAATCAAAATAAACTTCGACAATTAGATTGCAAATATCAAACAGTAAGGAAATCCCCATTTTATTGCATTCAAAGGATGTTGGAAATGGAAATACAGTAATTTACAAGGTGCTGGAAACAGAAACCTAAGCTAATGGGTCCCGAGTCCTCTCTGAGGAGAACTCGGGTGCTGATTCTGGTACTTTCCTTTTCTTGGACCGGGGCTCTTGAGTCGTTGTCGGGTCGTCATTCCTTTTCCAAGTGAAAGGAGCGAGCAAATTCCTTTGGTCATCCTGATTCTCTACAGCATGTTGCTCCAAAATCTCAATTAGAGCATCCTTATCTTTCAGCGGTTGCTGTATTTTGGTATATTCCACATTGAGAATGCGGTACTTGTTCTTCCAAGACCTCCTCTCCTGTTGAACTTTGTTGAGAGTAACCTGAAGTTTTTATGTTTCATTCATGAAGTACATGACAGATTCCATTGGCGGAAGAACTCCGTGACGAGGATAAGTCATCTTTAGCTTGAGAGCTCTAGTTTGTACCCAGTGGAGATAAGGCTCCACCGAGACACAGTCCGGTTTTCCTAGAGACTCACATCCTTTCTTATGAACATGTTTCCAAGCGTGCACTATTTCCATCTTTAGTGCCCTGTCATTTTCTCCTTCCTTGAAGAAAAGACCTTCTAGATGAGCATTACGCGGGACATGCCTCATCGGGTATCCAAATTGATGACAAACTAAGACTGGATGATAATTGATTCCTCCCTTAGTTCCTATGAGGGGTACGTTGGGGAAGTTTCCACAACGGTCAATGATCCTGATCCCGTCATAAATCCTATTGTACCAATCTATGTCAGAGTTGGTAAGAGATATGATTTTCTGGGACCAACGTAAGGCACTCTTATGATCCCAAAAAGCGGCAGATTTAGGCAAATGGGAAATAAACCACTTATATAGCAGGGGCACACAGCACGTGATCATTCCTCCAGTGTATAAATTCCTTAAGTGTACAGAATGATACGCATCTGCGAGCAAAGTCGGTACATGGTTTCCAATGAGAAAAACCTTAATGGCGTTGATATCTACAAAGTTATCAATGTTGGGAAACAAAAATAACCCGTAGTTGAGTAAAACAAAGATGCTTTCAAAAGCAGTCATGTTCCCTATACTAGCAAAGTACAGAGCTTTCATTACCAGAAACTTGGCTGGTAAACCTGGGATTCCTCCCTTGGTGGTCATGTGAGTCTTGATTTCCGACTCATCCAAATAAATTGCTCTTGCAATGATTTGATCCTTTGGAATTTCTTCCAGTCCAGAAAAGGGAGCTTGATCAATAATGGGTAGATCAATCAGATAGGAATACTCCTCCAGCGTTGGTGCGAGCTAGTAATCTGGGAATGTAAAACAGTGATAGACTGGATCGTAAAATTGAATGAGTGCCTCCATGATTCTTTCAATCACATGGACCCTTAACAGAGATAGCAGACCTCCGTACTTAGCTCTGAAAGCCTCATGGTTTGTGATCATCCTTGCCAAACCTCTCAAATCCTCTAACTTTGGAACCTTGGAGGTGTACTTATGAATTCTCCTTCTATCGAAATCCATGAGCGCAATCTTTTTTCCTCTGCAATTTGCAATCATTGTTTTAGTTTAATTTGAAAAAGAGAGACTAAAAGAGAAAATTTTCTTTGCTTAATGTTTTTTAAATGAATGCATGAATGCAGCACACAAAAACATAGAAAAAACAAGAGGTCAAAGGGTCGGTGTCATGAAGTCAAGCCTCTACCCATCCCAAAGGTTTATACTAGTGATTTTTGTACCAGTCTCTCAAAATCATTGATTCTTGTCGAGATAACACCAGCGGGCCAGGAACCGTGCTAGGTGATGTTATTTCAAAGAACCTCAGAAGATGGTAGTATCGCGTGACAACTATTTCTAATAGCTTCCGCACTACTGAAAGAGGTTTTTTCTAGGTGTATACTCAATCTTTCAACATGCGGCATCACACGCATTCCCATTAGGAGAAAAATAAACAAAGATATCAATTAGGAAAAGCAGTATATATATATTTGTCCTAATGTCCTAGACTTTTAAGAGCTATGAATCCTATGTTCCTGACAGAAAATGGTTCCCCGGCAGAGTCGCCATTCTGTGGCACTTTCCCGACTTAAAGGTTTTGACCTAAGATCCTATTGAAGTCAAAAAAAGTCTTAACCCCAGTGAAGTCCCCACTCCTTGGTTTCTACCTCAGAGATGACAAACATTTTGGCCCCACGGTGGGCGCCATTCTTCTGTAGCGAGCGATTTTGGACGTGGTTCTTAAGCACTGTCGCTCTGGGAGGGTACTACAGGTCGATTCATTTTTTATCCTATTGGAGCTGATGAAGGAAGGGAAATAGATGTCTCCAACTAACCCTGCTTTGCAAACTGAGGTTAAACAGTCAAAACTGTTGGTTTACAGATGTGGTCAATGTGGGGGGGCTCTTTTAGGTTTATTTTGATCGAGTTTAGACTTTTGGTGGGGGATACGGACTCGGATGTTTTGATGGATATGTGAGGATTTATGGCCAGAGGATTTTGATGTGGTGTGCTCGCTAAGATTTTTCTTTCAATCTTATGCCTACGTATTCCCATTTACCGAAACAGGGAAATAGAGCGATCGTAGTTCCTCCTATTCTATGGAAGGAAATGGTGTTTTGGTGTTTTGTTCAAAGCCCAAGACATGAAGCTAAAGGTGGTTTGTATCTTGTTCAAAGCTCAAGATGTGAAGCTGAAGGGTCTATTTGTATCTTGTTCGAAGCCCAAGATATGAAGCTAAAGGGTTTATTGATGAGAGAGAACTTGTCATCTCTAAAGGGGATATTTGGTCTGTTTGTCACAACTGTTGGGTGACTGGTTATAAAGGAGAATTACTTTAACTGGGATATGTGAATCCAGCAATGCCATAATTTCCTTTATAGGGTATTTTTAACCTGAAGGAGAAGACTTTAACTCAGTTTAGAGCAGTGCCATCTTTCCTTAGGAATTTCTCATGCTAAAAAAAGGACAGTGGATGTAAATAATCCAGAGGCTTGCCGCTTACAGCAATTAGATGGAGGGGAAAGGAGTTGTTGATGTTTGTATACTGTGAACGAGGTACAGCTTTGATGCTAAAAGGTTAATTGATTCAACCGGGGTTTTCTTATACAAAGCCTAAGAGGAGGTTAATGACCCAACAAGAGGATGCTTTTATATGTCTCGTATGAAGCCCGAGAGAGAGGCTGGACGGGTTGACTGATCGCGACTTTATGAGTCGAATAGGGGTTACTGCAAGTATACAGTTGTATCACGTAGTTTTAAAAGATTATCGATCCCACAGAGACTAGAAATCGAACGCACCGTTATCTATCGTTACCATGTTTATCTAAGGCTAATCAGAATTTGGGTTTTTAGTTCAAGCGGGAAATTAAAGGGAAATTAAAAATTTGGGAATACTAGTTATGACTAAGTTATCGGTATATAATTCGGTAACCTACGTAGAATTAATTAAACCTAAGCCTATAGAGATTTATCACCCTATTCATCTGTAGGAAAAACCGATTTAAAAGCCCTCAACTCACACTCACGTGGTTCTTGCTTCGGACTATACTTCTAAGTCAATACGTCTGCTCTCGCTAGCCTGTATAAGGTTAAAAATACTTTTTGAAAACTAATTAAGCCTAATTAACTTTAAAGCGCTTTCGCTGTTTTTAAAACTAATGCCCGATTTCAGCTATCCGGGTAAAGCCTCACACTCCCGTGGTCTCGACTTTAACCTATGTTACCTTTTTTTACTCTCATAATAAAAGTTGGGTTTTATATTAAGAAATCGAAGCCAGAAGAAGGATTGATTATTGATTTTAGCTTAGAGAAAATTAATTCATTTTAGTTACTTCATTATACACCGATAATATCGGTTTAGCTCGACATAATAAGGAAATTAAACGCAAAAGCAAGGAAATAAATAAACACAGACATAACTAAGAAATAAATAAACAATGCTTGAATTTAATAACGAAAACCTAGAATTCAGTAATGACAGCAATAGCAATCCCTCCACAAGTCGGTAGGTTCTTGCTTGAATGTAAATAATTGCAAAGGTTGAAGGCAATGAAACAAAGAAAACTAAAGCTAAGTTGTAACAGTTCCTCAATGTGAGAAACTGTCACTTTTGTTCGGTAATGGTTAACGAGGAATTGGAAATGCAAAGTAAAAGAAATGAAATAAAAACTCTAGAAATAATTCGGCAGCAAGACAGTACACTTTGAAAGCAAAATTGGCCACCCTTTGTTCTTCGTGAATGCTTCTATTTATAGGCTCGGCTGAGGTAGAGGTTGGAGAAAATTCAGCCACTCATGCTGACGGTTACACCACGTTGGACCTAGAAAACTTCGGAGGAAAATGGCATCGTGTGAAACTGCTTCTCTGAGAATTCGTAGTTAAGTCTCTGCATCCAACGTGTAAATTAAGCGCATGACGATCGTGGTGATATGTGACGGTCGTGGTGTACTTTGAAGCTGCCACGGTCGTGGCACTCCCATGACGATCGTCATATCAGCAGAAAATGGATTTCTTCAATTTTTCTTCTCTTTTCTGCTCTTTTCTTGCATGTTTTGGTTCTTTTCCACATTTAGCATACTTTGACTTGTGAAATATGATTACCTGCAAAAACACTTAAATATTCTCGAGAAAATCGGATATTAGACGAAAAACGGAATAAGAAACTAACATAAATCGAAGTAAAAATATGATATAAATTCGTGTTATCAAACTCTCCCACACTTGAATCTTTGCTTGTCCTCAAGCAATCAATCTATTAAAACGGATAAACTGTATCAAATGCACATACCTGGCATACCAATGGTTTTGAAAAAGAGTTTCTTGTTAGTTAGACGGGTACTAGTGTAAAACACTAAGGATACAATAACGACACAAAGCAACAAGCTTGTCATAGACCTCTCTTTTGTACAATCCAGTCCAAATCATCATAGTTCAACCATAAGTTTTCGTATCTATTTCACCCGGTTTCATTCTAACTCAATCACATTAAGCCCTTTGCCTTATTCACGCACGTAGTGGAGTAACCGGTTAGTGACTTTGATCCCATTTTCTTACACGGGGCCTGATACACAAATGTGGTAACCCTTTATACATTCCATTCGTAGATTGCGGGGGATCGAACAGTAGTTCGCCCTACCAAGTTCAGAATCAGGTACCTCCGAACCAATCAACAACGGATTTTCTTTCTTTTCTTGCACATTTTCACAACTGTGAGAGTTGTTGCATATTCTATTTATTTTTTCTTGGCATATAGATAAGAAAGATTTTTTTTTCTTTTTCTTGATTGGGCATCAAACACTTATATTCATCGGTTCCCCACGTGGTTTGTGATATAGACGGTGCTGACTGCTAATATAAACTACTAGGGGCTACTTTAGGACTGAACTCAAGGTATCGTATAATAAGTGATGAAACTGATATCGCATATGCAAGAGGTCTAAGGTGTCAAGACGGTATCGATCTTGTTAGCACTTTCCCAGCTTCCTACCAAAGTTTAAAGCTTGGTACGTCACAGATGTGCATTAATCGTAAAAAAAAATCGTTATGGCAGAATAAAGTGAGGAAATCGGATGACTGAACGAAAATATTCATATATTACTTTGATAAGGAAAAAAAAAGAGAAAGTACAAGAAAGGGAAATGACGGAAATAAATCTAACTCTCCCACACTATATCGGACATTGTCCTCAATGTTGCGATATAAAGGGGATTAACAAGGAAAACTAAAAAGAGAAACGAAATACAAAAGCAAAATAAAATCAAGGTGGACCACGTCCTCTGCCTCTGGGCGTCCTCGTCCATGCTGTGCTACGTGATCAGGAATGCCCACGTGATGGATATACTCGTGTAAGCTCTGCACTCGCACTGTCAATGCACCCATCTCCTCGATGACACCGTCAAGCCTTTGACCTTGGTCAACTTGCCCTTGCTGGATTTGACGCATAAGTGTCATCATTTCATTCTGTTGCTGGGTTTGTTGCCATATAGCCCTCAGGATTTCATCATTAGTAACTGGGTCTTGGTCGGGGCGGCGACGACGTCTGGAGGTTGAAGGAGCATCATTGGCCGGCGGTGGTTGGTTTTCAGGGGCATTATCCATTTCTTGCTCCATCTCATCAACAGGTCCCTGTGTTTGATCATCTGGAGCAGACGTATTTTGCTCAGGAGCATTAAGATCAAAAAGCCAATTGGCCATATTCTGAGGGTCAATGCGACTCCTGCAAGGCATGATGATACTTCTTACGGTTTTGGCTCGGACCATAGGATGGTATTTTCCATCTCGTCGTAACTTGATGAGCTGAGAGTTTCTGCAATAATCTATATCAAGGAAGACTGGAGGCAAGGATGGTAGTCTAGCAAGGTCGTTTTCCACATTCAAACTGAGTGCAATAGAGGTGACAATCCCTCCAAAGTAGAAGGGTTTGGAGCCTCTAGCACAGTTCGAGTGTATGTGTGCTAGTAAAAATGGTGCGGCATTGATTAGCTCTGGATGAAAAATACAATGAAGGAAAAACAACTCTTTAGAATTCACCTTATGGTTACTATCTCGTGCAAAGATGGTGCTTCCAAGTGCGCGGTGGACGTATCTGACGGCTGGGTTGTGGATAAATGTTGCGTTAAGGCTATCCCAGCTGTCAACTGTTGTTCCGGTTAACTGATTCCAAAGTTCGAACACTGCTTGATAGAAAATTTCCTGCGGTACTCGGCGATGGACATTCTCGCCATGTTTGAAACCAAGCATTCCGGCAATACGATCTTGTTCGATTGAGTACTCTTTGCCGAACATGCGGAACTTTGCGACTCCGGATAATTGGTTCGTTTCTCCCGGAAGGGTTATGTAATTAAAGGAACTGAGGAACTCTAAAGTGAGGTCTTCGTAAGTGGGCCAGCTCTGAGTGCATAGCTGCCAAAGACCAGCATTCTGTAACATCCATTGAACTCCCTCAAGCATGCTGAGTTCTTCTAAGCATACAATGTCAACATAGCGGGTCGGTTGAACGGAACGGCGGTAGAAGTCGATATACCGAGCTCTTTGGCGTTCTCCCGCCTCTCCATCACGGATGTTTAATGTGGATAAATCTGGAATTTCACGTGCCATTGTTTTGTTAAAGAGGGTTTTGGGAAGAAAATGGGTTATGGAATTCGAGGGTATGTGAAAAAGAATTGCGTACGGTGTGATTATATAGGGTAATGGTAAGTTGAATGGTTATGGAAATGATTAATGTGGGTTTAATGGTAATGGGACGGTTGTTGAATTGTAGAAGGTAATGGGACGGCTGGGGTTTGAATGAGAGGAAGAAGAGGGAACGAACGAAACAATTCTGTTTTTACGCAGAATTCGTTTCAAACCCGCGTGACGGTCGTCACGGGTCGTCACGATCGTGACGTCCACAAAATCTGGGTAGTGAAATTGTTTAATGACAGACACGATTCCAAACACATTAATTCAATAGCAGGTTATAAAAAGCACATGGAAATAGCAGTAATTTCATACACATAGATAAGTAACATTATAACTCAAATTAATATAGAATGAAAAGAATAGGAATGGAATTTGAAATCACAGAGATTGAATAGCAGCAGCAAATGAAATTTTTATTTAAAACCAGAAAGGTGCTAGTTAAACTACTAGCACTGTATCAAAAATGTATGAAATCAAATTATTCCCAACATGAAAAGATGAAAACAAAAATAATGTAAATTGTTCTAAAGTAAAATGCATAAAAAGTAAGTCTTGAAAATAAGGTACTTCATAAATCTAGCCAAGGCGTTTCTTCAAAGATGCGATGGCTTGACTTAAATGATCAAACTGTTCAACGGTCATGTCCATAAGTCCAACAATATTTTGGCGCACAGTGTTAAGCTCATCCTTCACTGAATTGATTTCTTTATGATATTCATCCATAGTCTTTAAGATAGAATTTAGATTAGAAGCATAATCAGTGGCATCTGCTTTAGGAATGTCAATGTTCTCTTAGAAATCCATATAGTCAAGATCATGGTAATGAGGGGGTGTTTTTGGGTCGATCTCAGGTTCAGGAAAGGTTTCTTCTGGTTCAGGCACGGGTTCATCAAGGTTATATAGCCAGTTATGTTGATCGTGCACACTTGTGCGTTCATGATTTGGAAGTGTAAAGTGTGGTACGACAACATTGTTAATTAAAAGCTGGAAATGGTTCAGACCTTGGTCCCTAATCATAGCCCTATTGAAGCAAAAGGTGATATTCATGGGTCTAAATTCTCCAAAGGGGTTAATCTTAGAAAGTCGGGTTCTGAATCCCATAGCATCAGTTATCTTAGTAACCAGGCTACCTATCAAAATTGGACTGTTATCATTATTGATAAGTTTGCAAAAGTTATTCAGGATAAAAGTGAGTTCATTAACCTCTCTAGACTGAGAAGCACAAAACATAATAAAAAGCTCATCCCTCGAAACAGTGTTATCATTTTCAGGTTTACCAAACAGGGTATAGGCCAGGATCATATGAAAGTAACGGAAAGCGGGGTTATGTATTTCTGTTGAAAGCATAGGGTCCATGTCAAAATCAGGTTTCCCTGAAATTCTACCCCAAAAGTCACTCAGCTCTCCAACTAACACTAAGTCCTCTTGAACCACAGAGAAAACATGGGGTCCTTCAGGAAATCCCAAAAGATCAGACAGTTCCTTTATGGTGAACTGGCAGCTGTATCCAAATAATCTAAAGGTAATTCTTCCTCTGGTTAAACCTTTTCCACAGTGAGGGTTATAGCTTAAAGAGCTCAGGAATTCTAAAGTCAACCTACGGTAGCACTTATGTTTCTTATTTGCAAAACCCTCCCAACCTAACTGGCTAAACAGAAAGTCTACGCTCTCACATACACCTAAGGCGGTCATGGCGAATTTTGTCAAGGCAAAAGGTCTAAGAGACAAAGCCTCATAGCGATGCCACTGTGCTCCATCTCTGAATTCTACTGGCAAGTTATCCTCGTTTGCCATTAGTTAGTACTTTTTGCAAAAATGAAAGCAGAAGAGGAGAACAGAGAGAGTAGAAAGACTTTATAATCCTGTAGTTTTTTTCAATTTTTAAGATCAGCACAATATTTTCAATTTAAATTTAAAACGATATAAATGAAACTGAAAATTTTCAAAATAACAAAAAAAACATAGAAAACATAAAGAAATAACAAATATAAAGCATAAAAAACAAAAATCATGGGTTGCCTCCCATCAAGCGCTGTTTTTAACGTCGAAAGCCTGACGAATTCAATTAGATGCTTAGTTAGGAGGTTCGGTGGGCAACTCTAAAAGTCTTAGGCAGTTCAAATAATCTCTATTTTCAATGTTGTGATAGTGTTTTAGACGTTGTCCATTGACTAAAAATGGATTACTATTCCTCCACTTTATTTCTACCGCTCCACTTTGTAGAATTTTTGTAATCTCGAAAGGACCGGACCATCTAGACCTTAGTTTACTAGGAAAGAGTTTTAATCTTGAGTTAAATAAGAGTACAACGTCTCCCACACTAAATTCTTTTCTAGATAAGCGCTTATTGTGCCATCTTTTAGTTCGTTCTTTATATATCTTAGCAATCTCGTAAGCGTCTAATCTTAACTCTTCTAGTTCATGCAGATCTAGGATACGTTTTTCACCTGCGAAATCATACCTTAAGTTCAATGTTTTAATAGCCCAATAAGACTTATGTTCTAATTCCACTGGTAGATGGCAAGATTTACCATAGACAAGCTTGAAATGTGTAGTTCCGATTGGTGTTTTGTAGGCCGTCCTATATGCCCATAAAGCTTCGTTGAGTTTTGATGACCAGTCTTTCCTAGAGGTGGCTACGGTCTTTTCTAGAATTTGTTTTATTTCTCGGTTCGAGACCTCAACCTGTCCACTTGTTTGTGGATGATATGGTGTTGCTACGCGGTGTCTTACTCCATACTTCGATAGTAATTTGTCAAATATTTTTTATATGAAATGAGAACCACCGTCACTTATGACAAGTCTCGGCACACCAAATCTGGGAAAGATTGTGTTTTTAAAGAGCTTTATGACTACTCGTGCGTCATTTGTAGGAGAAGTTATTGCCTCAGTCCATTTTGAAACATAATCGACGGCTATGAGTATATATTTATTTCCAAAGGATGATGGAAAGGGTCCCATGAAGTCGATCCCCCATACATCAAAGACTTCTACTTCTAATATACCTTTTTGAGGCATCTCATCGCGTCTTGATATGTTACCAGTGTGTTTGCACCGGTCGCAGTTTAGTATTGCCATGTGGACATCCTTCCAAAGGTTGGGCCGGAATAGGCCGGATTGCAAGATCTTAGCACATGTCTTTGAGGTACTAGCATGTCCTCCATAAGGAGCAGAATGACATTGAGAGATGATGTTTTCTACTTCTTCTTCTGGGACGCAACGACGGAAGATACCGTCGGCTCCTCTCTTAAATAGCAAAGGTTCATCCCAATAATAATGTTTTAGATCATGAAAGAATTTTTTCTTTTGTTGATAAGATAAGTCTGGTGGAAGTACTCCAGCTGCTAAGTAGTTGACTATGTCAGCATACCATGGCAGGGTTGTGTGCATGTTAATTTCTTCCACAACTTCTTCCATCTTTGGGTCATTCAACTGTAGAGTAGATATATCACTTTCTAGTTGGGCTATGAGTCGTTCATATGGGAAATCCTCATTAATGGGTACTGTCTCTGGTTTAATGCCCTCTAATCGAGATAAGTGGTCTGCTACTATGTTTTCGGTTCCTTTCTTATCTTTGATCTCTAAATCAAATTCTTGTAGAAGTAGGATCCACCTTAGCAGTCTAGGTTTTGCATCCTTCTTGTTAAGTAAATATCTAATAGCTGCGTGATTTGTATAAATGATGATCTTAGCTCCCACTAGGTAGGAACGGAATTTGTCAAGGGCAAAGATCATGGCTAAAAGTTCTTTTTCTGTGGTAGCGTAGTTCATTTGGGCGGAATCTAAGGTTCTACTTGCATAGTAAATGGAATGAAGTTTTCTATCCCTCCTTTGTCCTAAGACTGCACCTACAGCATAATCACTTGCATCACACATGATTTCGAAAGGTAATCTCCAATCTGGTGGTTGCATGATAGGTGCGGTAATAAGAGTTGTTTTCAGTTGTTCAAACGCTTTTAGGCATTTCTCATCAAAGATGAATTCAGCATCTTTCATTAATAGACCAGTAAGAGGTTTAGTGATTTTCGAGAAATCCTTTATGAATCGTCGGTAGAAACTGGCGTGTCCTAAGAAACTTCGTATTTCTCGTACGGTTTTCGGAGGTTGAAGATATTTTATAATTTCTATCTTGGCTTTATCAACTTCAATTCCTCTATCGGACACAACGTGTCCAAGTACAATTCCTTCATTTACCATAAAATGGCATTTCTCCCAGTTTAATACGAGATTAACTTTTACGCATCTTTCCAATACCATTTCTAGGTTCGATAGACATCCTTCGAAGCTCTGCCCACATACGGAAAAGTCATCCATAAACACTTCCATAATGTCATCTATAAAATCAGCAAAGATTGACATCATGCATCTTTGTAATGTGGCAGGTGCGTTACATAGTCCAAACGGAATTCACCGATAAGCAAGTGTACCATAGGGACATGTGAAGGTCGTCTTTTCTTGGTCATCAGGATGAATAGGAATTTGAAAGAATCCTGAGTAACCGTCTAAATAGCAGAAGTATGAGTGTTTAGCCAATCTTTCCAACATTTGGTCAATGAAAGGCAATGGGAAATGGTCTTTACGAGTGGCTTTATTTAACTTTCTATAGTCGATGCACATTCTACTTCCAGTTACAACCCTTTTTGTTATAGATTCACCTTTTTCGTTCTTAACAACTGTAACACCTCCCTTCTTTGGAACGACATGTACTGGGCTAACCCATTGACTGTCTGATATCGGGTATATGATTCCTGCTTCTAAAAGTTTTTTCACTTCTTCCTTGACTACAGTGCTCAAGATCGGGTTAATCCTTCTCTGATGTTCCCTAGAGGATTTACAGTCTTCCTCCAGCATAATGCGGTGCATACAAATAGAAGGGCTTATTCCTTTAAGGTCGGCGATGTTATAGCCTAACGCAGTTGGGTACTTTCTTAAGACATCTAATAGTTTCTTCGTTTCGGTCTGTCCTAAGTCTGCATTGACTATTACAGGTCGTTCGAGAGCTTCGTCTAGGAATTCATACCTTAAATTTTTGGGTAATGTTTTCAGTTCTAGGGATGGGTTCTTTGGGCAAGGTAGATGATCTGGTGTAAGTGCTAAGCATTCGCTTAGGCTATCGTCTTGATAAGGTTCACGCCAGTTATCATCTTCGAAAATCGGAGGTATAGGAATTTTTAGAATATCTGAATATATGGTCGGTTCCATCTCGATTTCTCTTACGCACTCATCTATGACATCTAGTAAATAGCATGTGTCGTCTATGGCTGGAGCTTGTAAGAATTGTGTCAAGATAAATTCAACTTTCTCTTCACCGACTTCAAAAGTTAGCCTGCCTCTCTTTACATCTATAATTGCTCCAGCAGTAGCTAGGAATGGCCTTCCTAATATGATAGGAGTAGTAGAGTCTTCTGTAATATCCATGATTATGAAATCAGTAGGGATATAGAATTGTCCTATATGAACTGGAACATTCTCTAGTATACCAACTGGGTATTTAACAGAGCGGTCAGATAATTGCACAGACATCTTAGTTGGTCTTAATTCTCCCATATCAAGCTTCTTGCAAATGGATAAGGGCATAACACTAATATTGGCTCCTAAGTCGCACAGAGCTTTGTCTATGACGAACTTCCCAATTACACAAGGTATTGAGAAACTACCTAGGTCTTTCAGCTTAGGAGGCATTTTGTTTTGAATTATTGCGCTACACTCAGCAGTAAGCGTAACTGTTTCGTTTTCCTCAATCTTTTTCTTATTGGATAGGATTTCTTTTAGGAACTTAGCGTACGAGGGCATCTGGGTGATGGCTTCTGTAAAGGGTATCGTGATGTTTAATTGTTTCAGAAGTTCAACAAATTTCTTAAATTGCCCTGCGGTTTTAGAACTTTTCAATCTTTGAGGATACGGAATAGGTGGCTTATAAGGTGGTGGAGGCACATAAGGTTTTTCTTTGTTTACATCCTCTTGGTCATTATCTTCCTTTTCCTTGGGTTCACTCACCTTCTCAGTTGTTTGGTCGTTAGCAGACTTTTCCATTTCTCAGTATAACAGCGTTTGCATGTCCTTTGGGATTAGGTTGTGGCTGTCCAGGAAATGTTCCAGCAGGAGCAGCAGTAGGTGCTTGTTGTTGAGCCACTTGGGAAATTTGTGTTTCAAGCATTTTGTTGTGAGTGGCCAAAGCGTCTACTTTGTTTACTAACTGCTTAATCTATTCACTAGTACGTTTTGATTCAGGAACTCTTTGTTTGTCTGAGTCTGGGTAGCTATGAAGTTTTCTATCATCAGTTCGAGGTTAGACTTCCTAGGAACATTTGGAGCAGCTGTTGCAGCCTTTTGATATCCTGGTGGTGCAGCAGGTGCTTGACCAGGTGCATACAGCGCATTGTTGTTTTTATAAGAGAAGTTGGGGTGATTCTTCCAACCAGGATTGTAGGTATTTGCATAGGGGTTTGCTTGAGCATAATTCACTTGATCTGTAGAGGCTCCTGCTAAAACTTGGCATTCAGGGGCAGCGTGTCCAGGTGTTCCACATAATTCGCAGTTTGGCGCTACAGCAGCCACGGTGGCTGTGGGTGTCATGGTCAAGTTGTCTATCTTTTGAGCGATTGCATCTACCTTAGCACGGACGGCATCTAGGCTAGATACTTCGTACATTCCTCCTTTTGGTTGGGATTTCTCCACTTGAGTTCTTTCACCTCCCCATTGGTAGTGATTCTGAGCCATGCTCTCGATGAGTTGTTGGGCTTCATCATAGGGTTTATCCATGAGTGTACCACCAGCGGCGGCATCTATTGTCAATCTTGTGTTGTACAAGAGACCATTGTAAAACATGTGGATAATTAACCAATCCTCAAGACCATGATGTGGGCATATCCTCCTCATATCTTTGTATCTTTCCCATGCATCATATAAAGACTCGTTGTCTTTTTGTCTGAAGCTATTGATTTGTGCTCTCAGCATAGCTGTTTTGCTTGGCGGAAAATATCGTGCCAGAAAGACCTTCTTTAAATCTTCCCAAGAAGTAATAGAATTTGATGGCAAGGATTGCAACCAAGCCCAAGCTCTATCTCTTAATGAGAAAGGGAAAAGACGTAGTCTTATGGTGTCTGCGGTTACATCATTTGCTTTCACTGTGTCTGCGTACTGCACAAACTTGGTCAGATGTTCGTTTGGATCTTCTGTTGGGTTTCCAGAAAATTGATTTTGTTGCACAGCAGATAACAGCGAGGGTTTCAACTCGAAATCGTTTCGGTTGATAGCTGGAGCGACAATGCTGTTGTGAGGTTCTTGTTGAGATGCGGCAGCATAATACTTAAGAGGTCGGTTCTGTGGTGGATCTTCCATGTCTGGTTCTGATTCGGAATCTGATTCGGATTCTAGTTCAGGATCTGATAAAGGAAAAGGGATATCGTGAGCTAAGCAGTATTCTTGGATACGTCTTTTTACAGTAAGAAGACGTTCAGGTTCGTCTGTTGGTCGTACGAGGTCTTCGCCAGAAGAGCGAGTACTTGGCATACAATCAACAGAAAGGGAATTTTGGTCTTTGCCTTAGTCTATACGACGTAACAAAGGAATTACGATGTCGACTTAATTAGTCCCCGACAACGGCGCCAAAAACTTGATCGCGACTTTATGAGTCGAATAGGGGTTACTACAAGTATACAGTTGTATCGCGTAGTTTTAAAGATTATCGATCCCACAGAGACTAGAAATCGAACGCACCGTTATCTATCGTTACTATGTTTATCTAAGGCTAATCAGAATTTGGGTTTTTAGTTCAAGCGTGAAATTAAAGGGAAATTAAAAATTTGGGAATACTAGTTATGACTAAGTTATCGGTATATAATTCGGTAACCTACGTAGAATTAATTAAACCTAAGCCTATAGAGATTTATCACCCTATTCATTTGTAGGAAAAACTGGTTTAAAAGCCCTCAACTCACACTCCCGTGGTTCTTGCTTCGGACTATACTTCTAAGTCAATACGTCTGCTCTCGCTAGCCCGTATGAGGTTAAAAATACTTTTTGAAAACTAATTAAGCCTAATTAACTTTAAAGCGCTTTCGCTGTTTTTAAAACTAATGCCCGATTTCAGCTATCCGGGTAAAGCCTCACACTCCCGTGGTCTCGACTTTAACCTATGTTACCTTTTTTTACTCTCGTAATAAAAGTTGGGTTTTATATTAAGAAATCGAAGCCAGAAGAAGGATTGATTATTGATTTTAGCTTAGAGAAAATTAATTCATTTTAGTTACTTCATTATACACCGATAATATCGGTTTAGCTCGACATAATTAGGAAATTAAACGCAAAAGCAAGGAAATAAATAAACACAGACATAACTAAGAAATAAATAAACAATGCTTGAATTTAATAACAAAAACCTGGAATTCAGTAACGACAGCAATAGCAATCCCTCCACAAGCCAGTAGGTTCTTGCTTGAATGTAAATAATTGCAAAGGTTGAAGGCAATGAAACAAAGAAAACTAAAGCTAAGTTGTAACAGTTCCTCAGTGTGAGAAACTGTCACTTTTGTTCGGTAATGGTTAACAAGGAATTGGAAATGCAAAGTAAAAGAAATGAAATAAAAACTCTAGAAATAATTCGGCCGCAAGACAGTACACTTTGAAAGCAAAATTGGCCACCCTTTGTTCTTCGTGAATGCTTCTATTTATAGGCTCAGCTGAGGTAGAAATTGGAGAAAATTCAGCCACTCATGCTGACGGTTACACCACGTTGGACCTAGAAAACTTTGGAGGAAAATGGCATCGTGTGAAACTGCTTCTCTGAGAATTCGTAGTTAAGTCTCTGCATCCAACGTGTAAATTAAGCGCATGACGATCGTGGTGATATGTGAGGGTCGTGGTGTACTTTGAAGCTGCCACGGTCGTGGCACTCCCATGACGATCGTGATATCAGCAGAAAATGGATTTCTTCAATTTTTCTTCTCTTTTCTGCTCTTTTCTTGCATGTTTTGGTTCTTTTCCACATTTAGCATAATTTGACTTGTGAAATATGATTACCTGCAAAAACACTTAAATAATCTCGAGAAAATCGGATACTAGATGAAAAACGGAATAAGAAACTAACATAAATCGAAGTAAAAATATGATATAAATTTGTGTTATCATTGACTCAACAAGAGAGTGCTTTTGTATGTGTCTTGTACGAAGCCCAAAACGGAGGCTAAAGGTTTGACTCAACAAGAGAGTCTTTTATACTTAACAAGATAGTGATTTGTATCTCGTACGAAGCCCGATATGGAGGCTAAAGGTGATCGACTCAACAAGATAGTCTCTTTATACTCAACAAGAGAGTGTTTTGTATGCGTCTTGTACAAAGCCCAAGACGGAGGCTAAAAGGGTTTGACTCAACAAGAGAGTCTTTTATACTCAACAAGAGAGTGTTTTTGTATCTCGTATGAAGCCCGAGATGGAGGCTAAAAGATTAACTCTGTTGGGGAGAATCAGTGTACAAAGCCCAAGAGGAGGCTAGGATTACTGTTTCAGTTGAGTGACAGGTCCAGTATGTTGGTTAAAAGAGAAAATCAGTTCTTATATGGGTAATGTTGTACTCATGGATTTGATCTGAGGACCGGAATTATTTCCTGTTCTTTAAGGAAATGGGGAATCCGAAGGGTATTGAGACTGCCCAAGTCTACGGGTCTTATCTTTTGTACTATGCTTAAGAAATAGTAGTAGTAAGATCTAGACTCTTTGAAAGACTGTTCTATTAAGATGACTAATTTTTGTTCCTATACCTCTAGGGGATCATCGGGACAATTTGTACGAAACCCAAGAGGAGGCGAGAAAGCTTTTAAGAAGTCGAGGTACAATTTGTACTAAGCCCAAGAGGAGGCTATCTTCCCGGAGGAAGAATCATTTTACGAAGCCTAAGAGGAGGCTGTGAAAACTTCTAAGAAGCTGACGGGTCCTTGTACAACGCCCAAGAGGAGGCGGGGATGCTTTTAGGAAGCCTGTGGGTCCTTGAACTAAGCCCAAGAGGAGGCTGATGAACAGTTCCAGAAGGGGTTTCACTTGGAACATTGGCCTTCTGTATATGAACTTATCAAGGGGGAGATTTCTTAGATCTAGTTATCTAAAATTGTTGTAAAAGAAAATTCTCAGGGTTAAGGTATATCCGGGTATTTGTCGGAGGTAAAGAGACGAGGTTTTGCCTAGTTCTAGATGTAGTTGCCGGGGAAACTCTAAATATCTATACTATTATTACACAGTTGATATGAGTTTGTGAAAGATGACTTATAGTGAAACAGCCCCACAATACAGTTATATACATATGATAGCAGTAAATGAAAGCGGGTAAACACTTACTCGGTTGTAGAGCTTCCATGCTGTTTTGTTAGTTTGTTCAATAAAGTAAGCTTTGATAACAGTATTATATTCAAAATCAATGGAGAAAGTGCTTTGAAAAGATTGTTGGGGCTTACAGCTCAAGGAGAGGCCCAGGGTTTTATTAGTGATCGCACTGTCGTTTTGTACAGGGACTTATACAAGTGACTGAGGCCCAAGAAAGGTTTTCTGTACAAAGGGGATAGGTCTTACACTCTCTCAAAAGGCCCAAAATGATTTAAAGTGAACAAAGATGGGTCTTATAGCTCACGGAGAAGCCCAATGATTAATTTTGAAAAGGGCGACGATCGCGCCGAGGTTTTGAAAACACATGACTGAGGCCCAAAAGTTTTTGGTTTCAAAAGGGGTGTTGGGTCTTACACTCTATTAGAGGCCCAAAAATGATTTTGAATGGGTCTTATAGCTCGAGGAGAGGCCCAGATGGTTTGTTTTAAACGGACGATGATCGCACCGAACTTTTGAAATACAACGGGACTTATACAACATTTGAGGCCCAAAATAGGTTTGTATTTACAAAGGATTGGGTCTTACACTCTATTAGAGGCCCAAGGTTTATTTGAAGAAAAGAAATGGGGCTTATAACACGAGGGTAGGCCCAGATGATTTTTGTTTGAAATGGCGATCGCGCCGAGATTTTTGAAAACGCAATGGGTCTTATACAATGATTGAGGCCCGCAAAAGGTTTGGTTTTCAAAGGGGTTGGGTCTTACACTCTAATAGAGGCCCATGAGTTTTCGAAAATGATTTGTTTGAGTGAAAATCAAAGAAACCCTAAATTTGTTTTCCTTTAAAAGTAAATATATAAAGAAAATCAAATAAAAATGATAAAAATACCAAATAAGTTTGAATAAACCACTTGTGATTTTTGTTTAAGGTTTGAAAATGAGGTTTTAATCACAAGATGAATTAAAACTCATTTGGTTTTGATTTTCAAAGTAAATATTCATTTTTAAAATGTTTAAAAACAATTAAAAAGGAATTTATTCACAAAAGTACTAATTATATTAAATAAATAATATAAACTTAATTTTTTTGTGGAATAAAATATTTCAACATTTTTGTGATTTTTTGCAAAAAGAACCAATCAAAAATAATTAAAATTGAAGGAGTTGTTAATTTTTCAAATCATTTAAAATAAATATGAAAAATAACAAAAAATAAGAAAAAGTGGTAAAAAAGAGATTTGGGGCTAGGGGGATTCGAACCCCAGACCTCTCGCTTGCCAATATACACAAAACCAGTTGATCAACCACTGGGGCGCAATGTCAATTCATTAAACATATGGCAAGTGAAAAATATATAGAGAACTTGGTTGGAAAACCTGAAGAATTGCGCCATGGCCATCTTCTTCCTCAAGCTCGTGTATGAAGCACCCTATCTCACTCATCTCTCAACCATTTGACATGATTCAAACACCAAACTCGTGCGTTTTTTCACAAGGAACAAGATGGCAATACTTGATTTTATTCATTTTCAGTGTATAGCAAGTTATATCATCACAACCGTATGAACCCTAATTTTGAAAAAGCAGTCATGCAGACATAGTTATGAGGGCTATGATCTAATTTTTTTAGGGAAAACACTCAACATATGATGGCAAGCAATTGGCAAAAAATCATGCGAGGAAATATGCATGGATCATGAAGATGGAGTTCTGAGGCTTACCTTGATGCAAGCTGAAATGGAACTCTACACAAATGGTGATTCAGATGCGATTTGATGATCCCTACAGCTTCAATGGATGTTGTGGAGTGTGTTGCAAGCTTTGGAACACTCTGCAAACCTTTGGATCAAGTTGGAGAACTGCAACTGCATAATTGAGGCATAATGGCTTGGTTGAAGGGTGATATTGAGCTAGGGGTGTTACAGTTGGTGTTTAAGTGTTTGGACACCTTAAATACATCATATGTGATGTGTCTGAGTAATTGGAATGGATTGCTTAGGGCTGCAACTCAAAACCCGATGGTGGTTGCTCAAAAATAAAGAAAATTGGCAATTAAGAGAGAATGAGAGAAAGTAGTGCTATCAGGTGCTTTGGTGTGCCTTGAATGATCCATTGGAACCTCTATTTATAGGTGATCAACTCTTATCTTGGAGGAATAGTGAATGGTTGTTGGATCAGATCACCTTCAAAGGGATTGGTTGGACATAAATGCCTCTTGCATTAGGTGTAACAGATGCTCCAAATAGATCAGCTATGCCTTGACTGAAATCACATTCCTCAGTCATTTTAATTGTTGTTTAATCAGAGAACTTGACTGAGGAGAGTGAATATCTTGACAATGCACTATTCCACATAAATGCCCTTTAAATTCAAGGCAAAATGTGCCAAAATGCATGAACTTCAAGTTGGAAGATTCCTTGGCTTTATGACTCAGCTTTGTAGGTTGGATCAGATGCATTGTGATTGGTTTGAGTACATGTGGCATAATGATCCTTGGTTTTGATTCAGAAATCGTGTGTGGCAAGCAAGCATGCAAACTGATTTTTCCAAAACAGCTTGCAGCAGCATGACTTTGGGCATGGATTCCTCTTGGCTCAAGTTGAATCAATTCATACATTAACATCATTTTAGGGTTAAAAAACCATTTTTGTGAAAAATCTCAAAAAGTCAAAGTTGACTTTTGTGCACAGTTGACTTTTTGTCAGATGAATTCCAATATGTGCGATCCTCTATGAAATCAAGTCCTTGACCTAAATCAAATTTGATGGATTGATTTCATAGGTGTTATAGGGTGTGTTGAATCATGTCCTAGGGTTTGGGAGCATGTCCTGGTCGAAAGTCAAAGGTACAGTTGACTTTTCTCGCGAAACCCTAACTGTGGTTCAGATGAAATTGAAACTTGTTGCTCAAGCTTCTTGGATTAATCCATTGTTGTAAATGGATTAATGTAGTGTGTTAGAGACCATCAAATCCTCCCTTGAGGTCTTGGCTCATGGTTTGTCCCAAAAGTCAACTTAGGGGTGAATTAGGTCAAGAAACCCTAATTCCTGATTTTTTATGTATGCATCCCCTGAGGCTAAATTGACTTAGTGATTGGGTTTATGATGTCCCTTGGAGCATAATAGGTTTTGCCTTGAAGCATTGGCTCATGCCCAGAGGATAATTTCCATCTGGAGGCCCTGGTCGACCAAAACCCTAATTTGGTGACACTAGCGATCTTGAGGCTTAATCCACTTAGAAGGGAGCAGCCTTGTGCTTGATCCTTATAGTGGGAGTTCTTTTGATCCATTGTGGATGTTGAAGAGGCTAGACAAGTTGCAGATCATATCATTTCTTGATTGATCCTTTGTCTAAGAGCTCTGAGAGGGCTTGAAACCCTAATTCTGATGGTAGTGGATGCTCACCCATCTTTGGGGAGACTAATGGTTCATCCATATTATGATGATAATTTACACAATGATGGGAAATCTTAGTGGTCAAAATTTGGGGTATGACACAAAGCCATCAAACAGATGCTTTCCTCAAAATCACTTTCTTTAGGCAAAAATACCTTCTTTAGCAAGGTAACTCTGAGTTTTTGAGTTAGAGAGCATTTCCATCACAACTCATGATCCAAACACATCCAATATGTCATATCTAAGCTGTCCAAACTCACATAAGTGACCTGTAATCCTTAAATCTCAAAGTCACCTCTCAAAACCTCAAAATAGTTTTTTTTGCATTTTTCAAGCCATGTCTTGATTCAGTCACTTTCCAAACCAGATAAAACCTCAAACACACTCCAAATATCATCCTTGAACTGACCCAAATGGCTCCCAACATCTGGAACACCATTTGAGAGAGTTGTTATTTTGGCCATTTTAATCCCTTTTGCAAGAAAGGTCCAGTTTTTGTTTTTGCAGGTTCCAGCTGATTCCAATCATCCTAAAAGCTTCTAAGGGATCAAATGAGAGTGTCCAAAGCATCAAACCATTTCTGGAACAAGAAACTTGGCAGATTGCACAAAAAACTCCAAAAGCTCAAAAAAAGGTAAGCATCATGACTTGAACTTTCCAAAATATGCATTGCTTTGAAGTCCACTGATCATGCATCTCTTCTACATGTCATATGTGTTGTGTTTGCATCAATTTATCATGTAATTCATACATGTACCAAGATGTAGCACAGAAAATGCAAAATATGGTCTATTTCAAAACCACTATCGGATTTTGAGGAGGGATCATGATCTGAAAAAAATACCACCACCATTGGATTCCTTGTGAATTTCTAGGCCAGATGCATATAAATTTTGTCCCCAACCAAGAAGAAATGAGTGAGTTATGGACCTTCCCGTTTCTTGTCAAAACTTGCCTTGCCTTGCCTTGGGCCAGGCCAAAAGCAAGGCAAGACTTATATATTTATGGTTGTGTTTCAATCAACGGATGTATCACCACCCCAGTGGTAAGGCGCGCGCCCTATACACAAGAGGTCTGGGGTTCGAATCCCCCTCGCCCCAGATCCTCTTTTTGCTATTTTCTCCACTTTTTTATTGTTTTTCTTATTATTTTTAATGATTTGAAAAATTAATAACTCCCTCAATTTTAATTATTTTTTATTGGTTCTTTTTTCAAAAAATCACAAAAATGTTGAAATATTTTATTCCACAAGAAAATTAAACTTATATTAGTTATTTCATATAATTAGTATTTTGTGAATAAATTCTTTTTTATTGGTTTTTAAACATTTAAAAGTGAATATTTATTTTGAAAATCAAAACCAAATGAGTTTTAATTTATCTTGTGATAAAAAACCTCATTTTTAACACCCTCAACAAAAATCACAAGTGGTTTATTCAAACTTATTTGGCATTTTTATCATTTTATTTGATTTTCTTTAAATATTTCCTTTTAAAAGAAAACAAGTTTAGGGTTTCCTTGATTTTCACTCAAACAAAACTTTTGAAACCATTTTGGGCCTCTAATAGAGTGTAAGATGCAATCCTTTGTAAATACAAACCTATTTTGGGCCTCAAATGTTGCATAAGTCCCGTTGTATTTCAAAAGTTCGGCGCGATCATCGCCCATTTAAAACAAACCATCTGGGCCTCTCCTCGAGCTATAAGACCTGTCAAAACCATTTTGGACCTCTAATAGAGTGTAAGACCCAATCCCCTTTTGAAACCAAAAACTTTTGGGCCTCAGTCATTGTATAAGACCCACGGCGTTTTCAAAACCTCGGCGCGATCGTCGCCCTTTTCAAAATAAACCCTGGGCTTCTCTTTGAGCTATAAGACCCATCGTTGTTCACTTTCAATCATTTTGGGCCTCTTGCGAGAGTGTAAGACCCATCCCCTTGGACAGAAAATCTTTCTTGGGCCTCAGTCACTTGTATAAGTCCCTGTACAAAACGACAGTGCGATCACTGATAAAACCCTGGGCCTCTCCTTGAGCTGTAAGTCCCAATTTTCCTTTCAAAAAGCACTTTCTCCTTTGATTTTGTAACATGCTATTATTTTCAATTTCTTTGTTGAACGACTAACAATACAGTATGGAAGCTCTACAACCGAGTAAGTGTTTACCGCTTTCATTTACCGCTTTCATATGTATATAACTGTATTGTGGGGTTGTTTCACTGTAAGTCTTCTTTCATAAACTCATATCGACTGTGTAATACTAGTATAGATATTTAGAGTTTCACCGGCAACTACGTCTAGAACTAGACAAAGCCTCATCTCCTTACCTCCGGCGTTCTCCCGAATATTTCAATATAACCTAAACCATGAGAATTTTCTTTTACAACAATTTTAGATAACTAGATCTAAGAATTCTCCCCCTTGAACAGTTCATATACAGAAGGCCAATGTTCCAAGTGAAACCCCTTCTGGAACTGTTCATCAGCCTCCTCTTGGGCTTAGTGCAAGGACCCACAGGCTTCCTAAAAGCATCCCCTCCTCCTCTTGGGCGTTGTACAAGGACCCGTCGGCTTCTTAGAAGTTTTCACAGCCTCCTCTTAGGCTTCGTATAATGATTCTTCCTCCGGGAAGATAGCCTCCTCTTGGGCTTCGTACAAATTATCCCTTCGGCTTCTTAAAGGTTTTCTCGCCTCCTCTTGGGCTTCGTACAAATTGTCCCGATGACCTCTTAAAGGTATAGGAACAGAAATTAGTCATCTTAATAGAACAGTCTTTCAAAGAGTCTAGATCTTCCTACAGTGAACATATTGTCTCATGATCTCTCTAAAACATAGTACACAAGATAAAACTCTAGACTTGAACAATCTAATCTCCTTGAGTCTCGAAGAAATTCTCAAGTTCCTTTCAAAAATAGGAAAAAGCACCCGTAGACTTGGGCAGTCTCAATACCCTTCGGATTCCCCGTTTCCTTAAAGAACAGGAAATAATCCCGATCCTCAGATCAAATCCATGAGTACAACATTACCCATATAAAAACTGATTTTCTCTTTTAACCAACATACTGGACCTGTCACTCAACTGAAACAGTAACCCTAGCCTCCTCTTGGGCTTTGTACAATGATTCTCCCAAGCAGAGTTAACCTTTTCAGCCTTCATCTCGGGCTTTGTACGAGATACAAAACACTCTCTTGTTGAGTATAAAAGACTCTCTTATTGAGTCAAACCTTTGCAGCCTCCATCTCAGGCTTCATACGAGATACAAAATCACTCTCTTGTTGAGTATAAAAGACTCTCTTGTTGAGTCAAACATTTTTAGCCTTCATCTCGGGCTTTGTACGAGATACAAAACACTCTCTTGTTGAGTATAAAAAGACTCTCTTGTTGAGTCGATCACCTTTAACCTCTATCTCGGGCTTCGTACGAGATACAAATCACTCTCTTGGTGAGTATAAAAGACTCTCTTATTGATTCAAACCCTTTTAGCCTCCGTCTTGGGCTTCATACAAGACACATATAAAAACACTCTCTTGTTGAGTCAACCCTTTTAGCCTCTATCTCGGGCTTCGTACGAGACACAAAAGCATCCTCTTGTTGGGTCAATAGCCTCCTCTTAGGCTTTGTATAAGGAAATCCCTGTTTGATTCAATCAACCTTTTAGCATTAAATCATGCTTTGATCATAGCATACAAACATCAACAACTCATTTTCCCTCGTCTAATTGTTGTAAGTGGCAAGCCTCTGGATTATTTACATCCACGCCACTGTCCCTCTTTTAGCATGAGAAATTCCTAAGGAAAGATGGCGTTGCTCTAAACTGAGTTAAAGTCTTCTCCTTCAGGTTGAAAATCCCCTATAAAGGAAATTATGGAATTGTTGGATTCGCATGTCCCAGTTAAAGTAATTCTCCTTTATAATCAGTCACCCAACAATTGTGCCAAACAGACCAAATATTCCCCTTTAGAGATCACAAATTATCTCTAAAGTCAACACCCTTTTAGCTTCACATCTTGGGCTTCGAACAAGATACAAATAGACCCTTCAGCCTCACATCTTAGTCTTTGAACAAGATATAAACCACCTTTAGCTTCATGTCTTGGGCTTTGAACAAGACACCAAAACACCATTTCCTCCCATAGAATAGGAGGAACTACGATCGCTCTGATTTCCCTATCCCGGGAATACGTAGGCATAAGATTGCAAAAGAATCTTAGCGAGCACACTAATCAAAAAAAACCAAGAGTCCCCTACCTCCAGCCAATCTAGCGTAGTATCCCAACAAATTCCCCATGAACAGTCCCGGTATTTCGTTCTGAACAAAATAAGCAGAGAGAGGCCCACGAACTAAAACCGCATATGTAAACCAACAATTTTGACTGTTTAACCTCAGTTTGCAAGCAGGGTTAGTTGGAGACATCTATTTCCCTTCCTTCATCAGCTTCAATAGGATAAAAAATGAATCGACCTGTAGTACCCCAGAGCGACAGTGCTTAAGAACCACGTCCAAAATCGCTCGCTACAGAGCGCTAGCGCCCATTTTCCTATTCGACTATGCAAAATAGGTTTTGAAAGCATATGCTCAATAACATCAAAATGCGAATACACATAGACTTCAACTGACTTTATATAATGTTTTGATTTTGTACAAGAGAAGTATAGGCATAAACATAACTTTTCAATCGATTTATACATAGTTTCTGCATCTATATGGATTCGACTAATGTAATATATGCCTCTTTCGACGCCATTATCATCCTCTTATACTAACATACTGCCTATGGTCGAATATGATGCAGCTATGTACAATTTCATGCTCTTATTCCTGCTTGTAGATGAAAATACTGGAGGCTTCATCAGGTACTGCTTTATGGCATCGAAGGCCTCCTGTTGTTCAACCCCCCAAATGAAATCTCTATCTTTCTTGAGTCGAAGAAGTGGCAAAAATTATAGTACTTTGCCACTTAAGTTTGAAATAAAACTTCTCAAGAAGTTGACTTTTCCCAACAAAGATTGGAGCTGCTTCTTTGTCGAAGGAGGCTTGAGATCGTCAATTGCTTTTGCCTTATTTTGGTTGATCTCTATGCCTTTTTGTGTACTACGGACCCCAAGAAGTCCCTGCACCAACCTAGAAATCATATTTCAAAAGATTCATTTTCAAACCATGTTTCCTCATCCTTTAGAAGGATTGTCGAATATGGTCTAAGTGACCATCATCTGAGGAAGATTTTATATTAATGTCATCTATATAGACCTGCATAAAAGTCTCAATAAAATCATGGAACATTAAGTTCATGGCACACTGGTAAGTCTCCCCAGCGTTTTTTAAACCGAATGAAATTACTATTCGCTCGTATGTGCCTAACGCACCTATGCATCGAAATCGTTTTGGGTACATCCTCTTCAGCTATAAATATTTGATTGTATCAGGAGTACCCATCTAACATACTTAATTACTCATGACATGCGGCTGAATCGACCAGCATTTCTACCACAAGCATGGGGTACTCATCCTTAGGTGTCGCACTATTCAAATCTCTAAATTCTATGCAAACCCTAAGGGTACCATTTTTCTTTATTACGGGGACTATGTTTTCTAACCAATCGACGTACCTGGTTTTCCTTATGAATTTTCTTTTAAGCAGCCTCTCGATCTCTTCTTTGATCTTCGACATCACTTCTGGCGCAAACCTACTCGGCAGCTGCTTAGCTGGCTTCTTCCCAGACTTTATTGGCAGCTTCAACTCCACCATACTTTGACTTAGGCTTGGTATCTCGCTGTAATCCCATATGAAGAAATATTTGTACTCTTTCAACATCTCAACCAATTTTTGCTTCATCTTTGGATCAATCTTTGCGTTGATGTACGTTGGTCGTTTTTCTACTTCTTCGGCCAGATTTATTTCCTCCAAAGGAACTTGGGCATGTATTTTAACACTGGTTCCTAGTGGGTCTTTTTCAAACCCCAAAGGCTCGCTGTCGTAAATGCAGTCGAGCCTCCGGCTTTCCGAAGATGTTGTCTGGCCTATAGGGCCTTCTCCATAGTTTTCAAAAAATTCGACAGTGGCTTCACAAACCATGTTTTGAGACAACTCAACCTCTAGGGTTGACCATATTCTGCTCTCAGACATATAGGCCGAAATCCGAGTCAACACTTGTGACTCAACTGACATCTTTGTCTACCAGCATGGCAGAATTTTTGTCAAGTTCCTGTCAAAGCCTTTCTTGCCAACCTTGCATATATCTGCCTTGTAGTAACTCTGGTCAGCTTTAATATTTTCCACAATACAATCTCTCTCCAGATGGACACCCTTTCGTGTAGAGTCGAGGGCACAACCCCAATGCCATGTATCCATTCACGTCACAAGAGTAGGTTGTAATTTGCGTTAGATCTGATAACCATGAACAAAGTTGGCCTGGATGTATATCCCACAGATAAATCGACATGTATTACCCCTAAGATATTACTGGTTTTACCCTCATTGTTAGATAATACCATATTGTGGGGTCTCAGATCTTCACCATCCTTCCCTAACTTCTTGAACACAAAGTATGGCATCAGATTGGCTGTTACGCCACCATCTACAAACACCTTGTTGAAAGCTTTAGCATCCACCTTTTCCCTAATAAAGAATGGTTTCAAATGATACATCATACCAGGGTCTGGCCTCTTAAACACTGCCTGTTACTCCTCGGCTACTCTATTATTCATGACATAGTAGCATAAAGGGCTTCTGATTGATAGCCTCGTCCGAGGCAAAGTACTCCTTGACCTCTGATACCCGATCGTACTCGATTGGCAGCACTAATATAATGCCACGATTAATCTGGAGGTCTCCCTCTGACTCTTCATTGAAATTGTCTTCAACCATCTATTCGTCTGAACTAGGGGTATACTCAAGTTCATTGTGCCTTGGTCGAGGCGCATGAAAAGGTACATAAGCATCCTCAATATGAAGAGAGTATTCAGGATCATAGTGATGAGGGTCCTCCATGTCTGGTTAAGGGTGTAATCTACAGCCTCGTCCTCTGACTGAGGAGAGTACTCAGGGTTTTCTCCCTCACCCTCAGTCCTCCTTTGACAGGGGAATCGTGCGCCATTTTTGAGACAAACTGTGGTTTTTCACCTTTGTTATTCTCCTTATAGTAGGGCTTCTAATTTGGCTTCTCCATAGTGGCCTCATGCTTCTCTACTGGTGTACCATGCCCATTAGATTGAGCCTCCCTTTTATCTATTTTCCTTCTTAGATAACGCCTCCATTGAGTGTGTGTCATAAGATTTTTTTTCCTTTAGTGGTTGGAGGCACACGAGTTCTATTGTTCACCTCCTTCTCGGTCTTGTCATTTGGAATCCCAGTTGTTTGATCAACCTTTCTCCACTTTTGGTTGCTTGCCCCCTTTTGGTTAGTAGGTTTCACCCATTTGTCTTTTGCCGCACCCGCAGGTGGCTTAAAGGTCTTCTGTTAAGGTTGCTGGAACTGCCTCCTGTAGTCCTCATTTCGACGGGACCTGCCCCCACTATTAGGAGCAAACCATGTCATTTGACCTCCACCGTGTCCACGACCAGGATTGGTCCTTCGGGATCTTTCCACTTTCTTTGCAGCCTCTTCGTCGAAGACAGCACTACAGCGTGGGCACAGCATAGTTTTGGAGTCGTTCTGCTTACAACACTCTAGGAAGTGGATTAACCCCTCTTCAGCCTGGGAGAAACTTCTTGGAAGTCAGAGTCATCAACAGCAGGGATCCGATCTTCCTTGTCGACGTCCATGTTGGAGCCATAGCATCTACCATCAGGATTTCAATAGGCTCAGCATAATGTGCTTCTTCCATCTGCATGGGGTCGACATCCATTTTCATTTTCGATTTTAGCTTCTCGCCAAATTATAGTCTCACACCGTTCAAAGCTTTTTGAACCAAGTACCTAAAAAGAATACATTGAGAAGTCTTGTGACCCAATAAATTATGATATTTGCAAAAACCTTTTTTCTTCCTTTGTTCTAAAGGAGGAGTTTTTGAACCATGAGGCACTAGTATTTGACCATCTTTAACTAATAAATAACATATTTCGTCACATTTAGTAATATCGAAGGTATAAGTTCTAGTGGTGAACTTCTCATTCTTGTTAGTTTCAATAAGATTTTTCCCATTGGATGGTTTTAAAAGTTTACAGGTGTATGGGGGTCCTGGCTTCAACTCAGCCACGTTGACTTCATTTTCATCTAACCCATCCTCACCTACATCGGAGACGTACTCGTCTGTGTCTATGTAAGTGACTTTCTCTTTCTTATGAAACTTACTAGTTCAGGATTTCTAAGATTTTAAGCGTTCGACTTGACGAACCCTATCTGTAAGCTGCACCATATCCCTTAGATATTGGGTATTCAAATCCTTTATAATCGAATAGTCTAGGCCACCCGTGGCCATCTCAACTAACTCATGCTCTGGTACTTGTGTAAAGCACCTGGCTTTGAGAAGTCTAAACCTATTCAGATAGTCCTCTATTGACTCAGTGGCCTTTCACCTAACACTTTCTAATTCTTTCAAACTAATCTTCGACTATCTCATATAAAATTGTTCATGGAATAACCTTTCTAACTAACTCCTTGTTTGGACAAATTTGGGAGGGAAATTCGTAAGCCATGTAAAGGCCTTTTTGGTTAAATAACTTGGAAAGTATTTTAGTTTTAAGTTCTCATTATTAGCTAAATCGCCAGCCTCAGTTTGATACCTAGCGAGGTGTTCTGCTGTCAACTCATTAGTGTCTCCAACGAACTTGGTGAATTTTGGGATCTTCAATCCCTTGGGTACATCCGACTGTTGAATATATTTAGGCAGTAGGGAGATAAAATTTGGTCAGTGGAGTCCCACATTCAAGCCATTCTGGGCCAGGATTTGTTCGACCACATTCGTTATATTATTTTTCCCTGCAGAATTATTCTGCTGGACTTGCCTAAGTACCTAATCAGCATTTTGATTTCTCTGAACTATCAGAGGGGTGGGGTTATTTTGTTCTATCTTCTCCCCATTTAAGGGAGGATCTTGTTGAAACCCTTGGTTTTGGGCCAATGTGTCCTGTGATGTCGTATTATTTAGGGTTACAATCATTCTAACGTTAGATATATGTGGAGTTGATCAAATTTGTACTGGGGTGTGCCATAAAAAATCAGCAATACACCTCATCTGACTCGCTAACATTTCATACGTTTGGTTTGTATTAGCAATTAATGGATTGAAGATGGTCCTCATAGGTTTGTTGGGTGAGAGTGTTTACCATTTCCAGATTACTCTCGTCCATCTGTTGCCTCATAGCCATCATAGAAGTGGTATTTAATGATGGCGTATTCTGAAGGATATAATTTATCCCTGTTGGTCATGCCATATTATTGATGGTCGACATTGAGGCATTAGAAAGGTTATGTAATGGCGTTGTGGCTATTACGTTGTCACTAAAAGTTGACACATTTGGTTCCAAGCCCTCCATCATAGACGTTGGCATTCCATATTTAATAATCTTTATCAGGGGGTGGCATTGAGAACCCAAACAAAGGTCTCGCTAGCGCAGGATTGTTAAGGGAATTTCCTGGTTGTGGAGGGGTGTATTCCCCTGGGACAGCATTGTTATGACTATTGCCGCTGATGTCGATGGAGTCGTCGTTGTAACTGGCATAGAAAGAACTGGATCTTCATTAGCCAATATAACCGGCTATTTCACCACATCTTGCGGGTTATTCTTGGGATTACTATTGTCTGGAGGAGTACGCGACATACTGGATAACCCTTACCACTCCATAAACACATGCAGAGATGCCCAGAAAAAATTCTTAAGAGTATAACCCAATTTTCTAACGTAATAAAAATAAAGGATAATATAAACAAAGTACACTTAGCACAGGTCCCACCGGGTGTGCCAATTTTTTTACCCTAAAAAATGGTAAACAACCGCTATTCTCCAAATATATGATTTACTAGCAGGATCAACCAGTGAATCCTTAGGATATAGTGCTTAAGGACTTTTCATTGTTAATTTCTTTGTGTCTTAAGATTATTGGCTTCGACTAAGCCGAAGGGGATGTGTAAAGATAATCTGATAGTGAGTATCCAAACTTCTTGTAGAAAGTATAAAGTAAAAATAACAATGCTGAAAACACTCAAATGAAAAATAAAGGCTAGGAAAAAGATGAAAATGAGGAAAGCAATGTAAATAGAATTAATTAGTAAACTTTGTATTTGAACAATAAACATGATATTTCATCTGCGCTTACATTCTCTCAGTCATTCGCTCGTTTCTCTTAACACATATACTTTGAGTTTCTTTGTGAGATTTTTTGTAATACAAATGAATACACCAATCCAATAAAATGAACTACTATATATAAAAGTCTAAAATAACTACCCTCTAACATTCCTTTCCCTTTGGTTTGCCACATGCAGTTCTGCATCTAGTTTGCCTTCCAACTTTCTCCTTGTGTCCCTTTGAGATGAGAACCCAAGCATTTACCAACATTTGAACGTGACAAAATTGTGCCCAAACAACCATTTCTTCTACCAGATTTATTGCGATGCTACCTGCCTGGTCGAAGCAATTGATGTCGAACTACTCACTTCAACAATTGAAAAATTCTCCAAGTCCCAGAGCACGGTCGAACCACTGCTCTTCCAAGACTTTTCCCTTGTTTGTTGGGTTTTCTTCATTGGTTGAAAATCCCAGCTAACAGTCATCCTCAAGAAGGATTGTAGAAGATGGTTTAAGTGACCATCATCTGAGGAAGATTTTATAACAATGTCGTCTATATAAACTTGCATAAAGGTCTCAATAAAATCATGGAGCATTAAGTTCATGGAACGCTGGTAAGTCGCCCCAGCGTTGTTTAAATCAAATGGAATTACTATCCACTCGTATGTGCCTAACGCACATAGGCATCGAAATGTCCTTTTGGGTACATCCTCTTCAACTATAAATATTTGATTGTATCTGGAGTACCCATCTAACATACTTAAATACTCATGACCTGCTGCTGAATCGACCAGCATTTCTGCCACAGGCATGGGATACTCACCCTTAGGTGTCGTACTATTCAAATCTCTAAAACCTATGCAAACCCTAAAGGTACTATTTTTCTTTATTATTAGGACTATGTTTGCTAACCAATCGACGTACCTGGCTGTCCTTTGAATTTGCTTTTAAGCAGCCTCTCAATCTCTTCTTTGATCTTCGACATCACTTCTGGTGCAAACCTCCTTGGTAGCTGCTTCACAGGCTTCTTCCTAGGCTTTATTGGCCGCTTCAACTCCACCATATTTCGACTTAGGCGTGGTATCTCGTTGTAATCTCATGCGAAGCAATCTTTGTACGCTTTCAACAGATCGACCAATTTCTGCTTCATCTTTGGATAAATCTTTACGATGATGTACATTGGTCATTTTTCTGCTGCTTTGCCCAGATCTATTTCCTCCAAAGGATATTGGGCCCGCATTTTAACACTGGTTTCTAAAGGGTCTTTTTCAAACCCCAAAGGCTCGCTGTCGTAAATGCAGTTAAGCCTTCGGCTTTCCGAAGCTGTTGTCTGGCCCATAGGGCCTTCTCCATAGTTTTTAGGAATTTTGACAGTGGCTTCGCAAGCCATGTTTTGAGACAACTCAGCCTCTAGGGACGACTTTATTCTGTTCTCAGCCATATAGGTCGAGATCCGAGTCAACGCTTGTGACTCAACAGACATCTTTGTCTACCAGCGTCTACCTAGTGGGGATGGACTTCCCTCCTCGACAGGGGTAGTACCCACCTATTTTTATCCCAGATGAACCCATAATTAGGTGTAAAATTTAAAGAGTAGGTTGAATCTCCTTCAGATGTGTAGACCTCTTCTGCAGTATAGCATGGCATAATTTTTGCCAAGTTCCTGTCGAAGTCTTTCTTGCCAACCTTGCCTATATCAGCCTTGTAGTAAATCTTTTCAGCTTTAATATTTTCCACAATTCCATCCTCTCTCCAGATGGCCACCCTTTGGTGTAGATTCGATGGCACGGCCCCAATACCATGAATTCATTCACGTCCCAGAGTAGGTAATAATTTACGTTGGATCTGATAACCATGAACAAAGTTGTCTTGGATGTCAACCCCCCAGACAAATCGACCTAGATTATCCTAAAGATATTGCTTGTTTTACCCTCATAGTTAGATAATACCATATTGTAGGGTCTCACATCTTCATTCGCCTTCCCTAACTTCTTGAACACAGAGTATGGCATCAGATTTACTGTTGCGCCACCATCTACAAACACCTTGTTGACAGCTTTAACATCCACTTTTGCCCTAATAAAGAGTGGTTTCAAATGATACATCATACCAGGGTCTGGCCTCTCACACACTGCATGTTGCTCCTCGACTACTCTATTGTTTATGACATAGTAGCATAATGGCTTCTGATTGATAACCTCGTCCAAGGTAAAGTCATCCTCAACCTCTGAGACCTCTGACACCCGGTCATACTTGACTGGCAACACTGATACAATGCCACAATTAATCTGGAGGTCTCCCTCCGAATCTTTGCTGAAATTGTCTTCAACCATCTCATCATCCGAACCAGGGGTATACTCAGGTTCTTTGTGCCTTAGTCGTGGCGCATGAAATGGTACATAAGCATCCTCAATCTCAAAAGAGTATTCAGGATCATAGTGATGAGGGTCCTTCATGTCTGGTTGAGGGTGTAATCTGTAGCCTCGTCCTCTGACTGAGGAGAGTACTCAGGGTTTTCTCCCTCACCCTCAGTACTCCTTTGACAGGGGAATAATGCGCCATTTTTGGGAAAAACTATGGTTTTGCATCTTTTTTAATCTTCTTAGAGTAAGGCTTCTGATTTGGGTTCTTCGTAGTCACCTCATGCTTCTCTACTGACCACCATGCCCATTAGCTTGAGCCACCCTTTTAGCTTTTTTCCTTCTTTGATAATGCCTCCATTGAATGCGTGTCATAGGATTTTTTTCCTTTGTAAGTTGGAGGAACATGAGTTCTTTTGTTCTTCCCCTTCTGGGTCTTGTCAGTTGGCATCCCAGGTTTTGGATCAACCTTTCTCCACTTTGGGTTGCTTGCCCCCTTTTAGTTAGTAGGTTTCACCTATTTGTCTTTTGGCGCACCCACAGGTGGCTTGAAGGTCTTCTATCAAGGCTCCTGGAACTCCCTCCTATAGTCCTCATTTCGATGGGACCTGCCCCCACTATTAGGAGCAAACTTTGTCATTTGACCTTCACCGCGTCCACGACCGAGATTGGTCCTTTGGGATCTTTCCAATTTCTTTGCAACCTCTTCGTCAAAGACATCACTGCAGCGTGGGCACATCACAGTTTTAGACTCGTTCAGCTTACAGTGCTCTAGGAGGTCGATTAACCCCTCTTCACCCTGGGTGTAAACTTCTTTGAAGTCAGATTGATCAACAGCAGGGATCCGATCTTCCTTGTCGACGTCCATGTTGGAGCCATCAGTAGCGTCTACCATCAAGATTTCAAGAGGCTCAGTGTAATGTGCTTCCTCCATCTACATTGGACCGACATCCACTTTCATTGTCGATTTTGGCTTCTCGCTAAATTGGAGTCTTCCATCGTTCAAAGCTTTTTGAACCAAGTCCCTGAAAAGAATACATTGAGAAGTCTTATGACCCAACAAATTATGATATTTGAAAAAACCTTTTTTCTTCCTTTGTTCTAAAGAAGGAGTTTTCAAACTAGGAGGCACTAGTATTTAACCATCTTTAACTAACAAATCAAATATTTCGTCACATTTCGTAATATCGAAGGTATAAGTTCTAGTGGTGAACTTCTCTTTCTTGTTAGTTTCAATAGGATTATGGCTTCAACTCAGCGACATTGACTTCATTTTCATCTAAACCATCCTCGCCTACATCGGAGACGTACTCGTCTGCGTCTATAAGTGATTTTCTCTTTCTTATGAAACTTACTAGTTTTGGCTTTCTAAGCTTTTAAGCGTTCGACTTGACGAACCCTATCTGCAAGCTGCGCCATATCCCTTAGATATTGGGTATCCTATTTCTTTCTAATATAATGGTCTAGGCCACCCATGGCCATCTCGACTAACGCATGCTCAGGTACTTGTGTAAAGCACCTGCCTTTGAGAAGTCTAAACTTATTCAGATAGTCCTCTATTGACTCAGGGACCTTTCGCCTAACACTTGCTAATTCTTTCAAACTAATCTTTGATTGTCCCATATAAAATTGTTCATGGAATAGCATTTCTAACTAACTCTATGTTTGGACAGATTGGGGAGGGAGAGTCGTAAACCATGTAAAGGCCTTTTTGGTTAAAGAACTTGGAAAGTATTTTAGTTTTAAGTTCTCATTATTAGCTAAATCGCCAACCCCAGTTTGATACCTAGCGAGATGTTTTGATGTTGACTCATTATTGTCTCCAGCGAACTTGGTGAATTTTGGGATCTTCAATCCCTTGGGTACTTCCGACTTTCGAATATATTCAGACAGTGGGGAGATAAAATTTGGTCAGTAAAGTCCCACATTCAAGCCTTTCTGGGCCAGGATTTGTTCGACCACATTCGTTATATTTTTTTACCCTGGAAGATTATTCTGCTGGACTTGCCTAAGTACCTGATCAGCATTTTGATTTCTCTGAACTATCAGAGGGGTGTGGTTGTTTTGTTATATATGTTCCCCATTTAAGGGAGGATCTTATTATAACCCTTGATTTTGGGCCAATGTGGCCTGTGATGTCATATTCTCAGAGGTTACGACCATTCTAACGTTAGATATTTGTGGAGTTGGTCGAATTGGTATTGGGGGTGTGCCAAAAAAATCAGCAATATGCCTCATCTGACTTGCCAACACTTCATAAGTTTGGTTTGTATTAGCAATCAATGGATTAAAGATGGACCCCATTTGTTGGGTGGCAGTGTTTACCATTTCCCGATTACTCTCGTCCATCTATTGCCTCATAGCCATCATAAAAGTGGTATTTAATGATGGCGTATTCTGAGGGATATAATTTATCCCTGTTGGTCGTTCCATATTATTGATGATCGACATTGAGGCATTGTAAGGGTTATGTAATGGAGTTGTGGCCATTATGTTGTCACTAAAAGTTGAAACATTTGGTTGCATACCTGCCATCATAGACGTTGGCATTCCATAGGGATAATCTCTTCCAGGGGGTGGCATTGCGAACCCAAACAAAGGTCTCGCCAGCGCAGGGTTGTTAAGGGAATTTTCTGGTTGTGGAGGGGGTGTGTTCCTCTTGGACGGCATTGTTGCGACTAGTGTCGCTAATGCCGATGCAGTCGTCGTTCTAACTGACGTAGATGAACTACCTCTTCATTGGCCGATACAACCGGATGTTGTACCACGTCTCGTGGGTTATTCTGGGGATTACTATTGTCTGGAGGAGGAAGCGACATACTTGATAACGCCTTACCACTCCTTAAACGCATGAAAAAATGCCCAGAAAAAATTCTCACGAGTATAACCAAATTTTCTAACGTAAGAAAAACAAAGGAAAATATAAACAAAGTACATTTAGGACATAGTGCTTAAAGACTTGTTCTTTGTTAATTTATTTGTGTCTTAAGATCATTAGCTTCGACTATGTCAAAGGGGATGTGTGAAGATAATGTGATAGTGAGTATCTAAACTTCTTGCAGAAGGTGTAAAGAAAAAATAACAATGTTGAAAGTACTCAAATGAAAAAATAAAGGCTGGGAAAAAGATGAAAATGAGGAAAGCAATGTAAATTGAATGAATTAGGAAACTTTGTATTGAACAATAAACATGATGTTTCTTCTGCGCTTACATTCTCTCAGTCATTCGGTCATTTATCTTAATGATGATACCTTGAGTTTCTTTATGAGTTTTTTTGTAATACAAATGAACACACCTTAATCCAATAAAATGAAATACTATATATAAAAGTCTAAAATAATTACCCTCTAACGTTCTTTTCCCTTTGGTTCGCCACGTGCAGTTCTGCATGTAGTTTGCCTTCCAACTTTCTCCATGTGTCAATTTGAGATAAGAACCCAAGCAGTTACCAAGATTTAAATGTGACAAAATTGCACCCAAACAACCGTTTCTTCGACCAGCTTTACTGCGGCGCTGCCTGCCTGGTCGAAGCAATTGGTGTCGAACTACTCACTTTCAACAACCAAAAAAAAATTCTCTAACTCCCTGAGCGCGGTCGAATCGTCGTTCTTCCAAGACTTTTTCCTTGTTTGCAGGGTTTTTCTCATTGGTTGAAAATCCCAGCTAATAGGTGCAAGCTGCTCTAGAATCTACACTGAGGCCAACTCATTGGGAAATACTAGAGGAGGAGTAGGTTAGGTTAGATAATGCTCATGATGTGTTGTCTAGATGTCGCCCAATTATAGAGATTGTGCATACAGGTATTAATAGATGTATCTTTCCTGGTGATTCTGAGATGAGTGAGTTCTTAGATGTCATTATGACGGAGGCACTGGAGGCACTGATGTACCGGAGACAGCGTCGGAGCACAGGGGACAGAGGAGCCCGAGTAGCTCGAGTCTGGCATATGCAGTAGTTGATAGTATTTGTAGTTTGGATTTATGTTCGATTGTATTTTATTTTTACTTATTTCGACTATATTGTATATTTTGACTTTATTGTGTATGTCATGATGACTTATTTTGACTCTGAATTTATATATGTCATTTTTTGCATATCGGTTGTATGGTTTAATGTCCATCACATAATAGGCGCCCTAACATTTATAAATCTTCATTTTCATTTGAGTAACCATAAAACTAACTTAACTTTCACTGTTTTGACTGGTTACGAAGATGCATCTCCGTAAACCCTAAACGAAGATGCATCTCTGGATCAATAAATGTTTAAAATGGATCTTTCAAAGAGTGATGCATGGAGTATGTTTTGAAATATTTCGGGAGATACATCTTTGAATTCGTGTTTATAAAATATGTTGGTGTGACTCAATGGGGTGCATGGGATGTGTTTTGAAATATTTCGGAGATGCATTTTCGGATCAATTGTAACATTTTAATTTAAGATAAGGATACGTTCAGAGACACATCTCTAAAATCTGTAGAGCATTTTAAATTTTTCATATAGCATTTTTCTATCCTATAAGGTGGGATAAAAAATCCCCACAATCAATGACATTTGACTTCAAACATATTTAGAAAGATTTTTGATAAAGGAGATTATACATCGACAACCAACGTCTTTGAACTGCAATACTTTGTTGATCAATTCACTTGGTTGAACCACTGATTCTGAATTTGTCACCTTAAATCATGCACAAAAAGTTTTAGTCTTAGATAAACACTAATAAAGATACTTACAAATTACTCACTAAAAAGTTCTCACATGATCACAATTTTAGTCGTAGAAAAACTCAAATAGCTTTTCTAAAGATATCACATCATCACAATACTTTTCTAAGATATATTCAAGTTTACTTTAGAGTTATTAGAGAATAAGAGTGGGAGGTTTTCCAAATATGTAATATCATCACAATTCTAGCCCAAAAAAAACTCAAATAAAGGTGTCACATAATCACAATATTTGTCTAAGATAGATTCAAGCTTACTTAAAATTATCAGAGAAAAAGAGAGGGTAGAAAAAATTTCTTTGTAAAACCTACATAGATTATTAGATGAAAATTGTGTGCACGCTCGTGTGTTTTAAAATATAAACTGATTTATAATTAAAAATTGATTTTTAATTTTTTTTAACTGTTTTTTATTAAGTGTTTTTTTTAGATTGAGTTGAACCACTAATGTGGTTTGATTTATCTCAATTTGATTCATATACCACAAACAAATAATATTATCATCATATTATCTTTGAATATTTGTGGAAATACTTTGACCGTACTCTAGTACTCTTGTGAAAGAAATAACATAATTGAATTTTAATTTAACTATTTCAAAAAGTTGGGTAATTGCATTAAAAATCTACAAAATTTAAATTATTAAATAATTAATTAAATATAATAAAATAATATGTTATTAGTTGATTGGTTCAATGTATGCTATCTAACTTTTTAAAGTGGGTAGAGAAGTCGTCCCAATTTATTTTTGTACGCTGAAGGATCTTTCACAGTATAAACATGCTACCTTTCTAGTAAAATCGAATATTGTTAAGAAAAAGAGGAAATTCAACAGCTGTATTACATGCAAAAGTGGATAAAGAGTAAGTGAGTATCGATGACGATTTTGTGTAGCATCAAATTGACGTAAACTGAAATCTTATCGTACGTAATAACTTTAGAGTGACATAACGAGTAACAGTTTTTGGAATCCTTCCTCTTTCTTTCGTAACTTGTCTCATTACAACTCTTTGTTTCCACACAACTCTTATTTTATGAGGAAAGCCTCATGCAAATTGTATTTGTCTACATATATCGACGTGGGGTTTCGTTTACATTGCTTGGACTCATTCCCTAAATCAGCTATAGGCAAGTTATACAAATTAAAAAGAAAGAAAAAGCATATTAGATGCCAACACAAAAAGTAGCGAATTTCTTTGTTTGGCACTATCTATCATAAACGCTAGCTAATCTAAAAATACATTTTTAATCCAAAAAAACTCGTGTATGCTAGCTTTTTCCTTAAATCCCAATCATATGTTTTTGTTGGCTCCTAATTTCGACGTTTGATGTTGGGATAAGAGTTTCTCCTAAGAGAGAAAATATTTGAAGTATTTTTGAAGCTTCGACAGAAACATGATTATAAGAAGGTTTAGTCGAAAGCTATCTTCTTGCTAAGAAGAGGAGACTCAAAAGACTTAGAAATATTTCTAAGAGTTTGGAGGAATATTTCGACTAAAGACTAGGAAGTAACGTTCGACGCGAAGGTTTGAAATTCAAATAAACGAGGGAATTGTTATTTTGAAAGGGAGACACGTGGAATGCATCTAAGAGGCGAAGGCATGCAGGATGCCATTTGTCGTCATTAGGAGAAATGACCGTTGTTGACGGTTATTTCGACTGTATATAAATAGGGAGTCGTAGTGTTAGATTTCCGTGTGTGTATTTAAAATTTGTGCAAGTTACTCAAAAATACTCAAAGTACCCGTGTGAGAGAAAAGAGTTAGCATTGAGAAAATGTACGTTTGGAAAAACATCAGTGTAAGTTCTAGTAATTGGCTGAAATTTTGTTAAAACAATGTTGATGTCATGGTTGATGTTGCAACATGAGCTTCTAACAGTATAGCTAACATTCTGGTTTATTGTTGAAGAGTTAAAGTACTGAAGAGTGATGTCACATGCGATGTCTTAACATCACTATACCAGAACATTAAAACATCAGACAGTTATGTGATTAGGGCTGCACGTGTTTTCTGGTGTGAATGAGAAATTCTGCTAAAGAGAATCAGAGAATATAGGCGAAGATCAAGGAAGAGATATATTCTGTTACAATCAGTTATGAAGATCAGTTTGTTGCGCAAAGATATGGAGAATATTCAGAGTTAATAATTGAAGATTTAATTGAAGATATAATTGAAGATCTATTTAGAAGCAGATTTGTTACAGAAGATATGATATGATTTGAAGGCCCAAGTCCTGTTGGGATGATGTTATAAATAGAATGTTTGTAACCTAGAAGAGGTACGGGTCCAAGATGTAGATCTTTAGGGCTTTGTCAAAGTGAACCACTCGGGTTGTGAGATGGTCACTATGTGTAACTCAGAAACCTGTAGGTAATGAGTTTGAGTTTGGTATTGTTCTTGGAGGAAGCTTTGAAGCAACTCCAAAGGGTGTCATGGAAGGGTGTCTTCTATGATTGTACAGTTGTTGGTAATCAAGTTGTTGATGCAGTGACGGTGTAGTTGACTGCTAGACATCATAGTAATGATAGGAAGTGAGATGGAGTCTCTTACCTAGGGAGGACTTAGGTAGAAGGGTCATTGGGTAGTGATTAAAATTAGGTAGATTGTCAACTGGTCTGTTGAGTCTGTAATTTGAAACTACTAATAGTGGACTTCCTTCCTGGCTTGGTATGCCCCCAGATGTAGGTTGTTGAACCGAACTGGGTGAACAATTCAGTGTGTTATTTATTGTTTTTGTTATTGCCTTGTTCAGCAGATTGCGATGTTGTGACATTGCACTATGACATCACACATCTGTACCAGAATTTCAATCAGTTTTATTCTTTACATTTCAATGAAGTTTTAAGTTATTCATTTGCAATTTATTCTACATTTCTGCACTTTTATTACGTTTTCATTATTTCTTTTAAGAACCAAACTTTATCATTCCTGTCCAAACCACATCAATTTATAAAACAAACAATGATGAACATAACGAATAAAAGGTTTGATTTCTATACAAATTGTCAAGACTCTTAAAGCACATTGTCCTAGAATTTGTATGGTCGATCCTACAAGTAAACTAATTTTCACAAATTAGGAGACCAGCGGTTGTTTGCTAATTTTCAAGGCAAACAAATTGGCACGCCCAGTGGGACGCTGTGCTATTGACAATTTAAAACCTTTGTTTTTACGACATTCTTACAAAAGCCTTCTTGACTTCGTTGCATGAGACTAAGAAGTGGTAAGATAGCCATATATAACGAAGAAAGACCTAGAAGAAGACGTGTAAGGAGAATGGCGAATCCAAATCCGCCAAACAATCAAAATTCCACAAATGATGGAGTGTCACCCCTTATTCCTTCGACTGGGGACAATACGGCCTCAATATCAGTATCAGAGGTCATACCAACAACCGCGGGTTCGACACCAGCGCATTCAATCCCCCAGAGTGCGCCTAGTTTCTCTACCGTAGGACCCCAAGTCTCTCAAATGACCCCTCCCCCTTCAGGGAATATATACAAGCCTTTTATATTCGGTTTTTCCATGCCTCCACTAAATCGAGAACAGTCGTATAGAATGTCAACATCAGTGATGGCAAGTTTACATAATGTATCATCAGCATTTACAGATCCAACGGTTAACGTAACATCGCCTTTACAAGGATCTGGTTCCAGTATAAACCATATGGGTAGGATTAGCCAACCTTTAGGAATGGGATATCAAACATATATGCCAAACATTACTAATAATTCTGCAGTAGTAATTAGGCAACAAATGGACAAAAGCAACCATGATATGGTTCAGATGTTAGCCCAACAGATGGGGGTTATATTTAACCCTTTGATTCAAAACACTACACAAACAAACCAACAATTGGCAGCGCAAATGACGTGTGTCGCTGATTTCTTTGGTGTCCCCCAACCTCCCCAAAGGGAACGTGTAATTCAGAATCCACGAGTAACCGTCGAGGAAGACCCTACCATAAATCAAAGACAACCAGACATCCCTCAAGCGAACGTGTTGAACCAAGGAGGGGCAGTCGAACAGCCAGGAGTCGAAATTCCTATCCCACAAGAACCAAGGGTAGTAGTAGTTAATAGAAACCAAAATGCTGATAATATTACACAACAAATGCCACATAACGATATGCCTGCAGAAAATAATTTGGAAGCCATGGTCAAAAGGATTATGGTACGAAATGGCATGAATGTGGGCCTCCAGAGGCCCAGTTATACTTCCCCTTTATTTGAATATATCTTGCAGCAAGATTTACCCCCAAGGTGGAAGGTTCCCAAGTTTACGAAATTTTCAGGAGATACTAGTGAATCGACGGTCAAACACGTGGCACAATATTTGATAGAAGCGGGCGAAATAGCAAATAATGAAAATTTGAAGATAAAATATTTCCCAAGAAAAAACGTGTTTACTTGGTTTACAATTCTGCCTGCAAATTCGATACATACCTGGACCTAATTGGAGAGATTGTTCCATGAACAATTCTACATGGGACAAACAAAGATAAGTTTGAAGGAATTGGCTAGCGTCAAGAGAAAGTTCTGATGGTTTCGTCCAAATCAATAACGAGACCACTGATGGTTTCGCCCGGGTTAACAAAGGGACTACTGAGTGTTCCTACAAATAGGTTGCTGTTGGCCTCCTCTGGAGAACCATGGAGGATCTAAAGGAGGCTGTCGGATTCGTCAGCCAACAGGTTACCAAGGGTCTGCCTCCGAAGGTACCAACAAAGGAAACCACTGAGGGTTTCAACCGTATCAAGAAGGATCACGAGATCAATTAAGGCCTCAGTTTAAAGTTGAACAAATTGAGCATTGCCACAGAGACAGCTGCCAATGTGAACATGGTGGAGGTGTCTCAGAATGTTTTGATGCAAGTCGATGAAGAGCGTCGACGTGAGGAGTACCACAAATTAGCATACCCCAAAGAAGAGGAAAACTTGGCAGATTTCATCCACAGATGTCAGAGAAAGAGGTCTGAAGTAATGCTCTATCCTCGTTGTAGTGCATTCTTCGACATAAAGGAAGCACAAAACCTAGAAGGAGTGGAAAGAGAAAAAAGAAGGGGAAATTGGAAGCCTTCTCAACCAGCAGGAGGGGAAAGATTCGACCCCAGGAGAGGAGACCAAAACTGGCAGAAGTTAGGAGGAAGGTACCCAAACACTTTCAAGCCTACGAATAAGGCTTCAAATGACAAATGGGTTAATCCAATCCGACAAGCCCAAGGCCAAGGGAAGTGGAAAGATTTCGAAGTACAAAGGGGGTCTTCCTTATCATATAGGAGAGAATTCCAAAAGTCTAAGAAGATGACTTACCCATCTGAAAACTACAAGGGAAAGAACCCTATGACGAAATCACAATGGAGAAGGTATCAACGTCGAAAGAAAGCAGAGAAGGAGGCTGCAGGAATGGCTAAACCATAAACCAGCAGTAATGTTCAAACCTCGAACCAGAAAGAGGAACTGAAGGATAGAAAGTCGTTCGTTGCTCCAGAACAAGCATCTTCGAAGGAGGACGTAACTAGGGATGATGAAATGATAGATGATTTCAACTCAGGGTCGAAAGCATCTTTCGACGTGATATGCAACATTGTGTCAGTACTCCCCAGGGAATATGACCAGATAATGGAAGTCGAAGATGAGGAAGAGGCTATGGAAGTCGAAACGGCCAGACACAGGCCTGTTTGTTATTATATCATGAACAATGAATGCGTGGAAGAACAAAACGCGTTTTTTGAAAGGCCAGATGATTCGATGAGAAGTCACTTAAAACCCCTGTTCATTAAAGGAAAGGTAGGCAACATAGGGGTAAACAAGATTCTGGTTGATGGAGGCGTGGCAGTCAATTTGATGCTGCATTACATGCTCAAAAAGATTGGAAAGGATGATTCTGACACCAAACCTCATAACATGGTGTTGTCGAATTACGAGGGTAAAGTGGGAACCACCATGGGTGTGATACAAGTACATCTAACAGTCGGAACCATCACAAGGCCGACAATGTTTATGGTAATTGCCTCGAAGGCAAATTACAACCTGCTGTTAGGCAGGGAATGAATACACGGCATAGGTGTCGTCCCTTCGTCGATGCATCAAAGAATAACAATTTGGCGTGCCGATGGGATTGTTGAAAATATAGAGGCTGACCAAAGTTACTTTTTGGCCGAAGTAAACCAGGTTGACAGGCGAAGCTTTGACAGAAATCTGGCTCATATCGCTCCTTGTAGTCCTGCAACGTTTGACATGACGCCAACTAACAACCTCTTCTGCTCACTATACCTTCTTCCCACCCATGGGTTTCAATGGGATAGAGAGGTAGTTGGCGAAGAAAAATATATTTTTGGAACCTCACACATCCAGTCAACTGGCTGGTGCAGCGAATTTAGTGACAATGAGTGAGTCACTAGTTCTGAAGAAGATTGTAGCTTATATAGCCGAGAATAAACTCAAAGCGGCCTTAGAGGCTGAAGTAAAGTACATGGTTGTCGAAGCCAATAAGATCGAAGCAGATCAACAAGGTCCTGGAAAGGACTTTGATCCGGATCCACCTGAAAAAGATCTGGGAGAATTTCAAAATCAGAGGCTCTGCGCGATTTATGCGATGAGCCTTTAGGTTTTAAGAAGAATCCATTAGCAGCAGACATCAAGATGATGGCACAGGATCCACTCGAAGAAATCGACTTGGGGTCGGGGGTAGAAAAAGACCAACTTACATTAGTGCAAAAGTTAATCCCCAACTCAAGGTCGAAATAGTCCAGTTGCTGAAGGAATTCAAGGATTGTTTCGCATGGGACTATGACGAAATGCCCGGTCTGGATAGGAATCTGGTCGAACTAAAGCTACCAATAAAGCCTGGGAGAAAACCTGTTAAATAAACTCTAAGGCGATTCACACCAGAGATCCTCTCAAAGATTAAAGAAGAAGTCGAAAGGCTCCTCGGATGCAAGTTCATCCGCCCGACCAGGTATGTCGAATGGATTGCCAATATAGTTCCAGTAATAAAGAAAAATGGCAAACTAAGGGTATGCATAGATTTTCGAGATTTGAATTCTGCTACCCCAAAGGATGAGTATCTTATGCCAGTGGCAGAAATGCTTGTCGATTCTGCCGCAGGCCACGAGTACCTTAGTATGCTTGATGGATACTCTGGTTACAATCAAATTTTTATTGCTGAGGAAGATGTTCCTAAAACAGCATTTCGATGCCCTGGAGCCTTAGGCACCTACGAATGGGTGGTGATGCCTTTTGGCTTAAAGAATGCTAGGGCAACATACCAGCGAGCAATGAATTCGATTTTTCACGATTTCATTGAGACTTTCATGCAGATTTATATTGACGATATTGTTGTTAAGTCTGTTTCAGGAAAAAGTCACATAGACCATCTTCGACAGTCCTTTGAAAGGATAAGTAAGTTTGGCTTAAAGATGAACCCTCTCAAATGTGCGTTTTGTGTGCAGGCGGGAGACTTCCTAGGATTTGTGGTCCACAAGAAAGGGATCGAAATCAATCAAAACAAGGCCAAGGCAATAATGGAAGCGAAAACACCATCTACGAAGAAGGAATTGCAGTCTCTACTTGGCAAGATCAACTTTCTCAGAAGGTTCATCTCCAAACTTAGTGGCAAGACGCAAGCCTTTTCCCCTCTACTTCGACTACAAAAAGAAGACTTCGAATGGGGGCAGGCGCAACAGGATGCCTTCGACAAGATTAAGGAGTACCTAACGCATCCTTCAATTTTGATGTGACCTTGTAGAAGTAGGAGTATGACGCTATACATATCTGCGTCAGACAAGACATTAGGGAGCATGTTGGCTCAAGAGGACGAGAATGGTGTCGAAAGAGCCATTTATTACCTCAGCAGGGTCTTGAACGATGCAGAGACTAGATATAGTGTAGTCGAAAAATTGTGTCTATGTTTATACTTTTCATGTATGAAATTGAAGCACTATATAAAACCAGTGGATGTTTTCGTTTCTTCTCATTTCGATGTTATAAAATACATGCTATCCGAACCAATTTTGCACAGTCGAATTGGAAAGTGGGCGTTAGCATTAACTGAGTATTCTTTGATATGTTTACCTCTAAAAGCTGTCAAAGGGCAAGTAGTGGCTGATTTCATAGTCGACCATGCTATAAATGAAAAGTCTTTGGACTACATTGAACTAGAATCATGGAAGTTATACTTCGACGACTCTAGTCATAAAAATGGAACTGGTGTAGGAGTTTTAATTATTTCTCCTAACAAAATGCAAGTATAAAGTCGAAGGCTTATGTTCAAATAACGAGGCCGAATATGAGGCTTTAATAGCCGGACTTGAAATTTTATTGGAATTGGGGGCAACTCGAGTCGAAATAATGGGCGACTCGGAGTTAGTCATAAAGCAAATAACAAAGGAGTACAAATGTGTCAAAGAAAATTTGATCATGTATTTTGTAATAGCCAATCGACTCTTGAAAAGATTCAATATGGTAACGATTCGACATATCCCTCGAATAGAAAACCAGGAGGCAAATGACTTGGCGCAAATTGCTTCTAGATGCAAAATATCAAAGGAAAGTCTGCAAAAAGCCATTGAAGTCAGACGTAGAGTCATGTCGACAAGATTATTACCATCAGACTTGGAAGCTACAAAGTTAGGGTACGCTGATAAGAAAAAATTTGAAATTTTGGCTGTGGATAGTTTGACGGACGAAGATTGGAGAAATCCAATAGTGGAGTATTTGCAAAAATCCAACAGCATCCACAGAGCGTAAAACCAGGTATCGTGCTTTGAGCTAAGTTCTTTTGGGTAATGAGTTGTTTAAAAAGACCCTGAAGGGGTCTTGCTTAAGTGCCTTAGTGAATCTGAAGCATATTTAGCCCTTTCGACTGTCCATAGTGGGGCATGTGAGGCACATCAGGTAGGCCACAAGATGAAATGGCTCTTGTTTCGACAAGACATGTACTGGCCTACCATGTTAAAAGACTGTATCGAATTTGCTAAAGGCTGTCAAGAATGCCAAGTGCATGTAGGTATACAACATGTTCCTGCAAGCGAATTACACTCCATAGTTAAACCATGGCCCTTTAGGGGTTGGGCTTTGGATTTGATTGGCGATATTCGACCAGCATCGTCTAAGAACCAAAGGTATATTTTGGTAGGTATTGATTACTTTACAAAGTGGATCGAGGCTATACCTTTACCAAACGTTGACCAAGAGGATGTGATTGAATTCATTAAGAAACACATCATCTATAGATTCAAAATCCTAGAGACTATCACAACGGATCAAGGATCTGTTTTTGCTAGTCGAAAGATGCAGGAGTTCGCTAAAGAAATGGGTTTCAAGTTGTTAACCTCTACACCATATTATGCTCAGGCTAATGGTCAAGTGGAAGCAACGAATAAGGTAGTGATTGGGTTGATTAAGAAGCATGTGGGAAAGAAGCCAAGAAATTGGCATAAGACATTAGACCAGGTTCTCTGGGCATGTCGAACCTCTCCCAAAGACGCATCTAACACCACTCCTTTTCGTTTGACTTTTGGCCACGATGTCGTTCTACCTGTGGAAATCTACTTACAATCAACAAGGATCCAAAGGCATCATGAGATCCCTTCTGAATCTTATTGGAATATGATGTTAGATGAGTTGGTAGATTTAGATGAAGAAAGACTTAATGCCTTGGAGTTGTCAAAAAGACAAAAGAAAAGGGTAGAAAAGTCTTACAATAAAAAGGTGAGAGTCAAGACTTTTTCTCCTGGAGAATTAGTTTGGAAAGTAATTTTACCTATGGATCGAAAGGTTAGGTCTTCAGGAAAATGGTCCCCTAAATGGGAGGGTCCTTTTCAGATCATACAAGTTTTTTAAAATGGTGCCTATGAGATTGAAGAGGTAGACGAAGATAAAAGAATCTTGAAAGTAAATGGTAAGTATTTGAAAAAATATAAACCTGTATTTCAGGAGTTAAAAATTGCTTATGAGTAATTGCAGAGAATTGTTCGAAGCCAACTTGGTATAAAACTGCCAGAATGGCTCAATTCATTACATAAAAGCCTCGAGGGGCTGAGAACTATTGTGCTAAAAACAAATATATTGAAATGGAAAATTAAAAAGGAAGGTTGCTCTTCATCTTGAGATACTTCAACTTTTGGAGCTCAAGGCGTCTCTCACAGGAGGATTTGTCAAGCTTTAGCGTTGCAACCTCTCCTTCTAACCATCAAGCTTTGTCGAGAAATTCCAAGGCAAGTTTTAATTCTCTGACTATTTCAGATTCGTCAGAGGCTTGTAGTTCAGAGTTGCGTTGCTCAGCCTTTGAAATCTTGGCTTTCAGTTCTTTGATTTGTTTTTTCCAATTGGCAATATCCGCTTTATTTCTCTCAATTTCCTTAGTGTGTTGTTCCTTCATCTGTACCAATTCTCCCACCCTAGCTTCCGACTCAGCAGCAGCCGTCCATGCAGCAGCCTCACTCCCAGATGTGGTCTCAAGTGCATTATTGATCTGAGGCAGTTGTTTTAGATCGGCGGTAACTTGATCAATCATAGTACCAAGTTCTAAAATAAAGGTGGCAACGTCAGGGGAAACAGTTTGGAGATCAACTTGCTTGAGAAGAGCCTTCAATTGAAGAGAGGCAGTAGCATCAGATTCTAGAAGTCTGAAGAGGTTACCTTTGAAGACTTTCTCTTTGATCTTTAGAAGGGCCTCAGTTGGAGGCTTGCTCGAAGTTTGACCTCCAGAAGTCGTCGAAGCACTCACGATGCTATCAAAGGAACTCCCTTATTTGCTGAGAATGATTTTTCAGGTATTCACGAGGGTTGGTGGTCTTAAGGCGATTAAGCTCTTCTTCAGAGTAAGCAAAAACTGTCTTTGTTGAAGGTTTATCACTTGCTGCTGTTACAGCAACCTTAGGAGCAGCAGTGTGTTCTCTTTGGGTTTGTTTTTTGGAAGATTCACTTCTGGCCTTCTCTTTGGCGCCCTTATCATCTTCACCATCATCTTCGTGGTCATCTTCATTATCATCATTATCATTACCTTCATCATCATCATCATCTCCGCCAGTTTCAGGTTGGAACATTGAATGTTCTTCTTCTTCTTCTTCCATTTCATCTTCTTGGACTGCAGCATCTGGATCAGCATTATTTGGGTCTTTATTGCCTGTGAGTTCAACCTCTGGGGAGCCACTGTCAAAAGATTTCTCACCCAGAGCATTGCCTTCATCCATAGCCATTGTCTCTTTATTTACTTCTTTAGGAATACCTTGGTCCTGCTCCTCCTGCTCAGAATCACTGGTCTGAGATTGTTGTGCAGACGAAGTTGGAACTTCTTTCACAATAGGTTTGTTGACTGGGGCAAGGAGAGTAGTTGAAAGAGTAGAGTTGGTTGGTTGGGTCGAAGTACCTGTGCCATCCTGAAATAACAAACAAATAAGGTTAAGATTGAAACAAAAGAAGGCCAGTAAAATAAACAGTTTAAGGGAAAAAAAATTAAAATTACCTTGAGTTCTTCGACTCCGGGACTAAAGTTATCGCTTTCAAGATGAGTTGAGCCTGCCTTTGATGTGCCTTGAGGAAAAGACTCCACGTTCTTTCGAGCAGTAGATATTTCAGAGATTTTTGCTGCCTTTACCTTAGGTTGACTAGAAGTCTCAGTGATCCTAAGTTGCTTCTTCCTCTTCTTGGTTGGTTGATCATCAGGCGGAGATTGATCTTCGTCGTCCGATTCGAGCACAATATGGGCAGTAGCCCTTTTGGATTTTTTCTTTTGAGGAGTTGGAGGTGGTCTTCGAGAGGTCTGAAGAAAATTAATATATTAGAAAGCATAACAACACACAGCACAAGAAAGGTCAGGGAGTAAAAGTTACTTTTGTGGATGGTTCAGTCTCTTCTTCGACTGGTCTTTTTGCTGCAGGTTTCTTTGGTTTGACAGCTGCAGATAAATAAAATAGTCACAAGTCAGTAAGAAAAGACCAGTAAGGGAAATATAAAATTCGAAAATTTTCATTCCACGCCTTCATAAATTGATGCGAACATCTTCGATACCGATATGAAGTAGTCCTTTGAAACTATCTAGGGTGTACTTAGTTGGAACCACCTGTTGAGCCTTTGGTTTCGATTGCTGACGAAGGATATTTATAAAATCCCCACAGACGAACCAGTCTGGAAATGGAGGGGCAAGTGCCACTCCAAAGTCAACAGATGGCAGTCGAGGGAATTTGGGAGGAAATATATTGAAGGTCGTTTCGTAGCGTTTCTCAGGAGGAACGTACGAAGGTATCTTTAAGTTCTCCATTTTCTTTAAAAAAAATCCTTCAGGGTAAAGCAGCCTCGCGGACGGTTTGACTAAGATCATCTGGGCGATAAATAGTTTCAAAGAATTTTTGGAATAGCTGGATTTCCTTGATATGTGTAGAATTACCTTTCTACGTTTTCTCCTGCACAGAGAGAAAAGCTTAGTCAATCAGCTGTGTGAAGAAAGCAACATCAAAAAACTTCTCAGTGTAGTACTTCGACCACCACTGGTAAAATTCTGAAGTGCAGAGGTAATTGGGCTCAAAATCGACTAGAGAGAGGAACGCTTTGTAGGCATAGCGAGTCATCTGTACTACGTCCATTTCTTCAGTGTAGCTGGTGTGATGGATAAGGAGATGTCCTTTCTTCTCGTACAAGCATTTTGGAAGGGTTTGAACCAAACCAAACTGGCGAGCAACCAAATTAGGTTGATAGGCAATCAAAGAGACTTGACCTTTTCCCAGATTAAGTCGAAGGGTTAGAGGTCGAGGAATCAGAAAAGTCTCCCATATCAGCTTTGATTCTTCTTCTTGGGTTTTATCAGAGGTAGGGAAGGCCTAGTAAACCACTCAGGGTCGTATTTCCTTTTAGAAAAAAGGGCCATGTTTGAGGTAAACTCATGGCGCTTGGCGAACATCTTGATGAAGCTAAGAAATGTTTGCCTGAGCAATTGACCCTCTTCAGTAGGGGTTAGATGTACAAATCGGGTCCCTTCGACTCGCCGCTCTTTGATTTCTTTGGCTTCTTCTTCGACAGAACCTTTGTTTAGGAGACTGGCTTCAAAAGAAGCATTCAGCCAAAGTTGAAGGAGCCAGAAGGGCCCTGATAGTAATAGTTTTCCTCCTGCAGGTAGCCCGTTGAGTTGAGCGACACCTTCACTTAAGGACTCATAGAAGTGCCCTAGAATCATGTCACTTAGACAAACATCTCGACCAGAGTGAAGTTAGGTGGCAAGTGTGAGAAATTTTCTGGCTACTTGCAAGGATTTTGAGCAAAACATGCAATGTGACAGCCAAACAGACAAAAAAGCTATATGTTCTTAATCAGTAACATTAGTGGTTTTGGGGTCATAATAGTGCTTGATAAAGTTTGTATACGTAGGCTTGGCAGATGCAAAACCCATCTGGTCCTCAGAATCCAATTCTGGGTTGTAAGGCTTCCCGGTTGGTTTCAGCCCAGTGATAGCGGCTATATTATATAGCGTCGGGGTCATCATCCCACAAGGGAGATCAAAGGTATAATGGGTGTTGTCCCAGAAGTAGAGGGATGAAACAAGCATTGCCGAACAGTATGCGGTCCTGTTTTCGACAGCATGATAAGGTCATAGATTCCTAAGTCTTTCCAAGCTTGGGCCTTAACCTTTTCTATTTTGGTTAGCCATTTCAAATAAAGATCGGAATCATTGAACGACGTAGTTGCCCTAAAGATCCTAGATCCGTCATTCATGTACCGTAAGTCTATGTTGTTGAGGGTTACAGCATCAGGAGTATTGATTTCCACCTTAGACTTGTTAGCTTGCCCTATGGGTTTTGTCTTATGGTAGGAGGGGAAATAATCACTAATCTTCTCAAAATCAGTATCTAGAGCAGATAAAGGGCCAGATAATGCATGTGGCTTACCAGAAACGAGAATAGGAATCAATACCTGAGATTCGTAGATAGACCTCTTCTCCTTCTTAAGCGATTCAGGGATGCATTGTAGGTTCTTCACTATCTTAGGCCCAGCAGGCGTAGTAAAGGGAGGAAGCTGAGAGTGGGTCTTCGGCTCCTTGGGTTTCTGGGTTTTCCTGGAATATTTGATGTTGGAAATTGAAGATGCCATGACTGAAGAGCAAGAGATTTGGGTTTTGTTTTCTGAGAAGTTGAGAAAAGAAAGCAAGAAGTTTGGAAGCGCAAGAAAAAAAATGATTTGGGGAGAAACTATTTAAAAGCTACGGAAGATCAACATACCTCAAATCAACAATAAATGACTGATGTTGTAGTGGGACACGTGTCTCGTTAGGGATGATAGATGGGACGGTGGCAGTTACTGCCTATACCCCACTACACGTGTCTCGTTAGGAGATATGATGATGGCTAGTGATTTGGTGCGCTTTGAGGAGATACTTTTCAGAGTGTGTCATGATGACCATGACGTCGTAGAGTGGTTCAGAAGAAACTGACCAGTTGGAATGTGGGAGTTCTAATTGTATCAATATCTTTGTAAGTGGAAATAAGGCGCCGAATGTTATTATCAAAAAATGACCTTTTCTCCAGCAATGTCGAAAAAGACATTTGTGTGGGGGCAATTTGTTGGCTCCTAATTTCGACGCCTGATGTTGGGATAAGAGTCTCTCCTAAGAGAGAAAATATTTGAAGTATTTTTGAAGCTTTGACAGAAACATGGTTATAAGAAGGCTTAGTCGAAAGTTATCTTCTTGCTAAGAAGAGAAGACTCAAAAGACTTAGAAATATTTCTAAGAGTTTGGAGGAATATTTCGACCGAAGACTAGGAAGTAACGTTCGACGCGAAGGTTTGAAATTCAAATAAAGGAGGGAATTGTTATTTTGAAAGGGAGACGCGTGGAATGCATCTAAGAGGCGAAGGCATGCAGGATGCCATTTGTCGTCATTAGGAAAATTGGTTGTTGTTGACGGTTATTTCGACTGTATATAAATAGGGAGTCGTAGTGTTAGATTTCTGTGTGTGTATTCAAAATTTGTACAAGTTACTCAAAAATACTCAATGTACCCGTTGAGAGAAAAGAGTTAGCATTGAGAAAATGTACGTTTGGAAAAACACCAGTTTTATTCTTTACATTTTAATGAAGTTTTAAGTTATTCATTTGCAATTTATTATGCATTTCTGCAATTTCATTTCTGCACTTTTATTACGTTTTCATTATTTCTTGGGTTAAATATACAAACCCCCCCCTGCAATGTTAGCGAGTTCTCATTTTAGCCCCTGGCAAAGTTTTTTTTTTAAAAACCCCCTCATCTTAATTAGATTCCCTCAATTAGGCCCCTAACTGCCACATTGCAGCAAAGATTCCTTTCTATTGCTTGCGTGGCAGTCCACGTGGCATTTTTAATTTTTTTTTTTTTATAATTTTTTTTTATTTTTTATTTTTTTTACGTTTTTTTTTTGTTTTATTTTTTATAATTTTTTTTCTTTTTTTTTTTTAATTTTTTTCGTTTTTATTTATATATTTTTTATTTTTTTACTTTTTTTTATTTTTCGTTTTTGGACCTAATTTTTATTTTTAATTCTATTTTAAACAAATTGTTATTTTAAAAATTAGTTTAAATGGGCCACAAACAAACACACACACAAGCCCATTATAACTCCACTTTTTCTGGCTCATATATTATTTTATTTGTTATATGATTGACAAGTAACATATATAAACACTTTCATTTAGTAAATAGTTTTCGATGTGGGACTTTCACAACAACCATAACAACAACTTCACTCACAAACAAACCACCACCACCACCACCACAAACGGTACCGCAACAGAGATACAACATCCTTATACACTTTTAAGAGAAAATACATTTCTAATATGCAGAGAGATGCAAAATGGGGGTGGTGGTTGTTGCAGCAAGGTTGAGTTGTTATGTTGTTTCAATGGAGTGAAGGTTTGTTGTTGTGATGTTGCTACATTATGTGTGTGAGTGATATATGGTGTTAAGAGGTTTAAAATGGTTAATAAGAGAAAGATTTTTTTGAAGGTGGTGGATTGTAATGAAGTTGATAACTTTTTATATTGTATGAACATAACTTGTGGTGTGAACATGGCAGTAGCAAGTTACCATTTTCATGAGGATGTGGACGGTTGTGTTATGGTTATAGTATAGATATGATGTTACAATATGGTGATGGAGGTTTGGAGAGTGATGAGAGCTTGAGATTCTTGTTTATTAGGGTGTGTGGTATTGTTGTGTTGTGAGTATGCTTTGTATTGAGTTTTGGATGGTTGATGAGTATTGAAAACAATGGAGAAGAAATGAAACAATATTGTAGCAAAAAAAGAAGAAGAAGTGGAGAGAGGTTATTAAGATATGAGGTGGTCGTGTTTATGGTGCAGTAGTAGTAATTTCTACATGGTGTGTAAGAGAAGGTAGGTGGTGAGCAGCATGAAGAAAATTTGTTGCTGAAAAGACTTTGTGTGTTGTAATATAAGGGAAAAAGTATGTGGTGTTTGTGTTCTCCTCTCAAATTATTAACATATATGAAGTGTTTTTGCTGGTAAAGTTTCAACAGGTTTGAAGTGTTTTCAATGTCCCACATCGGTTGGTTAGGGGGCACCGCTAGTGTTTATAAAGAAGTCACTCATAAGTATTGTTGAATTGAAATTAGTATGAGAATAAATGGATTAGTATGATAATAAATTGAAATAAATGGATTAGTATAATGAAACTAATTTTTAAAACAATAATTTGTTTAAAATAGAATTAAAAATAAAAATTAGGTCCAAAAACGAAAAATAAAAAAAATAAAAAAAAATAAAAAATATATAAATAAAAACGAAAAAAATAAAAATTAAATTATAAAAATTATAATAAAGAAAATAAAAAAAAAATTTAAAAAAAATAAAATAAATAAAAAATAATAAAAATAATAAAAAATAATAAAAAATAATAATAAAATAATAAAATAATAAAATAATATTAAAAATGCCACGTGGACTGCCACGCAAGCAATAGAAATGAATCTTTGCTGCAATGTGGCAGTCAGGGGCCTAATTGAGGGAATCTAATTAAGATGAGGGGGTTTTTAAAAAAAAAAAACTTTGTCAGTGGCTAAAATGAGAACTCGATAACATTGCAGGGGGGTTTGTATATTTAACCATTATTTCTTTTAAGAACCAAACTTTATCATTCATGTCCAAACCACATCAATTTATAATACAAACAATGATGAACATAACGAATAAAAGGTTTGATTTCTATACAAATTGTCAAGACTCTTAAAGCACATTGTCCCAGAATTTATATGGTCGATTCTGCAAGTAAACTAATTTTCACAAATTAGGAGACCAGCGGTTGTTTGCTAATTTTCAAAGCAAACAATGTTTAAGGGAATACCTGTGGAAAAAAGTGGCCAAAAAACTAGGGGCTGGGGTGAGTACAAAATCTTTTTCCATGTTGTTCTGGACTGGGCCGAGGAAGTGGAGTACGAGATAGCTCACCAAGACGGACATGAAACAGTCCTCCAGCCCGTTTTCCAGCCCGTGGACCCGCCGCCAAATGCGGACCCGAGCATTGTTGCCCTGTTTGCTTTAGTCAATCAGACCAACCAGATGATCTTCAACCAGAACATCCGGATCGAGGCGCTGGAGAAAGGTCGTGGTCGGACTTCCCCGCGAAGGCACCGACCACCACCATTTCCAAGACATTCGCAGTCCCCAGAGGCATCTCGTAGCCCCTCCCCAGTTCACAGGGGTCGCAGGCCACGCTTAGAGCGTACTCGCCCGGAACATCCTCAGAAACGCCACCGCTCCCCGCCACCAAAGGGGCCAGTTCGCTCCTCGAAAAATAAAAGGAGCAGGTCGGACGCCGAGGAGCCCAGAGGCCGCCCAAAGGACCACTCCCCGAGGCGTCACTATGTTCATGGACAACCCTCCCCCTCTGTATCTCGGGGAGCCAACGAGGATGACGATTACCAGACCCCTCTAGCCAGGCACATCATGGACGCCCCCATTCCTAAGGGCCTGGAGAGGCCCCCATCCTTGGGGACATATGACGGGACATCTGATCCTGATGACCATGTCGAGAGTTTTGAAGCTCTGCTCGATTTCAGGAATGTCTCTGGCGCTATCAAATGTCGATTATTCCCTACAACTCTTCGGAAAGGGGTCATGGCTTGGTACAAAAACCTAGCATCTGAATCAATCACGTCGTGGAAGGTCCATAGGGAGCGCTTCAGAAAACATTTTACGGCTTCTCGTCGACATCCGAAGACGATAGCCTCCCTGGAAGCCATCTTTCAGGGGAAGGATGAACCTCTCCGGAGCTACATCGAGAGGTTCAACAAAGAAGTGGTTGAAATCCACGTGACCGATCACATCAAAATGTATCTCATCATCAAGGGTTTGCGACTAGGATCCAAGTTCGCAGAATCCGTCGGACTACACCGTCCCCGCAGCTTTGAAGGCCTCCTCAAGAGGGCTCAGTCGCATATTAAGTTCAAGGAAGCTGAAGCCGCACAAATTTCCCTCGATTCGAGGCGCAGAGAAGGCCCTCGTGGCAACAAGGAAGAAGACTCCCCTCCACCCAGGCGAGGTGGAGACAGGAGAAGAGAAGACTCCCCTCCACCTAGGCGAGGTGGGGAAAGAAAAAAAGAAGCCCGGACCAAAGAGCCCCGCGAATCACGGGGACCGTCTGGCCTTTTCAAAGACTACACAACGCTAAACGCGTCCCGCGCGCGCATTTTTGGCGACTGTGCCAATTCGGAGTTCGTCAAAGGGGGAATCCGCTTCCCGAAATCGACGGCTCCCAAACCAAATGCTGACAAGTCCAAGTACTGCCGGTTCCATCGCAGTCACGGGCACGTACTGAAGATTGCGTCCACCTTAAGGACGCAATCGAAACGCTGATTAAAGAGGGGTACCTGAAGAAGTACGCCAAGCAGCAAGAGGCCCCCCGCCCCAGCGGCCAGGAGGCCCAGAATGTTGAGGAGTCAACTCCTTCTCCCAACAACGGATCGCTGCAAGTCGCGTTGAGCATCACGCGACCTGAAGACTTTGGCTTTTCGGGAGAACTCGACAACCCTGAAGCTGTCTGAAACATGTGGAAGAGCTTCCCAGTAGAAGAGCCAATAAGTGCCCGCAGTACCTGGGAGTCTTTCCCCCAAGCCCTGGTCATATCTGGCGGAGCCCCTGACCGTTTGACCGTAGGGTCAATAAAGAGGAAATTCGACGAACTGAAAGCAACAACTCCTCAAGCCCCTACCCTCGAGAGGGTTAATGGAAGATCAACTCCGATTACCTTCTACCTCGAGGAACTTCCCGGTGAGGCACCTAACGCCAACATCCCCCTCTTGATCCGGGCACAGATGGCCAATTTTGATGTCCACAGAATTTTGGTTGACCAGAGGAGCTTGGTGGATATCATGTACGTCCACCTCTTCGAGACCCTCCAGCTGACCAAGAGACACTTGTCCCTATACGTAGGGTCAGACCTACAAGGCTTCAATGGCGCGACCACCAGACCATGGGGCTTCGTGGAGTTGATGGTCACCTTCGAGTTTGAGGAAACTGCCCGACAGGTAAAGACGCGTTTCTTGGTGGTGGACTGCCCGTCCCTCTACAACTGCATCATGGGGAGGACCACGTTGGCGGAATTGACGGTCTTACCATCAACGGTCCACCTAAAGATGAAGTACTACACGAAGCGTGGACGTGTGGTCACTCTCCATGGGGACATCAAAGCGGCTAGAAGATGTTTCGACGCAGCAATCAAGGGTCTGAGTGTCGTAGGCGGCGTCAAACCCAAGACTCAGGCTGGGGCATCTCCAGACGTCGTGCAGGTTCCACTCCCGCCGGTCAGCGCGATCGACCTTGACAGCAGGTTTCCCGGGGAGCAGGAAGAAGCTGCAGGCGAGGACCTCCCAGTTGAAATCAATGGGCAGCCTCTCCACCCAACGCGCCCCGTCCCAGACGGAGATTTCGAGCTGGTTCCTCTCGGCGACAGCCCAGATCGAAGCGTGAAGATTGGCTATGGACTCCCCGACCTGGCGAAGAGGCAACTGAAGGCATGCCTCCGAGAAAATGCATATTTGTTCGCCTGGAGTGCTGTAGAGATGCCCGGACTGGACCCTGAAGTAGCTTGTCATCAGTTGACTATAGATCCGGCCGCTAGGGCTGTAGCTCAACGTAGGCGTAGGCAGTCTCCGAAAAAAATGGAGGCTGCTGGAAAAGCTGTAAAAGACCTCGTAGAGGCAAACTTTATTTCTGAGGCCAAGTACACGACTTGGCTCTCAAATGTTGTACTCGTTAAGAAAAATAATGGAAAATGGAGGATGTGCGTTGACTACACGGATCTTAACCGGGCATGCCCGAAAGACTCTTATCCCTTACCTAACATCAACCAGCTGGTTGATAACTCTGCAGGATTCAAATTACTATCCTTCATGGATGCCTACTCGGGGTACAACCAAATCCCCATGGACGAGGCCGACAAGCAGCATACCGCTTTCATGACCAAGTCGGGCAATTACTACTATAACGTAATGCCCTTCGGATTGAAAAATGTTGGCGCCACCTACCAACGGATGATGAACAAGGTCTTCCGGGCAGATATCGGCGACGTGCTCGAGGTCTATATGGACGACATGATCGTCAAATCTGCAGAAGAAGTCGACCATGCTGCTCATCTCAAGAAAGTGTTCGACACGGCGAGGAAATGTCGCATGAGGTTCAACCCCGACAAATGCACCTTCGGTGTTCGCGCAGGGAAGTTCCTCGGCTTCTACCTCACGGAGAGGGGAATCGAGGCGAACCCTGACAAATGTAGGGCATTCTCCAAAATCCCTACCCCGAACTCGAAGAAGTCGATCCAGTCACTTAACGGAATGTTGACTGCTCTCTCCCGTTTTGTCGCCAAATCTGCTCATTACGCACTCCCTTTTTTCAAGCTTCTCCGACAGAAGGCAACTTTTGAATGGAGTGAAGAATGCGAACAAGCCCTCCTCCATCTAAAACAAGTCTTGTCACAACCCCCGGTCTTGTGCCGACCAGATAACGGGGAAACACTTTTCTTGTACCTGGCCGTCACCGGCGAAGCGGTGAGTACTGTCCTCATACGGGAGACCCCCGACGGACAGAAACTGATTTATTTCACGAGCAGAGCTCTTCAGGGTCTCGAGCTCAGATACCAACAGATTGAAAAGGTCTCCTTGGCCCTCGTATCTGCAGCCAGAAGATTACGTCATTACTTCCTGGCCCACACAATCATGGTAAGGACGGAGCAGCCTATCAGACAGCTCCTCAGTCGGCCAGATATGGCGGGGAGAATGCTCCGGTGGTCTCTCGAGCTATCCGAGTTCGACCTTCGATACGAAGGAAGAAAATCCTTGAAAGCTCAGGTACTGGCCGACTTCGTAGCGGAAATGACCGTTCCTGAATCCTCGACCAATGGCTCCCAGAAATGGACGATTTACGTCGACGGAGCCTCCAGTGCAAAAGGCAGCGGAGCGGGCATTATCCTCGAAAACGAGCAGGGCATCCTGATAGAGGTCTCCCTTGAACTGTCCTTCAAGACATCGAATAACCAAGCCGAATACGAGGCCTTCCTCGCGGGACTTCGACTTGCGGAAGATCTTGGCGCAAAAGAAATCAAAATCTTTACAGACTCTCAGCTCGTGGCATCACAAGTTCGGGGAGAATTTCAGGCCAAAAACGATAGTCTCATTGAGTACCTAACCTTGGTGCAAGAAAAGTTGAAGAAATTTGTCTCCGCAGAGGTGGCTCACATCCCGCGCGAGCACAACACTCGAGCAGACGTGCTCTCCAAGCTTGCGAGCACTAAGAAGAAAGGAGGGAACAAATCAGTTATCTAGGAGATACTCTCCCAGTCGAGCATAAACAAACCCACACCGACCACAGAGGTCAATGCCATCGGGGATGCAAACTGTTGGATGACCCCAATTTACGAGTACTTGATGACGGGCAAACTGCCCGACGATCCTAAAGAAGCGGGGATAGTCAAGAGGAGGGCATGCGCGTACACCATCGTCGAAGGTAAGCTATACCGTCGAGGATTCTCCATTCCCTTACTCCGGTATGTTGAAGAAAGCAAAGTTTCGGGGATCCTCCAAGAAATCCACGAAGGGATCAACGCCCAGCACCTTGGCGGAAGGTCCCTAGCCCGAAAAGCACTCCGAGCGGGGTATTATTGGCCCACTATGCAACATGATGCAAAGGAACACATCAAGAAATGTGACCGCTGTCAAAGACACGGGGACATGCACCTCGCTCCTCCAAACGAGCTTAAGTCATTATCATCCCCATGGCCGTTTGCGTGGTGGGGAATGGATATCCTCGGACCTTTCGTCATAAGGTCGTACCAAAACAAGTACCTCATCATCGGGGTAGACTACTTCACGAAGTGGATTGAGGCAGAGGCGCTGGCCAAAATCACTGCCTTCAACATACTCCGTTTCTACAAGAGAAACATCCTCGCCCGATTCGGTGTGCCCCAAGCCATTGTCACCGACAACGGGATACAGTTCACCGACAGGAACTTCCAAGACTTCGTCGCCAAACTGGGCACAAAACAGCACTTCACGTCGGTCGAACACCCTCAAACCAATGGGCAGGCCGAAGCAGCGAACAGAGTGATACTTTGGGGACTGAAGGGACGACTCGGCGAGGCCAAACAACGGTGGGTCGAGGAGTTGCACAGCGTCCTCTGGGCGTATCGAACAACCCCACACTCCACGACCGGGGAGACCCCGTTTCGCCTAACGTACGGAACCGAGGCAGTTATCCCCGTGGAGATCAGGGAACCCTCGAGGAGGACAGAAGCTCCCCTCGACGAAGAAACAAACAACGAAGCCCTGCGAGAGGAGCTCGACCTTGTCGAAGAGATAAGGACCGGCGCTTCCCTCCAAGAAGCCTCTTTAAAACAAAAAATAACTTTGCGTTATAATGACAAAGTTATCAAACGAGATTTCCAAGTAGGCAGCCTTGTCCTACTGTGAAATCAGAAAGATTCACGCGAAGGAAAGTTGGCCGCAAACTGGGAGGGCCCATACCGTGTCATCGTAAAGACGGGGACGGGTGCCTATTACCTCGAAAACCTCCACGGTGAACAACTAGCTCGACCATGGAATGCTGAGAAGCTCAAACAATATTACAGTTAGACACTGTCCGGGACAGTACGACGTCGCGACCACGGGGGCGTGCAACGGTACATGCGCGACACCTCTATATAACACACGACGGCCAAAAACCACGAAGTGTGTGCGTGAGACTTTTTGGCCCGACGAGGAGACCTCAACCGAGCTCCGTCGTTGACGTACCAAATAGGAAAAACACCCAGCTCGCGATGGGAAGTTCACGCCACGAAGCTAAGACCTCGACCGACTTCTTAGCCTCGTTGAAGGTCGGAGTACAACCCCCGACCACTCGACTAGCTCTCTTCACAGTCGAGGGTCATCAGAGTCGAGCAAACTCCCAAGGCGCCGGCGATCTCAACTACTTAGGCAAAAATAAGTAATGTATAAAGTATCACACACAAGCAAAATAAATAAAGAGGCAAAGCGAAGTATTAGAATCGGGCAAAACCCATTGTACGAATATTACATCAATAAACCCCTGGCCCACAAGCCGGGTAAAAACAACAAAATGGCACGCAGGCCAAGCAAACTATACTCCTACGCAACAGCAGTCTCAGCAGCACCATCTGGCCCACCTCCTTCATTGGCGTTTCCTTCTTGCCCGGGCAGCACTATCCGGCCATCGACCACCTCGCAGTTAGCATCAGCCCCGTCGGTCACAAGGCCAGGATTTAGGATGCGAAGCTGCGCCACTGCATTTCGGAACCCTATATCCGCGGCCTCAAGAGTATCATCCTCGGCTAGCCGGAGATCCTGTTCGACTTTCCTGAGTTTGGCCACCAGAGCTGCCCGAGAGGTTAGGAGCATATCCTCTTCAGTTTCACCTTCAGCTGGCCGAACAGCATCCTCTAGCTCTGCGACCCTCTCCTTGAGCCGCTTCTCCTCTGCCTCCAGCTCGGTGATCCGGGCAAGATGACCTTTCTCCGCCTCCTCAGCTTCCTTTAGCTTTGTCTCCGCTCACTGCTGCTGCTCGCTCTGTTCTTTATTCAGGTCCCTGCATTCCTTCAATTCTTTGCGCAGGTCTAGCAGTTCAGCCTTCAAGGTCTCGAGCCTTTCTTGTAGTCGAGAAAGTTCAGCAGCGGGGCGGGTTTCATCGTTCAGGACAATAGCAGTCGAACAGAGCCGCATAACGGCAGACATGTCCTCAAAGATCGTTCTCCTCCTCGCTTCCGCAGCGGTCCCCAGCACAGCTTGGATTTCAGAGGGAGGGACGCGAGGATAGATAACTTCAGAGAAGAAGCGGGGCTTGAGATGGCATGGTGGGAGTTTGAAGCTTGTAGGAGGTGGGGGACTTTCTTCGTGGGCCAGGTCGACAAACTCCGCACTCGAAACCCGTAGCCTTTTCGGCGTCCCTTGATTACCCGGGGACTGGCTCCCAGCAGGAGGTGTGCGCCGGCCTGAAGTCCCCGACGCAGTCAAAAGAAGCTGGGATTGGCTGGAACCTTCGGGCATCGCAGCAGAGGAAGTACCTTCGGGCATGGCCCCAGAAGGAGCAACACCTTGACCCTTTGAATGAGATGATTCTCCCCGAGCCTGTTCTTCCCGAGCCCTCTTCGCCTTCAACCTCTTGAGCCTCTCCTCAGCTCCGGCCATTTTCCTTGAAAAAAGAAAGAAAACATTAGTAAGGCAAGGTATACAGACGCGAGGAAGGCTTAGGTCGAGGATGTTTTCACCACCTAACTGCTCATCTGCTTCTGTCGCTCTCGGGATTTTCATCCTGGTACAAACGCGAAAGTGGCACCGAACAGAGTCGCCAGCAATGTGTATTTATCCCACGAGAGGGAAAGGAAACACCGCATAAACCTGAAGGTAAGGATAGAGCATGGTCTTACGACCAAGAGAAGTGGGTAAGGGAGTCGGTTACGCGAGAGGAAGGTATTAGCACCCCCACACGTCCATCGTACCCGATGGGATCCACGCTTGCTTGTTTCAATCAAAGGGTGTAAGAAAAGAATACTAGAAAAGGAACTGAAAGAAAGAAAGGAGAAAGAATGGAAAAGGAACAAGAAACAAATGTAGGGAAAATAAAAGAAGTGCTCGAATGGGCCCTACCCCACTGCCTACGTATCTCATCGGGAGCATGAGAATCAGAGCGACGTAGTTCCCCTAACTAGGGATGGATTGTTTGTGTTTTTTTTTAAGGAACGGCTAACGTTCTAGCTCAGGTGTTGCAGGCTCGCTGGTCCGAGTGCGTTACCATCTTGCAAGAGAACGAGTAGGAGCACGTTCATACGTTGAGAGTGAATGAGGTGAGAAAAGAATTCCCGAAGGAAAGACGTTATTGTTTGTTTTTGTCTTTTAAGAGTTTTTTCCATTTGTTTGCATATGATAGTGTATATGAATCTTAGTTATTGGAATGTGTACATTCTCACATTCCAAGATGGAATGAGTAAGAAAGCACACTAAGGGTGAAGAAGACCCCCACACTTAGTTCCAATTGTCAAGGTTCAAACACACTAGCATACTTGTATTTATTAAGTGTTTTTGTTGGTTAAGAAATGAAGAAGTGTTTTTTATTATTTGTACCTTCAACAAGTATTGCATTTAAGTCCCTCACACAAGATCAAATGTTTAACACATTGACCCAAGATGGGGCTATATGCTACACATTCTAAGATTACAAGAGAAGACCCCTTATAATCCCTTCTTTATATGAAAGGCCTAAATGCAATAAATGTCTACCTTTATTAAGTGTTTTGGATTTTTCTTTGAGATGAGAAAAGAAACTCAAGAGAGGAGAAAGGTAAAATCTATGTTATCTAGGACTCAATCCTAAGTGATTAGTTAAGGGAATGATCCTAATGGTTTGTGAGCTTTCAACCTAAAGTCTAAAGAAAGAATGAATTTAACAATTCACTTCTAAAGTAGAAGATGAATTGTAATTCAAAAAGGAAAGTGATGAGTTATTAAAAGAAAGCACATAAGTGCTTAACAAAACACAAAATGGAATTGTAAAAGAGATGAAAGGAAAGAGGTTTGAATGTGGATTCCTTATCCACACTCAATTGAAACTTACCCCAGCCCCTACATGGTTAGTAAACATGTATAAGAAGTATAAGGAGTAAAAGAACACTTAATGCACCATAAAGATCAAAAGAATTAGATGAGAAATCAAATCCTAATGTCACAACCAGAATGTACATCACATGGAAAATAAAGGATCATTATCATGCAAGTCCAAGTGGATAGGCAACAAACATCATCCATGACATTAGAACATGCTACCATAAGAAAAGGGAGAATGAAAGATGAAAAGAAATGGAAGAAACATGCCTAAATGGAACATGTAATCCAAGGATCAGAATTGAAATGAAATAAAAAATGATTCACAAACATCTCACAAGTATTTATGAAGCAACATCAAGACATTCAAGAAGCAATAGAAGAAGAAAGGAAATGGAAATTCAAGAGATAACACAAGTACTTCATATTAAGGACACACAAAGTTCAAATGAAAGTGAACATGCAAAGATGACACATAATATGTACTAATGACTTATAATGTCAAATGAATATCTCACAAAGTAGGCAAATGATCATGCAAGTATGCACAAAAGCAATCATGTACACATGCACAAAGATTACAAGGATATGACATGTTGTAATGCTTCAAATGAAATGTTTTAAACAAAAATCAAATGAGTTCATGAAAATTATGAAAACATGCTATTGAAGCTCACAAATCAGAGATGAATCACATATCAAAGTAGCATGCAAGAAACCAAGGCAAAATGATGTCAAACCATGCACTTAGGTCAAGTATACACATCATACAAAGTAGCACAAAAATGAACACCCAACATGCCATAAACTGACTTAAAAAAATCAAATAAAAATCACCTAACATACCTCAATATGATAGTGACTCAATACAAAAAGAAGAGTATCAAAACAATTTTTAATGATTGAGAACAAAAATGCACAAATTTATGTATCACATTAAGCATGCATACAAATAAAAATCAAAGAAAATTATGGAACAGGGGTAAAAAGGTCATAAAATCAAGAAATAAAATCATAAAAAATTTTCTAAATGTTTTAAGAAGGCTCATGAATTTTTGTGGAATTTTATAATGCCATTTGGTATTTTTAAAAATTAAAAAGCAAACGTGTAGAAAAAATGAAAATAAAAAATGAAATGCAATATGAATGGGGGTGCATGCATAGTAATTAATCAGTTCAAATTAATTGGGCTTGAAAACATGGGAGGTGTGGATATCAATCTGACTAAGTCCATTACACGCGCAATCCACCATAACTACCATGCTCTTCAGTCAACACAAGTCAAAGCAAGGATCACCGTTGGATCCAGTCAAGTCAATAACCAAGTCAAAGTAAACAACATCAACGCGCACATGTGAATGAGCACACACACTATCATGTACCATGCCACACAATGCTTAAAAAAAAATCAGAAAATCACACGTGACATGCACATGAACTTTAATGTGCTGTCATCACCCAAGCCACACGATCAAGGAAAATGGATGGACGAGATTAAAACGTGCATAAACCCTAGCTCTAACAGTCACCGACCGGAGGTGACCTCCGGTCACCTTCTCCGGCCAAACCACCACCGTCTGCAACCTTGATTTCTCCAGAAATCCACAAACGATATACCAAAATGAAGCTGAGCTCACACACATCATGAATATGCAATTAATTTTCATAGATCATGCACGCATAACACAAACCGAGCCAAAACAATTTGCCCTAACATCACACCTAAACTCCTAAAGAGCCTATCAACTAACCAGAACTCACGCATAGCTTTTAATAAGCTCTAAACACATAAAACGAGTTTAAATCATACTGATATGAAGCATTAAGATTGAGTGAATTAAAACCTGAAAGTGTGGCAACTTGATGTGTTGAGAAAACCAGAGAAAAGCTTGAGGTGTTGAGCTTCTAGATCTTCAACCTTAGCAAAATAAATGCTACTTGATGTGGAGATCTTGAGAGCAAAAACAGAATTCCAAACTGTGATGATGTTATGCTTGGACAATGGAGCTTTCTCTTGAATGTTCTTGCTCAGAATGGATGAAGATGATTGAGATAGGAAGAAAAATCGTGCAGAATCAGAGAGAGATAATGGAGAGAATGTGAGAGTGTTTGAGAGAAAGAGTGAGAATGAAGTTGAAAAATGAATTTGTGAAGAGAAGTTTTGTTTTATACTATGAGTTAACCATGGTTTAGTGAGTTGGTTAATTGAGTTAAGGTGGCTAAAGTGAGTCCACCCTAACTAACTGAGTCAAGTTAGTTAGGGGGCGAGTCAGATTGGCAATGATAAGGTGGTGGTGGTTCATGACAGTTATGGTGGAATTGAAAAGGTGAGAGCATGGTTGTTGTATCAGAAACTTGCTTAGCAAGTTTGCTTTTTCCCATTTCATGCAAGGCACGTGCTAGTGTTCATAGTGTAGGTGAAATGTGTTTGGTTGAAAGAGGAAATGGTTGGACAGTGTGAACAATGCACAGGTGAGTGCTATGACAATCAACAACAACATTTGTTTTTTTTTCATGACAGTTAAGAACAGATACAGTAGTGGTTGTTTGAAGATGATTTTCTCTCTTGTTAGTGAATGATTCAATGAGGTTTAGATGCCAAATGAAAGAGGAACTATCGTGGAACAATAGTGATGTTGAAAACAAGTCAAATGGAAATGTGTAAGATGGTGAAAAATAGCTCCAAACATCAAGGCACAAATCTGGCTTCATGAGCGTGTGACTTGAGGCATGGCAAGGCAACATGGCGCCTGGGTTTCAGTCACGATCACCATGACTTTGGACCATCATAACTCCCAATCCAATGATCAGATGAAAAATTTATAACCACCAACTTTGAAGATCTCACATAGAGGAACAACTTTGATGTTGAAAGATTTTCCATTTGAGGTCTCTAACCATGAGTAATTGATCCATACATTTTGCCCACCAACTGTTTGAGAAAATGATGTGCGCGTGACATGAAAATCCTTGGTCATGACCTGGTTTTGCCCAAGTTTCCTCCAACTTTGATCCATCATATCTCCCTCAATTTTTATCCAATGGAGATGTTCTACACATGGATTTGAAGCTTAAAGCAAGACCTTTTGTTGTGGCGGAGTGGAATTTTCATTTGGTGCTTCAATTTTAAATGGCCTTGGTTCAAACTCTGATGCAAAATGGCCAAAACTTGCTATTTTTAGTAACCCTTCTCCATCCAAAAATGGCAACTTTCCACATCTTGATTTTTTCATGATTCCTTTGGAGTTTCTTGACCAAATTTTGTACATTGGACATATGTAACATGAATTTCATGATTTTGGCCTCAAAAAAGTCAATAGTTGACTTTTTCTTCTGATTATCTGACTTGCCCCCAAATTTCCTGATTTTTTATCTTTCTTCCAATTGAACCACTTCTAAAACCAATTGAGAGGCAATTTTCCATACACATACACTTAAGAACATGTAGAATATACCATGACATCAAGTTTTGTCCAAAAAATCAAAGATTCCCTGATTTAATGGGAAACCCTAGTTTTGGTGCCCACCTCCTAGGAGAAAAATGTGCAGTCTTCAATTTCAAATTCCTCAGAGTATGTTGTGTATCCTCTTAAAGGATGATGAGATATACCATTTGAGGATGATTTTGGATCAATGAGCTATCTCTTTTGAGAGTTTTCCTTCAGTTTTTGAACCTCTTGCATAGTGAAAGATGTAGTGCTTCAATCTCCCATTGAATCTCACTTCCTTGAGGTTTTGGATGATCAATTGAGATGGTATGAGACATGAGAGACTCTTGGCTTGCTTTGAGGCAACTTGATTGACCTTTTTGTGCTTTGAATGATCCCTTGATTGTCCATCTTCCCCCTGATCACATGCCTTGATGGTAAGAGGAATGCTATGCTTCATTCTTCTATGTTAAATGCAATGCAATGCTAATGAGATGGATGTGATATGATAAATGATAATGCTATGCTAAGATGACAAAAAGGGAGAGCAAATTTTGGGGTATTACAGCTTCTTCATCGGAGAAGGTCTCGAGCAGAACACGGGTATTGATCAAGCGACGTTGCTTCATCACCTGCCAGTCTGCTCCCGTTATAGGCTCGCCATATGGTGTTTCGTACTGAGCTTCATTGAAGCTTTCCACGAACGCGACGATCTTATCATAAGCTGCTCGGTCGTCGACGTCCAACTTATTGTGCTTCATCTTGTATTTATCCACCCCTTTTTTGAAGTGTTCCTCCGTCCAGTACAGGGGGAACTTCGGCTCCAGAACCTCCTCGGAGCGACCGTCTACTTCACGGGTAACTCTCCGGTACAGCGAGTTGACAGCCCCAAGGGTGACCGATTTCACAAAATAGTAACGGTACTTGAAATCCCGGATGGAATCCAAATACGTGTGGAACAGAACTTTTCTTTGCTTAAAGGACACCCAGCCGTGTCGTCCACCGACCGTCGACCTTTGAAGATGGAATATTCGAAAGAAGAGGGACACTGTCGCCCCAATTTTTAGGTGTTTACAAACAAGCTCAAAAGCCCGGATAAAGGCCAGCGAGTTCGGGTGAATCTGCGAGGGTGCCAGCTTCAACCAGACGAAGACCCCCTCTTGGAAATCCGTGAAGGGAAGCCTCCACCCCGCTTCGTCCAACATGAACTCGTATAACGGGATACGCATTCCTCGGTAAGGCGAGCATATTCGGTGATGCTCTTCAGGGCGGAGAACCTTCCATGATTTATCAGACCCAATTAGTCGATGCTCGACGGTACAGAACGCGTCTTCCACGTCTCTGTAGACAAAGATGGACGACATCTCTAGGGCTTCGTCGCAGACCCACTCCTCGAGCGAGCACTCTTGGGCAAAAGCCATATGAGCCATAGGAGATTCTGGGTGGTCGTCTTCTTCAAAATATCCTACGGCCACCTTCGCAGCCAAACCGTCCATTTACCTGAAAAGCAGAAGGAAACGGTAAATTCGATGGGTCATATCAAATTCACCCCTCCACCGCTGTTCAAGCGAACGGGCGAGGAAGGGGCAAGGCTTTCTCGTCTCCCCGACATAGCCGGCCGAGGAACAACATGGTCACCGGGAACTCATTGCCTCCCCGAAAAATTCTGCCCCCTTTTTCCCATAACGCTAACGAAAAGAGTAACCATTGGGGACCCCGGGACGTTCATCGCATCCCTGAGACATTCATCTCTTGTCCCCGAGACATTCAACAAAAGTGAGAGAAGTTCTTAACACTTCCTCTCTCAACAACAAAAGATTCCCGCCGTATTCGCCAGGAACCCTTTCATTTCTCATGGGAACTTCATCAGTTCACCAAGGAAGTGATATACGGTAGTTAAAATCAAGAGGAAACGCAAGGAAAATGTCAGTTTTTGAACAAATACCTTATAGGCGACGATTTAGGTTTCCAGTGCGGAGTTCTGGCAGTTGGCGGCGGCGAACGGCTGCTGTAGAAGATAGAGAGAGAAGGAGAGAGATTATTGAGAGAGAAACGAAGAAAGTGGGAAAATGAACGAGGGGAGGAGTTTTTATAGTGGTTTTCACGGAACTCGAGGGACATAGGGCACTTGAGTGCGCTACCCTAGCTAGCCGCCCTAGCCACCCTAGGCAATGATGACAGACGACACGTGGCACACATGCAGCCGTTCATCCTCCCACGCGTGTCCTTTCGATTTTCCCCAACGTTTCGAATTTGAAACCCCTCATCTCCCCGGCGTTACGACCAGACACAACTGTCTGATGCCCGACTTGTGTGCGACCGTAGGAACTTCGAGCACGAGAATGGTCTTGGCGTATCCCCGACATGCCAATAACCCTTAAGTCATTACTCTGACATCTCAGAACAACGACTTGGGGGGCTCCTGTTCTGGACTAGGCCGAGGTTGTCCAACAGGCGAGCAGGCCCAACCCATATAGCCTGGGGAGGCCCAATAAGGCCCTTCTGTAAGACACGTGACTGCCACGTGCAAGCCACAGTTTCGCCGGGCACTTAGGCAGTGTCGGGCACTTGGGACAATAGGAAAGGAGGACATCACACCCTGCTGAGATGTACCTCCCCGAAAGATCAGCTTCTCCCCGCGAGAATGCTACACATCACTCCTCGACGGACATGATTCCTTCCCGCAAGGCCATGTCCATTCTACGGGCTTGATATATCCTCGACACAGAAGGCTCTTCCCCGCGAGGCCATGTCCATTCTACGGGATTCATATCTCCTCAACACAGAAGGCTCCTCCCCGCGAGGAGTACCTAACGGTCCATACCACGTGGACACGTTCCAAGTAACCTCCCACGTCCGAAGGATTCGGTCTGCCCTACTTCCGAAAATCTAGGAGCAGTTACTATAGGGCGAAGACCACGTGCTGGTCTTCACTACTACACGTAAGCCCTAGCAGTTGCTTGGAGTGGACCTAGTTGATCCAGCCCACTGTAGGTAACCGTTGGCCCCGCGCTGGGGGCTCTCTATAAATACCCTCTCATTTGAGAGGGTCAGGTTAGACACATTCTTCTTGCCACTCTACACTTTCTGTATTTGCCGTTACTCCATACACTCTCTCACTTGAGCGTCGGAGTACCTTGCAGGTACCCCCCCCCCCCCCCCCGGCGTCTCTGACCATCACCATAGCTGCCGTTCCAGACGCCGTTGGCCACTATCAACTGTCTGATCCAGGTACGATCACATGTCATGCCCCATTCCAAGATTATATAATGAAATATTCGGTCTAAGGAGGTTTACTAAAGGAAAGTATCAAGCCAGAGTGAAATATTTGGTCTAAACTATTTTGTAATCTTATTTCGTTTGAACTAACGTGATAATTATGTTTCAAACAGTTGTATAATTATGTTTACTTAGACGTGGATTCGACTTATCAATTAAGAATATTTTTATCTATTTCACCACAAGAATATTTATTGGTATAGATGTTATCCAACGAATTAGATAGCATGGATTTTTTTAATCTTTTCATAAAAGAGTATTTAAATTTTTTTTTCCTTTTGATATAATAAAAGCAGGTGAGAAAACTCTTCAAAGAATTTTGGAAATTGTAAAGAAATGTGCCTGCGTTGACTAGAACAAGAAGGTAAAACCAAAGAGGCTAATCAAAAGATGCAACTTGCAAGTATAAATATTCAATACTCTACCATGAATAATAAACAATGCGACATAAGAGCATTGTCCAATGAGGCTTCCAGAGTAATACTCAATAAATGTGCTAGATACCGTGATGCTTAATACTTCAATTATCCTATTGATCTATCTACCTAAAGAGATTATTCATGTCATCAAATACATGAATAAAGACTAATGTACAACAAATTGAAAATTATACTACTTTCTAAGGCAGCAAATTGTCTTTTGTGACAATTTCAAGGATGGTCAATTTGTCGTAAGTGGTTGACAAAAAATATTCGTTGGCTTAATATTTTAACAAAATTGCAGACAATATCTCCCCCATTGTCTTCTCAGGCATGTCCCCTTCTTTGATATCTTCCATGGACTCTAGAACAGCAGCATCTAATCCTAGCTTTCTCTTTGCAATCTCATACACATTCTCATCAACCGTTCCCTTTGTCACCAGTCTAATGGAAAACATGAAAAAAAACAATCAGCCAGATTACTTAAAAAGAACAGATATAGAAGGTTTAGTATCCCCGCTATTCTTCCTTCCAGAAGACTAAAAAAAGAGAAAAATAGCAATCGTTAGTACTATTGTGGAGGGAGAGAAAGGACAGATACCTATATATCGTTACAGGCTTTGTTTGACCAATCCGATGACAACGATCTTCTGCCTGTCTATCAATCTGTGGATTAAAATCCATGTCATGAATCACAACTGTATCAGCTCCAGTTAAGTTTAAGCCTTGTCCACCAGCTCTTGTGGAAAGCAAGCATGCAAAAATTGAAGTATCATTATTGAATGTGTCGACTATTGTTTGCCTCTCTGCTACCTGTGTGCTGGGAGTCAAATAGTAAATAGTAAGGGAAGCAGCATTCTGCTGAACAATACTTGAAAGGGTGCACATTTCAGCCAGGTGCTAAGCAGACTAGATGATAAATATTTGATTTTGAAAATCATGATAGACACTTCAATATAAATTAGTTGAAATTATTTGAGTTTACCTTTTCAAATAATTTCATCTAAAAAAACCTAAAGGTGTGCATATTAGCTTTTCTACATTGCTATTTTTAATAGATAATGATCAGTTCCAGTTTAGTAAACCAGTTATTTCATGAAGTAGCAACTTCCAATTCCTACCGCTTGTTTACATTGTCATGTAGTCACTTACGAAGTTTGGAAGGATTAAGAGGAAGGAGAGCGAAACACATTGGTAGTTGTTGGAAATTCCACCTTCATTGTGGTCCGTCCCTAGCCGCCTAACTGTGGCATTTGGCTTGCCTTCATTGCAGCCTCCAGTGTTTTGGTGTGAAGGGATGGATTTAGTCTCACGTTGCTTAGAGATATGGCTTGTGTTGTATTTATAAGTGAGAGCAATTTTAACCTTACGTCAGTTTTGTAAGGATAAGTTAGACTCAACCCAAATTCTACTATGGTATTGGAACCTATAGATCGGGCCACGGATCACCCATCCACCACCCACCGTTTATAACCACACACTAGTGTTGGGCATGAGGTGTGTATTAGGAAAATCTCAAGGCCCGCATTGATTACATATAGAGCACAGAAAGACTTTCATAGATTGGCACCAGTGTATGTAATATCGCAAGTTGACTCGCAAAAACGGACGAGTTAACATCTCAGGGTCATCTAGGTGTGCTGACTCGGCTGTAAACTCGGAAAGTTAAAATCGGTAAACTCGTGTGAGTTCAAATTATGACTCGTTTCAGTTTTGCAGAGGCGGCACTTTTGTTTTTAAGGGATTTTTTAAGAAAAAACTCTAAGTAGGTGAAAACGGGCCTGGATTGGGTCGTATATTATTAAATACTGATTTATTATTATTTTTACAAAATAGGAATTATTAAAGACACAATCAAACTTTCCCTTTTTCAAGGAAAAGTTATTGTACCATGAGTATATGGAATGGAATAAATCAACTATTACCAAATTAATGCTGCATAAATTCTCTGGCTTGCCATACTGTTGATGGACTTTAACAATGTCTTTTGTACGACGCCAGACGACTACTGGCTTGCCACACCGCTGGTGGACTTTAGAAATGTCTTTTTGAACGACGCCAGACGACTACTGGCTTGCCACACTGCTGGTGGACTTTAGCTGCTCTGCCATTCTAAACAATGGACTTTTACCAGTTCGTGCTGGATTTTTGCCAATCTGTCGTTGGACTTCAATGATTACCAAACAGGCTTTGGAATCTCAAAATTGCCATCCTCGGATGGACTTTTGCAGCTTTGCCAAACTAATATTGGACTTCAATGCTTACCAAACCGGCTTTGGAAGCTTTGCCAAATGATCATCCCACCTGCTGGAACAACCACCTGCAATATTATTCCACAGGCTGGAATGATATGAACAAACCGTATATAATGATCATCCCACTGGCTGGAACAACCACCTGCAATATTATCCCACAGGCTGGAATGATATGAACAAACCGTATATAATGATCATCCCACTGGCTGGAACAACCATCTGCAATATTATCCCACAGGCTGGAATAATATGAACAAACCGTATATAATGATCATCCCACTGGCTGGAACAACCATCTTCCATACTATTCCACAGGCTGGAATAATATGAACAAACTGTATATAATGATCATCCCACTGGCTGGAACAACCATCTTCCATACTATTCCACAGGCTGGAATAATATGAACAAACTGTATATAATGATCATCCCACTGGCTGGAACAACCATCTTCCATACTATTCCACAGGCTGGAATAATATGAACAAACTATATGCCAAAAATAAATTGGACTTTGGATTGTAACTGAGCAATGCTGAGAATTACACCACCTGCCGGGTAATATCATATGCTGACACTTTGCTGAAAAAGAGATTCCGTTGATCCATATAGACCAAGCTGGGGAAATTACCGCGACTCGGCTGGGAAGTATAGCGGACAAGATTCAATGCTGAACTCTGTGGGGATATCATTACCAAAGATTGCCGGGGATCAGGGCTGCTCTGCGGGGAATATCCAAATCTTGGTTGAAAGACAATCCGTTGCAACATACTGAGAAAGAGTCCCTAGAGATTCGTTAGGGAAACCCAAAGCAATTCCTCGGTAACCTGCTGAGGAAGATGGCTGTCGAGCTTAGGGTAAATGTCACAATGCCCCATGTTGGGCGACCTTTCCCTTTGACGACTCCGCTGGGGATAATGAGTTTATAACACACTCTGCTGGAGAAAAAACCGCTTTAAAGCGTCTCTTGTTGGGGCTGCCCTTCGAGAGGATTTTACAGAAGACCAAATGTCCTCAAACTCTACTGGGGATTATAGATCGGGAGTATTCTTTGCTGGGGAGATAACATGCCCCATGCCTAGGATGGTCAATAACTCCGCTGGGGGTTATTCTTTGACAAATTTCCCATGCCGAAACCTGCGGGAGACATGATACTACCACTGGCTGGTACATCCTGCCAAGAGTAAACTCCACAAGGGATGTTAGTACTAAAAATTTCGTCTCTTAAGAGGATTTTATAGAAAACCAAGCGTTTTCAAACTCTCAAACAAACACTCTGCCTTGAACTACCTTTCACATCGTCTGCAAGGTACTGGAAGATTGGCACTTGTTGTCAACCTGGAGTATTCACTGCATTAATAACCGTTATCAACACAGAAGAAATCCATCTTCGAACACCGTTGCCGTCACGAAACTTAGTGGAAACTCTTGAATGGAAGAGTCGATTTAATATGATACAACAGCATCAAGTCATAGCAAATATCTGTTCGTGGTTACGATCATGCTGTTTGGATCGATCGTGCTCATTACCCGCAACAGAAAAAGAATATGCACATACCCCAGGATATTGCGTGGTCTTTTGGGTCCACCATCCAAGGTTGTCCAACAAGCAAACGTAATTTCAATTTGCAAGGCCAAGATATTTTCAAAGTAACGTTTATTATCAAAAATCGGACGTTTTTGCAAACAAAACAGTAAAATGAAAATAAAAGCCCGTGACTGAATATTCAACTTTATTGATGAAATGCCAAAAATTGGCGAATTTACAATCAGAAGCAAACCCATGAAAGAGGCGATTGCCATAAAATTGAGAAAAGAAATCTGTCCTAATGATAATGCGAAAATTGGTTTCCAACTGATTTCTGATTCTGTTATAGCCAGTATGTATTCCAACTCTCCTAATTATCTTTGCCTTTAGAAGCTCGTGATTGGACCAATTCCTCCTTTGGAATTTTGCCAGTTTGCTGAAGAGCAGAAAACGTACAGATTAATTCAGACTGCAGTCATTCGCTTTAATCCCTCTTTTGTGTGGATCGCCTTTTCAGGTTTTCAATCCACCGGGATACCTTTTTTTGCCTAAGTTGCCCTCTCGGGTTTTCAACTTACCGGGTGTACAATTCTTTTCAATTATATCCCTAATTTTTGCCCGAACCTTTATTCTGTTGTTGGTTCGCCGGGATACCCTTTTTTGCCTGGATTCTTTTTTTTTTATCCAGCGGGTCTCTTTATACGAAGTATTTTTTAACTGCATCTGAATTAACAGGGGATGAAAAATCTTCACCATCCATGGTTGTCAGCAACAAGGCTCCACCTGAGAAAACCTTTTTTTTACCACGAACGGACCTTCATAGTTAGGAGTCCATTTGCCCTTGTGATCTGTACTCGGAGGAAGTATTCTCTTGATTACCACATCCCCGACCTTGTAGACTTGAGGTCAAACCTTTTGATCGAATGCGCTCTTCATTCTGCGCTGGTATAGCTGGCCATGGCATACCGCTGCTAATCGCTTCTCCTCAATAAGGCTCAGCTGGTCAAATCTGGCTCGTACCCATTCAGCTTCATCTAGCTTAACATCCATCAATACTCGGAGAGAGGGGATCTCAACTTCTATCGGTAGAACTGCCTCCATACCATATACAAGCGAGTATGGTGTTGCCCCAGTGGACGTGCGGACTGATGTCCGATACCCATGCAAAGCCAGTGGTAACATCTCATGCCAATCTTTGTACGTGACAACCATCTTCTGCACAATCTTCTTGATATTTTTGTTGGCCGCTTCGACCGCGCCGTTCATCTTCGGGCGGTACGGAGAAGAATTGTGGTGCTCGATTTTGAAGTCCCGGCATAGCTCAGCCATTATCTTGTTCAAATTAGAACCATTATCAGTAATGATTCTTTCGGGCACTCCATATCGACAAATGATATCTGGCTTCAAGAAACGAGCCATTACTTGCTTAGTGACATTGGCGTAAGATGCTGCTTCAACCCATTTAGTGAAGTAATCAATGGCGACCAAGATGAAACGATGGCCGTTTGAAGCAGTAGGCTCAATTTTCCCGATCATATCAATGCCCCACATTGCAAATGGCCACGGAGAAGACATGATACTCAACGGATTGGGAGGAACGTGCACTTTGTCTGCATAGATCTGGCATTTGTGACACTTGCGAGCATACTTGCAGCAATCTGACTCCATGGTCATCCAATAATACCCTAATCTCAACAATTTCTTAGCCATCGCATGTCCTCCGGCATGGGTACCGAAAGAGCCTTCGTGCACTTCAATCATCAACAGGTCTGCCTCGTGTCTATCCACACATCTGAGCAGAACCGTGTCAAAATTCCTTTTATACAGCACGCCATCTTTGTTCAAGAAGAAACTACCAGCTAGCCTTCTTAATGTCTTCTTGTCATTGGAAGATGCCCCAGGCGGGTATTCTTGATTTTTTAAGAAGCATTTGATGTCATGGTACCAAGGCTTATCGTCAGACACTGCATCAACCTCAAACACAAAAGCAGGCCTATCAAGACGAGATACATCAATCCTGGGCACAAAGTTCCAACCATGCACTTTGATCATCGAAGAGATAGTGGCCAAGGCATCTGCAAACTTATTTTCATCTCTAGGAACATGGTACAACTTGACAGTTGTAAAGAAGGTCAGCAATCTCCTCGTATAATCTCTATACGGAATCAAATTCTGCTGATGTGTGTGCCAAGTTCCCTTTACTTGATTGATTACCAGTGCTGAATCACCAAAGATATCGAGGGTCTTGATTCGTAAATCAATAGCTTCCTCGATCCCTAGTATGCAAGCTTCGTATTCTGCTTCATTGTTGGTACACCCGAAAGTTACTCGGGCAGTGAAGGGCATGTGAACACCTTCTGGCGTAATAAGGACTGCACCAACTCCGCACCCATTCATATTAACTGCCCCATCAAACATCAAACTCCATTTGGATTCAGGGTCAGGCCCCTCCTCCATAAGTGGTTCCTCGCAGTCTTTTGCTTTGAGAAACATGATGTCCTCATCAGGGAAATCAAATCTCATGGGCTGGTAATCATCAAGAGGCTGTTGCGCAAGATAATATGACAGTATACTTCCTTTGATTGCCTTTTGCGAAGTAAATTGAATATCGTACTCTGTCAGTACCATCTGCCACCTTGCAACTCTGCCTGTGAGTGCTGGTTTCTCAAAAATATACTTGACCGGATCCAATTTAGAGATCAACAGGGTTGTATGTGTGAGCATGTATTGTCTCAATCGCTTGGCGGCCCATGCGAGTGCACAGCATGTCTTCTCAAGAATTGAATAACGCGATTCACAATCTGTAAATTTCTTGCTCAGGTAGTAGATAGCATGTTCTTTCCTACGTGTCTCGTCGTGTTGACCGAGAACACAACCCATGGATCCTTTGAGCACTGTCAAGTACATAATCAGTGGTCTCCCTTGAACTGGAGGTATCAGAATTGGAGGTTCCTGCAAATATTTTTTTATTTTATCGAATGCATTTTGACAATCATCATTCCACCTGACCGTTTGATCTTTTCGTAGCATTTTGAATATCGGTTCGCAAGTGGCAGTTAGGTGCGATATGAACCTTGAAATGTAGTTCAATCTTCCTAGAAAGCCGCGAACTTCTTTTTCAGTTCTCGGTACAGGCATATCTTGTATAGCTTTCACTTTAGCAGGATCAACCTCTATCCCTTTTTCACTGACAATGAAACCAAGCAATTTTCCGGACCGCACGCCGAAAGTACACTTGTTAGGATTTAGTCTCAACCTGAATTTCCTCAGCCTCTCAAACAACTTATTCAAGTTGATCAGATGTTCCTCTTCTGTCTTTGATTTAGCAATCATGTCATCCACATAGCACTTGATCTCTTTATGAATTAGATCGTGGAATAACGTCACCATTGCTCTTTGATAAGTTGCCCCTGCGTTTTTCAACCCAAAAGGCATTACTTTGTAACAGAAGGTACCCCACGGGGTAATGAATGTCGTCTTCTCCATGTCTTCAGGCGCCATCTTTATCTGATTGTACCCGGAGAATCCATCCATAAATGAGAACACTGAAAACTGAGCGGTATTATCAACCAGCACATCAATATGAGGGAGTGGAAAATCATCTTTAGGGCTCGCCCTGTTGAGATCTCTGTAATCCACACACATTCTGACTTTGCCATCTTTCTTCGGCACCGGTACTATATTGGCCACCCAGGGAGGATAGTTGGTAACTGCCAGAAAACCCGCATCCAACTGTTTCTGTACTTCTTCTTTGATCTTCAAAGCCATTTCTGGTTTTGTCCTGCGCAGCTTCTGCTTGACCGGTGGGCAGTCCTCTTTCAATGGTAGTCTATGCACAACTATGTCTGTATCTAAACCCGGCATATCTTGATATGACCAAGCAAAGATGTCAACGTATTCCCGTAGCATGACTATCAACTCTTGCTTTACATCAGCCCGCAGACTTGCACCGATCTTGATCTCTTTCTTGCTTTCCTCTGACCCAATATTGATGATCTCAAGAGCTTCCTGATGAGGTTGAATGGTCTTCTCTTCCTGTTTCAACAACCTAGCCAACTCTTCCGGGAGTTCATAGTCTTCATCACTTTCTTCCTCAGCTTGATAGATCGGATTGTCGAAATCATACGTGGGCATAACAGAATCATTTTTAGAGAAATCCACAGAATCCAATCTGCATGATTGGGTTTATGCTTTATTTTAGATTATTTTTGCTTGAAAACAAAAGAAAAGAAAGTGCATTATCATTTTTAATTTTCTTTGTGCAAAAATAAAAATAAAGAAAGAGTAAAGGAACACAAATTTGTAAACAAAAACGCCCTTTTATTGATATTTGAACATTATATGAGAAAATATGGTGGCCCTACAAATGGATCCTCACACCTTGGGCAGAGTGTGGGATTTCATGCATTATGAAAGACAAGAATTGTTACTCTGCATGGTGAACAACATGAACGATTTCTTCGCTAGGCCAATTTTGCAACGCCTCGCCTGGAGCCAGTGCATATACCCATCTGTCCAGATAATCTGAGCTTTCAGCGTCATCTTCTATTACTGAGCAGGACTGATTGGGGTTGATAATTCCTCCACTGTTGAAGTTGATTGGCCCACGGAATCGAGGAACTGGCATCCGGCCCGGCTGGTATCCAATGCCAAACTTATCTTCTTTCACAAACACATCTATAGCTTTACCCCAACCCTGGGCATTCCCGCTTTCGACCACTTCTCTGGCCTGCTTGTACGACGCAATTGATGCACTCGGCCCACCTGGCACATTCGACACCACCGCTGCTGAAGTAGATTCTGGTAAGTTATTGATATTCAGGGCTTCAAAAGATTGGCACAATGTTTCATGAATTTCTCCATCCATTTCCACATATTTGAAAGTGGATAGATGACTCACGAATATATCTTCCTCGCCGCAAACAGTAACCACTTGACCCTCGAACACATACTTGAGCTTCTGATGAAGTGTGGAGGTACTGCGCCTGCTGCGTGAATCCACGGTCGGCCCAACAAACAGCTATAAGCAGGCTGAATGTCCATAACATGAAAGGTCATCTTGAATATCTGTGGACCAACCTGTATTGGTAGTTCAACCTCCCCAAACACCGATCTTTGGGATCCATCGAAAGCTCTCACAATCAGATCACTGGGTCTCAGAACCAATCCATCTACTTCAATTTTCATCAGGGCCTTTTTGGGTAACACATTCAAGGAAGAACCTGTGTCAACCAGCACATGCGACAAAACTGCTCCTTTGCATTCAAGTGTGATGTGCAGTGCTTTGTTGTGGTTACGTCCGTCCGGTGTCAAATCCCTGTTCGTAAATCCCAACCCGTGGCTCACATTCACATTAGAAATTACTCCCTCCAACTGATTCACTGTAATCTCTTGGGGAACGTATGCCATATTCAGAACTTTCAACAAAGCAGCCCGGTGTGCATCTGAACTCATTAACAGGGATAATATCGAAATTTTAGAGGGTGTCTGATTAAGTTGGTCAATGATCTTGTAATCACTCTTTTTGATAACCCTCATAAATTCCTCAACATCATTATCAAAATTGACTTTAGGGTCCTCTTCCTGAGCAGGCACCTTATCATCAACAACCTGTTTTCCTTTCGCTCTTGCAGCGGCTTCAGCCTCTTTATCATTCCTTAGAGTCTGGGGAGCAAACAGTCGACCGCTCCTAGTGAAACCACTTGGTCCACTGACATTCTCTATGCTAGTACCAACAGCCTCGGCCTTCTGCCGACTTCCTCCTTGACGAGTATCAATTCCATACTGCCACGGAACTGCCCTATTAGACACATAAGCAGCCGATTCAGGAACTATAATCGTAACTGGTCTCGGCCTCTCGGGCACGATGATAGCAACAGGCTCCTCAACAGGCACCTGTATCTCGACTGGATTATAGTAAATGGTAACGGCAGAAACATCCTGTTCTTTCTCTACTTTATCAAACTGAAGACTTCCCTCGTCCATAAGATCCTGCAGTTCAGCTCTCAACTTACTGCAGCCATTAACCTGCTTTGAACAATCCTCGCAATCAGAGGCGCATCCAGGAAATACCTTTCCTTTTAACAAACGTTCTTTTACAATCAACAACGGAGTCTTCACCAAATTAACATCAGTAATCAAATTCAACTTCTCGCCATCAAAAATAGCATTTGTATGATGAGGCATTGGATTGTCACGAACATTCGGCGGCCTAGAGAAGTTAATAGCTTTTGCGTCGATCAGATCTTGAACCGTATGTTGAAAGGCCCAGCACTTTTCTATTGAATAACCTGGCGCACCAGAATGAAATTCACATCGAACATTAGCATCGTAACCTTGAGGCAATTTTCCGGAATCCAGCGGCTTCATAGTCCGAAGTTCAACCAACTTCTCTTTGAGCAGTTGTGGTAACAAAGCAGCATATGTCATAGGCAAGGGATCAAACTTACGGTCCCTTTGTCTATTGTTCTGAAATCGGGGTCTAGCTTGCTGATCTGGCGTTTGCTGTCCAGCTGGAACCGGAATGGTTACCGCATCCACCTGATGATAGGACTGATTCCTTCCTCTGCCCCCTCCTCTATACACAGCACTGGACTCCCCTTCTCTTTTCCTTGGTCCATTGGCAAAGGGTTTCTTTGAACTTGAAGCAACATCTTGAATCTTACCCAGTTTCAGCAGACTTTCTATTCGTTCCCCAGCAACGACGATGTCGGCAAACCCCGTGGAAGGACATGCAGCAAGTCTATCCAAATACGTCCCTTGAAGTGTGCTCATGAACATATCAGCCATCTCACGATCACCCAAGGGTGGTTGAACTCGAGCAGTCAATTCTCTCCATCTCTGTGCGTACTGCTTAAAGCCCTCCTTGTTATCCTGAGTCATACTCTGCAATTGAGTACGATTAAGTGCCATGTCCAGACTATATTGATACTGCTTCAGAAACGCAGCGCACAAATCTTTCCAACTTCTTATATGAACCCTGTCCAGCTTAATGTACCATTCCAGGGAAGCGCCTGACAGGCTATCCTGGAAAAAATACATCCAGAGCTTTTGGTCCTCGGTGTAAGCGGCAATCTTGCGATTGTAAGCTTGCAAATGTGTTTTGGGACAGGTACTGCCGTTGTACTTATCCAAAGCAGGAAGCTTGAACTTGGGGGGAATTCGCACACCCTGCACGAGACCCATGTCTTCTACATCAATTCCAAGAGGATTTTGGCTCTCAATAGCCTTGAGTCTTTCATCCAGCCCTTCATACTTCCGGTCGTCATTGTAGAAACCCATGTCATTATTGACTGCAGTGAACTGGTCCTCCTGACCATCCTCATTGTTATCAAATCCCAGATGTACCCCACCAGCAGGAATTGTGCCAACAGGAGGAGTGCGCACGTTGCGATTTGGGATTTCAGTTTCCAGCCTCTGGATAGTAGTTCTCATAGCTTCTTGTCCAATCCTCATGTTTTCTTGACCGGTCCTCAGCTCTTGCTGACCTTGAGCAATCCCCTGCATGAGGTTCATGAACTGCTCCATCCTTCCCCTCAGATCGGCTAACTCTGTCTGAACTTGCTCCATTACTCTTGCTTGATTGCGTCGGGTAGAATATCGGTGAACTGGGGTATCAGCTATCGTGCCTGAAACCAAATAAAGGTTAGCAGGTGCCTGCAAAAGGAGAAAACCTGCAATGCAAAAATGATATGCTATGCAAATGCAAATGCACAGTTATGTTTGTCATTTCAAGATACTTTTCATATCCTGATTCCAATCATAACCACAAATTCCTGACGACCAGAAATCATGATTAGTGAGTTTTGCTCTGAAAAGATATTCATATACATCGATCACAAATATCTGGGGACCAGAAATAGTGACTTTGTAGTGTGCCCGTGTGCAGATAACACATCACATATATCTGAAAACCAGAAATTGTGAACAGAAATAGCTCTTTTCGTACAAATTTCCAGAAGTTTTCCAGTACATTGGTCATAGTTTCAGCAACAAAATAAGAAACAAGCAGTCAAATGGATCCATCAACAATTCTGATGGTAACCATTACAAATTACAAAGAAACGACAGAAATCACTAATCCGACAGCTCTACATCCTTCAACTTCTGGCTGGAGTACTTAATCTCTTCAAACAGGATGCGGGTACGCTGATGATGTGGCTTCTCAATCAGCTCTCTGATTATGACGTCCCTTTTTTCCAACGCATCCTCTAACGAACCCACGTGCATCAGCAAGGCTTCATCTTCACCGACTCCTTTGCGCCTCTTAATTCCAGCTTGGATTTTAACTAGCTTCAGATCCGCCGTGACATCTTCAAGCTCTTTGTTAGCGATCTTCAGCTTATCTTCAGCGTTCTTTGCCTGTTCTTGGCTTCTGTCAAGGTCTTCTCGATGTTTTCTTCTTGCTTCATGTGCTTTCTTCAGCTCTTCATTTTTATCTTTTAACCGGGTCATCAATTCAGAGTTCTCAATTCTGACTTCATCCCAAGCTTGACGGAGTTTAGCTAACGAATCTTGGCTTCGGGCTAGAGCCTGCTTTGTAGCCTTATGAGCCTGACTAGTATCATCTGCTCCCAAGGTAAGCTTCCGGAAGTATCGAGCTCTCTCATCAAAATCTTCTTCTTTGTCTGCCAGGGTTTTTTCTGCTTTCAACGCTCTCTTTTCCAACTCTTTGTTGTCCGCTAGAGCTTTCTGAAGACATCTACTCATCCCAGAGTTCTCTATCTGCAGCTCTCTAACCTTTTTCTTCCATTTCTCGCACTCCTCAATAGCTACCATGGTGGGTTGTTCAGGTTGTACTGAACGTACAAGAGGTCTCCTTGAAAAGGGCAAAAGAAATTCCTTCACTTTCGTCTCAATCCATTTGTCATATTCAGGATAAGACCTACAATCTCCTTTCCCAAAAACCGCTTTTCCAATTTTATGCTTATCTTTCCAAGCATTCAGTACCTCTACCACCTTCTCATCTTTAGTTCCTGTGAAGAACAAAGATTCTTCCATGTCTTGCTCTGTAGGAGGACCCTTAGAAGCATACCCGAACTGTCGGATGGCCAAAATTGGATTATAATTGATCCCTCCTTTTCTGCCAATCAGAGGTACATTTGGAAAACTTCCGCATCTTGTGATAAGCTCAACTCTCAGCAATCGATGATCGAACCAGACAATATTATCAGCTGTTAAACCTATCATTCGCTCGGACCACTTCGCAACATCTATGGTTTCCACAAAGGCGCCTGTTTGAGGCAAATGCTTGAAAAGCCAATGACATAGAAGTGGAGTGCAACAACTAACAGGGCCTCCCCTTCTTTTCTCGTTCTTGTAGTGCACGGAATAATAAAAATCCCCCAACAAAGTAGGGACTGGATTTTTAAGAACGAAAACTCTCATAGCTTGCATATCCACAAAGTCTTGCTGATTGGGAAAAAGAACTAGGCCATATATGCAAAGTGCCAAAATGGAGTTGTAAACCGTCCAGTTTTTAGCATTGGCGGCCTCTTGGGCTTGATCAGAAAGGAATTCCAGATGAAATCCGTCAACTCCATTTTTGTTACTCACACCACTTTTGATCACTGACTGGTCCATTTGTGTTGCAGCGGCAATTTCTTTTACACTAGGAGAGCTACCAGAAAAAAATGGTATTGTTGACATGATCGGAACCCCCAAAATAAATGAGAATTCTTCTAGCGTCGGCATCAAAATGTAATCTGGAAAGAGGAAGCATCTCAGCGAAGGCTCATAGAACTGCAGCAGGGTGTGTAGAGCATCATGTTCATACTTCGTGATAGTACGGACCATCCTAACTAAATTCCCATACTTCTTTTGAAACCTATCAAGAACATCGGGGCCTGCCATGTCTATGACTTTGAGCAATGAATCCAAGGTAGGGTCTGGAAACTTGTAAGAAACATTGTTCTTCCTTCTCTCGTCATTCTCTGTTGAACCCATGGATTGTAATCAGAAGTATATTAGGCACCTGAAATTGACAAACATAACCGTTATGATATGATAATGCAATGCAAAGGGCAATGTGATCAGGTAATCAGGTGTCTGTGCTGAACTGTGTGCGGTGTCAGTGTAGCCCTGGGAACAATATGGAACCACAAGTAGGAACTGTCTGAATATAATAGGATAAACCCTTCCTTTGTGTAAAATCAACAGAAAACCGGGTATGTAGGAAGTCATGGTCACCTGCAAACCTGCAAACAACCCCCCTTCTCACATGTGGGTTCTAGGATGTTCAGTATCCCGGGCTCTCAGGTCGAGAAATGATGATACGTTCACCATTTCTGGTTTGGCATCATCATCAATCGAGGACGTCTCAACTAATTCTCCAAGACGAAAGGTCCTCAGCTTCTGGCACTGAGGTCGAGAAGCAATAGTACATTCATCCCTCGGGGTACAGTACTATCGCCAATCGAGGAGTGTCTCCACTGATTCCCTTTCCAAAAAGGAAACCCTATGGCAAGTTCCCAGCATTGGGTCCTCGGGTCGAGAATGTGCAATGGGTTTGCCACAGAATGTGGTCTGCCACTGTCACATCTCGGGAGGAGTGCCGCAACTGAGTCCTCGGGAATGGTCACTAGAGTCGACAGCTCTCTAGATCGACATCCTGGAATACGCAAGACGCGTATGCCATGATGGGTCCCAAGATAGCCTCGTCTAGCCGTGAATTTCGTGAATACCCAACGTACTCCAGACGGCACGTAGGTCCCACTACTCTCCACTCTAATCCTAAGTGTATACTCAAGCCTGTGTAATGGGCTTATCTCTCAGAAATCCCATCCCGCCAAACAGAAAACAGCACAGTCCAGCGCAGTATAATATATGAAATGTAAATGCTAACATGCTGTAAATATGGTACAAGTAATAAAATACAGTAAACAGCAAATACAATACAACAGTAAACACCCAATAAAAGAAAAGCAAACAAGCGTTAGGATTGACTCGCTTAGGATGGACCAGCAATAGGTCAACCTGTCCCCAGCAGAGTCGCCAGCTGTCGCTCCCGGGATTTTCATCCTGGTACAAACGCGAAAGTGGCACCGAACAGAGTCGCCAGCAATGTGTATTTATCCCGCGAGAGGGAAAGGAAATACCGCATAAACCTGAAGGTAAGGATAGAGCATGGTCTTACGACCAAGAGAAGTGGGTAATGGAGTCGGTTACGCGAGAGGAAGGTATTAGCACCCCCACACGTCCATCGTACCCGATGGGATCCACGCTTGCTTGTTTCAATCAAAGGGTGTAAGAAAAGAATACTAGAAAAGGAACTGAAAGAAATAAAGGAGAAAGAATGGAAAAGGAACAAGAAACAAATGTAGGGAAAATAAAAGAAGTGCTCGAATGGGCCCTACCCCACTGCCTACGTATCTCATCGGGAGCATGAGAATCAGAGCGACGTAGTTCCCTTAACTAGGGATGGATTGTTTGTGTTTTTTTTAAGGAACGGCTAACGTTCTAGCTCAGGTGTTGCAGGCTCGCTGGTCCGAGTGCGTTACCATCTTGCAAGAGAACGAGTAGGAGCACGTTCATACGTTGAGAGTGAATGAGGTGAGAAAAGAATTCCCGAAGGAAAGACGTTATTGTTTGTTTTTGTCTTTTAAGAGTTTTTTCCATTTGTTTGCATATGATAGTGTATATGAATCTTAGTTATTGGAATGTGTACATTCTCACATTCCAAGATGGAATGAGTAAGAAAGCACACTAAGGGTGAAGAAGACCCCCACACTTAGTTCCAATTGTCAAGGTTCAAACACACTAGCATACTTGTATTTATTAAGTGTTTTTGTTGGTTAAGAAATGAAGAAGTGTTTTTTATTATTTGTACCTTCAACAAGTATTGCATTTAAGTCCCTCACACAAGATCAAATGTTTAACACATTGACCCAAGATGGGGCTATATGCTACACATTCTAAGATTACAAGAGAAGACCCCTTATAATCCCTTCTTTATATGAAAGGCCTAAATGCAATAAATGTCTACCTTTATTAAGTGTTTTGGATTTTTCTTTGAGATGAGAAAAGAAACTCAAGAGAGGAGAAAGGTAAAATCTATGTTATCTAGGACTCAATCCTAAGTGATTAGTTAAGGGAATGATCCTAATGGTTTGTGAGCTTTCAACCTAAAGTCTAAAGAAAGAATGAATTAAACAATTCACTTCTAAAGTAGAAGATGAATTGTAATTCAAAAAGGAAAGTGATGAGTTATTAAAAGAAAGCACATAAGTGCTTAACAAAACACAAAATGGAATTGTAAAAGAGATGAAAGGAAAGAGGTTTGAATGTGGATTCCTTATCCACACTCAATTGAAACTTACCCCAGCCCCTACATGGTTAGTAAACATGTATAAGAAGTATAAGGAGTAAAAGAACACTTAATGCACCATAAAGATCAAAAGAATTAGATGAGAAATCAAATCCTAATGTCACAACCAGAATGTACATCACATGGAAAATAAATGATCATTATCATGCAAGTCCAAGTGGATAGGCAACAAACATCATCCATGACATTAGAACATGCTACCATAAGAAAAGGGAGAATGAAAGATGAAAAGAAATGGAAGAAACATGCCTAAATGGAACATGTAATCCAAGGATCAGAATTGAAATGAAATAAAAAATGATTCACAAACATCTCACAAGTATTTATGAAGCAACATCAAGACATTCAAGAAGCAATAGAAGAAGAAAGGAAATGGAAATTCAAGAGATAACACAAGTACTTCATATTAAGGACACACAAAGTTCAAATGAAAGTGAACATGCAAAGATGACACATAATATGTACCAATGACTTATAATGTCAAATGAATATCTCACAAAGTAGGCAAATGATCATGCAAGTATGCACAAAAGCAATCATGTACACATGCACAAAGATTACAAGGATATGACATGTTGTAATGCTTCAAATGAAATGTTTTAAACAAAAATCAAATGAGTTCATGAAAATTATGAAAACATGCTATTGAAGCTCACAAATCAGAGATGAATCACATATCAAAGTAGCATGCAAGAAACCAAGGCAAAATGATGTCAAACCATGCACTTAGGTCAAGTATACACATCATACAAAGTAGCACAAAAATGAACACCCAACATGCCATAAACTGACTTAAAAAAATCAAATAAAAATCACCTAACATACCTCAATATGATAGTGACTCAATACAAAAAGAAGAGCATCAAAACAATTTTTAATGATTGAGAACAAAAATGCACAAATTTATGTATCACATTAAGCATGCATACAAATAAAAATCAAAGAAAATTATGGAACAGGGGTAAAAAGGTCATAAAATCAAGAAATAAAATCATAAAAAATTTTCTAAATGTTTTAAGAAGGCTCATGAATTTTTGTGGAATTTTATAATGCCATTTGGTATTTTTAAAAATTAAAAAGCAAACGTGTAGAAAAAATGAAAATAAAAAATGAAATGCAATATGAATGGGGGTGCATGCATAGTAATTAATCAGTTCAAATTAATTGGGCTTGAAAACATGGGAGGTGTGGATATCAATCTGACTAAGTCCATTACACGCGCAATCCACCATAACTACCATGCTCTTCAGTCAACACAAGTCAAAGCAAGGATCACCGTTGGATCCAGTCAAGTCAATAACCAAGTCAAAGTAAACAACATCAACGCGCACATGTGAATGAGCACACACACTATCATGTACCATGCCACACAATGCTTAAAATAAAATCAGAAAATCACACGTGACATGCACATGAACTTTAATGTGCTGTCATCACCCAAGCCACACGATCAAGGAAATGGATGGACGAGATTAAAACGTGCATAAACCCTAGCTCTAACAGTCACCGACCGGAGGTGACCTCCGGTCACCTTCTCCGGCCAAACCACCACCGTCTGCAACCTTGATTTCTCCAGAAATCCACAAACGATATACCAAAATGAAGCTGAGCTCACACACATCATGAATATGCAATTAATTTTCATAGATCATGCACGCATAACACAAACCGAGCCAAAACAATTTGCCCTAACATCACACCTAAACTCCTAAAGAGCCTATCAACTAACCAGAACTCACGCATAGCTTTTAATAAGCTCTAAACACATAAAACGAGTTTAAATCATACTGATATGAAGCATTAAGATTGAGTGAATTAAAACCTGAAAGTGTGGCAACTTGATGTGTTGAGAAAACCAGAGAAAAGCTTGAGGTGTTGAGCTTCTAGATCTTCAACCTTAGCAAAATAAATGCTACTTGATGTGGAGATCTTGAGAGCAAAAACAGAATTCCAAACTGTGATGATGTTATGCTTGGACAATGGAGCTTTCTCTTGAATGTTCTTGCTCAGAATGGATGAAGATGATTGAGATAGGAAGAAAAATCGTGCAGAATCAGAGAGAGATAATGGAGAGAATGTGAGAGTGTTTGAGAGAAAGAGTGAGAATGAAGTTGAAAAATGAATTTGTGAAGAGAAGTTTTGTTTTATACTATGAGTTAACCATGGTTTAGTGAGTTGGTTAATTGAGTTAAGGTGGCTAAAGTGAGTCCACCCTAACTAACTGAGTCAAGTTAGTTAGGGGGCGAGTCAGATTGGCAATGATAAGGTGGTGGTGGTTCATGACAGTTATGGTGGAATTGAAAAGGTGAGAGCATGGTTGTTGTATCAGAAACTTGCTTAGCAAGTTTGCTTTTTCCCATTTCATGCAAGGCACGTGCTAGTGTTCATAGTGTAGGTGAAATGTGTTTGGTTGAAAGAGGAAATGGTTGGACAGTGTGAACAATGCACAGGTGAGTGCTATGACAATCAACAACAACATTTGTTTTTTTTTCATGACAGTTAAGAACAGATACAGTAGTGGTTGTTTGAAGATGATTTTCTCTCTTGTTAGTGAATGATTCAATGAGGTTTAGATGCCAAATGAAAGAGGAACTATCGTGGAACAATAGTGATGTTGAAAACAAGTCAAATGGAAATGTGTAAGATGGTGAAAAATAGCTCCAAACATCAAGGCACAAATCTGGCTTCATGAGCGTGTGACTTGAGGCATGGCAAGGCAACATGGCGCCTGGGTTTCAGTCACGATCACCATGACTTTGGACCATCATAACTCCCAATCCAATGATCAGATGAAAAATTTATAACCACCAACTTTGAAGATCTCACATAGAGGAACAACTTTGATGTTGAAAGATTTTCCATTTGAGGTCTCTAACCATGAGTAATTGATCCATACATTTTGCCCACCAACTGTTTGAGAAAATGATGTGCGCGTGACATGAAAATCCTTGGTCATGACCTGGTTTTGCCCAAGTTTCCTCCAACTTTGATCCATCATATCTCCCTCAATTTTTATCCAATGGAGATGTTCTACACATGGATTTGAAGCTTAAAGCAAGACCTTTTGTTGTGGCAGAGTGGAATTTTCATTTGGTGCTTCAATTTTAAATGGCCTTGGTTCAAACTCTGATGCAAAATGGCCAAAACTTGCTATTTTTAGTAACCCTTCTCCATCCAAAAATGGCAACTTTCCACATCTTGATTTTTTCATGATTCCTTTGGAGTTTCTTGACCAAATTTTGTACATTGGACATATGTAACATGAATTTCATGATTTTGGCCTCAAAAAAGTCAATAGTTGACTTTTTCTTCTGATTATCTGACTTGCCCCCAAATTTCCTGATTTTTTATCTTTCTTCCAATTGAACCACTTCTAAAACCAATTGAGAGGCAATTTTCCATACACATACACTTAAGAACATGTAGAATATACCATGACATCAAGTTTTGTCCAAAAAATCAAAGATTCCCTGATTTAATGGGAAACCCTAGTTTTGGTGCCCACCTCCTAGGAGAAAAATGTGCAGTCTTCAATTTCAAATTCCTCAGAGTATGTTGTGTATCCTCTTAAAGGATGATGAGATATACCATTTGAGGATGATTTTGGATCAATGAGCTATCTCTTTTGAGAGTTTTCCTTCAGTTTTTGAACCTCTTGCATAGTGAAAGATGTAGTGCTTCAATCTCCCATTGAATCTCACTTCCTTGAGGTTTTGGATGATCAATTGAGATGGTATGAGACATGAGAGACTCTTGGCTTGCTTTGAGGCAACTTGATTGACCTTTTTGTGCTTTGAATGATCCCTTGATTGTCCATCTTCCCCCTGATCACATGCCTTGATGGTAAGAGGAATGCTATGCTTCATTCTTCTATGTTAAATGCAATGCAATGCTAATGAGATGGATGTGATATGATAAATGATAATGCTATGCTAAGATGACAAAAAGGGAGAGCAAATTTTGGGGTATTACAGCTTCTTCATCGGAGAAGGTCTCGAGCAGAACACGGGTATTGATCAAGCGACGTTGCTTCATCACCTGCCAGTCTGCTCCCGTTATAGGCTCGCCATACGGTGTTTCGTACTGAGCTTCATTGAAGCTTTCCACGAACGCGACGATCTTATCATAAGCTGCTCGGTCGTCGACGTCCAACTTATTGTGCTTCATCTTGTATTTATCCACCCCTTTTTTGAAGTGTTCCTCCGTCCAGTACAGGGGGAACTTCGGCTCCAGAACCTCCTCGGAGCGACCGTCTACTTCACGGGTAACTCTCCGGTACAGCGAGTTGACAGCCCCAAGGGTGACCGATTTCACAAAATAGTAACGGTACTTGAAATCCCGGATGGAATCCAAATACGTGTGGAACAGAACTTTTCTTTGCTTAAAGGACACCCAGTCGTGTCGTCCACCGACCGTCGACCTTTGAAGATGGAATATTCGAAAGAAGAGGGACACTGTCGCCCCGATTTTCAGGTGTTTACAAACAAGCTCAAAAGCCCGGATAAAGGCTAGCGAGTTCGGGTGAATCTGCGAGGGTGCCAGATTCAACCAGGCGAATACCCCTTCTTGGAAATCCGTGAAGGGAAGCCTCCACCCCGCTTCGTCCAACATGAACTCATATAACGGGATACGCATTCCTCGGTAAGGTGAGCATATTCGGTGATGCTCTTCAGGGCGGAGAACCTTCCATGATTTATCAGACCCAATTAGCCGATGCTCGACGGTACAGAACGCGTCTTCCACGTCTCTGTAGACAAAGATGGACGACATCTCTAGGGCTTCGTCGCAGACCCACTCCTCGAGCGAGCACTCTTGGGCAAAAGTCATATGAGCCATAGGAGATTCTGGGTGGTCGTCTTCTTCAAAAGATCCTACGGCCACCTTCGCAGCCAAACCGTCCATTTACCTGAAAAGCAGAAGGAAACGGTAAATTCGATGGGTCATATCAAATTCACCCCTCCACCGCTGTTCAAGCGAACGGGCGAGGAAGGGGCAAGGCTTTCTCGTCTCCCCGACATAGCCGGCCGAGGAACAACATGGTCACCGGGAACTCATTGCCTCCCCGAAAAATTCTGCCCCCTTTTTCCCATAACGCTAACGAAAAGAGTAACCATTGGGGACCCCGGGACGTTCATCGCGTCCCTGAGACATTCATCCCTTGTCCCCGAGACATTCAACAAAAGTGAGAGAAGTTCTTAACACTTCCTCTCTCAACAACAAAAGATTCCCGCCGTATTCGCCAGGAACCCTTTCATTTCTCATGGGAACTTCATCAGTTCACCAAGGAAGTGATATACGGTAGTTAAAATCAAGAGGAAACGCAAGGAAAATGTCAGTTTTTGAACAAATACCTTATAGGCGACGATTTAGGTTTCCAGTGCGGAGTTCTGGCAGTTGGCGGCGGCGAACGGCTGTTGTAGAAGATAGAGAGAGAAGGAGAGAGATTATTGAGAGAGAAACGAAGAAAGTGGGAAAATGAACGAGGGGAGGAGTTTTTATAGTGGTTTTCACGGAACTCGAGGGACATAGGGCACTTGAGTGCGCTACCCTAGCTAGCCGCCCTAGCCACCCTAGGCAATGATGACAGACGACACGTGGCACACATGCAGCCGTTCATCCTCCCACGCGTGTCCTTTCGATTTTCCCCAACGTTTCGAATTTGAAACCCCTCATCTCCCCGGCGTTACGACCAGACACAACTGTCCGATGCCCGACTTGTGTGCGACCGTAGGAACTTCGAGCACGAGAATGGTCTTGGCGTATCCCCGACATGCCAATAACCCTTAAGTCATTACTCTGACATCTCAGAACAACGACTTGGGGGGCTCCTGTTCTGGACTAGGCCGAGGTTGTCCAAAAGGCGAGCAGGCCCAACCCATATAGCCTGGGGAGGCCCAATAAGGCCCTTCTGTAAGACACGTGACTGCCACGTGCAAGCCACAGTTTCGTCGGGCACTTAGGCAGTGTCGGGCACTTGGGACAATAGGAAAGGAGGACATCACACCCTGCTGAGATGTACCTCCCCGAAAGATCAGCTTCTCCCCGCGAGAATGCTACACATCACTCCTCGACGGACATGATTCCTCCCCGCAAGGCCATGTCCATTCTACGGGCTTGATATATCCTCGACACAGAAGGCTCTTCCCCGCGAGGCCATGTCCATTCTACGGGATTCATATCTCCTCAACACAGAAGGCTCCTCCCCGCGAGGAGTACCTAACGGTCCATACCACGTGGACACGTTCCAAGTAACCTCCCACGTCCGAAGGATTCGGTCTGCCCTACTTCCGAAAATCTAGGAGCAGTTACTATAGGGCGAAGACCACGTGCTGGTCTTCACTACTACACGTAAGCCCTAGCAGTTGCTTGGAGTGGGCCTAGTTGATCCAGCCCACTGTAGGTAACCGTTGGCCCCGCGCTGGGGGCTCTCTATAAATACCCTCTCATTTGAGTGGGTCAGGTTAGACACAATCTTCTTGCCACTCTACACTTTCTGTATTTGCCGTTACTCCATACACTCTCTCACTTGAGCGTCGAAGTACCTTGCAGGTACCCCCCCCCCCCCCCCCCCCCCCCCGCCGTCTCTGACCATCACCATAGCTGCCGTTCCAGACGCCGTTGGCCACTATCAACTGTCTGATCCAGGTACGATCACATGTCATGCCCCATTCCAAGATTATATAATGAAATATTCGGTCTAAGGAGGTTTACTAAAGGAAAGTATCAAGCCAGAGTGAAATATTTGGTCTAAACTATTTTGTAATCTTATTTCGTTTGAACTAACGTGATAATTATGTTTCAAACAGTTGTATAATTATGTTTACTTAGACGTGGATTCGACTTATCAATTAAGAATATTTTTATCTATTTCACCACAAGAATATTTATTGGTATAGATGTTATCCAACGAATTAGATAGCATGGATTTTTTTAATCTTTTCATAAAAGAGTATTTAAATTTTTTTTTCCTTTTGATATAATAAAAGCAGGTGAGAAAACTCTTCAAAGAATTTTGGAAATTGTAAAGAAATGTGCCTGCGTTGACTAGAACAAGAAGGTAAAACCAAAGAGGCTAATCAAAAGATGCAACTTGCAAGTATAAATATTCAATACTCTACCATGAATAATAAACAATGCGACATAAGAGCATTGTCCAATGAGGCTTCCAGAGTAATACTCAATAAATGTGCTAGATACCGTGATGCTTAATACTTCAATTATCCTATTGATCTATCTACCTAAAGAGATTATTCATGTCATCAAATACATGAATAAAGACTAATGTACAACAAATTGAAAATTATACTACTTTCTAAGGCAGCAAATTGTCTTGTGACAATTTCAAGGATGGTCAATTTGTCGTAAGTGGTTGACAAAAAATATTCGTTGGCTTAATATTTTAACAAAATTGCAGACAATATCTCCCCCATTGTCTTCTCAGGCATGTCCCCTTCTTTGATATCTTCCATGGACTCTAGAACAGCAGCATCTAATCCTAGCTTTCTCTTTGCAATCTCATACACATTCTCATCAACCGTTCCCTTTGTCACCAGTCTAATGGAAAACATGAAAAAAAACAATCAGCCAGATTACTTAAAAAGAACAGATATAGAAGGTTTAGTATCCCCGCTATTCTTCCTTCCAGAAGACTAAAAAAAGAGAAAAATAGCAATCGTTAGTACTATTGTGGAGGGAGAGAAAGGACAGATACCTATATATCGTTACAGGCTTTGTTTGACCAATCCGATGACAACGATCTTCTGCCTGTCTATCAATCTGTGGATTAAAATCCATGTCATGAATCACAACTGTATCAGCTCCAGTTAAGTTTAAGCCTTGTCCACCAGCTCTTGTGGAAAGCAAGCATGCAAAAATTGAAGTATCATTATTGAATGTGTCGACTATTGTTTGCCTCTCTGCTACCTGTGTGCTGGGAGTCAAATAGTAAATAGTAAGGGAAGCAGCATTCTGCTGAACAATACTTGAAAGGGTGCACATTTCAGCCAGGTGCTAAGCAGACTAGATGATAAATATTTGATTTTGAAAATCATGATAGACACTTCAATATAAATTAGTTGAAATTATTTGAGTTTACCTTTTCAAATAATTTCATCTAAAAAAACCTAAAGGTGTGCATATTAGCTTTTCTACATTGCTATTTTTAATAGATAATGATCAGTTCCAGTTTAGTAAACCAGTTATTTCATGAAGTAGCAACTTCCAATTCCTACCGCTTGTTTACATTGTCATGTAGTCACTTACGAAGTTTGGAAGGATTAAGAGGAAGGAGAGCGAAACACATTGGTAGTTGTTGGAAATTCCACCTTCATTGTGGTCCGTCCCTAGCCGCCTAACTGTGGCATTTGGCTTGCCTTCATTGCAGCCTCCAGTGTTTTGGTGTGAAGGGATGGATTTAGTCTCACGTTGCTTAGAGATATGGCTTGTGTTGTATTTATAAGTGAGAGCAATTTTAACCTTACGTCAGTTTTGTAAGGATAAGTTAGACTCAACCCAAATTCTACTATGGTATTGGAACCTATAGATCGGGCCACGTATCACCCATCCACCACCCACCGTTTATAACCACACACTAGTGTTGGGCATGAGGTGTGTATTAGGAAAATCTCAAGGCCCGCATTGATTACATATAGAGCACAGAAAGACTTTCATAGATTGGCACCAGTGTATGTAATATCGCAAGTTGACTCGCAAAAACGGACGAGTTAACATCTCAGGGTCATCTAGGTGTGCTGACTCGGCTGTAAACTCGGAAAGTTAAAATCGGTAAACTCGTGTGAGTTCAAATTATGACTCGTTTCAGTTTTGCAGAGGCGGCACTTTTGTTTTTAAGGGATTTTTTAAGAAAAAACTCTAAGTAGGTGAAAACGGGCCTGGATTGGGTCGTATATTATTAAATACTGATTTATTATTATTTTTACAAAATAGGAATTATTAAAGACACAATCAAACTTTCCCTTTTTCAAGGAAAAGTTATTGTACCATGAGTATATGGAATGGAATAAATCAACTATTACCAAATTAATGCTGCATAAATTCTCTTTCTCCGATTACTTCTTCCTCCTAAACATTAAAGTTTTATCTTTCTCATTAACAAATTATTTAACAGAATCACTTCCTCGTAAACATTCAACTTTTTCTATTTTTTTTTTTATGAATTTATCGGTTATTATCGTAAACTTGTGAATTTATGATTATGAATGTGAATTTATTTTGTTTTATATACTATGGTTTTTTTAGCATGTGTATGTAATTATACATATAAAAATATATTTTTTCTTCAGAAATAGGATCTTACGATCCGTGCTACGATCCTCGAGTTACGATTTTTAAATCCTCTACCGATTCTGCATAAACTCTCAAGTTTTTAAACATTGATTGACAACCCTCACCTTACAAGTTGGTTATGTAGAGACGAGTTCGGTCGAACCCTAATTCTAATTCTATGATGACATCAGAACCTATCCTACTATCCTAGATTTATATTGGGTTTCCCGCACCGTTCACGCTTTGGGCTCATAGAGGCCCATGCCTGAGGGAGTGTTGAAAATTCCGCCTTCATTGTGGTGTCTGCCCCTGGCTCGCCTAAAATGTGGCATTTGACTTGCCCTCATTGCAGCCTCTAACACCTTCATTGTGCTGGATGTGAAAGGGTGGATTTAGTCTCATGTTGTTTAGAGGTATGGCATGTGTTGTTTTAATTAAGTGGGGGCAATCCTCACCTTATAAGTTCGTTTTGTAGAGATGAGTTAGGTCCAGCCCAAATACTAAGAGTAGTAAACAATTTAAACATTCAACAAAAAAAAAAAGACCTCCCTTTTGGTGTGGCATTGGGTTCAGGACTTGATTCTGTAGTTCAGGAAATGCTGAGACAGATCCTATGTATGGTTTTGGAACAGAAAAATGTTCCCATCCAAAACCCATTCCCAAGCAGAACATTTTACAATCAATTCTAGATCAGTGATCCAATAGGACAAGAATATTGTCAAGGTTGTCAAACTCAAGAATTAACATCAACTTGTGAAAACTGTGGACCGACTTGTAGACTAGTAAGAGTTCACTTGATACCAAAAAAAAAAGAAAATTAAAACATCTATAATTGTATCCAAACACAATTCAACATACAAACAGACTAGATCTGACCATATAATATCACAAGATAATTTCATAACTCAACACACAACAGTTGCAAAACAAATTCAAAATCAATTTACAAACTGATAAAACCACAAGGCTCAAATTACTAACAGTGTTATCAATGACAGATATAATAAGTGTTTCGTCCTATGGAAAAGCTAAGAAAAAATACACCAAACCATACTCCATATTGGAATTTTGACAACATTGGTTACTTAAGAGTGAAAGGTGATACGACTAGGCTCCCTCATCCAATCGCTGGAGCTGGATTGAGCTGAGTTTTGGCTCATCAAAGTTGGGTTCATTTGATAGAGATATGGATGACAAGGTGGGCCTTAACTATGGACCTAAGCCAAAAGTGTGGAGGGTCTATACTAGAAGAAGTGGTAAAGGAATAAAAGAATAAAAAGAATAATTATAGGAGTTTGTTATTGTTATTATAGGAATTTGTTGTTATTTTGTTATTATAGGAGTTTGTTATTTTGTTATTATAATTGAAGGGTTCTTATATGAAACTATGATAACAAAATATCAAACTCCTATAATAACAAAATAACAAATTCCTATAATAACAATAACAAACTCCTATAATATTTCTTTTTATTCTTTTATTCCTTTACCACTTCTTCTAGTATAGACCCTCCACACTTTTGGCTTAGGTCCATAGTTAAGGCCCACCTCGTCATCCATATCTCTATCATCATTCTATTAGGATAAAGGTTGGACCTCCCTTGTAATGAGCCAAGGCCCAATTCTCTTCCCTAATTCATAACAGAATCCTGTTATGAGTTGGTTACTACCTATGAAGCACAGACACGGCGACACCGGTAATAATTTGAAAAAATGAATAAACTAAAAGTAATCACAAGTGGCGGTGCAGGTGTCTGATACCGACACGGACACGCCTTTTTTCAGAGGTGTCGGTGCTACATAGGTTTACTACAACCAACTATATATACTTAGATTGTAACTGAAATCATCAATGAGTCATTCTTTCAGTTTCTCTCCCTCTCCTCCTCACCCTCTCCCTTTCTTCCTCTGAAATCCTGCATATGTAGCTTGGAAAGAACAAGATTCTCTCTTATGTACATGGTTGTTATCCTCAGTTTCAGACTCTTCTCTCTCGCTTCGTTCTTCTTTGTCACTCATGGCAAGTGCGGGAGGAAATTCATCTGTCCTGCCATACACAGGTGAAAACCCAATCTAGACAACTCAGACCTGAGTTGCGATCAACTCAGATCCGAGTTGCGATCCCTAACGAAAGGTAACATTACTGAGTTCATCACATGCATTCGTGCCGTTATTGACACTCTCATGTCAATTGGAGATCCAGTTTTACATAAGAGATTAAATTGAGCTTATTCTTGAAGCTCTTCCCACCGAGTGATTTTGTAGCTGCTGTTAACGATAGGTCAGAGTTCGTCTCTCTTGATGAATTAGAATCTCTGCATCTCACTCAAGAATCTTGCATTGAAAAGTTTAAGAAAGACACTAGATATTGTCACTGCTAACCTAACTCAAGGTATCTCACAACCTCCCAATCCACGGGATAATTTGCCTGATTCTAACATCTCCCATCAATACAATCTGAGTGTAAAACTATATTTTACAATGACAGTGCAAGTCTTATTCTCTCTTGTTCTTATATATGATTTAATTGTGTCTGAGTTCAGCCGCTGACTATATCGGCCTACATAAAATGTTCCATAAATATGGAGTGTGAAGAAAGCTTTAATGTCATAAATGGCATTACCTTCCATCAAGCCGTTTGTAGGTCAACCCAATAACATCCAAAGCCCACTCCAATACATCAAGCATTGATGTCCATTGACTAAAGATCAAGACCCGATGACCACTCTTCTTTAGTGATGGAAGAAGCTCTGCTAGAGCCTACATTAACCAGAGTAGCTCAAATCTCAGCATGTCATGCAAATAATCGTGCCAAAAACAGCATAGTTGACAATTACAAAATTGAGCCACAAAATTCATACCCGACATTTTGCAGAAAGCATAACGTACTTATCTGAAAGAACCCCCTTTCTATCATTGATACGATAATGAAGTAAAAGCTGCAAATTAAAAAAAGTGCACCTTCAAATTCAAGCCAACAATATGCATAGAGCATAAACAATTATCAACAAGTTAGATTAATTATATTATAATGCCTGAAAGCTTGTATTTGTTAAGAGTTCTACATTTTTTATATTATAATTATGCAAGTACACCTAGGGATGTGTAACAGAAAAGGTAACATGTCAAAATAAAACTAATGAGGGAGTTAAATACTGATGGGATGGTTGCCATTTGCCAGCTACATAGTAAATAGAAGCTAGAAATCAAAAGTATAATACACTTAGTGGCAGCCATAGAATTAAAAAATTGGTCAGTTTGTACAACTCAGTTGTTCCTAATAGTGACTGTTCCTAAAATTTATGTAGCTAATATTAGCTTAGCCTTAGTCTCAGAAATGTTGTACGGTGGTATTTACTGACATAGCTGACCATGTTAGTTAGTTAAACTTGGTAAAAATACTATATCTTTGTATCAGAATTATCGTGACAATAGTACAAGTCCTTTTTACTCTGACCCACTCACACTAATTATTTTGAAACTCGGAGAAAACTAAGATGGTTTAGACCTAGACCATAATGGTCTTTCTCAAAAATCACCATCCTCAATCGCCAGCAGGATCGCCAGTAACTCCTCCATTCCAAATTTCTACAATAAATAAAAGCAGCCAGAGATGGATCATGCCTCTATTACAGTTCCTGGTTCAGATCAAGTAAATTCTCACACCAAGTTACCGACAAACTAGATGATCAGAACTTTCTGCAGCAGCACCAGAAAGTTGAGCCTGTCGTCAAGACCAAGGCATCAAAGACTGCATCATTCCAATATTGTACTGAGAACTCATCAACAATTTTTGTAATAATTGGATCGATACTCGAATCACATCAACCCTTCAAATCATGCTTGGGAACATTAGATGTTCCATAATTTGGCTATATGAATTTGTAGCAGTGCTTTAAGAAGCAAAGAGGGGAAACCATCAGAAGGATATTACAAAGTGGCATTCCTTCTTCTTTTCATTCACTCTCATTGCTAGCATGTAGTGAGCGCTCTTGTTTAATTTTGACCACTGGAAACAAATTTTGTTTACCATAGACTTCAAACCTCACAATGTAATATAATGCTCTACTGTTCAGATAAATTATTCTTATACCACATTTGAGGTGTTAGCTCAGTGCTAAAGCTTAGCCTTGTAATATAAAGATACTGAGTTTGGATCTCGGAGACAAAGGTAAAATGATCATTAGTGCCGCTTCAATTAATATAAGAAAAGGATAAATTATTCTTATACTAGAATATTTTGTTGTTAGAATTTTGAAACTAGCAAATAGCTATAAAATATGTTCAACAATTGCAGACTCATCTGACCCCGTAAAACCCGAGTCACAATCAGATTTTGCATCGAATAAAAATGGGGTGAGCTGGCAGGAAAACCAGGAGTGAAGGAATGGTTCGCAAACAGAGATTTTGCATTGAGTACTATTTGTCTACGGAAAAACTAACCCTAAAGTGTTTCTAAAGCGGTAAGACAGAAATTTCAAAATTTTAAAAAAGCATTGGTGTAATAGTTTGAGTGGTGGAATCTATAACGAATCCAACTCATCACGGGACCTTATTAGAGTATAGATGTATGATCATTATAATGTAAACAGAGTTAGTCAACTGTAACAGATTGTAACTTCCATCTTCCTATATAAGACCTAGTCTTGCTTTTAATATTCATTGTAATAATGTCAGCCCTAATGCATCTAGTTCTAGTCTGTACCAAATATGGCATCAGAAGTTGGGGCATCCTAGTCATGAGACTTTAAAGCATGTTCTTCAACTGTGTGACATTCAAATTCCTAATAAAAATTTGACCGATTTCTGTAATGCTTGTTGTGTGCTTGTTATAGGATTCAGCCCCAAGATTTTGCACAAGGTGACTCAGGCTTGGTTTGTAAGCTACACAAGGCACAATATGGACTTATGCAGGCCCCTAGAGCCTGGTTTGATAGGCTCAAAGGTGCTTTTCTCTCCCTTGGGTTCATAGCCAGCAAGTGTGACCCTTCTTTATTCATTCTACATTCTGCTTCATGTTACACACTTGTCTTAGTGTATGTGGATGACATTATCATCACTGGATCCTCACAGCAGTTTATTCACAGATTAGCGTCCAAGCTCAACCTTTCATTCTCTCTAAAGGATCTTGGTCAGCTGGATTATTTTCTTGGCATAGAAGTACACCATCTTGCTAATGGCTCTCTCCTGTTGTCTCAAAGCAAATACATCAGGGATCTCTTGACCAGAACTCATATTTTAGCAGCTAAGGGTATTGCCTCTCCTATGGCTTCCAGCACAAAGCTATCTAAAGTTGGCCCAGCTCAAGCGAGTGATCCAACTTATTTCAGGTCTGTGGAGGAGGCTCTGCAATATGCCACTGGTACCAGACCTAAAATCTCTCTCTCTCTATAGCACCTAATAGCCCTTGCTAAAGCTGGTTCCATAATAAAAGAAGAGGGGTAATACAAAAATTTCCCCATTGGTGTAGTAGTTTGAGTGGTGGAATCCATAACGAGTCCAACTCATCCCTGGACCTCGCTATGAAGGGAGCTCTATATAGCCCTTTCTAAAGCCGGTTCCATAATAAAAGGAGAGGGGTAATAAAAAAATTTCCCGTTTGAGTGGTGGAATCCATAACGAGTCCAACTCATCCCTGGACCTCGCTATGAAGGGAGCTCTATATAGCCCTTTCTAAAGTCGGTTCCATAATAAAAGGAGAGGGGTAATAAAAAAATTTCCCGTTTGAGTGGTGGAATCCATAACGAGTCCAACTCATCCCTGGACCTCGCTATGAAGGGAGCTCTATATAGCCCTTTCTAAAGCCGGTTCCATAATAAAAGGAGAGGGGTAATAAAAAAATTTCCCCATTGGTGTAGTAGTTTGAGTGGTGGAATCCATAACGAGTCCAACTCATCCCTGGACCTCGCTATGGAGGGAGCTCTATAGCACCTGATTGCCCTTTCTTAAAAAAGCTGGTTCCATAATAAAGAGAGGGGCACTATAAAAGTCCCCCTATTGGTGTAGTAGTTTAGTGGTGGAATCCATAACGAGTCCAACTCCTCCCTGGACCTCGCTATGGAGGGAGCTCTATAGCACCTGATTGCCCTTGGTATAGCTAGCAGCAGCTGACAGCTATGAATTGAGCCAACATCTTGTGCTATTGACAAGTATGGTTAAATAAACCTGGAACTTCATTGCAACAGACAACTTTAAATAGAGAAAGAAAAAAATATCTAACGAACTATTTGAATTTATTAGTGAAAGGCATATGGGGAAAAGTCACAGATAAATTGCATTCTCCGAGTAGAAGATTACCCGGTGAATGGAGAAGTCACTGTAACTTTTAAGCTCCTCTATAACTCTGTCCATAGTACATTCAAAGCCAAAAGCACCCAATGGATGTAGCTTCCTAGCAAAGCGAACTACATCCTCGTCAGTATAAATTCGCCTTATCAACAAGGGATGATTGGCAATCTGAAATAGGCATGAACAAGATATAAAACAAATGAAATAGAGCTATATGAATCCAAAAAGGAAAGATATATAGATTTTAAGTAAAAATAATATGTACAGAAGCAAGAACCTTGCGAAACTGAACAAAATAATTATTTATTTGTCGTCGAGGAAGAAGTTCAAGAACATTTTTTGAGTTCAGATCAGAACATTTTGTTAACCGAGCTTGTGAAACAGTACGATACTCCTCAATGGCTTCCCTATATGCATGTTCCTGTTGCTTTACCATCATGACATATTCAACCTACAGTAACAGAGAGGCTTAAAAAATACTACATCGGGTCCCAAATACAAGAAGAAAAAAACAAAAACACATCAAAACCGATGAACTCATTTCTTGCAGTAACTTTTTGAATATTTTCCAATTATACCCTTGTGGAAAATTAAGACGTTAAATACACTCCCTTATATTAAAAAGAATATTTTAAATGAGGGTAAAGTCATTTAAGAAATAAATGCACCTAAATAGTTATAACTTTCCATGAATGAGATCAAAATATAATCATAAGTCCTCTTATAATTAGAACTGGAGAGAGTATATAACAAGCTTTTAAGTTGAAGATGAAGAGCATATCGACTCAACGAAATCATTACTAAAAGGTAGCAAACATACCTTCTGTGTTTTTTGAACAAGTTGCTGCATTACATCAGATTTCAGACGCCGCAAAATAAATGGCCCTAAGATAGACTTCATACGACTTATTAAATCTGTATCTTCAGCACTTAGTAACTTTTTTAAATCAACATCTTCAGAAGCAAAAATATCAGGCATCATAAACTCCAACATAGACCATAACTCCTGCAACAAATTCATGACAAGGCTTACTTCAGGAAATACATTTATATTAATACCAGCAAAACTAACAGATATAAGGGACAGATTTTGCTCAAAATGTAAATATATTATTGGCACAGAATAGAAAAGAAGAGGTGTTTCTTCCTTTTGTTTTCCCTGGCAACAATTGTTTCTGCACAAGCCTATCACAAACATCCAAAGTTGTTTCTATCAAGTTGTGTATTACCATACAGTTCAAAAGGAACTGTTGTGTGAAAAACCAGAAGTTTTCATCATTTGAAAAAATACATCAACATTGAGATATACGATCTACAACTTAAAGTAATAATCAACAAGCACACAACAGTTTTGTTAACCTATTTTTTAATATATTGATGTAAAACTTTCTAATTTCATAAATACATAATGCTAATAAAGAAATCTGTTATGCAAGCAATAGTGCCAGGTGTACAGGTAAAAAATAATGTCAATGATAAACGGAACAAAGTTATAAGCTAGTTTTCTGTTCAAAAACCAAAATAGCACCCAATGGTCAATACAAAAAATAAAAAACAAAATCAACTCCTTGTAAGAAACTTCTCAATAGACTAAAAGGTCCTGTAATCACGAATCATTGGATACAAGGGGCAAATGAAATAGAGGAGTCCCATGTGAATCAGTGGATACAAGTTAAGGGAACTGAATACCCTCCTACCTAATGGTGATAAGATCGTGATTTACCTGTGGGGATATCCTGCGATTCAAACACCCGAAGCAGATAGGATTGGATGGCTAAAGATTGCAGCAAAATCGCAAAAATTGCCATCAACTACTGGGATCAGGAATTCGTCACAAATGGGATTTTGAACCTGGTTGGGTTTTTGCAGAAAATTCTAGTCAGCTGACTACTGCCACGCAGCCTCGTCCCTCCACCGGCAAATGCAATGTGGCCTCCTTATCATCTTCCGTTTATTTGTTCTTGCACCACCACCCATGGTTGTTAAGCATGTGTTCTAAATGTCAGATTGTGCGATCACACGAGTTTTTCTCTCTCAACCATGCCGGAGCAGTGCAAAAATCAATGGAGAGGCCAGAGCTGTGAAAGCGCAGAGGAAGATAAGTGAGTTCGTGGGATCAGTGCCGCTTTGCATATTTTCAGCATGGCTTTGCCCATTTGACCCAATTTATACCAAGAATGCGCACCTATTCAACCCGGTTTCGCACTTTTTGATTTAGAACTCTACCTGTTTTTTAATAACTTAGAAAGGGTACACTGAACATACACTCTTTTGAGACTAAGTGGGTTATAATTGATCCATGTAGCCAATCCCACTTGGGAATTTTTCATCCTTTAACGGTTTGAATTGTTCAAGGTATTCTCCATTTCTTCTACAAATTCTTCTGATCTCTCATCTATGCAACTATATTCATCATCTTCTCATCTATGAAGAATTGTTCTAGTTGTTTGACTCCTCTTCAACTGATCTACTCTCTTTACCACAGAATCTAGAGGATTTCTCACTACATGCTCAAACCACCTAAGTCTATTTTACACCATCTTTTCTTCTATAGGTGTTATCCCAACACTCTCTAATATTATCCTTTCTAATCTTATCTTGTCTAGTCTTACCACACATCCAAGGCAACATCATCATCTCTGATACACTTACTTTAACCGCCCAACATTCTATCCCTTACAACATTGCAGGTCTTACCACAGTGCAATAAAATTTTCCCTTCGGCTTGAATAGTACCTTTGTGTCACATAAAACCCATGTAGCCATCCTCCATTTCAGCCACCCAGCTTGAATTCAATAGCTTCCACATTCCACCCCAAAAAAGCCTTTGGATCTAGAGAACATGGCAGACAAGTGGAGAAGCAAAATCAGTGAGAAGAGCATGGTCATCCTAATAAGAAGGTTCAAAACATGCTGAAAGAAACCCTACAAGAGGCAGATGCCCAAACAAGAGAGGCAGAGACAAAACTTCCTAAATCTGCAAGAGAGAAAATCAACAAGTGCGATATGTGAATTGTAATCATAACACCTAAAACCAACTCCCAGACACAAACCTGGAAAAAAAACCCGCCTCTCTCAAAATCACTCAAAGACAAAACGTATAACACTCCATCTCTATTATCAAAATGTTTTTTCACCCACAACTTTTGTTCCGGTTAGTCCCATCCTCCCATTGCTTCCAACATAAAGTAATATAATGGAACAAGTTGAGCAAGTGTGGGAAAGGAAATATGGTAGGCTACGGAGGAAGTAAGTCTGAAGTTGAGAGGATCCTATTGTAATTTCTCTGCATCCTAACAAACAGGACACGCTGCAGCAGAGGGGGGGGGGGGCAAGGAATGAGATATAAGAATCTGCAGAAGTGAAGTGAATATGATGCAAGGGATAGGGGTGGGAAGGGCAAGGAATCATTTGGGTGAATGTTGAGTGGCTGGCTACTGCCACAGGGAAGAGGAGTCCGGCTTCTATGAATTTCCTACATTCCACCTCCATATTTTCTTATTACTTTTCTACTGTGGTGAAAGCTCACTTGAACTTTGAATGTATATGTTAAATTCCAGTTCCTAACATAAATTTTTAGCATCAGTCTCTATGGTGATATTTTAACCACTTGAGAATTGGAGTGAAACAAGAATACATCCAATTAAAAAAAGGAAATATCAAACTATTCTGAAGCTTGATATGTCAGCTAATAGTCAGTGTCACTGAGTGATGTGAGAGAGATTTAAGATATAGAAGAGTAGAAGATTAGTGGTTGTATCAGGCATCAGCAGTGAATTGAGGTTGCAAAATATGCTTTTAGCACATAACATTGTAATATTGTTCAGCCAAAACATAGATATTTTGTAAGAGAATAAGTTACTCCAGTAATTTGTTCAGTAACTAGAAACAGATGATGAAAAAAGTCACGCTACAGCAATAACATTTACTACATATGTTATGTTATACATACATGTAGGTCATTTTGAAGAGGTGTCCCTGTCAGCATCAAACGCTGGTTTGCATTTCGAGCAACAGACATCAGATTTTTCCACCTAAAGCTATTTTTGTCCTTTAAAGCATGTGCCTCATCCATCAGTACACAGCTCCACTTCCAACGCTTCAAGATTTTACGATCATCCTTCTGCTGTGGACTAGAGCAAATATATATTTTAAAACTATAATTAATGTATGAAAAAAGTCATGTAAGTAGCAAAAAGTGTAGAGGAAAGAACCTGTGCCGTTCGAAAAGTGAATAACACACAAGAAGAACATTAAATGGGGGAGGCAATCCTGCCTTGGATAAGGAGCTTAACTCCTTGCAGTATGCTGTGCGTGCAGCCCCGTGATATTGAAGAACAGAAATGGATGGGCACCACCTCTTTAGTTCCCTTTCCCAGTTTTCCAAAACAGAAGCAGGACAAACTATAAGATGTGGACCAGACTCATTGTGCAAGTGATTCAACAAAGTCAAATATGTGATTGCCTGAAGACAAGAACATGTTACAAATTTTACATCTAAAAAGTCAAGGTTAACAAACAAAATTATAGAAATGAAAGAAGAATAACATACCTGAACCGTTTTGCCAAGCCCCATTTCATCTGCCAATATGGCTGGGTGACACATGAAATCAAAAGTTAATCACAAGATTCATAACAACCATACTAACCTCTAATTCTATAGCACAAAACCACACAAAAAAGTTATAAAAAAAATCAGTGGCCCTTTACACACAATAATGTTCCAATAAACACAAACTCAAAAGCTGCAAGCATCAAAACACACAGCAAGCATGTCATTCCACAACAATGAATGCAGTGATGCATCATCATCACATGAAACAGTCACAAGACTTGAGAAAACCGTAATGAAATATCAAAATATCTATCCAATTGTGTATTCTTTTTTAAAGAACACAAAAACAAGTTAGCAAAACAGAAAACATCTTTCCACAAAACTTCTTCATCATATCATAACCAAAAACCCTAAAAATTACCTCCTGCAATACCCTTCCGATACAGCAGAAGCAAGAAATTGACACCAACCAGTTGATACGGCTTTAACAGAGGTTGAAAATCCGAATCTTCAGACCCACACGCAACATCAATATCGTCCTAGCAAAATTACACAAACACTTCAAAACCACTCAATCTAAAACGCTAAAAGTAGAAAGAAAACCAATCGCCATTTTCTTACAAAAAAAAAACACACCTGAGTAACGATTCTGACTGAACAAGATTCCACCTCCGAATACCTATCACAAGCAACACCAGAAGAACCAAACAGCTCACCTTTCAACTCAACCGAAATTCTAGCACACTTTTGCAAAGCCCTACCAACCAAATCATCTTCGTTCTCTTCTTCAACATCTTCCTCCGTCGAATCAATCTCAAACAAATCAACAGCATCTCCATTCCCGTCCCCTACGCCAAACTCATCCTCGTCATCATCGATTATAAACCTCCGACGAGTTGTCGACGACGTCGCCGCGGGAGCTGCTTTACTGTCATCATCATCAGCGTCCTCCAAATCATCGAGGCATTCAGAGGTATTAGCGGTGTTTGGATTGATTTCGACGCAATCGTCTTCGTCGGATGAGGAAAGGGTTTGAGAAGGAGGTTTATAAGCGAAGGAGTCGAGAGGCGGCGGTGGAGAGCGTGGTCGTTTGAGGACGCGAGAGGGTTTGAAAGAGTGATTCTCCCATTCGTCGTCGGAGATTTCGTAGAGTTCGGGTTTCATTGTGTGCCCTAGAAATTGAGGTGACGGTGTTGAAGTTGAAATTGAGAAAGGCGGGGTCAGAGTCGGAGAGAGAAACGAAAGGAAAAAAGGAAAATGTGTGTAATAAAAGTGACCAGCGCGGGGAACGTATCGGTACCAAGGGGTGCACCGTGTACGTGTACTATTTCATCGTCATTAACAATTGATGCTTTCGTAAAAATGTTCAATTTTATGAACAAAATTATTCAAATACGGTACTTTTATTAAGAGTATTAAATGAGTGGTTATGAATTATTTATTCAACTATTTTTTTACAAGGAAATAGTAAAATTGTTTTACATTTTTTTCAATAAAATTTGTTGTTTTTTGTGGGGACAAGAGTATCATTCTAGTGTGCATTCATATGTCACTCCATCCACATGACTAAGACTAAAGTTTAACTAAAGATAGTAATAATGTTCAAAATCTCAATATTAATATTAGTTCGGTGCTAGTTGAGTCCTAAAATTGTCTCACCAGGTATTGAACCCAAGTCTATTTGATTGTTTAGAAAAATAGTGCATTATTAAGTAACATTACTTTTTTTTTTGGTAAAATACTATTTTTTGTCCCTTAACTTTATCTCGGGGTACATTTTGATTCCTTAATTTTTAAAATGTTCAAATCGATCCCTTAATTATTTAAAATGGGTCACGTTCGTCCTTCTGTCTGTCTTCGTTAGTGAGGGTTCAGAAAGAGTGTCTGTGTGGCTTTGACGTGGCTTCAACGTCCTTACGTGGCTTTAACATGTTATATGTTATGCTTTTGTGAACCTTTTCATTTTCAGAAAGCCAAGGGAATGAACGTCGAAGGTGAAAAGCATCGTGCCGAAAAGAACGTTGAAGGTGAAAACTATCGTTCCAGAAAGCGTGGTCGTTCGAGCGAAAGGTTGAATCGTTGCAAACAGGTTAGAAAGTTATTCCTTTGTATGAGAAATTAGGGTTTTTAATAATATCGATTATGAACTGACTAGGTGTAATGGACGAGTTTATAGTACTAAGAATTCATTATAATGGTGAATTTGTTGATGGTGATCTTATAGTGTATGAAGGATGGAAAGTTAATGAGCTGAAAGTAGATGTGGACAGATGGAGTTACTTTGAGTTTATAGGTTCACTGAAGGACTTAGGTTATAAGGATTTTGAGAAAATCTATTACAATGACTCGACATTCGGGATGAATTCATTTAATGATGATGCAGAAGCATTAGAAATAGTTGATCTTTACAGAGTTCACCTAGGTGTAGACATTTACATTCAACACAAACTTGATCAGCCTGATTACTATGATGGGCCTATAGAAGCAACATCAGGAAATTGTGACAATGTCAATGAGGAGCCTGATGTAGTTGAAGAAGTGCTTTCTAAATTGTATGAAGAAGCAGTCAATGAAAATGATAAGTTCAAAGAAGTTAAAAGATGTTGGTTTATATGGGCCTATAGAAGCAGAATTGGATGCTCAAAATGTTAGTTTGGATGCTCAAAATGTTGGTATGGATGCACAAAGTGTTGGTATGGAACGTGGTGAGGTGGATGATGCTCTAAGTAGTGGTGATAGTGAGGATTATTTGTACAAGTATGATAGTGCTCTAGAGGTAGCTTTTGATGATTCTTCTGATGGATTTGATGATATAGATGAAGATGAGTTGGCAAATCTACTTGAACATGAACAACTTGAAGAGGGACAATCCAAAAAACAAAAAGAGAAATGGAAAGAAGATAAAGGTGAATTTAAAGTGAATGATAATGAAAGTGATGAGCTAGTGAATGGTTGTGATAGTGATGATAGTTGTGGTGTTCAAAAAAAGGCTTACCCAATGTTTAAGATGCAAAAGGACATGAATGATTTCAAATGGGAGGTAAGTGTGTACTTTAGTTCAAAAGATGATTTCAAGGAGGTAATAACATCATATGTTGTCCATAGTGGTAGAAATCTTAAGTTCAGTAAAAATGACGAGGTAAGTGTGAAGGTAAAATGTAAGGATGGGTGTGATTGGGAAGCTTATTGTGCCAAATTGTCAAATGAAGAAATTTGGTGATTAAGGAAGGTGAATGATGTACATAGTTATAGCAGGGATTATAATGTGAAGTTGATAAATACCAAGCGGCTGAGCAAGGGGATCCAAAACTCTTTAAAAATCAATCCTAGGATGAAAATAAAGGATATAAAGGCAAAGGCACAAAAGAAGTGGAGTGTAGGTGTAAACAAAACTAAGGTAATAAAAGTATGGTTTAAAGCTAGAGATTATGTTGATGGATCATTATTAGGGGATTACACCAGAATATATGATTATTTTCATGAGTTGTTGAGAGCAAACCCAGGATCCACAGTGAAGCTTGGTGTTGAACCTGCTCAAGAAGGTTCGGATTATCAAAGATCATATTTCAAAAGGCTATATATATGCTTTGCAGCATGTAAGGAAAGCTTCAAGTTTTATAGGCATGTCATAGGGCTTGATGGTTGTTTTCTTAAGACGCTATGTGGAGGGCAATTTCTGGCTGCTATAGGTAGATATCCAAATGATCAAATGCTACTTATAGCATTTGCAATGGTGGAAGGGGAAATAGGGACAGTTGGACATGGTTTTTGGAGTTATTCATTGATGACCTTTGAGAAAAAAATGAATGCCCCGCATACACATTCATTTCTGATCAACAAATGGTATGTGCAAATTATTAAATTGAATTCATTTACTAATATTGTTTGCTTATGTGTACATTATTGTATTAATGGTGTTGGATGTGTTGCATGGTTTACTACAAGCTTTGGATGAACTTTTGCCTAATGTTGAGCAAAGGTTTTGTGTCAGGCACTTGTACAATAATTTCAGAAAGAAATATCCTGGGAAGATGTTGAAGGAAATAATTTGGAAAGTTGTTAAATCAACATTTGCACAAGCCTGGGAAAGAGAGATGAAGGGAATGAAGTTGATCAATGAAGAATCATATCTCCATATGATGAAGACACCTCCAAGATTTTGGAGTAGATCTTATTTTAGGGGAACTAACAAATGTGATGTTGTACTCAATAACATCTCAGAATCTTTCAACAGTGTTATTCTTGAGTCAAGGTCCAAACCCTTAGTCAATATGGTGGAAGAAATCAGAGCATACTGTGTAGAAAGATGGGAAACAAATAGAATGAGGTTTCAAAATCTACCTGATGATGGTGTCTTGCCTAATATTAAAAGGAAGGTTGAAAAAACTAGTAGTTACACCAACTTACGGATTGTGAATCTCTCTTGTACACCAAATTATGACGTTTATATTATGTATTATATTGTCTCTTGTGTTGAACTATCTTCATATGTCTGTTAATGTAGGATGCCTGCTGAACATATATTTGAGGTTAGGCGTGTTGAAAATGTTGTAGACATATTTGATGTGGATTTGAAAGAAAGAGTATGCTCTTGTAGAAGGTGGGACCTAATCGGACTGCCATGTGTTCATGCATTGTCATGTATGAAAAGTAGGAACTTCAAGATTGAAGAATACATCCCTGATTATTATAGGAAGTCAATGTACATGAAGGTCTATTCACCTGTGATTTATCATGTAAATGGATCAAATATATGGGTGAGAACTGAATATCCATATGTGCAACCTCCTAAATATAGAAGGATGCCTGAAAGACCAAAGAATAGAAGACATCTTGAGCAAATGGAGTTGGATGGGACTGACAAAAAGATGAGGAGAACATGGTTTGTTGTAAGATGTTCTAGGTGCAAGCACCCAGGGCACAACAAATCAACCTGTAAGGTGACACCAACTACTCAAGGCACTCAACAAAATGCTCAAGGTTCTCAACAAACACAAGGTTCTCAGCAAACACAACCAACAGCTCAAGGCACTCAACATGTTGCTCAATGTACTCAACCAACTGCTAAAGGTTCTCAACAAATACAAGGTACACCTATTACTCAAAGAAGTCAGTCAATTGTTGAAGTCATACAAGGTTCTCAACTGCCAAGAACTAGAGGCACATTTGCTACTCAAGTATCAACACTAGGGAGGCCATGTAAGTTGGGTGTTAGGAGGCCATCAACACCTTTTGTAGCTGTCTTTTCTTTCAAATTTACAAAATTTGCAACTATATCATTGAACAAATGAACCAAAAGGAAACATGATTATCAGAAAAGGAACTTACAACTTGAAGGTAAAAGATGAAAAAAGAATCAAAGGACTTGTACTCAACCTTCAGATACATCAATTAGTAAGTTTTGAGCGAAATAAATTCCATTGTTTACTATTCTTTGTTATTGAGAGTATTCATGCATTATTGTTTTATCGGGTTTGAACTATTTTCGATTAAATTTGTCTGGTTTGATTGACACACACTGAGGCAGTTTTTTGCTTTTAACTTTGAGATTTTTTAACCATCATATAGTAATAGGTACATCCATTACTAACCACTTTGACCTTAGCCTTTCTTTCGGCGACTTAACCTTAATTCTTAGTTGTATGACTTGAAATATATTATATTTCCACACTCTCTTTGGAGTTAGGTAGAATTATAGTTCTTAAGTGGTATGAAAAAGATTAAGGTTGGGGTTGCTCTTAGAAATGAGCAAAGTTTTAAGTTTGGGGTTAAGGTACTAGAGAAAAATAGTCAAAATTTAAAAATTTTTAGAAAATAAGAAGTGGAAAAGGAACTTCTTCAAAAAAAATTAAAAGAATTCAAAGTGCATAATAAGGACTATAATAGTAATATTTATAGTACTATCAAGAAGGAACAAAAGGGTATGATAATAGAAGGAGAACTAGACACATAACTCCAAAGGTTTAAACCTACTTTCCCAAAAATATCCTACCCGAACATAAACCAAGATACAACCAAAAAAGCCCTCAAATGTGTGTGTTTTGATTTCTTTGACGAATTATATTAGAACAAAAATCTCACTTCCAACAAAGCATCCACATCAAGTTCTTCAACACTTCCAACAAAAAGAAACAATGGCTGAAGGTGGACCTGAAGTTGTCAACGGTGGACTTTGTCAAAGCAGCCCAAAACAGTTAGCTCGTCTCACCAATAATCCAACAAACCGACAAGGTGAAATGAAAACCGAATTGTTGCAAATCATCTATGCAAATCCTTTTGCAGACCTGAATCATGAAGATTCATACACACACCTAAACAACATGTGTCAGACTATGTAGTAGTTTTCACACTAAAACTCAATTTTTGAAGAATGGTCCTTTCATAAGTCACTTCCAATCATTTTCAAACATGTTTATATACATGGGGAGTCACATGCTCATGCATTCCATAATAATGTGGCTACCGGGGAGGAGTTGCGAGGTGCACGCCAAGGAGGTAGCACGTGGTGTATGTCTGAGAATGAAAACACCTTATCCTGATGTGGAACTTTGAGTCTGATTGATGGTGTAGATACACATCACCTCAATGGCGCTAAATCTTGGAGTGATACTACAACCCTTTGTGGAGGGATTAATATTCTAGAATCATGTGCATCAGCATTTAGACATTACATTAGGAAATGAGTATTAATGACGTTATATGTATTTTTTTGTAAATAATTATATACATGTGTTAGCCATGTATAATGTCTCTTCTATTTATGATTGCTGCTCCACTCTTGTATATTTGTTATTTTTGGATTGATGACCTTTTCAGTGGATATGTGGACGAATACACCGTTAGATCTTGACGTTCCCGAGATGAGATAAGCCTACCATCATCGAAGATGACAGACTTCACCTTTTCCAACGAATGGACCGAGACGTTCTGGGTGTTTAACCCGACCTTATGACAACTCTCATTCACCGGGAACTTGCTCGAGACCATAACCATTACTGGCATGGATCCGAAGACCTCGCATTCCCGCAGGGCTATTACCTTTCAGATTTCAACATACTTGATCATCTCCAATTTCATTTTTGGAGTGATTAACCAGTTTGGACTACTTATTTCCCCTTAGCCCCACCTGGATCGTCACATGCCCATACTATAGAAGGAAAGTCATTCCTTGAGGGTATGCCCAAGTCTCCTATAAACTTAGAGATGTTCTTAGGACTCTCTTCGATGTTCACTCGTGATATCTTTATCGTGGACAAGCTCCCTGACATTTCCTTGACACATGTGTCATCTTTGGAGTTAAACACCAGTGGGACAAAGGACGATGATACCTACGACCCCTCAGAACATGATTTTAAGAGTGGCTATGATGAGGATGACTATGATCAGACTTTGACTAGCCCTTGTAGTAGGTTATGTGGAGCTGGGGATGATGCATATTGTGGATGTCATTAGGTTTTGATCTGCTTAACTAGGGAATATATACATGGCTGGTATGAGTGTTTTTGTATTAGATGGTGGGTGTTGTGTGACTTTTACTATGCATGGTTAGAAATTTTCTCCTTGGAGAAGCTCTTCTATGTGAGTGTTTGTCGAGGACTTCAGATTTATTCTGTCGATTATGGGGGTGTATCCTATTTATTATCAGTACTTTATGTTTATGACGCTTCGTCGTCTATATAGTATGGTATCATGTTCGAATCTAATATATCTAATTTATTTTTTAAAGCAAATGTGGAGTACTTAAAATGAACTTAAATATAAATATATATATATATATATAAGGAAAGCCTTTAATTGTTTTATTTATGAAAAGGGTACATTTTAAAAATACACTTTTACTCTTAAATAATAGGGTGTTATAATGTGCTATCGAAGCTTAGGTTTAGGTTTCTTTAAGACTGTGAGTTTAGTGTTCTAAGTTGATCATATGTCGGGTAAAGTTTCGGAGCTTTGTATCCATATTTGGGGTCCTTAAATTTTGACATCCACACGCGACTTAGAAGTAAGATATTGGAATTTCTCTTGAAGTGTGTGATGAGAATTCTGATTAAGTAATGGTTTTGTAGGGAAGTTATGACTCCAAGACGTGATAATACTAACAATGGGATGAACAACCATCAAGTGGATCAGATGGGCCAAGCTATGGCTAAATCGGGGTGTTGCAATGTGGTATCAGAGCTTAGTTTCAGGTTTCTTTAGAACTCTGACTTTAGTGTTCTAAACTGATCATATGTTGGGTAAAGTGTTAGAGTTTTGTGTCCATATTTTGGGGTCGTTAAATTTTGACATCCACTTGCGACTGGGAAGTAAGATATTAGAATTTCTCTTGAAATAGGTGATGAGAAATCTAATTGATATTGGTTTTGTTGGGAAGTTATGCCTCTAAGATGTTATAATACTAACGATGGGATAAATAACCATCAGGAGGATCAAATAGCCCAAGTTATTGCTAATATAACGGTTGTTGTTACCGACCAAACTACCTCTAAGAACCTTCAAATTTTGGAGAAACGTGACAGAGAAATACAATCTGGGGAATCAAGAGGATTAATTGATTTTCGCCGCCACGATCCACCTAAATTTCAAGGCGATGTTATTCTTAAGAAGGCTGACTTGTGGTTATAAGAAATTGAGAAGATCTTTGAGGTAATCAATTGTCCACCACGAGAAAGGGCATTGTATGTCACATATCTTCTCCTAAGGGATGCAGAATATTGGTGGAGAAACACTAGATTGATGATGGAGGGCACATAAGAAAAAATATATTGGGAAGCCTTTAAGAAAATATTCTTAGACAAATACTTTCCAACAAGTGCGAGGGTTAAGTTAGGAGACAATTTTCTAAATCTTCGTCAAGGGAGTATGATTGTACTAAAGATCCTAGCAAGCCTGCGATTTTCTTCAGTATCATAATCTACTTGGTCTTCCCAATCTTCATAATTGTCTTCAACTCTATTCTTTGGAGGATTCTTAATATCATAAAGAATATTTGATTGATGAACTGCATATCCTTCTTTGAAATTTTCCATCTTGAACAAAATAAGAACCCTCGAACACACCCAAATAAAACAAGGTGCCTACCCTGATACCAATTAATATTATGTTCTACGTAGGACAATGTTGGACAAGATGTCTGGGACAACGTGTGTAACATTATAAAATAGTTTGATGGATACTAAGAATTAAATCAAAAGTAACAAAGAACACAAAGGATTGTTAACCTAGTTCATTACAATGTCACCTACATCTGAGGGACTTCCAACCCAAAAAAGGAAATTCACTCTTAATAGTATTAGTACAATAGTCCTAGATGAACAAACCTTGTTCAATTCCTCAACCTAATACCACCCATGACTTTCTATTTAGTACTCCCTATCGAACTATTTCACTCTCAATAGTTAAAAGGAAAAATGGGCTTACTTTGAACTCTTCAAGTTCAAGGTCACTTTCTCTTAAACACTCTCATTGTGTTTTGAAAATTACAATAATAAGATGGATGGTATAAAAACCTTACAACTCAATACTCTATTTAGATAATTTAGATGTGAAACACATGAATAGAGTCTACAAAATATAAACAAAAAAATGACTCAACTAAAACAAAATTCTCCTAATGAGTATATATTTTCTCTTCTTGTGTGAGTTTTCACAAAGGAGATTAACTCCTTATATAACCACACAAGTCCAACACCAAAAGCCCATAAGGATTTAGGTCATTAATTAGGTTGGACTTCTAAAAAGCACATGAGATCAAAAATAAATAATGATCATTGCCAATCTTGATTAAATTCAAATCTCTTGATTATTCTTGTTGTATTTAATTCATATCGCATCCTCCAAAAACTCTCATAATCAGTCAAATATTTATTAGGAAGTCTGGGATCCCTGATTGATACAAATTAAGCATTCCATATGAAATATTGCTATAGTAAAATATTTTCCAAATCCAAACTCAAGCTAACACACTTATATCTCTGATATAACATAAAAGGAAAAAAATTGTAAGAGAACAAGATGTTCTTCAAATTATCTTGCTCACAAAGTAACTGACCGAGACAAATGTCTCACAAATCGTGGAACATTTGGCCTGACATCTCCCCACATAAAAAAATTATGAGTCTTGAACAAATCAAATAAAATCTTTACTTGAGATAAATCACAATTCCAAATTCTAATGTACTGGATTCAGAATAAATCTCTTGTAAAAAATGAATCACACTTTAAATCATCTTTAAGAGAGATTGAATATTTTCTCATTAAGTGCAAATCCAAATGTTGTAACTAAAATAAATCCTATAAAATATCTTCACGGAATACTTATTTAATTAAAACTTCGATCAATATCTTTGTAGATTAATTTTAGCAAATTTTGGATTAAATAAAACTGAATTAAATCTTCCTTCAAAGCATATCCAATTAAATCTTTTCTTTAATGCAAATCCAATCAAATCTTCTTATTTAAACCAAATCTAAATCTTTTTCCAAACTAATTTGGATTGACAAACTTCTTCCAAAAGTAATCTTCTGATTGTACCAAAATTAATGTAAAATTTATAGCTAAATGTTAAAGTGATTATATGATGTAGTCTGTGCAATACGCGCGTCCAGATGTCACGTAACATGTCATGACATCTTGATCAACAAGTTGTCTAAACTAGCTTTTTTTGTAATAACCTCTAGAATCAAACATAATCACATTCAAATTTACTCATTAAACTTGGCTTACAGACTGATGTGCTCATGTTCGAACATTTTGTCCCACATGATGCCTCTCCACCAAAATACATCTTGTACTACCCATTTAGTTAATCAAAGGAACAACAATACAAATTTGATAGTAGAAGATTCTTGGAGGAATATGTGGAGCATCAAAGATTTGCTTAGAGGTTTTGAATTAGTCATTGGTTTGTGTGTAAATTTGTTTAAGAGCAAAAGCCATGACTTTAACTTAAACCCATATTTGTTGCAAGATGCCTTGTTCTTCTTAATTTGTGGGATTGGTTCTCCAAAACACGTTCGATTACGTTGGTGATATTATCCTGTACCCTTACGTTGTCTTGTTGGGCTCGTCTTAGGACTTAGTCATCATATTGGTTGCGTTGCACTAGGACCATGTCGAGGCCTTCTGACCCTTTATTGTTTTCAATAACCCTATTTTCTAGGGGATTAGCCCCCTGAGGAATGTTAGGCGTTGGAGTCGGTGGCGCTGATGGTGCACTAAAAAAATCAGTAATCTTGCCCATTTGGTGGGTTAATTATTGATAACTCCTATTTTTGTTTTCTATAAGTGGGCTAAACACATTGCATATCTGTTGTGTAATTGTGTGAACCATATTATGGTTTCTTTCATCCATTAACTAACTCATGACTTGGAGAGAGTTATTGGTTAAGGACAAAGCACCCTGGGGAGGAAAATACCCCATACCTCCTGGTGGTTGTCCTAGTTGGCCAAATTTACCCATGGTGGACGTTGAAGCCAAATACATATTAAAGGGCGATGACGTTTCCATCACATTTTCAAAATATATTGATGTACTAAGGTGCAGGCTTGCCATCATTACAGTTGGCATGCAGTACGATTGTTCCTTATGAGGTAACGAGAAACCTAGAAAATGAGGCATTTGGTCTCCTAAATTCTGTAATTCCCTAGAAAAGGTTGGTGCCATTGACACCTGTGGTGATGAAAGTTCCACAACTAGCGGTATAGAATACGCCACTTCCTAGCTTATGACAGTGGGCATTGCCTCGATGGAGGTTGGAGCTACAGAACTGCCGACACTAGTAATCGTTGGTTGTCCTTCTGGGTTTAGAGTATTACTTTGGGAAGGTTTTTTTTTTCTAGACACATCAAAAAGTCACTTACCAATCCTCAAGTGCATACAACACAGAAGACCACAAAATGGAAGACACTACAAAGAAAATAACATAAGACACTACTTTTCTACAAAGATATTCGCACAAAAGGGTCCTATCAGGTGTGCCAATTTGTTTATAGGTGTTTTTGGTAAACAATCACGAGTTTGAAAGTCTTGTGAGATTAACTCGAAAAATACAAAAGAAATTTGTGCAAATAACTTGTGTGAACACACGTGCGTATGAATTAAATGCAGTCGTTGCGTGAATGATAACGACATATAGAAAGACTTTAAATAAGTCAGATTGTGATAAACAATAAGGTAAAATGCAATAAATGACATTAAACAAAGCAAATGTAAAAGCACATGTTCTGTTTAAGGAAGCAAAAAGACTAATGAAAAGATTGGACGCAGATGCATACATATTTCTCGCTCAACTGTTTCGCTCTTTGACTCGGGTATTCCAGTGGTATGGAAAATATGTATGAAATTTTGCGACCTTTGATCCCATGTATGAGCCTACTATTTATTTTATTTACAAAGTAAGTGTCGACGACAGTTATGATCACCACGGGACTACTGCATTTACTCCATTTTCAATCTTTAAGTTCCCACTAGTATGCTTACGTGTCTTCCAAGACACTCTCTGTTCAAAACCCACGTTTAGTTATATCTGATTCCCACGTCTTCACTGACCCTCGATGGTAACCTGTAATATCCCATATTCCCTTAAATGCTCAACTGGGTGTCAGTTGAGATCAATTGAGTTCCTATGTACTTTATCTTTTGTCAGTTAGAACAATTAGAACTCCTAAGTGCTCTAAATGTTATTAGTTGGGACCAATAAAGTAACTAGTGAACTCTGAAGAGAGATCAATTATTAATAAAAGAGAAAGACCAATATTAATAAGCATGCGAGGAGACATTTTGGTAACATTAATAATTGGTCAATTGGTGTTTGATGACAAAATATCAAATGGAGATATTTTATATCGTTATATAATATATGTATTATATTTAAGAGTGGATGGAAAAAAAGAGAATAAAATAAGAAAGTCAGGAATAAGAAAGAAAGGAAAGAGAAGAGAAGATGAGAAGAGAAAAGGGGAAGAAGGGGAAGCTTTGGATTCATCATCATCATTAACTCCATCTCATTTTCTTCATCTCCAAGGTGAGTTCCATTAGATAATGTAGCCTTTGAGGGGGAGGGGGAATATGAGAAAATTAGTGGGTTAGGTTTTTGTGTTGAAATCAGATTGATGTTGTTTCCATGTTGTAATTGATGAATTGCATGCTTAATGATGTTATAACATGATTAATTAAGTGTTTGAATGTTTTGTGAACACGTGGGTTTGAGATTTTGGCCATATTTAGCTTCATTTTGCATTCTGCAGAATATGAGTTTCGCTTGAGTCGCCGGGCGAGCTCGAGGCGAGATGAATTTTATCATCATCGTCGGGCGAGCTTTAGCAAGCTTTGGCGACCTGTTTTCTGCTAGCGTTGTCGGGCGAGCCTTGGCGAACAAAAGGCGAGCTACCTCCCTACCTGCTCGCCGCGCGACCATGCTGCATTTTTGCCACTGCCTGGGCCTCACTAGGGTTTTCCTGGTGAACCAAAAGTGAGCTAGTCTCTCTGACTGCTCGCCGGGCGGCCATGACAGGGTGCTGATTTTCCATTTCTTGTTTTCCTTATAACTTGAGAACCGTAACTCGGATTGAGGCACGGTCAGAAGTGTTGGAAATCTATTCCAATACTCTACGTGATATATGTTATTGATTGATAAATAATAATGAATTAAAGTGAATTTGGAATAATGTGTGAATAAGTTAAGATGAACACATAGTGTTTTGATGAACACCACGAGAATTGGTTTGATATTTGGTGAGGAACCTTTGTTCCAAAAGTCATATTTGGTGAGGAACCTTTATTCCAAAAGTCCTATTTGTGTGAGAAACTTGACTCCGAAAGTCCTATTTATTGTGATACCATGAATTAACCAAGGATTCTTAGTGAAGAATAACAATGTGCATGTTTATGAATTATATCTTAATATATGCTATATATTGTTGTTTTGCTTATGTGATTGTATTGGTTGTGTAATAACATGCTTAAAATATTCTAAAAATGAGTTAGGAAACCTAGGCTTATAACTAGGTAAATGGATTAAAAGGATAACTAGGTTACAAGCATGATTTAGATAACGCTAGAAGGTGACATTCATGGAATACGACACCTAGGTGAGTGTCATGGATGAATGGTCACCATAGTTGTGAGTGAGATGCATTATATGGAACATGGATTGTTTAATGTGATTTAAGGAAAATGTGATCACCTTGTGGTTGTCGAATACTATCACGCCATGTTATATTTTATCGCGTAGTCGAAAACAACCCCTTATTTGTGTCGTCCCAAGAGTGATGCTTATATAGGAAACGACGATTTGTAAGGTTGATGTTATCCCTTAGAATCTGAAATCCATTTGTATGTCAAAGTATGATACAAAGATATGTGACCCGTGTCGATAACTCTAGACATAGGGTTAACCGGGGAAAGATGCCTTGGTACGGTTTCCAAACTAGTGATTGCTTGAGTTGATGAACTCAAGAGACATGTTTCCATACATTGCGAGTTTGTGAACTCAAGTCTTATTCCCCTTTCCCCCTTGACTTGAGTTAGAATTTGATTAGAACCCGGTAGAGCTGAGTGAACCCATATGATAAGGGAACTCACTGAGATTATTATTTCACCCTATTATTGTTGTTATTTTTTTCAGGTATTGTTTGCAGGTTTAGTATACAAGAAAAGTTGTGCATGAATGTTTCAAGGGAAGCTTATATTGTGATTATTTTCCGCTGTGTATTGTGTATAATAAAGGATATTGTACTTAGATCTTAGATTTTTATTTTGGAACTTTCCATATCTTGTACCATATGTTATTTCTTTTATGTTTTGTAAAATGGTCAAGTATGTAAATGATGTCAATAGGCACTTATGATGGTGTTAGTACCAAATAATAACACTTGTATGATATTATTCTAGATATATATTATATGGGTCGTTACATAACCACTCCAATGTGCTGCCGACGCTGCCTATCAAGGATTCAAGACTTATAAATTTACTAAGAATTTTATATCACATGGTTTAGTCGAGTGATCATCTCGATGGAATAAATGCTTCTGTCAACTATCATTTTTGAGATTCTGGACATGTTTCCAGGTCTTGAGGATTTATCCCTGAGAGTCCTCTAAACCATATCTTGTTGTGTCAACAGCTCGATCGATCCCTCGTCGTTGGTCTGTCGACGACTTATCATTAATACTCTTTAAAGACACTTCATTAACGCTTTCTCACAGTAAATGTCTTTTTATTGACATTCTTTGTTGATTTTCTAGTAGCTGAAAAATCTAAGTGCAACACAGCCAGATTCGTTATGCACTGGCTTACGTATGTTAAAGCTGAAGATAAAAGAAAAATTTAACGTCAATTTTCATTGGTTGTTTAGATTAGCTTTTTGTTGGACCATTTAGTTGTGTAGGAATTCTATTTTGTTCAATAAAGAGTTTTTCTCGAATTTTGATGTCTTGAGAATGATTAAACTTTTAGCGTGGGAATGGATTGCAACTTCTAATAGTTTCAGATGGGGTATATAGTGGTTGACTTGGTTTGTTAATCTGACTCTCAATATTGTATAATTAGACCCGATAATCTACTTGTTGGTTAGACTTTGTATGTCGGATTAAGCATCCCTTGTACTTTATTGAATTTGCCTTTGCTTATAAAAAAAAGGACCTTAGATATAATAAGTAAAAGGCTTAATTAGTGACAAAGTCCTTTAACTTAATTTCAAGTTTCACTTTAGTCCCTTATCTAATAAACGTTACATATTAGTCCCTTTAAAACTGTCCTGTTAGTATAGTTGGTCCTTTCCGGTAAGTTTTGTGAAAAACATTAACTTTTGCCCATGTGGCATGGCAACAAGGCAGTTGTAAAAAAGCTGAGTCAATATATGTATTAAAAAAATAACTGTAGAGGGATTTAGTTTTCAGAGGTTAAACACCCCCCTCCCGCGCAAAATATTAATAATTTGTAAAAAAAAAACAATTCTTTTGTGTTCCTTTCGTAACAAAAACACATTAATTAATTTTACTCAAAACAATACCAATTTGACATCAATACCAATTTGTCTGCAATTTTATAAAAGTTCCAAAATCTCAACCATGATATTTTCAATTCATAAGAACTAATATACAAATGTTGATTTGATATATTAAAATAACTACTCCTTTTATAAGTTGTCTTAGGCACACCATCTTGGAAGTGAACAAATGCAACAAAAAAAGAGGACAATTAGTCATACACATGAAAAAAAAAACTTATGTAATATTCTATCATAAATGATGTCTGATAGGTTTTTAAATATGACTTCCTTTTAATTTGAGGTATATGTTTTCTTAGTTTTTTTCTTCCTGTTATATCTCATAACATAACCACATCTAAAACTCATCCAATCAGACTATACATTGCTTAGCATTTCCTTTTAAAAGTTAAGAACAAGAATAATGGAAATACCTTCCATTCTTGAAATACACAAATTGTTGAGCAATTGTTTAGTATTTTTAACAATTATTTAGCAATTGTTGAGAATTACCTTCCAAACAGGGTCTACGTGACATGCATGATTAGTAAAGTTCTTTCTCACATAAACTCACCTTAATTGAGTTACTCATGAGATTAGTAATGATTTGAAAAAACCTTATGGGATCACCTATTAGTAGTTTAGGAACATGGTCTGAAACATAATCTGCCAACTACAATTTTCAAATGATTAAATCAAGAAAAGAAATTAGTTATAACTATATAATGTATGTTTTAAAGTATTCATTATGATCAAAGTGCGTCACTAAACAAGAGATACATTACTCTTGGGACTTATCAGAAAATAGTGACAATAAATCATCCAAAATTAACCGTATGTCAAAAAGCACTACCTCAAGCTCAAGTTTACCGAAATCAGTTCTCTGATTTTGTGTACAAGTTCAAATAAAACACCCTTCACGTGAGAAAGAGATAAAAAATAGGCTTACCAACAAAGACCAGTTCTCATGAATCTTTCTGTAAAACCCCAAAAAGAAAAAAATCAAGAAACAACAATGCAACATTACCAACAACATCAAAAATTTGTTTGAATAGAAAAAAGAACACACCCATATTTTAAAAATAGAAACTTTAAAGGCTTTTAAACTTGCCCATTTTCTTACCTTTAAAGAATTTCGACAAATCTTTTGTATCCAATTGGATCCAACATTGTTTGCGTTAACAAGGATTTGGGTGAATTCATCAAAACACCAAATCATCCAACATTGAACCCTTGATTGAGTTGAATTCTGACCTAAAAAATAGACAAAAACAACATATATGAGTGTAATTTCAAAGGTGTATATGAAGGTCTCTAAAGTAGCTACAAAATCAAATTTATCCAACACTTTTTAAGGCTGTAGCGAGAGTGAGAAGAGAGAAAGAAGGAGAAAAATTGAAAGTGATGGGTTTGTGAGAAGATTTTGGGGGTGTGGTGTTGGAAGAGTTTGTGGGAAGGAGAAGACAAGAGGTTTTCATAAAGAAAAAGAAGGAGAGGAGAAAAATAGGGAGAGTGAGAAGAGAGAAATGTGTGATGGCTAGGTTTTTTTGGAAGAGAGAAGAAAATTGCTTCAGGTATTTTAATAAAATATTCCATGTCAATTAAAAACAATTCCATATCATTTAAATTAATACCAATTGGAGTGCCACGTCAACCCAACTTAACGGATATCAACAAAATTTAGCGGAAATGACCAATGTGGCTTACGGAACTTGATTTTAGGGATTTAAAATGAACGTTTATTAAATAAGGGACGGAAATGAAACTTGAAATTAAGTTAAGGGACTAAAGGATCCATTAAACCTAATTAAAATTTTAGATAATTACAATTTAAGAAGGATGATCTAAATGGCCAGTAACGAATATCCCATAGTATTTAGGCGAGTTGGTAAAAAATGTATTCTAGTTTAACTAGAGATCATGAGTGTGAATCTTGTCCTGAACATTTATGCACATGAATTTTTTTAAAACATCTTATAATTAGAGAAAGAGGAAGTAATTTTTATTTTATTTTAAACAAAAAATGTGAATTTAGCCTCATTAAAGAATTACAAAAATAGATTACAAAGTCAATCATTTTCGGCATACACCTAAAGTGGCTATAAATTATAAAAAAAAACAAGGTACATGATTAAAAGAATAATGAGTTGTTTAGCTATTGATTCAGATAAAGAGCTTTCAGATCATTTGTCTAAGATCTACATTAATATGCCAATAGAAAGTTTTGGTTGATAATGTTCATCAGTATCCACTTCTTCAATTTCCTGCATAGGATTGATTGTGAAATGAAAACTATTGATATCTCATGTAATCACATAACACAATATTAATTTTCAACAAAACGTTTGCAAGCACAAAAAATTTCAGTTAGTTGAACTACATCCTCTTTCTTTATGACCCGACCAAAAATAATAAGTTTCTCGTTTAGATCAGGTATTGGTGTCGTTGTGATGAAAAGATCGAATCCTTTGTTAATATATTTGCCCTTGGAAGCTCCAAGCATGAACGCTTCGTGTTTAATACTATAGTTAATCATCACAATATTTAGTAAAAATTATGTGTTTCTCGGGTAGATTATCGGTATAATGGTCTAAGGATATCATAAACATTGAATTGTGAAAACAAAGAATAAGAAAACCTTGTATATTTCTTCCCTCTCATGTTCCAATCTTCTGTAGATCATGCCCCTTTGTTATGACTTTCTTGAATAACATAGTGTTTAATTACTTGGTGAAAAATCATCCCCTTGAAGTGCCCCTTTTGACTGAAAAAAATTATAGTTGAGGATGGAAATTTACTTACATAGAGACGTTATTTAGACATGCAAGACAGACTACTGTACATGATCTTAAATTTGTCATGGTTAAATCCTAGTTAAATAGGGTCTCATCAAATTTATCTTTGTTAAACAGTGGTTAAATATGTCTTCTAATTGTTTTGTTGTTTTGTTATAGTTGAGTCGAGATTCATCTACACATAGTCTTAAAAAACTTAGAAGCAGATAGTGTATAAAAGGGAAATGATATAGAATTACTCACCATAAATCAATGAATTCATCAACAACTTCAGGAGCACTTTCCTTGTAAAGTTCCATTATGAAAGAACCTTTAGAGGTTCTAAAAGCCAGTAACGCGGAACAATTGAGTAGCTATTTTATGAGATAGAATTCTAAAAATCTAATTTCAATTGTTGAGCATTCTAAACATCACGAAAAAGCAATCGAACTTACAGTATAACCAGGTAGATCAGATTTCTTGGATTCCACAAAAAGATTTTCATCCTACGGAAAAGTAATTTCTATAAGAAATCTATAAACCATTAGTACAATCAATGAATATTTATACCTCAAAGACTGATGTGTGGTTCTTCTCGAGACGAATGGACGAGTATCTAAATATAGCAAAGACGAAAAACACAAACATGACAAGAGTTAAAGTGTAAAACATCATAGGCATTGAACTCGTGTGATATGGTTCATTCTTTCTTTTGCTTTGTTGCAACAGAACTTGAGGCTTGATCCTCCCCATTTAGCGTAACAAAAAAAAAGTGAGAATCTAAAGAGGGAAAATGTGAGAGAATGTAGCAAAAACGGTGGTGGATTTATGGGAAGGAAGCAATAGAAAAAGATGAAGAAAACACATCATGAAAATGTGTACTTGTTTTCGAACAAGACAGGAACGAAGTTCGAAAGATGTTGTCACTATAATTTATGATATTGAAAACACATAGCTACCATTTTTCTTACAATGTCGTTTTACCCTTTTCTTTCCTTAAAAACTAGGGGCTAGTTTATGCTTGCTCGATCAGATTTATGAAATATACTAACCCCCTTCTTGCTACCCCCGACAAACTCATGAACTACACAAATTACTTTTAGTCCTAATAAAAGAAAAGGTAAAATTTAAAAATGACTTTTTTTGCAAATTTGTCGGAGCAAAAGTGAGTAAGAAATTTCAAGTGAACTCAAAATTCAAAATTTTTGAAACATAAATAAATTCGTGCAAAATGGAATTTGACTATGGAAAATTCCAACAAACACAATTTTGATTTTTTGTGGCATTAATGAACTAAAAGTACATGAAATTAGGTAAAAATTCAAGTGTTCATATCATAGAAAAATGTTATGTTAAGCAGCCCAATAAAACTGATTTAAATTAGAGGCTCAATTTAAATTTTACGCCTATTTAAGTTGATGAAACATGTATTTTCACCGAGGAGTTCCACACTGAAGCAAGGCGCCACTCCATTCCAACTGTTGAGATTCATCCAACAATCCCCCAAGCGAGATGCCACATTTATTAGAGACAGGTTTAACCATCATTTTTATAAAAGTATGATTCAACGTCACACTAAGATATGATTTGACTGCACACTTGCAAGCTCCATTTTTCTACCCTTGCTGATTTGAGCATTGAAGTGTTAACCTTATAGGTACACCCCATTCTTTGATCATCTAAGACTTCCACTGTGTTACCTTGGATTTTTTTTACTTTACCAAAAGTGGCAAATATTAGTGAGGGTAACAATTAAAATGCCACGTGGAAAGTCAAAATAAAGTGAAGCCACATGAAAATCAGGCTGACTCAAGGTAGGAGGTCACATGGAGTGATATCGGTCGAAGATGGATAGGTCGAAGGATATTGTGAGGAGTTTTGGGACTTAGTGAAATTGAGTACTATGTTATGTTGGCTAAGGTTGAAGTTGATCAATACGATGGAAACGATGTTGACTCAGGCACCACATGTGGAGTTCATCACTATAATGGAAACAATGTTGACTTGGACGCTACATGTGGAGTTCATCATTATAATGTACAATACCGCAGGGTGTGTTATGTAATGCCCCGTTTTATTTTAAATTATTTTTCGTAATTTAATTACGTGAAGTTGTGTGTATAACTGCGATAATGTGTGTTTTGTTGTGTTTGGGGATGCCATTGGTGTGAGGTAGTAATCTTAAGAGTAGACCTTGAGGGTGGAGGAGTGTGTGAGCATTTGAATAGAGATTGGTGGTGTGAGAAGTAAATCTAAATATAATATATTAGTGATAATTAGTTAATTATTTAATATTAGGTGAATATTAATTTAATTAAATAATTGTTGAGAATTATTATTATTATTATTTTAATTAAATGCACTACTATAAAATGCTAAAACAACAACGCCAGGCTTACAACGGATTCGTAACCCACTGTTGTAATAGGTTAAAAAATTTACAGCTGATTTATAACGCCATATTTAACGACGGTCGTATTAAACAACCGTTGTAATACATGGTGTGTAACAAGCTTCGATTCCCAGCAACTACATTTTTTTCCATATTTTTACATTTTAAACACGGTTGAATTACAACACTGTTGTAATACATGTAACAAGCTTCGATTCCTAGCAACTATATTTTTTGTCATATTTTTATATTTTAAACATATATTTTATTTCTTTTGTTAGTGTTACAGGGATTTAACCTCAAAACTCAAAATTCATCATTGTTTTTCTTTTAAATATATATTTTATTTCTTTTGTTAGTGTTTTTAAGTGCAAGAGAACAGTATATATAACTTTAAAAATAAAACTGTAAGAGATGAGCATATATAAAATAACATTTTATTAAGATTCCATTAAGAAGAGTACATTGATAATCATATTACATATATTTATCAATGTCAGAGCCCATAGCTGCAAATGCATCTTCATAATCCAAACATCTCTCCTCACTCCCCTCATCGGAATCATAATAAACAGTCCTCTTTTTCTTCTTTATTTTTTCTTCTTCAGCTTCTTCTTCTTCTTCTTCTTCTTATCCTTCCTCACTCTTAAGGCATCCCTGACGATGGCCACTGGTTGGACCTCATCAATTGGCATCTGATGTTCCTCATTGGTGATGTTTCTAGCATTCTCATTTGTAGAACTCATTTGTTACGAAGAATATATTATGAAGAAATATAAAGTTTTCTATTTATATATGAGGTTGAAGATGAAAAGTCTGATAGTTTAATGCTTGCAATGATGATAACTTGTAAATGGTTGATATTCTGGAACGATATTTTTTGAAAAACGGAGAAAGTTTTAAATCATTATGGCCAGAGTGTTCTCTACTTTGGAAAGAGCAAGGGTTATAATATTACAACGGTTAGTAATAATAACCGTAGTGATACCCCTTATACTTGGTACAAGGTTCGACTCCAGGAAACAACATTTTTCTATTTTACGTAATTATAGAAAAATGTTGTTGCCTAGAGCGAACCTTGTACCAATTATAAGGGGTATCACTACGGTTAATATAACTAACCTCATTACGGTTATTTTAGAAAACTGTTGTGAAATATTTACCTATATAAGGGAATTAACTTTCTATTATTGACAGTAGCGCCGTTTTCTTTACAGCAAAACCCTAGCACCCATTTTTGGCAGCAACCTTCATCTTTTTATAGAATCCGCGAGAAGAAATACAAGAAGTATGAAGCTTTTGATTTAAGCTTCTTCCTCCTTGTATTTCTTCTTGCAGAATCTAAAACTAGATGAACATGGTGATGATGTTGGTGGTAGCAAGCGTAATGTACATATTGTTTATGGAAAATAAGGTATTCTTCTACTTCAATCTTTTTGTTAGATAGTTCCCATTATCTCGTTTGCTTCATGTTGTTTTTGTTGATTGTTCTCATTTTGTGCAGATTCGACTTCAATGCTTCACAAGCAAGGTGAACTTCATTGTAATGGTATAGTCCCACTTCTTAGGGTTTTGTTTCAACTTTTGGTTGTTTTGTTTTGAATACTAACTAATTTTCTTCATTGATTCCCACTTCTTAGGGTTTATTTCACATGGTGATGGTGATGGTGGTACATATATATATGAATTCATTCTGATAAGGTACATATATATGAATTCATTCTGATATTGTATATGAAATTTAGTTTATTATATACTATGTATATTGTTTGTTTCACTATCCTTTTATTGAAAATGCAATCAGTTAAATTGATATAGAACATTATAATCAGAAAATTAAGATGTATTTGAAAACCAACCTTTATCATGTCAATGTTTTCCGAATTGCATCCATTTCATTCAGCACATTTAATGTTCCTTAACATAAAATTTATGGTCCAATGGTCCGTTTGCTTCAATTCATCGATATCTTTTATTATAGTTTACCTCATCGTCGTCACTAATCATCGTGGTTGTTAAGATCATGATTGTTATAATTATAAAATCGCGATGATTTTTGGCGATGATGAGGTAAACTATAATAAAAGATATCAATGGATTGAAGGAAACCGACCATTGAACCATAAATTTTATGTTAAGGAACATAAAATATGCGGAATGAAATGGATTTAATTCGGAAAATAGTGGTGTGTTTAAGTTGGTTTTCAAAAACAGTTTAATTTTCAGATTATATAGTTCTTTACCAATTTTAATGGTTGTATTTCTTTAATTAGGTGTATGGTAAAACAAGCAATATACATTTGTATTTAATAAACCAAGGATACATTCCACAACGGTTGAGACACATAATCGTTGTGATAGTTAATATGTATGACAACGGTTGATACTCATAACTGTTGTGATAGTTAATATATATTACAACGGTTGAAATACCTAACTGTTGCAATATAACGCGCGCTTCTAGAATACAACAACGTTTTCCAGACCGTTGTAGAAACAACGAACTTAAAACGACAATCTACATAACAACGCCTTCGCCCGCGTCATTATATGTTATTCCCAACCGTTGTTAAATGGGTTTTTCGTAGTAGTGATGGGATCAATAATAATAATAATAATAATAATAATAATAATAATAATAATAATAGAATGAGAGAAAAGAAAATGAGATATTAAGAGTGTAGAGAATTGAAGGGCAGGATTGTAATTGCATGGGGATGAGTGACAGTAAAAGAGGAAAACCATAGTTGAGGGATTTTATAAAGGAATTGGAAAAGATTGGAATCAGTTTCTGATCGTACGTGAATTTGGAATTGAAAGTGAAAGAGGTTAGGGCAAGGAAGAGGAAGACCTCCATTAGAGAAGGGAAAAGCTCATCAAATCTAAGTTAAGGGTGGGGTTCTGATCTTGTAAGGGTTAGTAGGTTGAATGATGGGTAAAAGTTAGGTTTTGTCTTATGGGTGGAATGTTGTTTTATGTTATGATTGTTATGAATAATTGATAAATGATGAAATTGTTAGTTTATTTGTGATAAACAGTGTTTTGTTAACTAATATGTGATGGGTTCTTTACCTATATGTGTGTGTGGTGTTTCTGTTTTAGAAATGATTGAAAGTTCCTCCATTGTTGAGTTTTGAAGTTTCGAGTCGGAAGTACGAAATTGATGATGACTTGTTGTTAATTCATGAGTAAAACATAGTATAATTGAGTTTTAGGATGTTATTTTGGTATAAAATTGGGTTTATGATGATGAGGTTTAGTGGCATAGGCTCTGGTATGAAAAGCTGGTGTGAAATAGCTTTTAAAAAAGTGATTTTTGGGGTTCGGAACAGCGTGCGTCAACCTCCAGGATCTTGTGGGTCGACTTGTTGCTACCCGAATGTAATATTGTGGAAATTTGAACAGTATGCATCGACACACAGACCTTGCGTTGACCTATGTACCCTGCGCGCCAACCTTGGGTCGACTTATAGGCAGAAAAGTGCCAGAAACGGTTTCGATCATAACTATTTAACCGTTAATCCAAAGGACGAACCGTTCAAAGCGTTGGAAAGCTAATGAGTAGAACATTAACATGGTATACTTAGATGAACCATTTTTCTAATATTTTTATGTTTAATATGTTGAAGATTATGACTATTACTTGTTGTGCATGTAAAGAAATTCTGTTGTAAGTGGCGAAACTTGAATGTTGTTACAAAGAGGTTGTTATGGTGTTATTGGTGTAAAATGCGCATGTTTGATGATGTTATTGTGATTGAATAATATACATGTATGTTTATACTGTATGAAATACATTTTTATGCTTGTTGGCCAATTTGGGCGGTGTACATTAACCATGGTGGTGGGTTATTGTACACGATGATGTTGTTGTTGTATGCATTAATAATCGCATTGCATACATTTGTGGACAATTATTCCGTTGTTGGTGAGCCTAAAATCCCATTGTGTGGATTAGGTCGGTAGCTGATTCAGAGGTGATGAATCAGTGAGTGGTTCTGATCCTAGGAGGTGGGGATCAGAACGGTGAACCTGAGTGTTCACGAAAAATTGGTACCACATGCATAAGCATTGGGTCAGATGTGAGTCTCATTGCATTAGATATTATATGTTGCTATGTTGCCAAATATGCGGTGTTGTGTGATTCATTTATTTGTTATCATGTGATTTCCTGTTGGTTGGTGAATAAGTGACGATGATATTAATGGTTAATTAATGTGAGATATGTAGTTGGATTGTGGTTGTGTTAATCTGATGTTTACTATTTAACATGCTTTCCTTTATATTATCATGATATCTCACCCATTCTGTTTGAATATTGCCTCCATGTGGGCAATGTGCAGATACTCCGCAGTAGGACTCAGGTGTGAGTTGAAGATGAAGTCTCCTTATCTTTTCTCTACAATTGGTATCTGCTCTGATTGTAACACTGGGGAGTCTTGGGAACATTTTTATGATTTATATTAGCTTTGAGATTGTAGACATCTCCTTTATCATGTTTAATTATTGTCTGATGGATTATGTGATTCCACGTTAACATTTACATACCATGAAACGATAAACGAGTTTATAATTCTGCTGCGAATAAAATAATGTTCAGGTTTTGTATGTTCGCCATAACATTCTAAGTTTCGTGTGTTTATTTAATTACTCTGATGTTTTATTTTAGAATATTACGGGGGTTTATTTAGGGTGTTACATTGTGGTATCAGAGCAAGTCGGTCTGTCTGGCCAAGTTGTTGAGTCGTTGTTGTGTGACAGTTGACTACTGTCGATGTTGTTTCCTGAACCATTGTGTACTGTTGTTAATGCGTAATAGAGAATGGATGGAAGGAACGATGCGCTATTGCTGCTTCTTAGCAGGTTGTTGCTCAGGCTGTGCAGAATCAGCCTAATGCTGGTGAGAATGACGAGTTTCGGAAGAACAAACCACCTACCTTCAAGGGAAGATACGATCCAGATGGAGCACAGACTTGGCTCAGAGAGATCGAGAGGATCTTCTGGATTATGAATTATCCTGAGGCACAGAAGGTACGGTTAGGTAGTCACATGCTTGCTGAAGAGGCCGATGACTGGTGGGTCAGCACCCGTCAACGGTTAGGAGCTACAGGAGAAGTTTTCACTTGGGTTGTGTTCAGTAGGGAATTCCCGAGGAGATACTTTCCTGAAGATGTCTGAGGTAAGAAGGAAATTGAGTTTCTGGAGTTGAAACAGGGTAACATGTCGGTTACGGAATATGCTGCTAGATTTATGGAACTTGCTAAGTTCTACCCTCATTACAGTGAGACAACTACTGAGTTCTCGAAGTGTGTCAAATTTGAGAACGGTTTAAGGCCTGAGAACAAACAGGCGATCGGGTACCAACGAATAAGGAGATTTCCAGATTTGGTGGATTGTTGTAGAATCTGTGAAAAAGATAGGAAGGCTCAATCGGCTCACTATAAGGGGCTGGCCAAGAGGAAAGGAAAATAACAGATGAACCGTAGAAAGCCTTATGCAGCTCCAGCAGATAAAGGTAGACAAAGGTATGCTGATGCCAAGAAGCCAAGCGGGGGAGGTGCTCTTACGATTCCTAAGTGCTATAGATGTGGTGAAATGGGTCATCGCGTCAATGAGTGTAAGAGCGATGTGAAGAAGTTCTATAAGTGTGGTAAGATAGGAAATCTGGTCGCTAGTTGCACTTAGAAGGTAGTGATTTGCTTTAATTATGGAGAACCCGGTCATATCAGTACTCATTGCCAGAAACCAAAGTAAGCTGCAACTGGAGGCAAAGTGTTCTCTCTGTCAAGAACTCAGACTTCCAGTGAAGACAGGTTGATCAGAGGTATATGTTATATTAATAATACGCCATTGATTGCTATTATTGATATTGGTGCTACTCATTCCTTTATTTCTAATGATTGTGTGAAAAGGCTAGGCCTTAGTGCATCTGTGATGAAGGGAGAAATGATTATCGAAACTCCTGCTAAGGGATCGATGGCTACTTCTCTTGTTTGCTTGAATTGTCCTTTGAGAATATTTGATAGGGATTTCAGTGTGGAACTCATTTGCTTGCCGCTGATGAATCTCGATATTATATTGGGAATGAACTGGTTGATGTTTAACCATGTTCAGATTAATTGTTTTAATCAATCGGTGTGGTTTCCTACTCCTGGTGATGAGGAGGGGGCTGGTTTCTTATCTATGGAAGAGTTGAAGGAGATTATAGAAGATGACACTCAGGTGTTTGCAATGTTCGCATCATTATCTGTTGACAACCAAGCTGTGATCGATGAAGTGCAGGTGGTACGAGAGTTTCCACAAGTATTTTCGGAGGATATTTCAGTCGTACAACCAGAAAGAGAAGTGGAATTTACTATTGATAATGTCCCTGGTACCAGACCTATTTCTATGGCACTATACAGGATGTCGGCTTCAAAATTAGCGGAGTTGAAGAAACAACTAGAAGACTTGTTGGAAAAGAAATTTGTAAGACCATTTGTGTCGCCTTGGGGAGCTCCGGTATTGTTGGTAAAGAAGAAAGATGGTAGTATGAGATTGTGTATAGATTATCGGCAGTTGAACAAAGTGACGATTAAGAACAAGTATCCACTTCCCAGGATAGATGATTTAATGGATCAACTGGTGGGTGCTCAGGTGTTCAGCAAGATAGACTTGAGGTCGGGTTACCATCAAATAAAAGTAAAAGATGAAGATGTTCAGAAGACCACTTTCAGGACTTGTTATGGACATTATGAATACTTAGTGATGCCTTTTAGTGTTTCTAATGCACCTGGTGTATTTATGGAGTATATGAATCAAATTTCATAACTACTTAGATCAGTTTGTTGTAGTGTTCATTTATGATATTCTGATATATTCTAAGTCAGAAGAAGAGCATGAGAAGCATTTGAGAATTGTGTTGTAGGTTATGAAGGAGAAGAAGCTTTATGTTAAGCTATCAAAGTGTGAGTTCTGGTTGAAGGAGGTTAGCTTCCTTGGTCATGTTATTTTAGGTAATGGTATTGCAGTGGATCCTTCCAAGGTAGATGCAGTTCTACAATGGGAAACTCCGAAGTCATTGAAGGTTTTACCCTTGCACTTCCGCTAACTCAGCTGACCTGTAAGGGTAATCCGTTTATATGGGATATTCATTGTGAGAAGAGCTTCGTAGAGTTGAAGAAGAGGTTGACTACAACTCTGATTTTAGTTTTACCCGAACCAAATAAACCTTTTGTAGTATACTGCGATGCGCCGTTGATGGGTCTGAGAGGTGTGTTGATGCAAGATGGAAAGGTTGTGGATTATGCTTCCCGAAAGTTGAGGATTCATGAGAGGAACTATCCTACCGATGACTTAGAGTTGGCTGCAGTAGTGTTTGTATTGAAAATCTGGAGACATTATTTGTATGGTTCTAGGTTCGAAGTGCTCAGTGACCACAAAAACCTGGGGTACTTGTTTGATCAGAAGGAATTAAACATGAGGCAACGTAGATGGTTGGAATTCTTGAAAGACTATGATTTCGGCTTGAATGATCATCCCGATAAAGCTAATGTCGTGGCTGATGCTTTAAGTCGGAAGTCGTTGCACATGTCAGCGATGATGGTTAGAAAGTTGGAAATTGTGGAACAGTTCAGAGACATGAGTTTAGTCTGTGAATTAACACATCAAAGTGTGAAGTTGGGGATGCTAACAATCAACAATGATTTTCTAGCTAGAATTAAAGATAATCAGAAACTGGATGTGAAATTGGTGGACTTGATGGCTGGAGATGATCAAATTGTTGAAAATGATATCAAAATAGACGAACAAGGTGTGTTGAGATTCAGGAATAGAATTTGTATTCCCGATAATGCGGAACTAAAGAAGATGATTTTAGAATAAGGTCATCGGAGTAGCTTAAGTATTCATCCGGGAGCTACTAAGATGTACCAAGATCTGGAAAAGATATTTTGGTGGTCAGAAATAAAGCGCGATGTTGTGCAGTTTGTTTATGCATGTCTGACTTGCCAAAAGTCGAAGGTTGAGCATCAGACCTGCAGGGTTGATGCAACCATTGGATATTCTAGAATGGAAATGGGACAACATTTCTATGGATTTTATGACGGGATTGCCAAATACTTCGAGAGGGCATGGTGCTATTTGGGTGATTATGGATAGACTGATGAAGTTGACTCATTTTATTCCGATTAACATCAGTTTTCCTATGCAAAAGTTGGTTGAGATCTATATCAGTGTAATTGTTCAGTTGCATGGAATTCCTTTGAGCATTATGTCGGATAGAGATCCGAGGTTCACTTCCAAATTTTGGGAGAGTTTGCAAGAGGCGCTGGGTACTAAGCTGAGGTTGAGTTCGACTTATCATCCATAGACGGATGGTCAGACGGAGATAACTATTTAGTTGTTAGAAGATCTGTTGAGGGCTTGTGTTCTAGAACAAGGAGGTGCTTGGGATAGTCATTTGTCATTGATTGAATTCACTTATAACAACAATTTTCATTCTAGTATTGGATGCCACCTTTTGAAGCGATGTATGGTCGGAGATTCAGGACGCCTTTGTGTTGGCATGAATCCGGTGAAAGTTTGAACCTGAATTAGTCCAACAGAATACAGAGAAAGTGAAACTAATTCGAGAGTAGATGAAAGCTTCCTAGAGTATACAGTAAAGTTACCATGACAAGAAAAGAAAGGATCTTGAGTTCCAGGAAGGGGACCATGATTTTTTAGAGTCACTCCAGTGACCGGTGTTGGACGTGCGCCTTGAAGTCGAAGAAGCTCACTCCTCAATTTATCGGTCCATATCAGATATCTGAGCGGGTAGAAGTTGTTACTTATAGAGTGACGTTGTGTCATACCCCAAATTTTGACCACAAGATTTCCCATCATTGTGCAAATCATTACCACAATATGGATGTACCTTCAGGCATCATCAATCCTCTCAAAGATTGTCGAGCATTCACTACAATCAAGAATTAGGGTTTTGAGCCCCCTCAGAGCACTCAGACAAAGGATCAATCAAGAATGAACATGATCCTCAACTTGTCAAGTCTCTCAAATATCCATAAAGGATCAAGAGGTCTCACACATCAAGAATCAAGCACAAGAGTGCAACATTTCAAGTGGGTCAAGCCTCAAGATCATCAGTGTCACCAAATTAGGGTTTTGGTCGACCAAGGCCTCCAGAGAGAAATTTTCCTCTGGGTATGAGTCAATACTTCAAAACATGATCCAAGAAGCTCAAAGGGACCTCATGAACCCAACCACAAGTTCAAAATAGCCTCAGGGGATGCATTAATAAAAAAAATCAAGAATTAGGGTTTCTTGACCTAATTCACCCCTAAGTTGACTTTTGAAGCAAGGCATGAGCCAAGACCTCAAGAAGTGTTTTGAAGACCTCCAATACATCATATTATTCCATTTACAAGATTGGATTGATTCAAATAACTTGGTTCATAAGCAATACAAGGATTCAAATTCATCTGGACCAATTAGGGTTTTTGATGAAAAAAGTCAACTGTATCTTTGACTTTTGACCAAGACATGATCCCAAACCTTGGGGCATGATTCAAGACACTCTAAAACACCTATGGAATCCATCCATTAGGTTTTAATTAGGTCAAGGACTTGATTTTGTAGATATTCACAAAGTTTGAAAATCATCTGACAAAAAGTTAACTGTGCCAAAAATTAAGTTTGACTTTTTGAATTTCTTGACAAACAAGGCTTCCCTAAGTCAAAAACAATGTTAAACCATGGTTTGGATCATCATCCATCAATAAAAATCAAGAAAAGTGGGGTTACTTGCAAAAGGGGCAACCATAAGAAACTTGAAATTTCACTAAGTCATGAAAAAAAGTGATTTCTACCCAACTTTGCAAGGTCATAACTTCCAAACCACAAAGCCTTTTTCTTCCATCCAAAGCTCAAATGAAAACTCTCATTACATAATTCAAGAATGTCAACTATACTTCATTCCAAATCCTCGTGGATTTTGAGTTACGGATTGATCAAAATCACAAAAATATGAAAATGGCCATTTTTCCAACACTGTGAAATTTTGGACAAAATCTGTTTTGCATTTTCACCAACTTTGAGGCCATTTTTCATTATGATCCAAGATGATTCAAGACCAAAGTTAAACATCAAAGTTAAAGTATGTTATAGGGGCTTTCCAAAAAGTACAAGAGCCTCCCATGGTTCAACTTGAGCAAGGAGTTATAAGCCTCCAAAAATGGCATTTTTCACCCTGCCCACACAAAGGCATGAAAACCAAACTTGTGCCACACGATTTTGTCACTCAAGTTTTTCCATTTTGCCAACTTTGTCATCTTCCAAAAGCACAAAACATCTGGTGACTCACTTGTTTCTTGATCAAGGAGGCAAGAATTTCAACTTGGCATGTGAAAACCATCATGACATGAAACTTGGAAATTCAAATTTGGCAAGGTAACATCTATGCAATACATTGAGGTGTCAACCAGACCATAACACTCCAAGTTAATCAAGATTCAAGTCCAAACTCTAAGCATTCAAACCTGCAGAATTGAATGGAGTTAAGATAAGAGAGTTAACTTGGCACTTTTGGATTATCCAAGTCAATGGCTACAAGCTACATGCCATGATTAGCCTCCAATCACTATTACTCCTAAAACAAACTTCCTCTACTATAAATAGAGGTCATTTATGACTAATCAAAACACACCAAAGCATACCAATTCATGCTTTTCTTCCAATCACTCTAAAAAACCAGAATTTTGCTTCTCTTTCAAGTCACTATCGAATTTTCAAATAGGGATCAATTCCATCAAAACCAACCATCCTAACACCTCACATATATCATATATAGGTGATCCATAACCTCAAAACATATCTGGAACACCGGAATCACAAAGTCACCCCCATTTGCTCAAGCTTTTTGACAAGGTTGTAGTTGAGGTGCCAAAACAAGTTCCAGGTTGTTTCAATCCATTCCAAGCTTCCAAACACCTTACATAAGGTCCATTGAAGTTGTACAGATCATCACACAACATCTGTAACACCTACAGCTGAGGATTCGATTTCCTCTTGCAGGGGTAAGCCTAACACTCTCAAACTCAATGATCCATGCATCATAAATGTGTTTTCAAGTTACAAACATGTTTCTGCACTTATGTAGAGTGTTCCCCTCTATGAATTGCTTTGTAGCTATCGTGTATAGGATTTCATAGTGTTCTTGCAGAAATTAGGGTTCATGTGTTCATCATTTGATTTCTCACTCCACCCTTAATATAAATGCAATTAATTTATATCATTGAAATCCTTGTTAAAAAACACACAACTTTCACGTTTACAAAAGTCAAAACCATTACGTATTGAGAGGGATATGTGAGATTTTGTAAAACGGCCATGGAGGGAGGTTGTGAGTAAGAAGATGACCGTTGGCGCCATAATTTGAATTTTTGAATTTTTGATCATTTTCTTAATTGATTTCAAAAATTAATTTCTCTCTCAATTTTTATCATTTTTTATTGGTTCTTTTTTTTAAAATTCACAAAAATGTTAAAATATTTTATTCTACAAAAAAATCAAATTTATATTATTTATTTAATATAGTTTGAATTTTTGTAAATAATTTCATTTTATTTGTTTATAAACATTTTTAAATGAAATTTCTACCTTGGTTTTTCAAATTCAAATGGATTCCAAGTTTTCATGTGATTAAACATAATTTTACAAAACATTTTTCAAAGTTGACAACTTGTTTTTAAATATATTTGATATTTTATATAATTTTTTATTTAATTTCTTTGAAAATTATATTTTTTAAATTAAAATTAGGGTTTTTCTTAATTTTGATTTTCTCAAACTTCATTTGAAACACTTTTTGGCCTCTAATAGAGTGTAAGACCCATCCCCTTTGTAAATACAAAATTTTTGGGCCTCAGTCATTATATAAGTCCCGATACGATTTTCAAAATAACGGTGTGATCGCTGTTTTTTCAACTGGGTATCTCTTTGAGCTATAAGCCCCATCTCTTGTATAAAAATAAACTTTTGGGCCTCTAATAGAGTGTAAGACCCATTCCTACTTTGTACATAAAATTTTGGGGCCTCAGTCATTGTATAAGTCCCTCTGTGGTTTTCAAAATCACGGCACGATCGTCGCCTTTTCAAATAAATCATCTGGGCCACTCCTTGAGTATAAGCCCTACTTTTCTTTCTGTACAAACAATTTTGGGCCTCTAATAGAGTGTAAGACCCAACCTCTCTTTGTACAAAAACATTTTTTTGGCATCTGCTATAGTATACGTCCCACAACGTCTTTCAGTATCGCAATGCGATAAATATTTTCAAATAAGTCATCTGGGCCTCTCCTTGAGTATAAGCCCAATCTTTTGTACATAAACTTTATTTTTAACAACAAACAACTTTTATGGGTCTCCCCTTGAGTTGTAATCCCCATACCTCTGTTTTTAAAATCATCTATCTGTTTTAAACTGGTACTAAGGGGGGCATTATTCCCGGTGAAACTGCTCTTAGACCACTTGTTACTCTCTTTGAGTTATAAGCCCCAAACACTCTTTTCATTTCAACAACTTCTTCAAATTCAAAGTTTTCTCAAAACTTTCTTCAATTTCTTGAAACCCTAATCAATCATATAGCTGTAGTCAATACAACAGATCACAATACACTTGGGCTTCCTCCCAGAATGTAAGTCCCAACATCTTTTTTTCAATGCATATTTGTTTATATATATATATATATATCTGTCAATTCAATTGTCTGTATATACTTGTCCATATCTTGCTTAGAGTTTCACCAGCAGTTAGGTCTATGTTTAGGTCAAACCAGATGTTACTTTCAACTTAGTCAAAACTAGTTCCCTCATAGGAAATTCCCTATACAATCTGCCTTCTCTTGAGCTTATTCAATATGGAACAGAGAAAGGCATTATTCCTGGTGAAACTTTTCTCAAGACTGTCAAACTTAGAAATATATGTGTATACAAGAAATTCATTTCCCCAGAGAGGATTAATTTTCGATGAAACCTCTCTTGAATTTCTTCAAACCTTAGAACTGTTCAACAAAGAAAGGACTAATTCTCGGTGAAAACTTTCTTGAACTTTTCTTTGGCTTGGACCCACAGGCTTCCTAAAAGTATCCCCAGCCTTCTCTTGGGCTTAGTACAAGGACTCACATGCTTCTTAGAAGTTCCCCAGCCTCCTCTTGGGCTTAGTACAAGGACCCAAAGGCCTTCTAAAGCCATAGGATAAAAATTAGTCATCTCTACTAGTTCAATCCCCAGGAGAGTCAAATTTCCAGAACATCAGAATATTCTAGGGTTGATCTTCATCCCTTAAACCAATAGCCTCCTCTTGGGCATCATACAAAGACCCCTCTCTACACCAGAGCCTACCACTTCTTAAGAGACTTGGACAGTCTCAGCCTCCTCTTGGGCTTCATATAATCAGACTTGGAAAGTCTCCTCTCCTATTGGATCTCACATAGAGACCTTTAAGTTTCCTAAAAGCATAAGAAAAACCCTGATCATCCTACCAATGCAACAGTCTCCAACAGAGTTAAAACCTCTAAGGTTTTCAAACTCATCTTTAAATCCCCTCTGACCCTAACAAGGCTTAACTTTCACCTTAAAAATCCCTAGCCAGGGTCAATTTACCACCAACAAATCCCCAATAGAATCAGAGCCTCATGGTATCTGATAATTCAACTATTCCTTGATTCCCAGCAAGAGTAAACCCTTTGGACTCCCCAATACAATTTGGACATGCTTCTGGATTTCAATAATCCTCAGCAAAAGATAACATCCTCTTAGACTTCATATAATAATTTCCTTAGTCAGCCTCAATCTTGGGCTTTGTACAAGACAGATAAAACCTCCCAGTGCAGTCAGTTTCCTTCAGCTTCAACCTTGGGCTTTGATCAAGGCACACAAAAACCATCATCCCCTCAAATGAGACTATGAGTCCTCTCTGTAGGAGGATACCTCCTCTATATATCACATATCAAAAGAAATAATCAAAACCTTTGTCCAGATAATTGCTATAAGTGGCACACTTGTTGATTCAAAATCCAAGTTGGAGTCCCTCGTTTATCCTGGCTGAAATTCATCTTTCATCTAACAACTGTAAGTGGCAAGCCTCTGGATCCCTAAACATCCAAGCCAATGTCCCTCTATTAGCATGAAAGATTCATAAGGAAAAAGTGGCATTGCTCTACACTGTGTTAAAGCTTTCCTCCTTCATGACATCACCCTTATAAAGGAAATTATGGCATTGCTGGATTCTATATATCCCAGTTAAAGTAATTTCCCTTATAACCAATTACCTAACATTTGTGATGAATATGTGAGATATCTCCCTTTAGAGATGACAAATTCTCTCTCAATCACCCCTTTAGCTTCAATCTTGGGCTTTAAACAAGACACAAATACTCTCTAACTTCAATCTTGGGCTTTAAAAAAGACACCAAACATACCTTTCCTCCCATAGAAATAGGAGGAACTACGATTGCTCTGATTTCCCAAATCTCTTTACGGGAATACGTAGGCATAAGATTGCGAAACCTTAGCGAGCACACAAATCAAAAACTTTAGGTCCAGTACCTTCCCAAAAACAATAGAAAACCCGAAAACAACAAAAACAGTTTCTCAAATCTCCCAAAGGAAAAACTTTCCCAAGTCATAGCAGATAAACACAAGAAATCATTTTATGTTAATAGAGATACATGCAATAAAAGGTTCCTATGGATTATTATAGACACAATGGATATTAATAACTTCCCTTTGTATAACCAGACCCCGATCCACGATCTCTTAGCATTTGTTAAAGAAAACATTTGCGTGCAAGGTTAGTTTTAGATATCTTCTCTTTCCTTTCCAGCTTCAGGATAAATAAGAAATAAGAAAGTAGCACCCAAATCCCAACCCTGCGGTAAGGTGGTCGCGTCACCGACAAAAATCGCACGCTACAGAAAAATGGCGACTCTGCTGGGGAATTTTAAGATTAGAGTTCCTAAGAGGTCTAGGACTTGCTTTGAATTTATTTTTCTGTTATCATACTTGCTTTCTCATTCATATATATCATATTTTATCACCTTACTTGATACTCGTGTTTAAATTACCGTTATCTGGGAATGCGATTAATACACATGTGGTAAGTCTGAGAGAACATTAAGATAAGTGGTGGCGTCTCCAGGAAGGCTTATATGGAGTGAATCCCGACCAAGTTGACCTGGCAGTCCACCGAATCAGTGGAGGTACCCGTGTGGACTTGCTAATGTTGAACGACCATGTCGTGAAAACATAGTTTTCCCAGTGTGATACCTATGAAACTGAGGATTTAGTAGACATTTAACCATTAAACCATTAGGTAGTGCGGTGACTATCGGGAATAGTTAATACGTGATACTACCCTCAAAGGAGATTCATCTTAGGATATTACAGCTCTACTGAGTCAATCGGTTTGCTGTTAATATCCCTAAGATGGGTTAATGATTTTGGGAACCTTTGTTAGAACCTGTTCTACAGGTACAAAAATTGACCAATTAGTACACACCTTTGGGGATGGGTAGATCCATGGCTCCATGCTCCTGACGATGAACCTCTAAACCCATGTTTTTAAGTGTTTTTGTTTGTTGCATTCATGCATCCATGCATTCATTAAAAAAACCTTTTTCAAAACAAGAAAAAAAATCTTTTTCTAAAAAAACTGAAACAATAATTGCAAATATCAGAGAGGTTGCGTTATGGATTTCAGTAGAAGAAAAACGCACAAGTACACCTTCAAGGTTCCAAAACTGGAAGGCCTAAGGAAATTGGGAAGGATGATTACAAATCCCAAGGCTTTCAGAGCTAAGCACGGAGGATTGTTATTTCTTCTGAAGGTCAACATGGTTGAAGGGATCCTGTTTACGCTGGTCCAGTTCTACGATCCGGTTTACCACTGCTTCACATTCCCAGATTATCAGCTCACACCAACACTGGAAGAGTACTCTCATCTAATTGATTTACCTATCATTGATCAAGATCCATTTTTCTGGACTGGAAGAAATTCCAAAAGATCAAGCCATTGCAAGAGCAATCTCTTTGGATGAGTCAGAAGTCAGGACTCACATGACCACCAAAGGAGGAATCCAGGGTTTACCAACTAAATTCCTGATGAAGAAAGCTCTATACTTTGCCAGTATAGGAAATACAACTGCTTTCGAGGATGTCTTTGTTCTGCTTATGTACGGGTTATTCCTCTTTCCCAACATTGACAACTTCGTCGACACCAATGTTGTGAAGATATTCTTGATTGGGAATCCAGTACCAACCTTACTTGCGGATGCTTATCATTCTACACACTTAACGAATTTGTACAATGGAGGGATAATCACATGTTGTGTACCATTACTCAACAAATGGTTTATTTCCCACTTACCCAAGTCTGCCACTTTTTGGGATCACAAGAGTAATCTGCGATGGTCGCAGAAGATTATGTCTCTTACCAATTCAGACATAGATTGGTACAATCAGATTTACGAAGGGATAAAGATCATCGACAAATGTGGAAATTTCCCCAATGTACCCCTCATTGGTACTAAAGGAGGGATAACCTATCATCCCATTTTAGCTCGCCGTCAACTTGGATACCCGATAAAAAATATCCCACATAATGCTCATCTAGAAGGTCTTTTCTTCAAGGAAGGAGAAAATGTCAAGGCACTAAAGAAATAAATAGTGCATGCTTGGCAACATATTCACAGAAAAGGGAGAGAATCCCTGGGAAGGCCAAATTGTTCCTCTGCAGAACCTTATCTCCACTGAGTACAAACCAGAGCCATCAAACTAAGGATGTCTTACCCTCGTCAATAAGTTTTTCCCTTAAAGGAATCTGTCCTTTATTTCATTTTTGATGCGGAAAAACTCTAGATGGCTCTTAACAAAGTCCAATGCGAGAAAAACTATTGGAAGAACAAGTGCCAGATCCTTAATTTGGAATGTACCAAGATTCAGGATCTGCTAAAGGAAAAGGATGCCCTGATTGAGATATTAGAGCAACATGTTGTAGAAAGTCGGGAGGAACGGAAAAATTTACTCACTCCTTTCACTTGACAAAGGATCGTCGACCTGACAACAGCTGAAGGAGTCCAATCAAAGAAAAGAAAAGTTCAGGAACCAGCATCTGAGCTCTCCTCAGAGAGAACTCAGGATCCATAGGCCTAATTTTCCTTTCTCGCACTTTGTAAAATACTGTACCTTTCCTTGTAAAATACTGCAATATTTCGAGTTCAATAAACCCCTCCCCCCCCCCCCCCCCCGCTGTATGATATTTGCAATATAATTGTTAAAAGTTCTTTTGAAAACAAAAAACAAAAAATATATTGTTATTTTCATATCATTCATCATTCTCATATAACACATCTTTGTCTTTGAGTCTCACATATGTGTCACACTCTAGAGTGAAATTGTCTCATTCGTACAATACTCGGGCCAATCGACAAAAGAAAATGGACGATCTCGAGGAAGAGAACAGAGAGCTGAGAGAAGAAATCAACGCTCTGAAGGAGAGTTTGGAGAAACTCCACCACGACATGCAATCCCTGGCAGCAGCCCAGGAACAACAACATCAAAAGACTGTGATCTCGGAGATTACGTCTACACCAGCATTTGAGACACCTAGCAGTCATCCTCCGTACAACATGCCTAAAGGTTTCCCCTGGGGCATGCCTCTCAAATTTATACCTGAAGGGTACATCCCACCGGTCACTGAAGACCCAGAAGTCGTAGCAGGAACCGCCAGACCTGAAGGTTACAAACTTCAGGTAAATGAAGATGCACGGGTTACAGTAGAAACTCCTGAAGGTTACAAACTTCAGGTCACTGAAGTGCCAAGAGTTACCGCCCTAATGTCTATACCACAACCAGTGGTACACACTATCTCGGAAGGACAGATTCCGCAAGCGACTTCTGGTGGAAACGAAGACGTATACGAAAGGATGAATGAGTTCCAGGAACAATTCTTAGAAATGCAGAAGAAACTGCATGCCATTTGCGGTCAAGACTTGTTCGGTAAAGACACCGCAGATCTCTGTTTGGTCCCTAATGTAAAGATACCGCACAAATTCAAGGTGCCTGACTTTGAAAAATATAAAGGCAACTCTTGCCCTCAAAGTCATTTGGTGATGTATGCTAAAAAAATGTCTACCTAGACAGAAAATTAACAACTACTAATCCATTACTTCCAAGACAGTTTAATCGGTGTCGCACTCAAATGGTACATGGGTTTAAACCGCACCAAGATCAGTACTTTTAGAGATCTCGGGGCAGCTTTCGTTCAGCAGTATAAATACAACTTAGACATGGCACCAGATAGGGACTAACTCAGAGCAATGTCATAAAAGGACAAAGAAACCTTCAAAGAATATACTCAGAGATAGCGTGAAATCGCCGCCCAGATCTGTCCTCCTCTCGAAGAAAAGGAAATGACAAAGATTTTCCTGAAAATGCTGAGCTCGTTTTATTACGATAGAATGGTCGCTAGTGCGTCCAGTGACATCACTGAAATGGTGAACATGGGGGTACGCCTTGAAGAAACGGTCCGAGAAGGACAATTGGTCAAAGTTGCAGAGCCATCTAGCAGTACTAAAAGATACGGTAGTGATTTCCAAAATAAGAAAGAGCAAGATATCAGTAATATCTCTCTGGGAAAGCAAAGGCGAAGGTATCAACCGGTAGCAACAATAACTCCCACTATCAACCCAATGCCAGCTCTGACTTATCAACCTCAGGTTGCTCAGAGCCAACCAAATCAACAACAATATCAGCAAAGGTCGGCACAACCTCTTCAGCAGGCTCGCCCGTTGTACAACAACAATAATCGTACTACACGACCATCAGGGTTCGACCCTATACCGATGTTGTACACAGAACTATTTCCACTTCTACTGGCCAAGGGGCACATTCAAACCAGGACTCCTTTAACAGTACCAGAAAATCCACCTTTTTGGTTCAAAGCATATCAAACTAGCCCTTACCATCAAGACGGATCGGGACATAACATTCAGAATTATCTCAACTTCAAGTCTGATGTACAAAAGCTCGTTAGGAACGAGGTTTTATCTTTCATAGATACTAATCCAAATGTTCAGACGAACCCATTACCGCAACATGAGAAGACTACAGTGAATTTGATAGAAGAGGAGCCTGGCAACAGTTATCAAATTCACAATGTACGCTTACTGGGAACCAACCTGGTAAAGATGCATTGCAAACATAGTGGATACGACCATGTACCATCTCACAACTATCATCAGTGTGATATCTGCTCCAAGGACAATCAAGGGTGTGCCATGGTACAAGCAACTCTATAAGAACAAATGGATCTGGCCTGGATTCAGGATCACAGGATTCGTGAAGTAAACATGGCCCATGCACATCCTAACATTGTTCAGAACCACGACATCCGTGCAATGAACGTCAATCTAGTAGCAGTGCATTCAAGACAAAGTCAGTATTACAATCTTCCGCGGCACGATTACAACGCTTGTCCAATCTGCTCAAAAGACAATCAGGGATGCTCTTTTATACAATAGGCACTCCAACGTCAAATGGATCTCGGATGGATCCAAGACTACCATGAAAGAAGTGATCATCAAGTCAATATGGTTTAAATCTTTGACATACGCTTAATGAATACCAGTCTAGTGGAGTTAAATGCCAAGCAGGCCAGACTTGGTTTTCTGGCCTCACATGATTATCAAAACTGTAAAGAATGCTACGAAAACGACCAAGGGTGTGTGCTTGTGCAAAAGACTCTTCAACATCTGTTGAACCACTGGTGGCTTTCGATCTACTTGGATGAGGAAACACAACAAGTTAGCATGACTGATGGGACTCCTGGTAGACATCAAAGTTGTGATGTCCGCTCAATAGAAATAGATCTAGTAAGGATGCATTGCATACAAAGCGGATATGGCCGGGTACCACCTCACAATTATGAACGCTGTAGAGTAGGCTCGGAAAATAACCAAGGATGATATCTAGTTCGAGCAGCCCTCCAGCATCAGTTAGACCGAAAAGTGATTCAACCATGTTCAAATTCTGAATCAATCAACATGATACAAGATTACATCCCTTTTCAAAACAAAAACACTGTCATAATCTCTAATCATGGAATAACCAAGGATGTTTGTTCTGTAATTCCTCTGCTCGGTGAGTCAAAAATCTCTCTTGGCAATAGAATAATTCCAAACTTAGAGCTGATTGAGGTTGCCTACGATGGTCAAAAGGTCCAAAAAGCCCCTGTTGTTGTCTACTTGCCAGGTTCAATACCGTACAAATTAGAAAAGGTTATCCCATACAAGTACGGTGCAACGACCATAGAAAATGGAAAAGAAACTCCATTACCCTCCGTCGTGAACATTGTCGACATCAGTCGAGTTACCTGGAGCAGTCGGATCTTAAACAGAGGAGTTGAAGAATTTACCAAAGAAAAGGAACCTCAAGTCAAAGTTCCTAACCAACAAGTTGGTCAACCCAGTAATCCGGAACTTGTAAAGAACAATGATGAAATGCTGAAGCTCATCCAGAAAAGCGAGTACTACATTGTGGATCAATTGTTGCAAACTCCGTCTCGAATTTCTGTATTATCTCTCCTGCTTAGTTCAGAAGCTCACATAGAAGCCCTACAGAGAGTTTTAGAACAAGCCTTTGTGGAACAAGATGTTACAGTAGGACAATTTGACATCATCATCTCCAACATCACTTCTTGCAACAACTTGGGATTCAGTGATGAAGAACTTCCAGAGGAAGGCAAGAACCATAATATGGCACTCAATATCACAGTCAATTGCCAAGACGTTGCTCTAGCCAACGTACTGGTATACACAAGTTCATCTTTAAATGTCATGCCAAGGTCAACTTTGGTTCGACTTTCTTTTCATGGAACTCCGATGAGAGGCAGTGAGATCATCGTCAAAGCCTTTGACGGGTCCCAAAAAATAGTTATCAGCGAAGTCGATCTTCCCATAACCATCATACCTCACACTTTCCAAGTCACTTTCCAGGTCATGGACATCCGGGAAGCATACAACTGTTTATTAGGAAGACCTTGGATACACGAAGCTGGGGTCATCACTTTGACACTTCACCAGAAGCTGAAGTTTGTCAAGAACGACAAATTAGTCACAGTATGCGGAGAGCAAGCTTTAATCGTGAGCAACTTATCATCGTTCTCCTATGTAGAACCAAAGGAGGTTGTTGGAACTCAGTTCCAAGCACTCTCGGTAAGCAATGAGAATCACCAGGAGAAAAGAACATCGATTTCCTCATATAAGGACACTCTCAAAGTAATAGGGAGTGGTGACATAAAAGGACGGGGACAGATTGTAACTCCTACTGATAACAAGACAAGAAAAGGTCTTGGTTTCTCTCTGACCTGTACACAGACTACAAAGAAGGATAAAAGTTTTCGTCCAATTCAGGATTTCTTCCACAGCGGAGGTTTCCTCCATCCAGTATCTCAAGAAGTCCACACCATCGATGGGAACAACTCTTCTGATGCGGATGAGGGGTGGAACTCTAATCTTAATGTCGAAGGTTATATATCTCAGGAAGAAATGTACCCACCATTATGCTCTCCAAAGCAGAGCCCAAGATATATACCAAGATCGGACGTCAGAATGATCTTGGAGATTATGATCCCGAAGGATGTCGTGCTTCACCCAACTCATTAAAGGAAGATAATCTGATGAAAGACAACTTTGACTATGATTATTATGACCCCCTAGATGACTTGCCTATCTGGAAGCCATACATGGAAGACTTGGAGCAAAAGAGTCAGTCGGACAATGCCTATCAGCTGAATAATCTTGAAAGAATACCCATGTTCCCCCAGAGTCATTTGATGCTACCCGAATGTAATATTATGGAAATTTGAACAGTATGCGTCAACACACAGGCCTTGCATCAACCTATGTACCCTGCACGTCGACATTGGGTCAACTCATAGGCAGAAAAATGCCAAAAATGGTTTCGATCATAACTTTTTAACCGTTAATCCAAATGATGAACCGTTCAAAGCGTTGGAAAGCTAATGAGTAAAATGTTAAGATGGTATAATTAAATGACCATTTTTATAATATTTTTATGTTTAATATGTTGAAGATTACTGTAACACCTCAAAATTTGCCCCCTTGTTTCTAACCCTTTTTGGCTTATGCTTCATTTCATTAGCATCGTCATTTTGCATTTGCATAGTTCTTTTGAGCATGAGTTCAAGGTATTTCTTGCACCTCAGTGTTTCATACAATTCAAAGGACATTTCAGCAGTATACAAAGCTAAGCAGATAACTTTCAAGGTCTTTTGAGCTTTTATTTTGCTCATTAGACGTTTAGATAATCAGAAGCTTCGACAGTCATTTTGATCAAGCGATCAAGCATCAGACATTCTTAATTCAACAGGACATTCTGAGGTGTCAGCAAGAGTTTGTGTTTCGTTTCAGGTGTTACTCAGTAGCAATATCAAGTTCCGAGTTTCGGAGGCTTAACGGGGTCCAAACAGCTGTCAGAGGCCACTTTTCCAAGTTCCTTCCAAAAGGCGCCAAAATTCAAAATTTGAGCTGAGTAACCTGTTACAGTATATCTGATAACCGGTTACTCCTTTATTTTTCTACGCATTTCTAGGTTTCTTGAACTAAGTAAACGGTTAGCATATATGCTGTAACCGGTTACTCTGGGCACAGTTTGGAAAATTGTGTTTTCATCATTTGTGATCATGTGCTTGGCTTGTGCATGTGTGGGAAGGATCTAGAATTGATTTATTTTCATCATTTTCCACCCAAAGTTCAAATTTCTTCCAACATTTTCCACTCTAATTCCCCATTCTTCTTTTCCAATTCCATTCCTAATCTCCATTCCACTCATTAACCCACACTCCAAACCACATTTGAATTCCTAACCTAGCTTCTATTTAAATCAATTCATTCTAAACCTCACATAACTTTGATCCATTTTCTAAATTTTCTACACATCTCACTCCATTTTCTCTCAACTCTTCTCTCATTTCAAAACCCTCATTCAAAGTTCCACCATCAAAGTTCAACAAATTTTGCATTGAAATTTGTTGATCTTGGAACTAAACCTTCATCCATTCACTAGTTCTTGAAAGAATCTTGAATTTGCTGCTGTTTTACTCTTGGATTGGAGCTTTTGGAACTGATTTTGAAGAAAGCTAGAAGCAAAATCATCACATTGTTTGGATCTTGAAGGTTATTGCTAGGATCTTGAAGTTTCTTGCATAGATCTTGGATTTCTTGCTTGGATTCATCAATTTTCGTTTGCAACAATCACCAAAGCAATTCTCAGCTTTGTAGGTTTGTTTTCCTTAGATCTATACTTGATTTAGCTTATTTGCAACTTATTCAATGTAGATCTTTGGTGATTGTTGATTTGGATCCATTTTGCTTGAATTTGATTCGTAATGTTGATGATTATTAGATCTAATTGGTGTTTGATTATTGATATTTGATGTGAATTTCGTGATTAATTGATTGCATGATCATTTGGATGTTTGGAGAAGAAATAGCTGCTGAAAAGTGATTTTGGACATTTTTTTTTTGAATTCTGTTGCAGAGTAACCGGTTACAGCATATCTGCTAACCAGTTATCCTGCTGTTTTTTGCGTAATTTTTGGCTATTTTGAACCGAGTAACCGGTTACAGCATATCTGATAACCGATTACCACTGCCGCAGAATGTGATTTTCTTGCATTTTCTTGTTTGTTTGAGATCCTTTGCATGTCTAAACTTCATGGATTAATATGTTGATGATTTATGGATTATTCTTGAGTTGTATCACCTCACACCATTGCATGAACACGATTCTTCGACACACGATTCTTGGTTTTCATCGATGAATATTTATGTTTGCGTTGTTGATTACTTGATGCGATAAACATGATGCACACACATTTGAATCATGTTAATTCTTGATTAATGCTCAACTTGCTGGACATGTGATGCGTGATTGTTGTTTGTTTCCGTGGTTGATTGTGTATGATGTTTTGATCAATGTTTGAGTTGTGCAACTTTGTTGAGTATTTGTTCTTGAATTGTTAACATGATCATTGTTGTTCATTCTTGATAGTTGCAATTCATATGCTCAAATTATCTAGATAGGTATGCTCGTGTGCAATGGTTGCTTGCTTGGAGCATTGATTGGGTATTTGTTTAGATGCTTTGCATGCTGCCCTGCTTTTTACAGCTGTTGTTCTGAATTATTTATGTGCTGTCAATTATATACCCTTGATGCCTGCTGTCTTTTACACCTGTTTTGTGCTGGAAACTTGAGCTGTTAAATACTGTTTGGAGTTTTTGCTGGATTTTACCGCTGTGCAGGTGCTGGAGCGTTGTTGTAGCTGTTGTTTTTAGTTTTATTTCTTTGGTTTTTGCTTTGTTTTTGTATGCTCCCTTAAGGTTTCCTAGTCTAACTTAATCTTTAATTAAGATTGGGGTAGGGTAGACATTAGGATTCAAACCATGCATGCTAACATTAGGTAGAATATTCCCCTTTACCTCAACATTAGGGCCATCTTTGCATGACAAGAACTGACTAGCCATGTCGAGGTATTTGAAATCGACCATGTTAAGGTAACATGTAACACCCTAAATAAACCCCTGTATACGTAGGCACTAATGTGATATCTCGGCGAGCAACCTTCCCCCCGTAGTCCGTCAAACTACGTCGACTCTGATTCTTCATTCGTCCATGAAGATACATAGGCATTGGACTGTGATAATCCTTGCGAGTCCGTCTTTGTCTTCCGCATCCCCGTTTTTCTGTTTAGCCGTAGACTTTAGGATAACTCACCCTTTGTTTAGACAACAAGCATGGATCCCATCGAGTACGATGAACGTGAGGGGGTGCTAATACCTTCCCCTCGCGTAACCGACTCCCGAACCCAGACTATGGTTGCGATGACCATGTCTTTCCCTCTGTTTAAGTTTTCTTCGATCGTTTCCTTTCCCTACGTCAAGATAAATAACGTTCGATGGCGACTCTTCTGTTCTAGTGTTTCTCGCCGGTTGTTTTTTCGCAGTTGCGACAGCTGGCGACTCTGCTGGGGACAAGTTGACCTCTTGCTGGTCCATCCCCTATGCGAGTCAATCCTAGCGCTTGTCTGTTTTATTTCATTAGGTGTTTACTGTTATGCTTTATTTTGTTGTATATTACTGTATTTTTACTGCATTTTATTGCATTTGATTATTGTTATCTTGCTGTTCTGCAACTGCTGGGTTGGATTCACGAGAGATAAGCCCAATACACAGGCTTGAGTATACACCTAGGACTAGAGTGGAAATTAGTGGGACCTACATAGCATCTTGGTACGTTTGGTGTTCACGAATTCACATCGAGATGAGGTTTTCTTGGGAGATATTCTGACGTGCGCGTCTTGTGCATTTCGGGGTGTTGATCTAAAGAGCTGTCGACTCTGGCGACCCTTTTTTCCCGAGGACTCAGTTGCGGCACTCCTTCCGAGAGGTAGTAATGGCAGACCAGAAATGGAAAACCCATTATACTTCTTGATCCGAGGACCCAATGCTGGCAACTTGCTATAGGATGTCCTTTTTGAAAGAGAATAAATGGAGGCACTCCTCGATTCAGGATAGTACTGTACCCGGAAGGATGAATGTATTATTGCTTCTCGACCTCAGCGCTAGAAGCTGAGGACCTTTCATTTTCTAGAACCCACATGTGAGAGGGGATGGGTGTTTGCAGGTTTGCAGGTGACCTTAACTTTCAACCTACCTGATTTTCTGGATTTCTCGTCAGTGTGTAGTTATCTACCCGATTTTTTGGTTTTTTCAGTGATCTGATGTTTTGATATTCTGGGTTTCTGGGTTTGAGGTCTTCAACAAGTTGATAGCACGACAGATGTTCAGAGCAATTTGATACCTTGATCCCATGTTTGCATTTGCATCATCTCTTGAATTCTAACATGTTTGACATTTTTCAGGGCTTGCATCTTACCTTTGATTCCAGTTGCCAAAGTTTTCTCATCATGGATGCTCAGAGGAAGAAGAATGTAGCTTACACGTTTCCAAGCCCAACCCTGGATTTACTTCATAAGATGATTGGTATGACTGACCCTGGGGTTCGCGCTGAGTTTAATGATGAATATGGGAGGTTGTTGAAGTTTGTCCGTAACGTCTCAAAGTACGAGCATGATGCCATCCACACACTCTTACAGTTCTATGATCCTCCGTTGCGCTGCTTTACTTTCCTAGATTACATCTTGGTTCCAACGTTGGAAGAGTTCTCATTTATTTTGGGAATCTCCATCAAGCCAAAGATACCTTTCTTCTCTGAAGAACGTCCAGAATTGGAAGAGATTGCTGCTGCTTTTCACATAGGTGAATCCACCTTGAGTGATAACATTGTTGACAAGCAAGGATTTAAGGGCTTTCTATTAAAGTTTCTATTTGATCAAGCTTGGTTGTATGCTAAGGCAAAGAGTTGGACCGTCTTCAACACCATCTTGGCTCTGTGTATTTATGGAACTGTCTTATTCCCTAACATCCCTGATCTTATTGATATGCACGCTGTCCGGATCTTTATCTTAAAGAATCCTATACCCACTATCCTTGATGATGTATACCATTCTGTTCACTATAAGAATGAGAAGAGAAGGGGAAAGACTGTAAGCTGTTGCGCGCCACTCCTGTCTACGTGGTTTCTAAGTCATCTTCCCGAAACTGGGGCTTTCGTTAATACAAGGATTCTTTGAAGTGGTCTAAGAGGTTAATGAGATTGATCACTGACAACATTGTTTGGTTTAATCATAGTCTGCTGGGAATAGAGCTCATTTTCAACTGTGGAGAATTCCGGAACGTACCTTTAGTAGGGAGGAAAGGCAGAATTAATTATAACCCTTCCCTCACTATCAGGCAGTTTGGGTATGCATTGAGAGATCCCCCTGAAGATAAAGATATCAGGGAGTCCTTGTTCTTTAATGGTACTGAGGACCAAGAGATGTTGAGGAAAGCCGTGAGTGCTTGGAGACAAGTTTTTAAGAGAGGGAAGACCTTCTTTGGGAAGTGCAACAACAAGGCTTTTTCTCCGTATGTGGAGTGGATCCAGAAAAGAGCGAAAAAAGAGCTCCTTCCTTTCTTAGTAGAACCACCCTTGTACCCTCTGATGTTTGAGCCACCTACTACAGTGAAGATAGAAAGGTATAATAAACTGTGGGCTGAGACAGAGAAACTGTGAGAAGAGAATTGGGAATTGAGTAGAGAAATTAGCCAGCTGAAGCACGAGCGAGGTGAGGCTATGTATACTGCCAAGATGAGGACGGAGCTTCTCACTAAGAAAGAAAAAGAGCTAGCTGACGAGGTCACAGGCAGACAGAAGGTAGGGCAGGCTCTAAAGGGCGTTAGCAGGGTTCTCAAGTCTAGAAAGGAAGACTTGGCCAAGGCTTTGTCAAAAATTCACAAGTTCAACTCTTACCGAAACACTACAATCACTGCCAACAAGCAGAAAAAAGATAAGTTTCTGGAGCAGATTGAGAGTCTGAAATTGAAGCTCAAGAAGAAAAATGAAGAGATCTTATCAGGGACATTCGAGAGACGAGCAGTCGAAGACAGACTCAATGAGGCCATAGCTACTATAGAGGAGCTGAAGATACAAGCTGAAGTGAAGAGGCCTAGAAATGAGGGTCCCAGCATAGATGGCGTTTTTGAAGAAGATGCTTAAGAGTTGCACTGTCAATACTTGAAAGGGATCATGCACAGAAGAGATGTTCTCATTCAAGAGTTGATCCAGAGACCGAAGCATCCCGACACCAAAAAGCTGTTTAAAGAAGCGCAAGACTGGAGCAAGGAGCATAATGGCTGGGGAGGATTGGCACTTGTTGACTTTGATGACATGCCATATATTGCTTTGTCTCTTTTATTGTGTTTGGATCACCGTCAGGCTTGTTGGTTGGGATCTATGATTCAGACTTCTATCTGTATTTTGGGCTGTAATTATTGACAAATGATTATTCTCTGGTTTTCTTAGTATATGAGCGGAAGTTTCGTCCTATCTTGTTATTAAACTGGAATCAAGGGGTGGATCGCCCTGCGAATATTCAAACATGTTCATTTGCATTTGCATATTCATAATCATTGTGCATAATAGGTGTTTGTCTTCGGGTTTCTTATCTCGTTCTTTTCTTCAGACATGATTGCTGATCAACACATTCACCGGTATTCTACCAGACAAAACCAGAAGAAAGCCATGGACCAAATGCAAGCCGAGATGGTTGCGATGCAAGCTCGCATGGCTCAATTTATGGAGTTGATGCAAAATATTGCTATGGGTCAGCAGGAGCTGAGGGCCCTTATTCAACCGTTGATTGCTAGAGTTGATGAAGACGAGGTTCTTCATGGAGGCATTCATACTGGTGTTATTCCTCCGGGCGGAGGTGTTGTTGATGATGGTGTCCAAGGTGGTCCTCCGGGCGGAGATATTCCTGTTCCTGGTGTTGTTATCCCTCCGGGCGGAGGAGAGAATATTCTGATTCCTTCCATAGTAAGAGGAGATAACAATATCTGTGCAGTACATGGTCGTCGCTATGATGACCAATAGGATGATGTATTTTCCATGCCAGGCGGGGATGCTGGCCCCCAGCCTGATAACGATCGGAGATTCAGGATGATTGAAGAGAAATTGAAAGAGGTTGAGAATCAGAATTCCTTGGGTTTGGATATGGATGACTTGGGACTGGTCCCCGGTGTCAGAATTCCTCACAAGTTTCAGGTGCCTACTTTCGAGAAGTATAACGGTGTTACTTGCCCGAAGACTCATGTCCGGGCCTATGCTAGAAAATGGCTGCTTATTCTGATGATGAAAAGTTATTAATGCACTTCTTCCAAGATAGCCTGTCTGGGGCATCTTTGGAATGGTATATGCAGTTGGAGAGGTGCCATGTTCGTAACTGGCAGGAACTGGTGGAGGCTTTTGTTAAGCACTATCAGTATAATACTGATATGGCTCCTAACAGAACACAATTGCAAAGTTTTTCACAGAAAAATAATGAGAATTTTAAGGAATACGCCCAGAGGTGGCGGGAATTGGCAGCAAGGGTACAACTTCCCATGGTAGAGCGGGAGATGATCGATATGTTTATGGCCACCCTGCAGGGTCATTATTATGAAAAACTGGTACCTTGTATGCCCGAAAAGTTTGCTGACTTGGTCCTAGTTGGAGAAAAGTAGAGAGTGGGATCAAAACTGGAAAGATATCAGGTAACGATGGATCCTCGTCTGGAGGAGGGAAGAAGCTGTATGTAAATTACAAAAAGAAAGAAGGAGACACAAATTCTGTTTCATCGAACAATGGTAGGGGAAAGGCTCGACAGAATTACAATCAACAAGTTGCTTCTATGACCATTCCGGTTGTGCCTCAGCAGCAGAGGAATACTCTTAATCAGTACCAAAACAGGCAGCCCGGCCAGTATTAAAACTGATAGAGGAATGCTGAAAGGCATTTTGATTAGCCACCCATGTCACATGCTCAATTGTTACAACACTTGCTACAGTTGTGTTTAGTGGAGCTCCGCACATTGGCTCCGCCCACTGGGAGATTACCTCTGGGCTATGATGCTAACGCACATTGTGATTTTCACTCCGGTGCCCCAGGTTATACAATTGAAGGGTGTAGGGCGTTTCATCATAAAGTAAAAGATTTGGTAGACTCCAAAGCCATCAACTTCTCTAATGACGTGCCAAATGTCATTCAGAACCCAATTTCGAATCACGGTGGGCCAAGGGTTAATGCCGTTATTGAAGATAATGGATCCTTGAATTTGGTTTTAGATGTGAATGAACTGAAGACTCCCTTGTGTGTGGTGAAGGAAAGGTTGCTGAAGGGAGGGGTGTTCCCTGGTTGTGATGAGGACTGTGCTGAATATGGGTTGCAATCCAACGATTGTGATTTGTTGAGATCGGGTATTCAGAGATTGATTAATGAAGGACAGTTACAGTTTGACAAATGTGATCAGCAGAGAAAAATTACTGGCAAAGAGAATGATGTTCGCACTATAACAATTCCTTTCAAAATAATAACTATATCAGCACCGGCAAGACCAGCGCCGGTCATCATTATAGTTCCTGGGCCAGTCCCATATGAAAGTACCAAAGTCGTCCCGTGGAACTATGGGGTTGAGGTATTTGTTGATGGAAAGAAGTAAGAATTGGTGGGGACAGCAGCAGTGAATTCAGAGGTTGATAGTACCGTCGAAGCAGGAGCTATCACCAGAAGTGGTAGAGTCTTCGTTCCGTTAGATAATCAGGTCGGCAGTTCCAAACAGGATAAAGGGAAACAAGTGGCGGATGATTCTGTACAGAGGCAGGTCGAGAACGATTCCACGACAAAACAAGTTGATAACTCCTTCTCGGAAAATGTGGAGGAGTTTATGAGATTAATCAGGAAGAGCGATTACAAGATTGTTGATCAGTTACATCAGACGCCATCCAAAATATCCATCTTATCTCTGCTGTTGTGTTTCGAGGCGCACCAGAATGCGTTGCTGAAGGTTTTGAACACAAACTATGTACCTCAAGAAATATCTGTTAATCAGTTAGAGGGGGTTATGGCTCACGTGAATGCTGGTAATGGTTTGGGTTTCACTGATTTAGATCTGACTCCATCTGGGAGGAATCACAACAATGCTCTACATATTTCAGTGGAATGCCGAGGCTCCTTAATGTCACATATTTTAGTTGATACTGGGTCATCCTTAAATGTGTTGCCAAAGAAGGCTCTGATGAAGTTAGATACTCGTGGGCTGATTTGCACGCCGAGTGACTTGATGGTGCGTGTTTTCGATGGTTCCAAGAGGTCTGTCTTTGGAGAAATTGTATTGCCAATCAAAGAGGGTCCTAAAATTTTTGAAGCCACTTTCTACATCATGGACATTTAACCTGCCTATAGTTGTTTATTGGGTCATCCGTGGATCCATAGTGCTGGGGCAGTAATGTCAACGTTGCATCAAAAGCTGAAATACATGATGGATGGCCATGTTGTGACAGTCTGTGGTGAGGAAGACATCATGGTGAGTCACCTATCGACCTTCAAGTATGTAGAGGTAGATGGTGAAATACACGAGACTCTGTGCCAAGCCTTTGAGGCTGTGAAAATTCCCGAGGAACCTCCAAGTGTAGTCAGTTATCCCAAGGTGGTTAATCAACCCGAAGTGGTAAATTAGCCGGAAGTTTTGATGTCTTCTTTCAAAGACGCGGGTTGTAGTTGAAGCTGGTAGTTCCCAGAAGTAGGGCCAGATCATTGATGTTCAGATGAAGCAAAATACTTATGGAATGGGGTATAAGCCACCCCGACGAGCTCAAGATCCTCCCAAGTATGCCGTCCCAATTCAATTCATAAGCGCTGATGTCTTCTTTAATCGAATTAATGCCATTGACGATGAGGGGGATAATGATTGTGACATGGATGAGTGGATCCGCCCCTGTACTCCCGATCAAAGTCTATGCAATTGGTCTTCAGAGCAAGTTATCCAAGTGACTAGTCAAGAATAATTACCTTTGTTTTCCACTTATGTTAAATCCTACGTTCTGCCCAAGACGTAGTGATACTTGTCTGTAGGGCTTTGATGTTTTTGTTTGCTACTTTATCATCAATAAAGGACGTTTTTCACATTAAAATATTTTGATCCCTGTTTTTCTATTTTTATTTTTTGCATTTTATTCACATCAAAATGGCAATGTGTTTTTGTTTGTTGCATTCATAATAAACATAAAACATCAATCATGCAGGTTTCTTTGTTCAGATGCCACCAATAATGATTCAGCTATGGCACGGTATGACTTTGACAATCCTATCTATTAGGCTAAAAAAGAGACTGACGAAGATTGTGACTTACCGGAAGAATTGGCCAGATTGCTGAAACAGGAGGAGAGGGTCATTTTACCCCATCAGGAGGAAATTGAAACTGTTAATTTGGGAACCGAGGACGCGAGAAAGGAAGTAAGGATTGGGGCTACTTTGGAAGACACTGTCAAGGGAAGATTGATTGAAATGCTTCGAGAGTATGTGGATATCTTCGCATGGTATTACCAAGACATGCCCGGGCTTGACACTGATATTGTGGTACACCGGCTGCCACTTAAAGAGGGTTGCACTCCGGTTAAGCAAAAGCTGAGAAAGACGAAACTGGGTATGGCTGTCAAAATCAAGGAAGAGGTTTAGAAACAGTTGAACGCTGGTTTTCTTGCTGTGACAAATTATCCTCCGTGGGTTGCTAATATTGTGCCTGTACCTAAGAAAGATGGAAAGGTCAGGATGTGTGTTGACTACAGAGATTTGAATAGAGCAAGCCCGAAAAATGATTTCCCGCTCCCCCACATTGACGTGTTAGTGGACAACACTACTCAATACTCTGTATTTTCCTTCATGGATGGTTTCTCTGGGTATAACCAAATCAAGATGGCCCCAGAGGACATGGAGAAGACTACGTTCATAACACCGTGGGGAATGTTTTGTTATAAGGTGATGCCCTTTGGATTGAAGAACGCTGGGGCAACATATCAGTGGGCGATGATGACTCTCTCACATGATATGATTCACAAAGAGATTGAAGTCTATGTTGATGACATGATTGCGAAGTCACAAATGGAGGAAGAGCATCTGGTGAATCTTCAGAAGCTATTTGAAAGGTTGAGGAAGTTCAAACTGAGGTTGAATCCGAACAAGTGCACCTTTGGGGTGAGATCTGGAAAATTGCTGGGGTTTATTGTTAGTAAAAAAGGTATTGAGGTTGATCCTGCTAAAGTAAAAGCCATACAAGAAATGCCTGAGCCAAGAATAGTAAAAGAGATTCGTGGTTTCTTGGGGAGGTTAAACTACATTGCTAGGTTCATCTCTCATCTTACAGCCACGTGTGAACCGATATTCAAATTGCTAAGAAAAGATCAAGAGGTCAGGTGGAATGAAAATTGTCAAAAACCGTTTGAAAAGATAAAAGAATATTTGCAGGAACCTCCGGTCCTCATGCCGCCAGTTCCAGGAAGGCCATTGATTATGTATCTTACGGTTCTTGAGAACTCAATGGGGTGTGTGCTCGGTCAACACGACGAGACAGGTAGGAAAGAGCATACCATCTACTACCTGAGTAAAAAGTTCACTAATTATGAGTCGAGGTACTCTATCCTGGAAAAAACATGTTGTGCACTCGCTTGGGCAGCTAAGCGTTTGAGGCAGTATATGTTAAACCACACAACCCTGTTGATTTCTAAGATGGATCCGATTAAGTACGTGTTTGAGAAGCAAGCACTTTCTGGGAGAATAGCCCGTTGGCAGATGGTTTTAACAGAATACGATATTCAATATGTTTCCCAAAAGGCCATTAAGGGAAGTGTTCTGTCAGAATATCTTGCCGAACAACCGATCGAGGATTATCAACCAATGAAGTTTGAATTTCCAGATGAGCATATCATGTTTCTAAAGATGAAGGATTGTGATGAGCCTTTGCCTGACGAAGGACCTGACATTGGATCTCAGTGGAAACTAGTTTTCGATGGGGCCGTCAAATCACATGGTAACAGAATCGGGGCAATTATTACAACTCCAAGAGGTTCTCACATACCCTTTACCGCCCGGTTAGAGTTCATATGCACCAACAATGAGGCAGAGTATGAAGCATGCATCATGGGATTAGAAGAAGCAATTGATTTGAGAATCAAGAACCTCGATGTATATGGTGATTCTGCGCTGGTGGTTAATCAGATTAAAGGAGAATGGGAAACTCGTCAGGCAAATTTGGTGCCTTATAACAACTATGCCAGAAGGTTATTACCGTTCTTTGATAGGGTTGAATTTCGTCATATACCCAGATTGGAAAATCAGATGGCAGATACGTTGGCAATGTTGGCTTCAATGTATCAGGTGAATCGGTGGAATGAGACACCGTCAATCAGAATCATGCGTCAAGATAGACCAACTTTTGTGTTTGCAGTTGAAGATGTATCAGATGGAAAACCTTGGTATCATGACATCAAGTGTTTTCTCAAGAATCAAGAGTACCCAGCTGAGGCATCTACCAAGGATAAGAAAACTCTGAGGAGGTTGACAGGAAACTTCTTTCTGAATAAAGATGATGTGTTGTATAAGAGGAACTTTGACATGGTCTTGCTACGTTGCGTTGATGAACACGAGGCATGCCTGTTAATGGAAGAGGTTAATGAAGGTTCTTTCGGTACCCATGCCAATGGGCATGCTATGACTAGAAAATTGTTGAGAGCAGGGTATTACTGGATGACTATGGAATCCGATTGTTTTAAATATGCCAGGAAGTGCCATAAATGCCAGATTTATGTCGACAAGGTGCATGTACCGCATACTCCTCTAAATATACTATCATCTCCATGGCCTTTTGCCATGTGGGGTATTGATATAATTGGAAAGATTGAGCCAACTGCTTCCAATGGGCATCGCTTCATATTGGTTGTCATTGATTACTTCACGAAGTGGGTGGAAGCAGCCTCGTATGCCAACGTCACCAAGAAAGTGGTAGTCCGGTTTATAAAGAAGGACATCATCTGTCGTTATGGGGTCCCAGAGAGAGTCGTTACTGATAATGGTTCGATTTGAATAATAAGATGATGAAGGAGTTATGTCAGAACTTTAAGATTGAGCATTATAATTCTTCTCCATATCGTCCGAAGATGAATGGTGCTGTTGAGGCAGCGAATAAGAATATCAAGAAGATTGTGCAGAAAATGGTGGTAACGTATAAAGGCTGGCATGAGATGTTGCCTTATGCTTTGCACGTTTATCATGCTTCGGTGCGTACATCAACCGGGGCAACTCCTTTCTCACTGGTATATGGTATGGAAGTTGTTCTACCATTAGAGGTTGAGATTCCTTCTTTAAGAATTCTGGCAGATGTGAAGCTTGATGAAGCTGAATGGGTGCGTTCCCAGTTGAATTAGCTGAATCTTATTGAGGAAAAGAGATTGGCAGCCATTGCACATGCCCAGTTATATCAGAGCAGGATGAAGAAAGCCTTTGATCAGAAAGTGCGTCCTCGTTGTTTTCAGATAGGTGAATTGGTTTTGAAAATGATCATTCCTCCTCAAACAGATCACAGGGGCAAATGGACTCCAAACAACGAAGGACCATATGTGGTAAGGTTTTCTCTGGTGGAGCCTTATTACTTTCAACTATGGATGGCGAAGATTTTACGTCCCCTATGAACGCAGACCTAGTAAAAAATACTTTGCATAAAAGAGACCCGCTGGACATAAAAAGAAAAGTCCAGGCAAAAAAGGGGCATCCTGTCGAACCATAAAAAGAAAAGGTTCGGGCAAAAGTTAGGGATATAAAAAAAATGAAGAAAAGAATAAACCTGCGAAGTTGAAAACCTGAAAAGGCAACTTTGGCAAAAATGGGTATCCCGGTGGATTGAAAACCCGAAAAGGGCGATCCAGGCAAAAGTTAGGGATTTGAAAGCAAGAGGCTACAATCTGCGTTCAATTTGTGAGCACTTGTGACACTTGGGAATTTTGAAGGGAAGGAATCAGCCAAGTCAGTCTCTTCGAAGGTCAAAGCATATGTGGATAAGCGAGACATATGGGTCATAGTTGAATTGAATCATGGTGGATATCTGTTCCCCACATTGCCGACATGTGTATTTTCTTTTTACTTTTTGCGCAATTACCTCTTTTCAAGAATTGCTTCCAGTTGTAAATGCCTATTTACAGGCCAATTCATTCAATAAAATTTTCATTTCACTCAAAGAGCCTTCCATTTATGTTTTTACCTTTACTGTTTTGTTTGTGAAAACGTCCGATATTTTGATAAACATTGCATGCGAAAATGTTAAGCTTTGCGGAGCATATCGGAAAACAATGAAAATTGCTCAGGCAATGGACATTATGGATGGTAGTCTAGATAGCCACTTTTGCATATAAAATATTATGTTGTTGTTGCATACAGGGTAGCAATGTTTCTCCCCAGTAGAGTTACTCTCCCTAGCTTTGAAATTTCATCACCCTCAGCAGATTATTGCTTTCCCCAGCTAGAGTACAGAAGTTTGTTTATCCAGCCAAATTTGTGTTTGGATTATTATTCCCCAGCAAGCATTTAGGAGTTGATGTTGTTGTATCTCTAGCGGGAGATTTATGGAATATTCTCCCTGGACAAAGATGTTATCGTCCCCACAGAGTCTTGGTGTCTACTTTCCTCAGTCGGACAGAAAGTATAGTCTCGTCGACAGCGGTTTGATCTAATCCCCAGCAGGGTGAGGGTAAAGTTATTTCCTCAGCAACAGTTTAAGCTCAATGGTATCCCCAAGCAGAGTTGGTGGTAATCTTCGCAACAGTTTGATCAACATTTGGTTGAAATCCTTAACAGGTGTTAAGCCCAATGGTTATTGGCACCGTATTCCGTAGCAGATCTTTGGGTTCCATCTTCAGTAGTTATTTTTTCTTCATCCCCAATAAACTGGAAGTTCTCTTGGAGTTTTCATCTCCAGCAGAGGTTGTGGTCAAGAAAGTTGTTCAGTGTGTCTTTCCTCAGCAAGCTTTTATTCTCGGAGACAATTTAGTTTGTCATCCCTGGTGGAGTTGCTTTCGTCTTCAGCATTTAATTTGCTGGAGCGATCCTTTGCATTGCATGAGCATTGTGCATGGCATCCTCCCAAAAGCGTAGCATTTCCATTTCGTATGGAGCATTACGCCATAGAAAAATTCAAACATATGCATTCGAAGCATAAGCCAGGTTTGAGTTCTCATTTGCCAGGAGTTCCCCAACGAGAAAAGCTGTAATTCAGGAGATATCGTCCAACATTATACCACAAGCCGTGGACTTGGTCATTTGGAGAGACTATTTGGTTCACCCCTGCAGAGTTGTTTGTCAGGATCGTCAGTCTGTGGTTTCTTTTATTTTCACCCCTTCGTCAAGGTGGTCTTTTGGATTATCCCCTCAAAGTGGTTAGCATAAAACACTCGTCCGTGTTCTCTCAAACACCCGTCCATATTCTTTTAACACTCGTCCGTGTTCTTTTTCATTTCCTCAATACTTCGTCCGTATTGATTTTAAACACTCGTCCGTGTTCTCTCGACACCCGTCCATGTTCGGTTTAGCATTTCAATCCCTAGTAAAGTTGCCATTTGACCTTAGACACCCGTCCGTGTTCTTTCTGCACTGTCCGTGTTTGAACTTTTTATCCAATACCCGTCCGTATTGACCTTTGAGACACCCGTTCGTGTTCTTTCAGCACCCGTCTGTGTTTGAACTTTTTCAATACCCGTCCGTGTTTACCTTTGACACCAGTCCATGTCCTTTCAGCACTCGTCCGTGTTTGAACTTTTATTTCAATACCCGTTCGTATTGACCTTAGACACCCGTTCGTGTTCTTTCAGCACCTGTCCGTGTTTGAAATTTTTAGCCAATACCCGTCCGTATTGCCCTTTTAGACACTCGTCCGTGTTCTTTCAATACCCGTCCGTATTGACCTTTGAGACACCCGTCCGTGTTCTTTCAGCACCCGTCCGTGTTTGAACTTTTTAGCCAATACCCGTCCATATTGCCCTTTTAGACACCCGTCAGTGTTTAAACTTTTTTGCCAATACCCGTCCGTATTGACCTTTGAGACACCCGTCCGTGTTCTTTCAGCACCTGTCCATGTTTGAACGTTTTAGCCAATACCCGTCCGTATTGCCCTTTTAGACACCCGTCCGTGTTCTTTCAGCACCCATCCGTGTTTGAACTTTGACACCCGTCCGTGTTCTTTCAGCACCCGTCCGTGTTTGAACTTTTTAGCTAATACCCATTTGTATTGACCTTTGAGACACCCGTCCGTGTTCTTTCAGCACCCGTCCGTGTTTGACCTTTGACACCCGTCCGTGTCCTTTCAGCACCCGTCCGTGTTTGAACTTTTTAGCCAATACCCGTCCGTATTGACCTTTGAGATACCCGTCCGTGTTCTTTCAGCACCCGTCCATGTTTGAACTTTTTAGCCAATACCCGTCCGTATTGCCCTTTTAGAAACCTGTCCGTGTTCTTTCAGCACCCGTCCGTGTTTGAACTTTAACACCCGTCCGTGTTTTTTCAGCACCCGTCCATGTTTGAACCCTTTAGCTAATACCCGTCCGTATTGACCTTTGAGACACCCGTCTGTGTTCTTTCAGCATCCGTCTGTTTTTGAACTTTTTCAATACCCGTCCGTATTGACCTTTGAGACACCCGTCCGTGTCCTTTCAGTACCCGTCCGTGTTTGAACCTTTATTTCAATACTCGTCCGTATTGACCTTTGACACCCGTCCGTGTCCTTTCAGCACTCGTCCGTGTTTGAACTTTTTAGCCAATACCCGTCCGTATTGCCCTTTTAGACACCCGTCCGTGTTCTTTCATCACCCGTCCGTGTTTGAACTTTTTAGTCAATACCCGTCCGTATTGCCCTTTTAAACACCCGTCCTTGTTCTTTCAGCACCCGTCCGTGTTTGAACTTTGACACCCGTCCGTGTTCTTTCAGCACGCGTCCGTGTTTGAACTTTTTAGCCAATACCCGTCCGTATTGCCCTTTTAGACACCCGTCCGTGTTCTTTCAGCACCCGTCCGTGTTTGAACTTTGACACCCATCCGTGTTATTTTAGCACCCGTCCGTGTTTGAACTCTTTAGCCAATACCCATCCGTATTGACCTTTGAGACACTCGTCCGTGTTCTTTCAACACCCATCCGTGTTTGAACTTTGACACCCGTCCGTGTTCTTTCAGCACCCGTCTGTGTTTGAACCCTTTAGCCAATACTCGTTCGTATTGACCTTTGAGACACCCGTCCGTGTTCTTTCAGCACCCGTCCGTGTTTGACCTTTGACACCCGTCCGTGTTCTTTCAGCACCCGTCCGTGTTTGAACTTTTTAGCCAATACCCGTCCGTATTGACCTTAGACACCCATTCGTGTTCTTTCAGCACCCGTCCGTGTTTGAACCTTTTTGGCACTCATCCGTGTTTATCCCCCAACGCAGTTAACGCTTGTCCGTGTTTGTTTCAATCTATTTCAATACTTCATCCGTATTTATCTCTAACACTCGTCCGTGTTATGATCTTACATCATTTTATTACTTATTCCCCAGTGGAGTCGTCTCTCCTTTTGCAGGATGCAAATTTGTGCGGTTATTTTGGTATTCAATCTCCATTTATCCCGATTGTTTGGAAGCCTTTTCTTCCATACCCTCGGATCCAAGAAGTTTGAATAGGGGCAGCTGTAACACCTCAAAATTTGCCCCCTTGTTTCTAACCCTTTTTGGCTTATGCTTCATTTCATTAGCATCGTCATTTTGCATTTGCATAGTTCTTTTGAGCATGGGATCAAGGTATTCCTTGCACCTCAGCGTTTCATCCAATTCAAAGGACATTTCAGCAGTATACAAAGCTAAGCAAATAGCTTTCAAGGTCTTTTGAGCTTTTATTTTGCTTATTAGATGTTTTGATAATCAGAAGCTCCGACAGTCATTTTGATCAAGCGATCTGGCATCAGACATTATTAATTCAACAGGACATTCTGAGGTATCAACAAGAGTTTGTGTTTCGTTTCAAGTGTTACTCAGTAGCAATATCAAGTTTCGAGTTTCGGAGGCTTAGCGGGGTTCAAAACAGCTGTCAGAGGCCACTTTTCCAAGTTTCCCTCCAAAAGTCGCCAAAATTCAAAATTTGAGCTGAGTAACCGGTTACAGCATATCTGATAACCGGTTACTCCTTTGTTTTTCTGCGTATTTCCAGGTTTCTTGAACTAAGTAACCGGTTAGCATATATGATGTAACCGGTTACTCTGGGCACAGTTTGGAAAATTGTGTTTTCATCATTTGTGATCATGTGCTTGGCTTGTGCATGTGTGGGAAGGATCTAGAATTGATTTATTTTCATCACTTTCCACCCAAAGTTCAAATTTCTTCCAACATTTTCCACTCTAATTCCCCATTCTTCTTTTCCAATTCTATTCCTAATCTCCATTCCACTCATTAACCCACACTCCAAACCACATTTGAATTCCTAACCTAGCTTCTATTTAAATCAATTCATTCCAAACCTCACATAACTTTGATCCATTTTCTAAATTTTCTACACATCTCACTCCATTTTCTCTCAACTTTTCTCTAATTTCAAAACCCTCATTCAAAGTTCCACCATCAAAGTTCAACAGATTTTGCATTGAAATTTGTTGATCTTGGAACTAAACCTTCATCCATTCACTAGTTCTTGAAAGAATCTTGAATTTGCTACTGTTTTACTCTCGGATTGGAGCTTTTGGAACTGATTTTGAAGAAAGCTTGAAGCAAAATCATCACATTCTTTGGATCTTGAAGTTTCTTGCTAGGATCTTGAAGTTTCTTGCATAGATCTTGGATTTCTTGCTTGGATTCATCAATTTTCGTTTGCAACAATCACCAAAGCAATTCTCAGCTTTGTAGGTTGGTTTTCCTTAGATCTATACTTGATTTAGCTTATTTACAACTTATTCAATGTAGACCTTTGGTGATTGTTGATTTGGATCCATTTTGCTTGAATTTGATTCTTAATGTTGATGATTATTGGTTCTATTTGGTGTTTGATTACTGATATTTGATGTGAATTTCGTGATTAATTGATTGCATGATCATTTGGATGTTTGGAGAAGTGATAAGCTGCTGAAAAATGATTTTGGACATTTTTTTTTGAATTCTGTTGCAGAGTAACCGGTTACAGCATATTTGCTAACCGGTTACCCTGTTGTTTTCTGCGTAATTTCTGGCTATTTTGAACTGAGTAACCGGTTACAGCATATCTGATAACTGGTTACCACTGCTGCAGAATGTGATTCTCTTGCATTTTCTTGTTTGTTTGAGATCCTTTGCATGTCTAAACTTCATGGATTAATATGTTGATGATTTGTGGATTATTCTTGAGTTGTATCACCTCACACCATTGCATGAACATGAGTCTTCGACACGCGATTATTGGTTTTCACCGATGAATGTTTATGTTTGCGTTGTTGATTACTTTATGCGATAAACATGATGCACACACATTTGAATCATGTTAATTCTTGATTAATGCTCAACTTGCTGGACATGTGATGCGTGATTGTTGTTTGTTTCCGTGGTTGATTGTGTATGATGTTTTGATCAATGTTTGAGTTGTGCAACTTTGTTGAGTATTTGTTCTTGAATTGTTAACATGATCAGTGTTGTTTATTCTTGATACTTGCAATTCATATGCTCAAATTATCTAGATATGTATGCTTGTGTGCAATGGTTGCTTGCTTGGAGCATTGATTGGGTATTTGTTTAAATGCTTTGCATGCTGCCCTTCTTTTTACAACTGCTGTTCTGAATTGTTTATGTGCTGTCAATTATATACCCTTGTTGCCTGCTGTCTTTTACACCTGTTTTGTGCTGGAAACTTGAGCTGTTAAATACTGTTTGGAGTTTTTGCTAGATTTTACCGCTGTGCAGGTGCTGGAGCGCTGTTGTAGCCGCTGTTTTTAGTTTTATTTCTTGGGTTTTTGCTTTGTTTTTGTATGCTCTCTTAAGGTTCCCTAGTCCAACTTAATCTTTGATTAAGATTAGAGTAGGGTAGACATTAGGATTCAAACCATGCATGCTAACATTAGGTAGAATATTCCCCTTTACCTCAACATTAGGGCCATCTTTGCATGACAACATTAGGATAGAATTCCTGTAGCGTTTTCTTTTCGACTTGAGTCTCCTATTCTCATCTCACAACAACTCTAAAACACTTAATAAAGGTAACGTGTATTGCGCATGAGCCTTGTATGTGGGGAATGAGGAATGAGGAATGAGGGGTTTCCTCTCATTTTTCTAGAGTGTTTGGTGGACGTCCCATCTTAGGACGATTTTCTATGCATTCGTTCCTACGTCATAGACTTCGGTGCAATGCAAGTTACAAACTAACTTCAAACCACTTCTGTCTAAAAAACACAAAAACAAATTCAAAATTTTTTATCCTTCGGGATTGCTGAGTTTCAAACCGTTTTCAGAAGAGAGCTCGTCGCTCACGTAAAAAACACTTACCAACCTTATTAGGCCGAACTACGACTGCTCTGACTTCCTCTCTCTCGTCCGATTGAGGATACGTAGGCACGAGATGCGATATCTCGGCGAGCAACCTTCCCCCCGTAGTCCGTCGAACTACGTCGACTCTGATTCTTCATTCATCCACGAAGATACGTAGGCATTGGATTGCGATAATCCTTGCGAGTTCGTCTTTGTCTTCCCCATTCCCGTTTTTCTGTTTAGCCGTAAACTTTAGGATAACTCACCCTTTGTTTAGACAACAAGCGTGGATCCCATCGAGTACGATGGACATGAGGGGGTGCTAATACCTTTCCCTCACGTAACCGACTCCCGAACCCAGACTATGGTTGCGATGACCATGTCTTTCCCTCTGTTTAGGTTTTCTTCAATCGTTTCCTTTCCCTGCGTCGGGATAAATAACTTTCGGTGGTGACTCTTCTGTTATAGTGTTTCTCACCTGTTGTTTTTTCGCAGTTGCGACAATTACGACTATTACTTGTTGTGCATGTAAAGAAATCCTATTCTAAGTGGCGAAACTTGAATGTTGTTACAAAGAGGTTGTTGTGGTGTTATTGGTGTAAAATGAGCATGTTTGATGATGTTATTGTGATTGCATAATATATACATGTATGTATATACTGTATGAAATACATTTTTATGCTTGTTGGCCAATTTGGGCGGTGTACAATAACCATAGTGGTGGGTTATTATACACGATGATGTTGTTGTTGTATGCATTAATAATTGCACTGCTTATATTTGTGGACAATTGGTCCATTGTTGGTGAGTCTAAAATCCCATTGTGTGGATTGGGCCGGTAGCTGATTCGGAGGTGATGGATCAGTGAATGGTTCTGATCCTAGGAGGTGGGGATCAGAACGGTGAACCTGAGTGTTCATGAAAAATTGGTACTACATGCATACGCATTGAGTAAGGCGTGAGTCTCATTGCATTAGATATTATATGTTCCTATGTTTCCAAATATGTGGTGTTGTATGATTAATTGATTTGTTATCATGTGATTTCCTGTTGGTTGATGAATGAGTGGTGATGATATTGATGGTTGATTACTGTGAGATTTGTAGTTGGGTTATGGTTGTGTTAATCTGATGTTTACCATTTAACATGATTTCCTTTATATTATCATGATATCTCTTCCCTTCTGTTTGAATATTGCCTCCATGTGGGCAATGTGCAGATACTCCACAGTAGAACTCAGGTGTGAGTTGAAGATTGAGTCTCCTTATCTTTTCTCTATAGTTGGTGTCTGCTCTGATTGTAACACTGGGGAGTCGTGAAAACGTTTTTATGATATATATTTGCTTTGAGATTGTAGACATCTCCTTTATCATGTTTAATTAATGTTTGATGGACTATGTGATTCCAAGTTAACTTTTACATACCATGAAATGATAAACGAGTTTATAATTTCGCTGTGAATAAAATAATGTTCAGGTTTTGTATGTTGTCCGTAACATCCTAAGTTTCGTGTGTTTCTTTAATTACTCTGATGTTTTATTTAATAAATTACAGGGGTTTATTTAGGGTGTTACATGTTACCTTAACATGGTCGATTTCAAATACCTCGACATGGCTAGTCAGTTCTTGGCGCCCAGTGTAGTAGTTAAGATATTCAAAAATGGTGCTACAAGATGGTGTCGTAACCCAAAATTTGACCTCCAATTCTTTTGTTTTTCATAAGCATGTGCACTCGCATTTCTGGCATACACATTAACATTTTTCTGTGATTTTGTTGCAGGCATATACAGAATTTCAGAATGTTTCAAAGCCCTGATTAATTACATCCTCACAGAGTCATCACATCATCAATACGAGCAAAATACAAGGGTTTCTATGCCTATATATCAAAGCACAAGGTTAAAATGCGGAACCACGACCAAAGCACTCCATTTCAAGCCAAAAAGTGAAGTTTTTGCTGTTTTTTGCCGAAGTAATGGGTTACATCAACATTTTTCAGCCCAAAAAACGAAATTCAGGTTGAGGTAACCGATTACCTCACCAAGTAACTTGCTACATCATCATTTTTCAGCACTTTCAGCCCCAGAAAGCCACGTTTTGCCTGAGGTAACCGGTTACTTCATCACGTAACCGGATATATCAGCAGAATTTTGTAATTTTCAAATGTTCAACAGCATGACAGTAGCTTTCTCCACATTCTTTTGGTCTATTTTATCCTAGCATTATGTGGAATATTTTGGACACTTCAAGACACTTCAAGAATTCACTTGCATTTGCTACACTTCATCATTTTCAATCATGCTCACCATGCACCATTATTCCCAAGCATGTGAACCATTTGATTTTGAGCTTGCATTGAGATTCTCCCACTGAGTTAACAAATAACTAACAGAGTTAACCTCCAACTCAGTGAGTTAGATGTAACTAACTCTAAAGCAAGCTCCAAACCATGTTCCAAACCTAACTTACTCCAAACCTAAGCTCTATATAAATAAATCTTCACATTGATGCAAGGGACCCTTGATCATTTTCTCAATTTTCACTCTTCACTCTCAATTCTCTATTCATTTTATGTAATTCTCTCTCAATCATCTTCATCTTCTTCACCAAACCATACTAAAGCTCTTTTTCCACCATTAAAGCTTAGCAAGCTTCACATTGAACTTGCTATACTTTTGAGCTAAACCTCCATTACGTCATATTTCTTCTTGGATTTCTGTAATTACAACAACTTCTACTTCAATTCAAGTTTTGGAAGTGATTATTTTAAGAGTTTTGGTGCAAATTCATATTTGAAGCATTTATCGCATTTTCTTCGGTTTCGCTACAAATTGCTCTAGATCTTGGAATCCTCTGGTTTTCTCTGCTTCTTTGCACCACTTCTTAATTACAATAATTACCAAGGCAAATCTCACCGTTGTAGGTCGGTAATTCTTGCTCGATTTACTGTTTTCGATCATTTCTGCATTTTCACAATGTAGCTCTTAATTGATCTTTTGTTGCGTGAATTCTTGCTTTGCATGATCAATTCTTGTAGATTTTATTTGCTATGAATTAATGTGTATTATGCATTTACTCTTATGCTATGATCCATTGCAATTACATGTGAAAAGTCATTCTCAAAAGTGCTTTTTGAAAATTCTGTTTTTGCTGTTTTTGCTGAGGTAACGGGTTACCTCACCTGTCTCCGCCCCTGGAATTGCTATTTTGGCTGAGGTTAACCAGTTACCTCACCATGTAACCGGTTACACTGCTACTTTTTTTTTTTTTTTGCAAAAATCATTATTTCAAGGGCTGTTTTGGATGCTTTAGTCATATATTTTCACATGATCACTTGTATACATGTTAATGCTAATGTTCTAGGGCAGAATCTACATGAAATGACTTTTGCTTTATTAATTGTATAATTTTTCTTTGATTATTTTGCAATTTGATCATTGTTCAAAGCACTTTTGTTCATTTTTTCTTGTTTGTGTGTTAACATGAGTATGATTAGTGATGCATGCTAATTTTGTCTTTGTTAATGCTTGGCAATTTCATTTTGTGGCATTAGATATGTTTTTCATTGAATAAATTTAATTTTGTACAACCATTATCTCACACTCTGGATTTAGTGATCTTTCGACTTGTGCGAAAGATTGTTGGCTTGTTCATTCCCTTTGATCGATCGATCGAAACCTTGTTTCGATTGGTTAATCTCCCCCCTCTCTTCTCCTTAGGATCTCTTAAGAGTATTTCTTTCTTAATCCCCTACGGAGTCGGAGGTCTGCATAACGCATTGGAGCACTGTATAAATTACACCGTTTCTCTATCGGTTTCAATTCCCGCAATACACTTTGGGTGCTAGAGAAGGAATGAGGATGGAGTTTCTCTTACCATCATTCTGACTATTTCTGGCAGGGGCGCTTGACCCTGAACTTAGAATAGTCACCTTTATCTCCAGACTATAGTGTCTCTTGATCCTCAGTAGAGTTGATCCTTGATCACTCATATCCTTTCAGTCTTTCCTTTGATCAATCAGTATTTCCTTGGTTCAAGATCATTGTCTTCCTTCCATCAGTGAACCACAGTCCGTCTGTTAACATACTGAGTTTCCCTTGGGTTAATCACTCGTTCTTTAGTTAATCACAATCCGCCTGTTAAAACTAATCTTCCTTGGGTTAATCACCTTCTCTTGGTTTATCACCTATTCTTTGGTTAATCAAAGTCTGTCTGTTAAAACCAATCTTCCTTGGGTTAATCACCTTCTCTTGGTTCATCACCCGTTCTTTGGTTAATCACAACCTTCCTGTTAAAACCAATATTTCTTTGGGCTAATCACCTTCTCTTGGTTCATCACCCATTCTTTTGGTTAATCACAGTCCGTTTGTTAAAACCAATACCCCTGTGAGTTAGCAACCTTCTTTTGGTTCAAACACTCGCGTATGGGTTAGTAACCCCTTTTTTGTTCAAATACCCTTTTCTTGGTCAAGTACAGCTTGTCAGTTGGTGTACTGAAACTCTTGGCTCACAACCTTCGCTTGGTTCCACACCTGGTCTCTTGGGTCACAACCTTCGCTTGGTTCCACACCTATTCTCTTGGGTCACAACCTTCTCTTGGTTCATCACCCATTCCTCAATTAACCATAGTCCGTCTATTAATATACTAAGTTTCTTTTGGGTTAATCACCTTCTCTTGGTTAATCACCCATTCTTTGGTTAATCACAACCCGTTTGTTAAAACAAATTCCCTTGTGAGTTAGCAACCTTCTTTTGGTTCAAATACCCACTACTTTGGGTTAGTAACCTTTTCTTGGTTCAAATACCCTTTCCTCAGTCGAGTACTGCTTGTCAATTAAGTGTACCGAACCCCTTTGGGTTACAACCTTCGTTTGGTTTCACACTCGTTCTCTTGGGTCACAACCTTCGCTTTGTTCCACACCTGTCCTTTTGGTTGATCATAGTCTGTCAGTTAAAACCAATTTCTCTTCTTCTCTTTTCGGTCAACCACTGTTCGTTAGTTAACATACCGAATTCCCCAGAGAGTCAAACACCTTTTTGGTTAAGCACTTTAGCTTCTGGTCAATCACTGCCCATCGGTTAAAGACTAATTTCTTTCTTCCCTAGTGGAGTAACTTCTTCTTCCCCGTCAGGGTTGCTTTCTTTCTTTCTTCGGTTAACCACTGTCTGTCAGTTAATATACCAAATTCCCAATGGGTATCACCTTGTCAACTCCTTTGCTTCTTTATTTTCTTTGTTTCAACACCATTCCTTTGCTCTATTCCCCAGTGAAGTCGCCTTTCCCTTATCTCTATCTCTTGGTTTTGACACCGTTCTTTTGCTTTTCTCCCCGGTGGAGTCGTCATAATTTCCCTTTCTTTCTCCGTCTTAGTTCTCTGAACTACGTAGGCTCTGAATTCCTCATTGCACTATAAGGATACATAGGCACTAGATTGCAAAATCTTGGCGAGCCACATTCCCCTTTCTTTTCCCTGGTTCCATGAACTATGGAGCTCTGAATTCCTCATTGCACTATAAGGATACGTAGGCACAAGGGCCCCAATCCTCCGCGAGCACTTTCTTTTTTCCCCTTCCCTTTCCTCTTTTAGCGAGTAACCTTTAGATAGATAACCCATCCGAGCCTAAAAGCAAGCAAAGCAGTTCTCGTCGAGTACGACGGATGCACGAGGTGCTACTACCTTCCTCTCGCATAACCGACCCCCTTACCCGTTTCTCTTCCCCTTGGGCTTTATCGATTTTTTCCCTGTCCTTTGGGACTAAATAAAGTTCAATGGAGACTCTGTTGTATCTTTAAGTATGCGATTCACCCAGGTATAATCCCGCTTGCTTCAGTTGGCGACTCTGTTGGGGAGCCCTTGCTCTTGCAAGTTAGAGTCTCGCCTAGTTCTGTTGTTTCTTGGCTAGCTGGGACTCCCTAGCTTCAGCTTGAGACTCTGTTGGGGAGTCCTTACTCTTGCAAGTTGGGGTCTCGCCTAGTTTTGTTTGCTTTCTTGCTTGTTTGAGTGTTTATCTTTGCGCTTTACTTGCTTTATCTTTATGTTATTTACTGCATTCTTACTGCTTTAAATATTCATATGCTGCATACTCTGGCTATCGGTTAAATTTTCTGTTGTTGTCGGGATGGGCTGATGTTACTTGAGAGATAAACCCATTACCCAGGCTTGAGGATACAGATAATACTAGAGTGGACTCGTGTTTGCTTGCGTAGCGTTTGATACATATTGTTGGCACGAACCCACATCCAGACGAGGTTTTCTTTGAGATGCTCTGACCTGCATGTTTATGCAGTAGACATGGTGCTTTCCTTGAGGGCTTATGACTCTGGAGACCGTTCATTGGAAATCAGTGGAGACCTCCTTGAGGGGTAATAATGCCAAACCAAAAATGGTGAACATATTATTACTTCTCGACCTGAGAGCCCGAGAAGCCGAGGACCATTAGGAACCCTTATTCAAGACTATAACACATATGTGAGGGGGATATTGGGTTTTTCTGCAGGAAACCAAGACTCTTCATACCTTTGTTCTCTCGTACACGTCAGACCTTTGAACCTGTATCGAGCAGTATATATAGACTATCCAGAAGATGTTACATCTCTAATATACATTATTGCATACTATTATTGCATCATCATGTACGCCAAACTTTTGAATCATGAGTTATTGCATTGTGTATATGTCAGACTTTTTGCATCAATAAATCTTTGAATCAATGGATGTTGCATATCTATTTGCATTCCATCCGCATAAACAACATATGCATACATACATCTGTATTACATGCATGCAAACTAGAAAGCTCACCTTCATCCCTTCATCAGCCCAAAGACAACGATTCTCCGATGCCAAAATTCAAAGAATCATGGAACAGGTTAAACATAAGAACGCAATGGGAAAGAAAGGCAAGGTTGACATGGTTGTGGAACTACTTCTGGATAACATGACAATGAAATTCTCAGATCAGGTTGTGATTGATGAGCAAGCTTAATATGAACGAAAGGTGATGAAATCACGACTGCAACTGCAAGCAACCTGCCGGTTTACCCCCTATCTGATCAGAAGTCTACTCAAGGTAATCAGAAGCAAAAGCAAATCAGCAAAGGGAGTGAGAATCAAGGGAGGAGACATCATTGTTTTGAGCCAATTTCAATGTCTTACACACAACTATTGCCTAATCTGATTCGTACTGGGGCAATTTTTCCCAAAGAGATCAAGCCAGCCAAGTTTCACTACCATCCTAAGCATGATTCTAATGCCACATGTGGATACCATGCTGGATACGTGGGGAATTCTACAGAAGCCCATATCATCTCTAAGAGCAAAGTCCAAGAGCTCCTCGATCAGATGTTGTTATGCTTTACAGAGAAACCTTGCCAGAATTCTGCACCTATGATTATCAAAACATCTGCTGGGGCAAAGAATATAGGTCCTTCTACTCATGTGTTGATTCCTCCAGCCATTTAACCTGTTGGGCAATTCCCCTACTAAGGTTTCCAATCTACTAACTCAGGAATGTATTTCGCTTATTCAGGGGCACCTTTCGCTGTTGTGTCTCCACTTGCTTATCCTGGGGCATCCCATGCTCCGTATGGGATCCAATTTGGTCAAACTGCTAATCATATGGTTAATCCTGGCTTGATGTACCTAACTCAAGTGTTCCCACAATATGATACTCCTCAGATGCATCCTCAAGCACCTCTGTCTCCCACGCCATACTGCTCATTCTAGCATGTTGATGCAACCTAATATCAACAACCTCCTCAAGCTCAGAGTCTGAAAAGTCAACAAACTGCACGACAAAATAGAAATCAAAGACAGAAATAGAGGACACCAATCTGTGGTGGATACAAAGGCGAATCACGCCAGCAATCACATTGCATTTCACTCTTCTCATTTGTAATCTTTTCTTGTGTGTTAATGCATTGTTCAATTAAGAACTTATTTATTTTCGAATGATAATACTAGTGAAATGAATATGCATGTTTTGAACAAATCCATTCGTGTTCACTCACACTTTTTATCAGTATCACACATTTGATCAAGCAAAATCAAAAAGAGAATGATGAAATCAAAAAGACATGGGATCACTGTTTATTGCTTTGAATAAAACCTTGCTGACGATGTAAGGCATTGGTTCTATTCCCAAACACTGGAGGTATAAGGAAGATAATCCCTAGTCAACCCCTTTGGGCCTTGGAGTAGGAGTTTCTTTATGTATACACAAACCTTCAGTCCTTAACCAGGGGCAGGGTAATCTTCAGTTAGTTTAACCGTCCATTCAAATTTCAAAAGGAGTCCCCCATTTGAGGATCAACCATATCCTATCCCTCACAAGAGGTCGAAAATCACAAATCCACGATGGATATCCCTCACTGATCAAAGGAGCGAGGCAGTCGCAACCCTTAATCAAACAAACAAATGTCACACGATTTATTTAAAAAAAAAGAGCAAAAAAAAAAAAAAGAAAGAAAAGTCTGCTAAGTCAAAAACTCAAAAAATAAATGACTTAGGCAAAAAAATTAAGGTATCCCGGTAGATTGCAAAGTCAAAATAATCAGTCAATGCAAAAATTAGGGAAAACAAAGAAACAAAAACAAAAAGAATCAAAAGCAAAAATCCTCTGCAAGAACAAATTTGTGTGACAATAAACAAACAAAAACAAAAGGTGAGTGACTGCCGTTCCAAAAACCTCATTGGTTCCTCTACCATCACTTCTGCCATTCAAAATCCTTTTGAAAGGTGAACGCTTGTGTCAAATTAGCTGAACGTAGAACTGGAGAACATCAAGGAGAATAAGTGGGTTAAAATAGATCTTGAGCCTTATATCCTTTCTTTATGAAACCGTGAACCAGGCCACGTTACAACCCTAAAGAGACCTAATTAAAGCAGGGTTTATTTCAAAAGCATACTACAGTGAGATCATGTCAAAGCTGAATCCTGAAGATTTGCTTGTCATTTGTGTTGGTATTGATACGACAGTCTAAATAGTGATATATTCACTATATGTCATCATCTTAGTGAACATACTTGGATTTCAAAACTGACTTATGCATAGCATTAGCATCATCATTTCAAAATGAACATTTGCGAACAAGCATGTGACATCATGAAAGCTTGCACTATGGGAAATTTGATCACACCAAAATGGTAAGCCGGTTCGAGATTCATTCGATACTAGGGAAATCACATCGAGATTCGACAAAAAACTCAAATATCAGTTAATTCAGGGGCATTCCTCCAAAGATCAGTCAGACAGGGGCAAAATCACTTCGAGGCTCGTACTGGGGCGGGCCACCCCAAGAGCATAAGAAATCAATCTCCCCAAGCGACGGTTAATCAGAGATATACAATTTCAAGACATTGGGGTAAGTCAAATCAAAATCATCTTATGACAAGATCACTTCACAACTTACAATTGGGGCAACCCATAGGCAAATATCCAACAGGCTGGGGCAGAGGCAGTCTACCAAGGTACAAACTCTCCCCAGGTTTCAAATCAAGCATAGAGGTGCGTCGAGATATCTTAATCTTGAAGTAGGTGTCGGAGAATGACATCTTCATGACCTATATCCTAGCCCTTAATCTCCCACCGCCCACCACATGAGCATCTGGTCAGCCATCATAAATTATCACTATGCATTGTCGCTTCACCCGTGCATATCATTCATTTAAGCCTTGTGGAGCAAACCTAAAAAAACCAAAGCCCAACAATTGGCATTTTGCATATATTAATCATCATCGCATAACATTGCATCCCTAAATACGTGGCATATCTGCCAAAGCAGAGCATTATGCCATACAAGTTCAAACATGCGGCCATAACATAAGCCGAATTCAAGTTTTCCGCAAAGCACATACCTATCCCCTTTGTTGGTAAAGTTCTTTCTTTATCTTTCGTTCGTCCAAAGTTCTTTCCTTATGTTTGGTTCGTCCAAAGTTATTTCTTTATCTTAGGTCTGTCCAAAGTTCTTCCCTTATCTTTGGTTCGTCCAAAGTTTTTTCCTTGTCTTTGGTCCGTCCAAAGTTATTTCTTTCTCTTTGGCCCGTCCAAAGTTCTTCCCTTATCTTTGATCCGTCCAAAGCTCTTCCTTTATCTTTGGTCCGTCCAAAGTTATTTCTTTATCTTTGGTCCGTCCAAAGTTATTTCCTTATCTTTGGTTCGTCCAAAGTTCTTTCTTTATCTTTGGCCCGCCCAAAGTTCTTCCCTTATCTTTGGTCCGTCCAAAGTTCTTTCCTTGTCTTTGGTCCATCCAAAGTTCTTTCCTTATCTTTGGTCTGTCCAAAGTTCTTTCTTTATCTTTGGTCTGTCCAAAGTTCTTGCCTTATCTTTGGTCCGTCCAAAGTTCTTTCTTTATCTTTGGTCCGTCCAAATTTCTTCCTTTATCTTTGGTCCGTCCAAAGTCCTTCCCTTATCTTTGGTCCGTCCAAAGTTCTTTCCTTATCTTTGGTCCGTCCAAAGTTCTTTCTTTATCTTTGGTCCGTCCAAAGTTCTTCCCTTATCTTTGGTCCGTCCAAAGTCCTTCCCTTATCGTTGGTCCGTCCAAAGTTCTTTCCTTATCTTTGGTTCGTCCAGAGTTCTTTCTTTATCTTTGGTCCGTCCAAAGTTCTTCCCTTATCTTTGGCCCGTCCAAAGTCCTTCCCTTATCTTTGGTCCGTCCAAAGTTTTTTTCCTTATCTTTGGTCCGTCCAAAGTTATTTCCTTATCTTTGGTCCGTCCAAAGTTTTCTCTTAATCTTTGGTTCGTCCAAAATATATTCTGCCCAAAGTCTTTATTTCCTTTGGTCCGCCCAAAGTCTTTCCTTTCTATGGTCCGTCCTGAACCCTTTCAATGCTCTCTGGTCCATCCTGAACCTTTTTCAATTCTCTGGTCCGTCCAAAACCTTTCCAATTCTCTGGTCCGTCCAAAACATTTCAGGTTTTCTCTGGTCCGTCCAAAATCTTTTAAATTCTCTCTGGTTCATCCAGAACCTTTACAATTTTACCTCTGGTCCGTTCAGAAACCTTTTCATTTTCTCTGGTCCGTCCCAAACATTCCCAGTTTCTTCTGGTCCGTCCGAAATATCTTTTTTATCTCTAGTCTATCCATAATCTTTTCTTCATTTAAAGACTAATTTATTTCCCCAGCTGAGGATGTCGAGTCAAAGTCTGTCTTTGTTACTTGCCCGCTGCGCTGTACCTTGGCCTGAACTGTTGCATAGCATAATCTTACGCATCATGTAAGACTAAGCGTACATAGCATATACATCAAGCATACTCCCCATTGACTGTTTCATCTCCCCAATAGATATTCAGCCAAATTTCTCACTTAATAAAACTTTCTACAACATTCACCTCTCTAAACACTACCGTCGCCGTCAGCCAAATTTTCGAGCTACTCTTTTATTTAATCCCCTTTCACATCAAATGATCGAAAAGCTGTCACAATTCGCACATTCAGGTCCAAGAGGATTAAATAGGGGCAATTGTCGTAACCCAAAATTTGACCTCATTTTTTTTGTTTTTTCATAAGCATGTGCACTCGCATTTCTAGCATACGCATTAGCATTTTTCTGTGATTTTGTTGCAGGCATATACAAAATTTCAGAATGTTTCAAAGCCTTATTAATCACATCCTCACAGAGTCATCACATAATCAATACAAGCAAAATATAAGGGTTTCTATGCATATATATATATATATATATCAAAACACAAGGTTAAAATGCAGAACCACGACCAAAGCACTCAATTTCAAGCCAAAAAGTGATGTTTTTACTATTTTTTGCTGAAGTAACGTGTTACATCATCATTTTTCAGCATTTTTCAGCCCAGAAAATCAAATTCAGGTTGAGGTAACCGGTTACATCATCATTTTTCAGCATTTTCAGCCCCAGAAAGCCACGTTTTGCCTGAGGTAACCGATTACCTCACCATGTAACCGGTTACATCAGCGGAATTTTGCAAATTTCAAATGTTCAGCAGCATGGCAGTAACTTTCGCCATATTCTTTTGGTATATTTTATTCTAGTACTGTGTGGAATATTCTAGACACTTTAAGACACTTCAAAAATTCACTTGCATTTTCTACACTACATCATTTTCAATCATGCTCACTATGCACCCTTATTTCCAAGCGTGTGAACCATTTGATTTTGATCTTGCATTGGGATTCTCCCACTGAGTTAACAAATAACTAACTGAGTTAACCTCCAAGTCAGTGAGTTAGATGTAACTAACTCTAAAGCAAGCTCCAAACCAAGTTCCAAACCTAACCCACTCCAAACCTAAGCTCTATATAAACAAACCTTCACATTTTTGCAAGGGACCCTTGAGCATTTTCACAATTTTCACTCTTCACTCTCAATTCTCTCTGCATTTTCTGCAATTCTCTCTCAATCATCTTTATCTTCTTCACCAAACCACACTAAATCTCTTTTTCCACCATTAAAGCTTAACAAGCTTCACATTGAACTTGCTATTCTTTTGAGCTAAACCTCCATTACATCACATTTTTTCTTAGATTTCTGTAATTACAGCAACTTCTACTTCAATTCAAGTTTTGGAAGTGATCATTTCAAGAGTTTTGGTGCAAATTCATATTTGAAGCATTTATCGCGTTTTCTTCGGTTTCGCTACAAATTGTTGTAGATATTGGAATCCTCTAGTTTTCTTTGCTTCTTTGCAGCACTTCTTACTTACAACAATTACCAAGGCAAATCTCAGCCTTGTAGGTCAGTAATTCTTGCTAGATTCATTGTTTTTGATTATTTCTGCATTTTCGCAATGTAGCTCTTAATTAATGTTTTGTTGCTTGAATTCTTGCTTTGCATGATCAATTATTGTAGCTTTTATTTGCTATGAATTAATGTGGATTATGCATTCACTCTTATGCTATGATCCATTGCAATTACATGTGAAAAGTCATTCTCAAAAGTGCTTTTTGAAAATTATGTGTTTGCTAATTTTGCTGAGGTAACGGGTTACCTCACTTGTCTGCATCCCTGGAATTGTTGTTTTAGCTGAGGTAACCAGTTACCTCACCATGTAACCGGTTACACTGCTACTTTTTTGCAAAAATAATTATTTCAAGAGCTGTTTTGCATGCTTTAATCATATATTTTTACATGATCACATGTATACATGTTAATGCTACTGTTCTAGGGCAGAATCTACATGAAATGACTTTTTCTTGATTAATTATATAATTTTTCTTTGATTATTTTGCAATTTGATCATTGTTCAAAGCACTTTTGTTCGCTTTTTTTCTTGTTTGTGTGTTAACATGAGTATGATTAGTGATGCATGCTAATTTTGTCTTTGTTATTGCTTCGCAATTTCATTTTGTGGCATTAGATTTGTTCTTCATTGAACAAATTTAATTTTGTACAACCATTATCTTACACTCTTACTTTAATGATCTTTCGACTCGTTGAAAGATTGTTGGCTTGTTCATTCCCTTTGATCGATCGATCAAAACCTTATTTCGATTGGTTAATCTTCCCACTCTCTTCTCCTTAGGATCTCTTTAGAGCCTTTCTTTCTTGATCCCCTACGGAGTCGGAGATCTTCACAACGCATTGGAGCACTGTACAAATTGCGTTATTTCTCTGTCGGTTTCAATTCCCGCACTACACTTTGGGTGCTAGAGAAGGAATGAGGATGAAGTTTCTCTTACCCTCATTCTGACAATTTCTGGTAGGGGGTGCTTGGCCCTGAACTTAGAATAGTCACCTCTATCTCCAGACTATAGTGTCTCTTGATCCTCAGTAGAGTTGATCCTTGATCACTCATATCCTTTGATTAATCACCATTTTCTTGGTTCAAGATCATTGTCTTCCTTCCCTTAGTTAACCACAGTCCGTCTGTTAACATACTGAGTTTCCCTTGGGTTAATCACCTTCTCTTGGTTAATCACCCGTTCTTTGGTTAATCACAGTCCGCATGTTAAAACCAATCTTCCTTGGGTTAATAACCTTCTCTTGGTTCATCACCCGTTTTTTGGTTAATCACAGTCCGCCTCTTAAAACCAATCTTTCTTTGGGTTAATCACATTCTCTTGGTTCATCACCCGTTCTTTTGGTTGATCACAATCCGTCTGTTAAAACCAATACCCCTGTGAGTTAGCAACCTTCTTTTGGTTCAAACACTCACGCCTTTAGGTTAGTAACCCTCTTTTGGTTCAAATACCTATTTCTCGGTCAAGTACTACTTGTCAGTTGGTGTACCGAAAACTCTTGGGTCACAACCTTCGCTTGGTTCCACACCCGGTCTCTTGGGTCACAACCTTCGCTTGGTTCCACACCCGTTCTCTTGGGTCACAACCTTCTCTTGGTTCATCACCTGTTCCTTAGTTAACCACAGCCTGTCTGTTAATATACCGAGTTTCTTTTGGGTTAATCACCTTCTCTTGGTTAATCACTCGTTCTTTGGTTAATACAATCCGTCTGTTAAAGCAAATACCCTTGTGAGTTAGAAACCTTCTTTTGGTTCAAATACCCACACCTTTGGGTTAGTAACCTTTTCTTGGTTCAAATACCCTTTCCTCGGTCGAGTACTGCTTGTCAGTTAAGTGTACCGAACCCCTTTGGATCACGACTTTCGTTTGGTTTCACACCCGTTATCTTGGGTCACAACCTTCACTTGGTTCCACACCCGTCCTTTTTGTTGATCATAGTCTATCTGTTAAAACCAATTTCTCTTCTTCTCTTTTCGGTTAACCACTATCCATCAGTTAACATACCGAATTCCCCCGAGATTCAAACACCTTTTTGGTTAAGTACTCTTATTTCTGGTTAATCACCGTCCATCGGTTAAACACCAATTTCTTTCTTCCTCAGTGGAGTAACTTCTTCTTCCCCGTCAGGGTTTCTTTCTTTCTTTCTTCAGTTAACCACTGCCTGTCAGTTAATATACCGAATCCCTAATGGGTATCACCTTGTCAACTCCTTTGCTTCTTTATTTTCTTGGTTTTGACACCATTCCTTTGCTCTCTTCCCCAGCGAAGTCGCCTTTCCCTTATCTCTATCTCTTGGTTCGACACTGTTCTTTTGCTTTTCTCCCCGGTGGAGTCGTCACAGTTTCTTTTTCTTTCTCCATCTTGGTTCTCTGAACTATGTAGGCTCTGAATTCCTCATTGCACTATGAGGATACGTAGGCACGAGATTGCAAAATTTTGGCGAACCACATTCCCCTTTCTTTTCCCTAGTTGCATGAACTATAAAGCTCTAGAATCCTTATTGCACTATGAGGATATGTAGGCACGAGGGCCTCAATCCTCCGCAAGCACTTTCTTTTTTGGCAAAATTCCTTTTTTGGTCCCTTAACTATATCTCTGGGTTCATTTTGGTCCTTTAACTTTAAAAAGGTCCATATTGGTCCCTTAACTATTCAAAACGTTCCATATTAGTCCTTTTTGTCCTATTAGCGACGGAAAAATTCAAAAACCAGTCGCTAATTAGACAAAAAGGACTAATTTGGAATGTTTTGAAGAGTTAAGGGACCAATATGGACCTTTTTAAAGTTAAGAGAGCAAAATGAACTCCGAGGTATAGTTAAGGGACCAAAAAGGATATTTTGCCTTCTTTTTTCCCTTTCCCTTTCCTCTTTTAGCGAGTAACCTTTAGATAGATAATCCACCCGAGCCTAGAAGCAAGCAAAGCGGTTCCCGTCGAGTACGAAGGATGCGTGAGGTGCTAGTACCTTCCTCTCGCATAATCGATCCCCTTACCCGTTTCTCTTCCCTTTGGGTTTTATAGATATTTTCCCTGTCCTTTGAGACTAAATAAAGTTCGGTGGCGACTCTGTTGTATCTTTGAGTGTGCAATTCACTCAGGTATAATGCCGCTAGCTTCAGGTGGGAACTCAGTTAACATAGACGGTTATTCAGAAAAACTGGGGGGATCATTGGAAGAAACCGCTGCATGAAGCTTAGACGTTTCACAACGAGATTAGTCGACCGTTCTTAGGCAGTTATTTTAGAATAGTTTATAAGGAGACTTATGTTCATGTTGTAAAGGGTCCGCAATTATACACACATTTCTGCAAACTCAAAGTACCCGCGTGTTGAGAAACAAGTGAGGAAAGATGTAAGTATGTGTTCCACCATTTTATACATTGCAAGCAATTTTACATTAAACCTCTTTTTATGCATTAGAGTACCATTCGATTTCCTTTACATTTCCTGTCGTTTTATGTTACTTGCATTTCAATTTCAAGTCTTTTCTTCAATTACCTTTAGATTTTAAAGTCTTTCTTTTTATTTTACTCGTATTCTATTTCTAAGCCTTTTTCACCTTTGGCCGCAACAAACATTTTCAATACGCACACTTCGACTTCGACAACATTATAGTTTTCAAAATTCATAAATGCACACATATATGTCCAGGAGATTTTCGAGTTTGATCCCTTAAGTATTAATAGAAACTTGTATTTGTTTACCAAATTTCACCGTAAACAAATTGGCACACCCAGTGGGACCCTTTTGTGTGTGTTTTATTCTTTATTTGTTTTGAAAATTATAATTTTTCTGTTTGTGTTTTCATCAACTTCTCATTTTGTGTACGAGTGTGCATGAGATTAAGGTGTGGTAAAATGTGAGAAGACCTGTGAGAAGATACGTTAGAAGAATGGTAAGTCCCAAGAATAACAATGGAGAGCAACCATCTAATAGCGCTGGAACGGGAACAATTTTTGCAACTGTAACTGAACCTATTCCTTCAACCACTAGCACTATGGTGATACCATCTACTATGGTTGCACCGATAACTATACCAGAGGGGACGTTTTTGTCCCCAATACCCCATAATCCCCCAGTGACTCCAAGACCAATTATGACTTCAAACTTTAGGCCTTTGCCACAAACTTCACAATGCCCATACCAGATCGTGAACAACCTTTTGGGATGCCAACAACAGTGATAGAGAGTTTACAAAATAACCCTTCAACATTTGTGGATAATACTATAAATATGTATTCACTGGTCATGGCATCTGGTTCAGCCATAAGTAACCATGGTCGAAATATGCCACCCCATATGGGAATGGGATTTGGTTCCCAAGCAATGCCTACTTTGACAACAAATTCGGTCATGGCAATGCGGCAACAAATGGATGAGAGTAACCATGACATGGTAAACACTCAAACCCAAAAAACGGGTATGTTATTTAACCTATTGATTCAGAATACGAATCAGAGTTACCAACAGTTGGCAACTTAAATGACTAGGATTGCTGATTTTTTGGCGCTCTCCTAGTGCAGGTTAGACCAATTGCCCAACCCCAAGCCGGTAGACATGTTCGAAACGAGGGGGTAGTGTTAGAAGAAAATATTATGAACCAGGGACAACAAGGTAATCCCCAACTGGGCGAACTAGAGATACCTGGAAAGGAGGGACGGGCACATGTCATAGTGGTTAATCAAAACCAGGACACCGACCCAGTTGTCCATCAGGTTCGACAGGGAAATCTGTTAGGAGATAATAACTTAACAACCATTGTCGAAAGGATAATGGCACAAAATGGGGTTAATATTGGCCTACAAAGGCCAAATTATACATCTCCTATGTCGGAATATGTGATGCGGTCCGAACTACCAAGGGGGTTAAGGTCCCTAAGTTTACAAAGTTCTCTGGTGACACTATTGAATCGACTGTCGAACACATTACTTGATATTTGACTGAGGCAGGTGACATAGCCAATAATGAGAACTTGAGGATGAGATACTTCCCTAGTTCTCTCACAAAGAATGCTTTTACATGGTTCACTACCATACCTCCTCATTCAATCAATGATTAGGCACGTTTAGAGAGGTTGTTTCATGAGCAGTTTTACATGGGACAATCTAACATTAGTTTGAAAGAATTATCGAGCGTCAAGCGAAAGTTCGCCGAGTCAATTGATGATTATTTAAATCAATTCCGTTTGTTGAAAACAAGGTGCTTCACCCAGGTGCCTGAGCATGAACTTGTTGAAATGGTTGTTAGAGGAATAAATTATTCCATCAGGAAGAAATTAGATATTTAATATCTGCAAGATATGGCCCAGTTGGCAGCCATAGTTAGACAGATCGAAAGATTGAAAGCCGAGAAGCCCAGAGTGAGTAAGGGTAAGAAAAAGCGTATAGCTTATATTGACATGGAAAACCAAGACGTAGTGTCTGAGGTCGAATATGGCCATTGTTAGAATAAGATTTGTTCATGACATATTCTCTTTTAGTCTTGATGATAACAAAAGTATTGAAAGAACAATGGTTTATTTAATGTGTGTTTTATTTATCCAGGTTCTTGTTCTTGTACATAAATCATCAGAATCTATTTTACTTAGACACACTTGGTAGTTGCTTCATTGCTAGCTTCTGGTGGCAGAGTCTGAAGAACAATTGCTAGTGTGGCTTAGCGTTGACTCTGAGCTGAAGGCCTTAACATTCAGACGAGTTACTACACTTGGTAATTGTATATCATCATCTGATACCATTCAGAGTTGGTGATAAAGTTATGGTTGTCCATATTGCAGAAAATAAGTTGTATTGTCTTATCAGCTTGTCAGCTAGAGTCTACAAGATTGCAAGGCTCAAGAAAGGTTGGCATACTCTACGGATATCTGCTCTCAACAACTCTATCAGTACAGAACCTCTTGAAGACTCAAAGGTTAAACACGTTACACACTGGATTTAGAATCTTTTGTGTATCAATCTTCAATGGCTCTTGTACTATGGAGTAAAGGCAAAGACACTTGATAAAGTTACTTCTTCAACGACTAGTTTTTGCAAAGGCTATAAATATGGGTGAAGATTCAAGTTTGAATCTTAACAAGGATTCTCCAGACGAAGGAGTAGCAAGATCAAGAAATTATCAACTATAATGTAATATGCCGATTTTTTTTTATAGATTGTAATTGTAAAAGCCTTAATATTTCTTACCATTGAATATCTTAGAAATCTTAAGAGCTTTAGGTCTTTGTTATGGTGATTTCCCGTACCTCTGATGCTTGTATCATGTACACCTTGTTCTCTATTCTCCTGAGCCTTCAGTAGTTTAGATCAAGTCTCTTGGTATGTGCTTGAGTAAAAGTCTTGTCTCATTGGGATTCAAGCAACAAGTCTTGAGCAAAGATGCTTAAGCCACGTAAATCTCATTGCTTAAGTGCTTGAGTTGTGAAAGTCTTATTCAGCTAGTCTGATTGAGCAAGGGAAAGTCTTCGTCTGAGGGGCGTGAGCAAGAAGTCTTAAGTGCTGCTTGAGCAAGGAAGTCTCAGTCTGGATGGCTAGAAGAGAAGGTGGCTCGGTCAGAGGATGTGAGCAAAAGTCTTAGACATGTACTCTAAGCAAGGGTAAGTCTCAACTAGAGAACCTTTGGAGCAGTTGGCTCAGTCAGAGGGCGTGAGCAAGGAATGTCTTATACATGTGCTATAAGCAAGAAAGTCTCAAACAGTTGGTCTGAGCAAGTGTAAAAGACTTATGCAGAAGCATTAGCGATTGTATCGTGAAGTGGTTATAATGAAAATCTCTTGTGAGGCAAGGGGACTAAAGTACTCTCAGTTAGGGGAGAAACCTGGATAAATCTTTTTTGTTTTTGCTGTTATTTGTTTACTTCTATTATATCCGCTGCCAATGAATTAAACAGAATCTGAACACTAGTTCTGATTTTGAAACTCTGATCAGAAGCTAAATTAAAGAAAATGTGAAACACAATTCAACTCCCCCTTCTTCTGTACTTTTCTCACCTTTAATTGGTATCAGAGCATGGTGTTTGCTTAACATTTAACAGTGTCACAGATAATGATCCAATAAGAAAAGTATAATTCTTCTTCAAGAAGGAATCAAGTGCAACATGAAAAATATCATACGGCTTTTCCTACCATATTCAAAGGATGATTCCACTGAATTTAAATGATGGAAAAGCTAAACATATTTTTAACTCATTGGTCTTGATAAATGGTTGATGAAGGTCTATAAAATATCCTTGAAAGAGGTATTACTATAGAAGTTGATGGTGTAAAGATGATCATCTTGAAAATCTCTTTCACCAGCTCAGAAGATGCATATTGAATATCTTCAGAGGTAGTTGCATTCTGGTAGATGCTCTATCTCACTTCTGAGTATATCAACATCATTGATATGTCTGATGCTTGGACTATCTTTGAATTCTTGTGCTTAGATTTGTGGGGATCATTTTTTAAGCTTGAGCAGTTACACTTCATCTAATCTTTTCAAGCAAATTTTTAGAAGATCGCTCTCTGACTTAAATCTAAAGTCATATTCAAGGTTGTCAAAATCGAGTTTTTACCTTGACTCATTTTGGCTGGGTAAAATCAAAACGTAAAATCAAACTTGAAATCGTAGAGTTTACATCATATTAAAATTATATATATATATATATATATATATATATATATATATATATATATATATATATATATATATATATATATATATATGCTCTGACTATTTAACTTAATGCAGAAAATTAAATGATGTGTTCACAAAGACACAAAAGTATCACAATATACAAAGAAAAAGAAGAAAGCTCAAAAAATTACCATTGAAGTTCCGATTCGGCGTCGTACAAGTGAAGTGACGTTAAGGTTCAAAAGTTTTTAATTTTTATTGCTTTAGTAAATGAAAAGTCTAATGTATAATGATAAAAGAGGTTATTTAAAGTGAATAAAATAATAAAGTGGGTGAAATTTTATTGGACTGGGCTTTTTAAAATTTCAAGAAAAAAAGGTAAAATCAAGTCAAAGAGTAAAATTCTAAGACTTTACACGATTTTATAGATTTCAAAGAGATTTAAATCGTGTAAATCGTTCCAATATACGATTTTACTTTAAAATGATTTTACATGCGATTTAATACCGAATGCCGACCTGGAAACGTAAAATATAAGAGTTTATGTTTTAAATTGCGATTTTAACAACCTTGGTCACAATTATTCAGGAAGTTTACTACTTGAATCTGATGTGTTCTGAAGATTTGTCTTGCAGTTTTCAAAGGAAAGAAACGGAGTTAAAGGATGAAAGACTATTCAACAGATCACTTTCTCAATAAAGCTCAGTTCTTTGGAATGACTAATGATAAGAAACTTAGGTTTCTTGTCTGAAGAACTTCTATACTGGTTGAATGAATTGTGATATCTGTTGATAGAAGAGTAACTTCAAAAGCTTCTGAAGTACTTGCATTTCAACTAATTTCCCAGATTTGAAAGCAAGAAGAAACACTACTAGAACCTAATATCAGATGCTCTTCAATGTCTAATCTTTTGAAGTTGATATTTGTGTAGGATGCAGATGAAAAGAAGCATTTGTGTTCTGAAATAAAAATAAAGTATTGAAAAGTAAGAGATGGTGTTAAATCTATCTTGCTTCAAAATATTTGATAATGTGGAGTTTGTTTTTTAAGGTGATATCTTAAGAAACTCCATTGCTTCTTGATTGAGGATCATCATGGAAGCTGATTTAAAAGACATTTCTATGAGAAGTCTTCAATTTCTCTTTGAGTTCTGTCAGCCATACTAAGACAATATTTTGATTTTCTTTGTGTCAATTTTTGATAGCTAACACCATATAGTTCTGAGCTTGTCAATGATTTCAGAGTCAAAAGATTTAATACTAGGCAATGAGATTAGTGACTCTTCTTAGAACAAGATTCTGTTTCTATCATATCTCATCCTAGACTTATACTCTAAAGTGACTTATGATTTTGCTACTAGATTGAGACATAAGGTAAAGAAGAGTCTGTTTGTACTTACATGTATGGTATTATAGAAATATGAGTATTATAATGTATCTGCTATAGATGTCAAGGAAAGAAGTAGAGGCATCTTCCATAAAGTTGTTTACAACATTTATTGGAGGAAGAGCGAACAACCCAGATTCAAGTATTGGTGGTACTAAATTTGGTGAGAGTAGTGGAATCAATGGTTAGACAACCATTGAATCAGAATCCACTCAAAGTTGTGTTCAGACTCTATTGGTCAAGTATGAATACTGAATCAAGTCTGGCCAACAAAAAAAAAGGTATGCTTGTTCTTTTTTGGTTTATCTTTTGATTCAATGAAACATTTGTATATATGTAAATACAAAGTTTCTGTTAGACTTCTAAAGAAGTTCTTTTGAAAAGAAGAACTTCAGAAATCTTTAAGAGGAAACTCTATTGTGTTTGTCTATACTAAATGTCTTATTAAGCCAGAGTTTGATTCTCGTGGATGATGGTTGCTTCAGTTATCTTTTCCATGTTTGGATAAGATAAATCCCCATTTGTGTTCATTCCTCAATGGTTGGAGTCTTGTTTGACCGTTTATTTTTAGCTTGTTCCTAGATTGAACTTTGGTCCCTGGAAGTGTTGCCTTTGAACCCGATTAGGTCTCCGAACCTAGTTTGAACGTGCATTTATTTTGCACGATGTCTTGCAGGAAGAATCTTTTACAGATCCTCATTAAAGACAAAATCCATTCTCCAGAAGGGATGTTTTAACATCTCCTTGGATTTATACCCAACAACAAGTGGTAGTCTCCTTGAGAAGCTTCTTTTGTCATTGGTATTTTGCGACGATAAGTGGCAATCTCTCTCGAGAAGCTTATTTGTCTTTGGTGTTTACCTAAATTCTTTTTGTGTAACAAGTGGCAATCTCTTTAAGAAGCTTGTTTTCTATAGCGATAAGTGGTAATCTCTCATGAGAAGCTTATCCGTCTTTGGCACATTCCTCCGCTTTTGAGAAGCTTGTTTTTTTGCAATGATAAGTGACAATCTCTCCCGAGAAGCTTATCTGTTCTTGAGGTTATTCATACTTTTACAGTTACCATTGGTGTTACCCTCAATCAGTCACTTTTCATCAACCCATTTGATGTGATCCCTAGTTGAGGTGTTTCTTTTCATCAACCCATTTGATGTTATCCCTAGTTGAGTTGTTTCTTTCTATCAACCCATTTGATGTGATCCCTAGTTGATGTGTTTCTTTCTAACAACCTATTTGATGTGATCCCTATTAAAGGTGTTTCTTTCCATCAACCCTTTTTTTTTGACGAGGTGGTTCGAGATCAGGTTTTCATTCTGTCAATCCTTTGATGATGTGTTCCTTTGGACGAGTTTTCATTCTATCAATCCTTTGACAAGGATGATGTTCGGTGAATGGTTTCATTCTGTCAATCCTTTGATGAGAATGATGTTTAGTTTCTTCCCGTCAACCCTTTTTGACGATGTCATTTGGTTTTGTTCCATCAATCCTTTGATGATGCCACTATTTGGTGAATATTTTCCGAATTGGATTGTATCTGTCAACCTTTTGAAGATGATAATGTTTGGTGATTTGCTATCTTACCATCAGCCCCTTGATGAGATCCCAATGTCAGTTTATGTATCTCTCTTTCAATCCTTTGACAATGCCACTCATTTGTGAAGCTTTCTTTCCCCAGTGGAGACCGTATTGCCAGTTCAACCTTCATTGAGGATCTTTTTGTTCTAGAATGTTATCCAATCACATTTGAACCTGAGGATCAATCATTCTAAATACCTCCATTGGAGCCCATCTTTTGGTTCTACTTCCAATGAGGTTGCTTTTCTTCTAAAGTGCCAATCGGTCATACTTGAACCTGTTGTTCCATCACTTTAGATGTGTTGTTTTCTTTCCCCAGTGGAGACCGTTTCCCGGTTTTATCTTCATTGAGGATCCTTTTTCTTTTCTAGAATGTCATCCGATCACATTTGAACTTGATGATCAATCATTCTAGATGCCTTTATTGGAGCCCAACTTTTGGTTCTACTTCCAAGGAGGATGTTACTTTTACCTTTTCTTTGGTCCAACCTTTAACGCTTTGAGTATTGTGTCCTATTCCTACCTATTCTTTTCAGATTGTCAGCCAGTCATGCTTGAACTTGTTAATCAACTACTCTGGATATTCCCCAATGGAGACCATCTCTTGGTTCAACCTCCAGTGAGGATCCTACCCTTCTAAAGTGTCAACAGTCACATTTGAACCAGTTGCTCAATCACCTTTAGATTTCCCCAATTTGTTTCAGCTTCCCCAGTGTTGTTGTCATCCCCAGTGAGTGTTTACTCGTTGTGTCGACTCAATCCCTATTTGCTTTCATTTTGCTTGCATGTTGCATTTAGCATTCCATCATCTTCATCATGGTAGAGTTCATGGCATGTCCGCATTATAGATTAGTCTTGTCCATAGCATAGCATATCATTGTATCTAAGGACAAAATATTCGGTTATCTATATTTAAATATCTTTCACCATGATTTCACGAGGATTATCATCACTCATGTCATTCGGTGAAGATATTTAAATAGGGGCAACTGTCATACCCCAAATTCCACCCTTAGATACTTTGATCTTCTGCATATCATGCTAGGTCAATCATATTGCATATCTTATCCAATTTACCCGACTTTGTTTATTTTGTTTCATTTGTGAGTTAGGTTTTATTTCAATAGGCTTCAATGGACTGATTAACCAATGTTTTGGATAGATCCTCAACCAAGCAAGTTTTCATATGCTTAAGAGGACTCTATTTCTCAATAATATAGTGCAAAATGGTTTCATCACAAGTTCCTCAAGGCTCAAGTCTTGCAAGATCAAATCAATATCAGGTTATCAGGTCAAGGGTGTGTGTGGTGTAGTTTTAGATTCAGTGGAAGTTTGACATAATCTTGGTCAGACAAGTGGTTTGTTTCATTATTAGGTTATCAAGTTGTGCCAAAGATTTTGAATCAGGGTTTTGGTTCTCATCTAGTCATTGTTTCATCAATGTACACTCAAGGCATGAAAATTAGGTTTCTCACCCTTTTATGTTTACGATGAGCAGGTGTCGTTCGATGGAGTTTCATCTGAGGCTAGCAGGTTCAATGTATGTTAAGTACTGTTTCATTTCAAGTGGGCATGATTTGATCTTGGTCAGAAAAGAGGAGTTTGTGACATTCTAAAGATGGATTTGTCAAGGATAAGTTCATTTACAATTAGAATTTCTGGGTAGTCCGTTCACATTTCAAGTCATATTCTTCGGGTTTTATTGTTGCAATGCCTTAATGTATTCGAATGTCCAATTTGCTTCACGATCACGATTCTTCAAGATTAAATCAGGGATTATTGGAGTGTAGTGTTGGATTAAGATCAGTCAAGTTGTGTATTTGGGGTTCTATGTCGGGAATTAATTTTCAGTTATCATTGACAGTACTCATTCCGAAACCATAATTTTCTGTTTTTTTAAACCCATATTCCATTATCCAAATATTACCCATTTTAATTCCATATCCATTTTTTATCCATTTTTATCTATCATTCAATCCACAATATCCATTGTTTTAATTTCATTCACTTATCCCTAAACTTTTTCTAAGCCATTTTTTCATCTCAATTTTCCATTTTAATTATCCATTTCATTTCAAACAATTATTCATCCACATTCAAATCCAATTTTCAATTCCATTCATATCCATTTCTATTATCCATATTTTTTTTCCTCTATCCATGTTTTTCCAATTGAAAATCCACAAATTAAACCATTTCTTTAAACATTTCAAAACCCCAAATAAAGGCCACCATTCAAAATTACTAACAAAAGGTTAAGAAAATTCCAAAGTCATTACAAGGCCCATTTCAAAAGGGGTCCAAGCTCATTTTGTCTCACAAAAAAAAAATCCCAAGGAAAAGAACAAGATACAATTCAGCAAAAGAGAAAAAAGACACCCTGGGTCAAACATTCTTTGCGCCATCTATACTACATGCCAAAAAAACCTGCATCAACATCCTAAACAGCAATAACACACTGCTACCAATCTGCTCCAAACCTCAAAACCTTACACCAAATTGGGACTCACAGCCTACACCTCCTAACACTGCTACAACCTGCGACTTTCTGCAGTGCCTTGATACAAGCAATGCAACATCCTAACCTGCACAATCTGCACAACTGAACCAAAACACTACTTCACAAAGACAAAGACATCATAACAATTACTACCATAAGACACCAAAACGTATACAAAATTGTACCCTGCTGCTGCAACACCACTAGCCTCCAAATTTGATGCTATCACACAATAACCTGTGACAACACTACATGGTTTATTGGTGTTTAAAGGGTGAGTAATAATGAGACGAATTCAATTCTCTGATACCAAAACTTGTTTTAATTTAAGAGGAGGAGGGAGAATGAGGATATACAGAGACGAGGTAAAAAAACGAAAAATAAAGATTCAGCAGAAAAGAAAATATGTACCATCGTCGCTACCCTTCCTTCTATTTTTTGGAACCTCCCTCGACAAATCCTTGATGGCTAATCTGAGACCTCTTTTCAACACAAACTCCCTCCACCATTGTTCACTCTCTTCACTCCTTCCAATCTTTAACTGAACGACAACAACAATCAACTTTGATCCACCCTTCTTGTAACATGATCGAAGCAACCATCACGACACCACCGTAATCACCGCGAGAAAAAATGCGAGTGAGAAACAAGGTCGCAGGGGAAATAAGAGAGACTCGAGAGAAGAACAGAGCAAGATTGACAGGATGACGAGTTGAAATTGCAACCTCGGGAAGCCATTCGCGGGAGAGAAAGTAATCACGATTGAAAGGGGAGGTGAAGGTGTGTTTGAATTGTTGTTTCAGAACTTGGTTCTGCCTTTTTGAAAATCATTCCATTTTGCCGTTCATGTTGTATGTTTCGTGTTTGAGAGAAAGAGGGGGAACGACTGTGCTTTGAATTAGGTTTTCTTTCTATTAACTTTCCTTGGCAATTATGGATCGGGCTCTAGGCCCATGTGCTTGTGTTTCTTGCCCACCTAGTTCACTTCATGCACCCTCTGTCTATTTGGTTAATTAGATTGTTATTGTTTAGTTTTAATTAGGTTTTCACCTTTAGTCAATTAGGATCTATATTAATTAATTGTTTAGTTTTAATTAGGTTTTCACCTTTAGTTAATTACGATCTATATTAATCTTTTACTTAGTTTTAATTAGGTTTTATTCTAGTTAGTAAATTAGTTTTAGTTAAGTTTTTAATTTAATTAGTTAATTAGTTAGTAAATTAATTAATTAGTTCTAACTAGACTTTAGTTTAATTAATTAATTAGCCTTTTTTAAACTTTGGTATATTTAGGATTTGGCTCAATTAGATTTTATTTTTTGTTAATTCTTAAAATTAATCTTGACAATTTCGTAATTTCTTTTTCCTGATGTTTAACTTTGAATTTAATTCTTGATTGCTTTTGGTTGTGACTAAGTCCCGATTTGTGATGCTTATTTCTTTGTGGCTTTTGGATCTGTTATGTTTTTGCCTGTTTGTTTCCTTCCAAAGGAAAGTTACCATGTTGACTTATAAGTCATTTTCTAAGATAGTTTAGAGCCTTTCTTCCCTCTTTAACCTAGTTTTAGGTTAGGGTTTTTGAACCCTATGTGAGTACTATCATTATACATACTTACTTGTCTCTCTTTGCCTTATTAGAGCATTTTGTTTTATGACTTAGAGTTAGGTTTGGAGTTTTTGAACTCCATATGGGTACCATCATGACTCACTTCCCTCTTTGACTTTGATAAAATTCAACTTTAGGTTAGTCTTACAACTTAGACTTAGAGAGTTTTTGAACTCTATGCGAGTATCATGATTATGAATACTCACTTCCCCTTGGAACTTTAACCATAGCCAATGGTTCCTCACCCTTGTTGAGGTGAACTATGAATGCTCTAATTCCATCCTAGTCTGGATACGTAGGCACGAGATGCGACGTCTTGGCGAGCATAGTTAGTGTATATACCCCTAGGTCTTTACCTTAGCACCTTGTCCTTAGCAAGCAAACAATAACATAACACAAATACAAACAAGAGGTTCCTGTAGAGTACTACAGATATCTAGGATGCTAACACCTTCTCTAGGTATAACCAACCCCCGAACCTTAGATCTCTTAGCTGTGTTGTTACATAGCGCAATTAGGGTTTCCGATCTTTCCCCTTTCCTTTGGATAAATCAAAGACCGGTGGTGAATTTCAAAGATGTGTGATTCAAGTTAATTAATAGCTTGGTATCCGATTCTCACTGCAACAGAAATGGCGACTTCACCTTGTTTTGTATTTATGTTACTTATATGTTTTGCTTGCTTGTATATATGTACATATCTGTATATTTGTATATCTGTTTGGGTTTGTCTGTTTGGCAGGGTTGCTACTTTTGAGTGGTGAGATAAGTCCTAACCCGGACTTGAGCATACACATATGATAGGATAGTGGTGTAATCAATAGTCGGCTGTTGGGAGTAGTCCTAACATGTTTGGCATATTATGACCACGCTCAGTGGAGGCCCCTTTGGGATTATTGATGTCTGATGCGAGTAGTCGTATTGATGTCACTCTTTCTGACCTGTGAGTCCGTGATACTGAGGACCTTTAGTTATCCTTTACCCCCACTTGACCTTTTTAGGACGTAGTGCAGTAATTATCTAGGTATAGACCTGTGATGGTTGTCATGTGATACTACACTCAGACGAGTTTATCTTGAGAATATTATTAACCCGCATGAGTAGTCGTGTAGGCTGATAATATCTGAAAGATTTATCGATGACTCTGGGAACTTTTTAGAACCCTGTTCTACAGATGATAAACCCATAGTACACGCCTTTTGGGATGGGTAGACCATGGATCCATACTGGTGATCTTCAAACCTAGGCCCTCATTTTGTTTACATGTATATATGTGCATATTTGTGAATACCTGTATACGTATGTTTGTGCATCCATACATTCATCCATTCATGATAACCCTTTGGTTTCAAGGAACTCATATGTTCTTTCCTTTGCAAAAATCGATAGAGATCATGGATTTTAAAACGAAACTTTTCAGTTTTTCCAAAAAAAAGTTTGTAAGTTGCCTTTGAGTTCCTTGAAACCATTTGGCTTACATTAGCATTGTATGCACATGTTGTCACATTTGCATTGCATTTTCATTTCTCAGCCTTGAGTCTCATCTGTCCTTTGTCCGTAACCCAGCAGTTGACTTCCCGAAGCCAACATTGGACTTGAGGTAGCTTTTGGAGGATCATGAACTTAGGAGAGCAGAGCCAGTTTGTGACAAGATCGGAGTTTAAACTATTGAAAGATCAGTCAGATTGAATTGTGGAAGCTATGACGACCTTGGAGAAGAAGGATGACAATATTCAGAGGATTTCTGTGAATAATGTTACTCCAGATCAACCTGTTCAGACTCCTGTTGAGAACCAGATTATACAAGAGCAAGCCATTGTCCGAGATGGACGTTCCTCTTCGGTTGATGTCGTGGAGTATCGTAGCTTTGCATTCTCTGAGCCAGATTCCCAAGAGGTAGTCCCTGTGGTGGAAACCAAGGACCCATGATATCTTGGGATTGGAAAATGTCGTGTCTTAGAAAAGAAGCTTGATGCCATTAAGGGTCGTGACGCTGCTGATCTGAATGCTTTAAACATATGTTTGGTACCCGACCTTGTAATGCCACCAAAGTTCAAGACGCCAAAGTTTGAGAAGTACAAGGGGGATAGCTGTCCGAAGCAGCATTTGGTGATGTATTGCAGAAGAATGACTTCACATGTCCGTAATGACAAGCTCATGATCCACTGTTTCCAAGACAGTCTAAGTGGGGCATCCCTGAATTGGCATATGTAGCTAGAGAGAAGTCACATCCAATCATGGTCAGACCTAGCCAATGCCTTTGTGAAGTAATACAACTACAATCTTGACTTGACTCCCAGCCATCTGCATTTGCTAGACTTATCTCAAGAGGACAATGAATCCTTCAGAAAGTATGCTCAGAGGTGGAGAGAAGTAGCTGCTCGCGTCCAACCACCACTCTTAGATAAGGAATTGGTTGACTGGTTCGTGGATACCTTACAAGGCATGTACCATGAAAAGCTGTTTAGCATTGTAACATAAAACTTCTCTGACTTGGTGATAGCTGGAGAGCGCATCGAGAGCGATCTCAAGAACAGAAAATTCAAGGCACCTCGAACATCCCAGCTAGTGAGAGTGAATCAATTATCAGTTATCAAGAAGAATGGGAGAAAGAAAGTAATTCCACTTGGGAATCTCCGATACCTCAGCCTCAGCGCTCATGCGTCTCAACTGATCAGAGTCAGTAATCTTTTGGGTCTCCGCATCAGACACCATTCTCTCCTCAGGGACAATATTCTTCTCCAAATCGAAGACCTCCTCAGTATCAACGGTTATACTGCCGTCATCCGCGTCAACACTCCCGACAAAGGCCAAGGAAGCCAGAGAGGCATTTCACTTAGCTATAGTGCCAGATTTAATCAAAGGTGAGTTGATAGTGCCAAAGGAGATAGATCTAGTTCCTTTTCCATACCCACCAGGCTTTGACACCGACGCCCGATGTGACTACCATTTTGGGGCACATTGACACTCAACTGAAGACTGCAAGGTGCTCAGGAGCAAGGTTCAGACTCTGCTTGACTCCAATATGTTCTCATTCACGCCTCAAGGCATTCAAATCAATAATCCTTCACCTAATCAGGCGGGTTCATCAGACTCTGAGATGAAAGAAATTGTCGAGGATAGATGTGAAGATGATTCTCAGATGGATCTCGACAGTCAACTCTGAGGATGATTATCTCAATTTGGCAAGTCAAAAAAGGAAAGCCTAGTTCCCCGAAGCTGGCAATCTTTAGGCTGTTTCAGCATTTTTGTTGTATTTTCTTTGCATGTTTGAATTTGTATTTGCTTATAAGCTGTTGTCTTTTAAATTGGCAAGATTAATGAAATGTTTATGCATCTTTTGATTAAGTCCATTCGTATTCACTCTTTTTTTTTGTTTATTGTCATAAAGAAAAACAAACAAAAGATTCTTTCCATCCACTTTATCTTTATCAAACTATTATTTAAGCAAAGATTGGGGAGGGTGATGAAAACATTATACCCATAACTGCTGTTGGTATGCTTTTAATTAGACTTTGCTGATGATGTAAGACATTGTTCCAATTCCCAAACACTAGAGAAATAAGGAAGATAATCCATTGCTAACCCCTTCGAGCTTAGAAGTAGGAGTTTTATTTCCTTACAAAAAAACCCGTAATCTTAAACCTGGGGCAGGGTTGTTCTCAGTTTAACTTGAGTATGCATTCGAATGCAAGAGCTTCATGCAAGACACCTGTCAGCTCTCTTAAGCCAAGTGAACCAATGTTGTACAAGTTGTTCCCAAAGTGATAAATAAGGAGGGATCGTTAAGAAATCCTTACTCGAAGAATGAGCCGAGTCCCTTTCAAGGCAAAAGCTAAGAAAGATGGGAAGCTCATGACCTTGTTTTATACAAAAAGGTTTGTATGATAACCAAAAAGAGGATGAACTTAAAGCTTTCACTCTTAAAGTCCTCAATGGCAAAGACAACTGAATGTTGTAAGGGAGTAATGACTGCCCTAGGTGTCTAAACCATCACAAACTATCATCAGCTCAATTCCTAGCCTATAGGAACCTGAATGTATAGCCAGAATTAACTGAACGTAGGAATGAAGTTCATTATGAAGATTGGGTGGGACAAATAAATTTTGAGTCTTTATCCTTTATTTCATAAACCGTGAACCAAGCCACGTTACAACCCTTAAAAGACCTAATTGAGGTAAGATTGTTTTGAAAGCATACTACAACAAGGTTGGATAACCTGACTCCTAATGATCTTTGCTAATTGTGTGTGTTGATCATTTCATCTGTCATTCTGTAAATGACTAGATCCACTTTGTTTTTTATTATTTAATTACTCCATTGTGTTTATTAATAAACTTTGATTTTCAAAAGCTTGCATAAATGTTGCATTGAAATTGCCAATTTTTAATGAACAATACCATTTGCAAAACAATTCAATATCAAAGGAATCCCAACAAATGTAGCCAGCTAGGGAATTTGACTCGATAAAGGAAGCTCAGTCTAGGGCAACTAAGTGGGAGGATTTGTTAATCAACCATCCCAAGAGTTGGTGAATCAGGGGCATAACTCTTCAAAGTTTAGAATACTGAGGCAAGCCTTCTTGAGGTCATCTTATGACAAGTTTTGTTTCAAGGCAAGAACTCCAATGATCCACCAATAGGGGCAAGTTTGTTTCCCAGTTGTTACTACCACAGTTTGAGGATCTTGTATTGCGAATACAATTAATCAGAAGCAATCAAGTCGAGATTAGACAAATCTATCAAAGGTCAGCAGAGGCAAGTTTGTTTCCTAGTTGCTACCCCCATGATTTGAAGGATAGTCCGAGGACTTTGTTTTGTAAATGCAGTCAATCTGGGGCAGTTACGTCGAGATTTATGAATCTCTCCAAGAGTTTGAGAATATTGAAGCATTTTGTATGCCAATTCTTCTGTAAAATCCTCTTGGTATTTTCTTCTGACATACCATGTAATCTGGGCAGATGAGATTTTAAGATGATCACATTATTCCTGTGATATCTTTTGCCAGCTCCCCATTAAGTTGTTACTTCAGTTGATCTTGGCAATTCCCATCGATATCCTCTTTCAGCAAAGAAATCAGGTTCATGATGGCAATCCTAGTGATGTTATACTTCGAGTGGAATTCTCATTCCCCAGAGAAGGTTGTGACCTTGGAGTAGAACTGCTGATTCTACATGTTCATCCTTAGTGATGGTCCAAGCCAGTGAGTTTGGCTGGGTATCCTTGTTAAGATGTTTATTTAATCTCTATTTGGTTTTCCCCTTGTTTGTTTTGCCAGTATAAGCATAAACATGGTATACATGCATTCATACATATGAATGGCATCTAAGAATTTCTGCTACCTTTCTGGTGTTTACCTGTTTTGGTTCACTTTGGTGTTTATTCCCCAAGTGACTGGGTTTGTCTTTTCCTTCCAATATAGTCGTCAGCCCTAGGCATAAAGTGCCTATCCTTGCTAAACTCCCCACAGAGTTTGATTCTCATGGATGATGGTTGCTTTAGTTATCTTTTCCATGTTTGGATAAGATAAATCCCCATTTGAGTTCATTCCTCAATGGTTGGAGTCTTGTTTGACCGTTTCTTTCTAGCTTGTTCCTAGATTGAACTTTGGTCCCTGGCAGTCTTTTCTTTGAACCCAATTAGGTCGCCGAACCTAGTTTGAACGTGCATTTATTTTGCACGATGTCTCGCAGGAAGAATCTTTTACAGATCCTCATTGAAGACAAAATCCATTCTCCAGTAGGGCTGTTTTAACATCTCCTTGGATTTATACCCAACAACAAGTGACAGTCTCCTTGAGAAGCTTGTTTTGTCATTGGTAATTTGCGACGATAAGTGGCAATCTCTCCCGAGAAGCTTATCTATCTTTGGTGTTTACCTAAATTCTTTTTATGTAACAAGTGGCAATCTCTTTGAGAAGCTTGTTTTCTATAGCGATAAGTGGCAATCTCTCCTGAGAAGCTTATCCATCTTTGGCGTCTTCCTCCGCTTTTGAGAAGCTTGTTTTCTATAGCGATAAGTGGCAATCTCTCCCGAGAAGCTTATCTGTTCTTGAGGTTATTCATACTTTTACAGTTATCATTGGTGTTACCTCAATCAGTCACTTTCCATCAACCCGATTAATGTGATCCCTAGTTGAGGTGTTTCTTTCCATCAACCCATTTGATGTGATCCCTAGTTGAGGTGTTTCTTTCTATCAACCCATTTGATGTGATCCCTAGTTGAGGTGTTTCTTTCTATCAACCCATTTGATGAGATCCCTATTAAAGGTGTTTCTTCCCATCAACCCTTTTTTTTTACGAGGTGGTCCGAGATTAGGTTTTCTTTCTATCAATCCTTTGAAGATGTGTTCCTTCGGACGTGTCTTCATTCTGTCAATCCTTTGACGAGGATGATGTCCGGTGAATGGTTTTATTCTGTCAATCCTTTGACGATAATGATGTTTAGTTTCTTCCCGTCAACCCTTTTTGACAATGTCATTTGGTTTTGTTCCATCAATCCTTTGATGATGCCACTCTTTGGTGAATATTTTCTGAATTGGATTATATCCGTCAACCTTTTGACGATGATAATGTTTGGTGATTTGCTCTTATCATCAGCCCCTTGATGAGATTCCAATGTCAGTTTATGTATCTCTCTGTCAATCCTTTGACAATGCCACTCATTTGTGAAGCTTTCTTTCCCCGGCGGAGACCGTATTGCCGATTCAACCTTCATTGAGAATCTTTTTGTTCTAGAATGTTATCCGATCACATTTGAACCTGATGATCAATCATTCTAGATACCTCCATTGGAGCCCATCTTTTGGTTCTGCTTCCAATGAGATTGCTTTTCTTTTAAAATTCTAATCGGTCATACTTAAACCTGTTGTTCCATAACTTTAGATGTGTTGTTTTCTTTCCCCAGTGGAGACCTTTTCCCGGTTCTATCTTCATTGAGGATCCGTTTTCTTTTCTAGGATGTCATCCGGTCACATTTGAACTTGATGATCAATTATTCTAGATGCCTTTGTTGGAGCCCAACTTCCGGTTCTACTTCAAAGGAGGATGTTACTTTTACCTTTTCTTTTGTCCAACCTTTAACGCTTTGAGTATTGTGTCCTATTCCTGCCTATTCTTTTCAGATTGTCAACCAATCATGCTTGAACTTGTTGATCAACTACTCTGGATATTCCCCAGTGGAGACCATCTCCTGGTTTAACCTCCAGTGAGGATCCCACCCTTCGAAAGTGTCAACAGTCACATTTGAACCAGTTGCTCAATCACTTTTAGATTTCCCCAATTTGTTTAAGCTTCCCCAGTGTTGTTGTCATCCCCAGTGAGTGTTTACTCGTTGTGTCGACTCAATCCCTATTTGCTTTCGTTTTGCTTGCATGTTGCATTTAGCATTCCATCATCTTCATCATGGTAGAGTTCATGGCATGTCCGCATTATAGATTAGTCTTGTCCAGAGCATAGCATATCATTGTATCTAAGGGCAAAATTTTCGGTTATCTATATTTAAATATCTTTCACCATGATTTCACGAGGATTATCATCACTCATGCCATCCGGTGAAGATATTTAAATAGGGGAAACTGTCATACCCCAAATTTTACCCTTAGATGCTTTGATCTTCTGCATATCATGCTAGGTCAATCATATTGCATATCTAACCCAATTTACCAGGCTTTGTTTGTTTTGTTTCATTTGTGAATTAGGTTTTATTTCAATAGGCTTCAATGGACTGATCAACTAATATTTTGGATAGATCCTCAACCAAGCAAGTTTTCATACGCTCAAGAGGCCTCAATTTCTCAATAATATAGTGAAAAATGGTTTCATCACAAGTTCCTCAAGGCTCAAGTCTTGCAAGATCGAATCAATATCAGGTTATCAGGTCAAGGGTGTGTGTGGTGTGGTTTTAGATTCAGTGGAAGTTTGACATAATCTTGGTCAGACAAGTGGTTTGTTTCATTATCTGGTTATCAAGTTGTGGCAAAGATTTTGTATCAGGGTTTTGGTTCTCATCAAGTCATTGTTTCATCAATGTACACTCAAGGCATGAAAATTAGGGTTTCTCACCTTTTTGTGTTTAAGATAAGCAGGTGTCGTTCGATGGAGTTTCATCTGAGGCTAGCAGGTTCAATGTATGTGTAGTACTGTTTCATTTCAAGTGGGCGTGATTTGATCTTCATCAGAAAAGAGGAGTTTGTGTCATTCTAAAGATGAATTTGTCAAGGATAAGTTCATTTACAATTAGGGTTTCTGGGTAGTCCGTTCACATTTCAAGTCATATTCTTCTGGTTTAATTGTTGCAATGCCTTAATGTATTTGAATGTCTAATTTGCTTCATGATCAAGATTCTTCAAGATTAAATCAGGGATTATTGGAGTGTAGTGTTGGATTAAGATCAGTCAAGTTGTGTATTTGGGGTTCTATGTCGGGAATTCATTTTCAGTTATCATTGACAGTACTCATTCCGAAACCATGATTTTCCGTTTTTTAAACCCATATTCCATTATCCAAATATTACCCATTTTAGTTCCATATCCACTTTTTATCCATTTTTATCTATCATTCAATCCACAATATCCATTGTTTTAATTTCATTCACTTATCCCTTAACTTTTTCTAAGCCATTTTTTCATCTCAATTTTCCATTTTAATTATCCATTTCATTTCAAACAATTATTCATCCACATTCATATCCAATTTTCAATTCCATTCATATCCATTTCTATTATCCATATTTCTAATCCATATTTTTTTCCTCTATCCATGTTTTTCCAATTGAAAATCCACAAATTAAACCATTTCATTAAACATTTCAAAACCCCAAATAAAGGCCACCATTCAAAATTACTAACAAAAGGTTATGAAAATTCCAAAGTCATTACAAGGCCCATTTCAAAAGGGGTCCAAGCTCATTTTGTCTCACAAAAAAAAATCACAAGGAAAAGAAAAAGATACAATTCAACAAAAGAGAAAAAAGACACCCTGGGTCAAACAATCTTTGCGCCATCTCTACTACATGCCAAAAAAACCTGCATCAACATCCTAAATAGTAACAACACACTGCTACCAGTCTGCTCCAAACCTCAAAACCTTACACCGAATTGGGACTCACAGCCTACCCCTCCTAACACTGCTACAACCTGCGACTTCCTGCAGCGCCTTGATACAAGCAATGCAACATCCTAACCTGCACAATCTGCACAAATGAACCAAAACACTGCTTCACAAAGACAAAGACATCACGACAATTACTACCATAAGACACCAAAACTTGCACAAAATTGTACCCTGCTGCTGCAGCACCACTAGCCTCCAAATTTGCTGCTATCACACAATAACCTGTGACAATACTACAGGGTTTATTGGTTTTTAAAGGGTGAGTAACAATGATACGAATTCAATTCTCTGATACCAAAACTTGTTTTAATTTAAGAGGAGAAGGGAGAATGAGGAGATACAGAGACAAGGTAAAAAAACAAAAAAGAAAGATTCAATAGAAAAGGGAATACATATCATCATCGCTACCCTTTCTTCTATTTTTTGGAACCTCCCTCGACAAATCCTTGATGGCTAATCTGAGACCTCTTTTCAACATAAACTCCCTCCACCATTGTTCACTTTCTTCACTCCTTCCAATCTTCAACTGAACGACAACGACAACCAACTTTGATCTACCCTTCTTGTAACATGATCGAAGCAACCATCACGACACCACCGTAATCGCCGCGAGAAAAAACACGAGTGAGAAACAAGGTCACATGGGAAAAGAAGAGAGACTCGAGAGAAGAACATAGAAGGATTGATAGGAGGACGAGTTGAAATTGCAACCTCGGGAAGCCATTCGCGGGAGAGAAAGTAATATCAATTGAAATGGGACGTGAAGGTGTGTTTGAATTGTTGTTTCAGAACTTGGTTATGCTTTTTTGAAAATCATTCCATTTTGCCGTTCATGTTGTATGTTTCGCGTTTAAGAGAAAGAGGGGGAACGACTGTGCTTTGAATTAGGTTTTCTTTCTATTAACTTGTCTTGGCAATTATGGATCGGGCTCTAGGCCCATGTGCTTGTGTTTCTTGCCCACCCAGTTCGCTTCATGCACCCTCTGTCTATTTGGTTAATTAGGTTGTTATTGTTTAGTTTTAATTAGGTTTTCACCTTTAGTTAATTAGGATCTATATTAATTAATTGTTTAGTTTTAATTAGGTTTTCACCTTTAGTTAATTAGGATCTACATTAATCTTTAAGTTAGTCTTAATTAGGTTTTATTCTAGTTAGTAAATTAGTTTTAATTAAGTTTTTAATTTAATTAGTTAATTAGTTAGTAAATTAATTAATTAGTTCTAACTAGACTTTAGTTTAATTAATTAATTAGCCGTTTTAAACTTTGGTTTATTTAGGATTTGGCTCAATTAGATTTTATTTTTAGTTAATTCATAAAATTAATCTTGACAATTCCGTAATTTCTTTTTCCTGATGTTTAACTTTGAATTTAATTCTTGATTGCTTTTGGTTGTGACTAAGTCCCGATTTGTGATGCTTATTTCTTTGTGGCTTTTAGATCTGTTATTTTTTGGCCTGTTTGTTTCCTTCCAAAGGAAAGTTACCGTGTTGACTTATAAGTCATTTTCTAAGATAGTTTAGAGCCTTTCTTCCCTCTTTAACCTAGTTTTAGGTTAGGGTTTTTGAACCCTATGTGAGTACTATCATTATAGATACTTACTTGTCTCTCTTGGCCTTATTAGACCATTTTGTTTTATGACTTAGAGTTAGATTTGGAGTTTTTGAACTCCATATGGGTACCATCATGATGTGTACTCACTTCCCTCTTTGACTTTGATAAAAGTCAACTTTAGGTTAGTCTTACAACTTAGACTTAGAGATTTTTTGAACTCTATGTGAGTATCATAATTATGAATACTCACTTCCCTTTGGAACTTTGACCATAGTCAATGGTTCCTCACTCTTGTTGAGGTGAACTACGAATGCTCTAATTCCATCCTAGTCAGGATACGTAGGCACGAGATGCGACGTCTTGGCGATCATAGTTAGTGTATATACCCCTAGGTCTTTACCTTAGCACCTTGTCCTTAGCAAGCAAACAATAACATAACACAAATACAAACAAGAGGTTCTTGTAGAGTACTACAGATATCTAGGATGCTAACACCTTCCCTAGGTATAACCAACCCCCGAACCTTAGATTTCTTAGTTGTGTTGTTACATAGCGCAATTAGGGTTTCCGATCTTTCCCATTTCCTTTGGATAAATCAAAGTCCGGTGGTGAATTTCAAAGATGTGTGATTTAAGTTAATTAATAGCTTGGTATCCGATTCTCACCGCAACAACTGTGTCTAAACAAGGTTGGAATGGATACTTTGAGATGCTCCGTGGTTTCATTTATCTAAGTCTTGTCAAAGAGTTTTGGATTAATGCCTCCATTGTTGAGCTGAATTCTGAGTATGTTATTCTCTCTAGAGTAACTGGTGTTTCTATTACAGTAATCTCTAAAGTGATTGTAAATGTGATCAATTGTGAGGAGATTGGAGAAATCCCAAGAACTCTTGTTTGGGAACACCATCTTCCTACTTGGTGTATCTTTGTAGACCCATCTAATACATCAGAGGTCTCAAATCTTCTTCCCGATGCTATTGTTTGGAATCAGATTTTGAATTCAAACTTACTTCCTAAGGATAAGGATTTAGACCAAGTGGAACCTATTAAAAAATATTTGCTTCTACTTTTTAATTCAGATTTGAAGATTGATCTTCCTCAAGTTATGTTTGACCATCTGAAGAGGTCTCTTTCTTCTTTTCAAAAGGGAAAGACCTTCTCCATTCCTTATGGACGAGTTATTTCTGAAATACTTGTTCAACAGGGGGTTAACATAAGTTCTAAGGCTAGTTCGTCTAAAATTTGGAGAGACAAGTTTGAAGCTATATATGAAAGATTTTGATGCTAGATTTCTGCATAGTTAAGCTTTGTATTTTGTTGAAATCTTTGTATTAAGCTTCTTTTTATTAATTCATAGTTTGTTCATGTTTTTGTTCAGTTTTAAATTGTTGAATATTTATTCTATGTTGTTCATGAGAATCTAAAATAAATAGGTAAAAGTGCTCAATGTTTGCAACTTGTTTCATTAATGGAAAGGAAGCTATTACAAGACAATTGGATTTCCTAGTCTGTTGGATTGGCCCTAAGGAATTCCCTAAGATCATTTGACATGTCCAGATTATCTAAGAAATCTTGCCATTCTTCCTTAGCAAACTCCAAAGCCTCCTTTTTCAGTTGGCTCTATGTCTGGATCTAGAAGATCTTCTTCTTCTGTGTGTCTTCACAAAGGATGCTCAAGAGGAGAGCACTCTTGAAGCTGTCTGCTTGCTTGCATATCCTTCAGCTGCTCATTTGCCTTGGTTTGCTTGAGTTGTTGCATTCACTAATGCTGCCTTCCTGAAATCTCTCTTTGGAACCCAGATTTGTTTTTGCTTGTACATCTTGGTGTTTTAGGGATTAAGTGATAATGGAAGAAAGCTCGAGTCCTTTTTATAAACGTGTTACATACATTGTCTTGAGTTTAATATTGTTTAAGTATTTGTTAAATCTTATCGGTACTCTAATACTAACTCTTGGAAATGTTATCTAGCAGTCTAATCTATTTAAGATTCTCTAAACAACTATGAGTTAATGTTTGATTAGTTTTAGTGATGTTTCTGTGTAAGTTTCACTTTGTTAATGTACTTTCAGATAATCTAAAGAAAAGTAACCAGAATGTACTCGCATGCTGAAGGAATCTTGGTCAAAGCATCTACTTCATTAATATTAAGCATCTGGATTACAAAAAAATTTTAAATAAAAAAGGACAAGATGTTTCTAGTAAATAACGCTAGCTAGAGCATCTTGTGCCAAACGGCGTCCACTGTTGCCATAATCCACTTCTTCATCTTTAGAGTCAATTTCTTCTTCCTCATCTATGACTGGAAGTGATCGGTAAAACCGCTTGTTGACCCTTCTTTTCTTCTTTGACATTTTCATACTTATTCTCTTTGCCTTTAGAGAAGCTACTGAAGAACCTCCTTCTGAAGGTTGTTCATGAACTGCTGAAGCTGCCTCTCCAGAAGTAAGTATTGGTGAGGCCAAAGGCTCAGTAGTAGAAGATTCAGAAGCAGCTCGCTGTCACACCCTAATTTTTAACCCTAAGATTCCACCTCATTTGCATCATTTTATATAACATCAATCATCTCATGTGTGTGAATTATTGTGCATCACTAACCCTTTTGAAATACAAGAACACGTGTTTTGTTTTCACTTTGATCATAAGCTAGGGTTTTGGTGTCAAGAAGATCAAGAATTTGACCAGTCAAAGGATGGTGGGATCTGAAATATCTCAAGCCCTAATTCATTAAAAATTTATCAAGGGTATCCTCTCATCAATAATCAAGTTCAAGATTGCATTGAATCAAGATCAACAAGTCCCAAGTCATCAGATACACCGAAATTAGGGTTTTGACCCAATTCAGTCCTAAGTTGACTTTTGAAGCAAGACATGATCCAATACCACAAGGCATGTTTCAAAGACCTCAAATTCATCATATTAGTCCCTTCATATGATTGGATTAATCCAAAAATTTTGATTCATGAGCAATTGAAGAAAGTCAGGTGCATCAGAAAAAAGTCAACTATTAATCAAAACCAAGTTTGACTTTTGAGATTTTTGGTCAAACATGGACTCCTCAAGTCAAGGATCACGAAAATATGTGATTTGGATCATGATCAATCAATAAAATCAAAGAAAATCAAGAAAAGATCAAGATTGGTGGAATTAGGGTTTTCAAAATTTTTCTAAGTTATGAAAATTCCATGATTTTTCCCTACTTTCCAAACCCATAAGATTCTCCTCAAGCAACCAATTGAGACACTTGAGGACTCATTTTAAAGGTGGTATTACACACTTAAATTTGGTGAACTAATGGATTCAAGATCATCTACCAATTGAGAGTTATGGTTGTTCAAAGTTGAGGTTTTACAAGTTATCAAAATGTCCAACACTTGGAAAAATTTTCAAGTGTAAATCAGTTCAAAGTTCAATTTTGGTAGCCATTTTTCTCCATGATCCAAATTGAATATTTCCAAGTGATCAACATCAAAGTTGTAGTGTTTGATCCCCTCTTTCTAATTGTACCAAGATCAAGAAAAAATGTGGCTTGAGCATGAAGTTATGGTCTTCCAAAATGGCCATGGTAGACAGTTTTGGTTCAAGACAGATTTGCACTAAGGATTTCACACGATTTAGAGGATGATTTTAACCAAGTTGCAAGCATTTCCTGAGTATGTGATCTACTAGGAACTTGTTCCTTGTCCCAAAATCTTTCCATTTATGCCAAATCTTACCGTAATTAATCTTGGTTTATCATATAAAGGCCCAACCCAATGTGTCATGGTGAGTGTACAATGAATCATGCATCAAAAGCATTTTCTGACCTTTGCATGTCCATAAAGTCATGAAAAATGATCTGGAAATATTTAGAGGTAGCTTGTACTGATAAGCAAAAGGTCAACTTGCAAGCCACCCTAGTATGGCTCACTTGTACCTTCTAGTTCACTTTATGAAAAAGTGCCTTTAACCATTGGATCATGATTCACCCTTTGCCCAAACCATTGTAACTTGATCTGAGCCATTCCTCCTATAAATAGGATCCCTTATCAGAAGCAAAAAGACACAGTATCTAAGCTTCAAACCTCTGATAACCATAACATCTTGCATTGAAACCTCATTGTTCATCATTTGCACCATTACCACAAAACCCTCCAATCTTCACCCCAGTCACCAAACACTCAAACAAACCATTCTCACACACCACAAATCACCCATATCAACTGTTTAAACCATCCATAACATCAGAAAATCTGAGAATCAAAAAGTCAACTTGCATTTGCTCATTTTGTTGACTTTTGAGCCAAAACCCAAGAACTCTTTATTCTGACCTTTTCCATTCAATCTAATCCTTCAAAAACCATCCACAAACCTCATACAAACTGTCCAAAACATTACATTCCATCTGTAACACCATTTTCATCAAGATCAATTTCTCATTTTCCATATTTGCGAGAGGAATCATGTAAGAAGGTGGGAGTTGTTTCAATACAAACCAAGCATCCTAAAAGCATCCTAGAGGTCCATAGAAGTTATTTACGTCATCAATCATCTTCTGTTCAGCTTGATTGAAGAGGCATTGGACCTACTCCAATAGGTAAGTCCATACATTTCTGGAACTCCATGATACTTGCATCATCTTCATTCATTTGAGTTACCAAACTACTTGTTACAATGTAGAGATCAAAACCCCTAAGCTAATTGAACTTGGTCAGTCATGTATGAGATTTCATTGTTGATTTGTTTTTTAGGGTTCATACTCGTTCGTGAATGAAAGTTTATAATATGTTGTAAATTAATGAAATTAAATGGTACCATTAACATCCTGGTGAAATTCTGAGCATGTTTCATTTTTACATCATGTGATTTCATTGAGAAATGAAGAAGTTGTGTTGCTATGAAATTTGAAAATGGTGGAGGAAGAAGATGATAGACATGGCGCGTTTTGGTCATTTTTAAAAGTAAGTTTCATATTTAATATTGTGTTTCCATTCTATTTTTGAATTGGCATCGCGCCCTAGTGGAAACATTAGTATTGTGTGTTTGTGTGTGAGCATGAAGTCCGGGGTTCGAATCCCCCTCTCCCCAGACTTTTGGTTTTTTTTAGTTCTTTTGTAGCATGTTGTTTCATATATTATTCAACACGTGTAGTTGTTAAACAGGCCAACTGGCCTGGCCTAGTGGTCAGCTTGTTTTGCTGCAATCCCAAGGGCGTGGGTTCAATCCCCCTTGACTGCATCCTTCGTTTTTTTACACCTTGTTCATTTCTTTTCTTTTTTCCTTCTTCATTTTATTTCATTAAATTATTTTATTTTCTTTTTTTCGTTACATTTTACTTCTAATATATCAAAAATACAAAAAAAAAACCTTTTTATTATTTTATTTCACAATTTTATTAATTAAATATTATTTAGTATTCATTTTTCTCTTATTTTAAATTAACTTTAAAAAATCACAAAAATATTTTCCTTCCTTTTTTAGTTTGTTTATTTTTCTTATCATAAAATGTCTAAAAATATTTCCTTCCTTTCTTGTTTGTTTAATACCATGTTCACATGCTTTGTCCTCTCATTTTGTTAATTGCTAAAGATATTTCCAACTTGATAAATGTTAATGTTCATGCCTTTTGATTAGGGTTTTGTGTAGTTGGTTCTTGTTAATACTTTTAACCTAAATATTTTTAAAGTTTGTCCATAACATGCTTGTTCTTATTGAACATCTTTGCCTTGCTTGAATACCTTGAATGTTTGGTTTTGTTCATGTTTGTTTCAAGTATGTCCACATGCTTTGTACATATTTGTTGATAAATGTCTTCCATACTTGTACCATGTTCTCATGTTTACCTCTTTGGTTGAATGATAGTATATACTTGTTTACCATGTTGTCTAAATCCAAGGAAGGGACTTTTTGTTGACATTTGCATTTGCATCTTTACATTCTTGTACATCTATCTCTTAACTTGTAATCCTAGAACTTACTATCCTTTAGGAAGTCTCCCTTAGGATTACCTTTAACTTAGACATTCAACTAGGGTTTCATCTCTCTCAAACTCAAAACCACTTTCATTAAAAACCTTGACTTTAGGTCATTGATCTTTTTCAAACTCTTTTCTTACTAATGCTTCAAGATATCTTAAGCATATTCAAACTCTTTCACAAAGACTAAAAAACACAAACTTCAATTCAAACCTTTGCCACTTTGGCTTTTCAATTTAAAACCTTTTTCAAAATAGATTAGACATGAGTCATCTGTTATTGAGATATAATTCTCCTACCCCATGACATTGTTGAGAAAGATGATTGATTTTTTTCCACTTGAGAGAGGTATGTGGCATACTTGTTGGTTCTATATCCAAGTTGGAGCCCTTCTCTCAATGTGAAGCAAAGATCCCTCTTCCACATGTTTGTGGTGGTTTAGACGAGTATTCTCCTTAAGATGACAACTTGTTTCTTCTTCATTAAAATCCATCATAACAAACCCTTTTCAGTTTATACCCCGAACTACGAGGTTTTGATCCTTTATTAGTACGTAGGCACAAGACTTTGTGTCTTGCCAAACACAAAAACAATAAAAACATTTCTCTTATCATCTCTCCAATCAATCCCAAATCACAAACAACATTACAATAACACAAATACAACAAGAGTTCCCTATAGGATACTATAGACTTAGGGTGCTAATACCTTTCCTTAGTATAACCAACCCCGAACCTTAGATTCTCTTATCTGCTTTGTTTTTCATTGCATATTCATGGGTTATTCTTTCTTTACCCCTCCGATTGGATAAATTAAAGATCGGTGGTGATATCTTAATATTTGTGAAGCCTAGCTAACTCAATAGCTATGGTCTCCGATTCTCACCGCGGCAGAAATGGTGACTTCACGGGGGACATAGCTTAACTTCCCTAAGAGGGTTAAACCTAACTTGTTTTATATGTGTTATTTGTATGTATATTTGTATATATTTGTTTTCTATGTGCTTGGGTTCTTTGGGTGACTATATTGTGGTGAGATAAGTCTTTACCCAGACTTGAGAAACATAAATAAGATAGGAAAAGTGGTATAGTCAAGGAGGCTTTGGGGGAGTAATCTCGAAAAAGTTGACTTGAGATCCCCCGCTCAGTGGAGGACCTCTTGAGGGTAGTATTTGTTGAACGAGTAATCATGAAAACATTTGTTACTTTCGACATAGGAGCAAGAGAAACTGGGAACCTTAGTTAGCTCTTACCCCACTTGGCCTAATTAGGATGTAGTGCAGTGGCTATGATGGTGTAAACATGAAATAGTTGATACGCGATACTGCACTCAAATGAGATTCTCTTGAGAATATTATTGATTCGCGAGTAATTGGTGTGTTAATAATATCTAAAAGATGGATCAATGACTTTGGGAACTTGTTAGAACATTTGTCTTGCAGGTGTATAAAACCCTTAGTACATACCCTTGGGATGGTTAGACCATGGCTCCATGCTCGTGATGTCTAACCCTAAACCGACATGTTTGTATATATGTGTATATGTGTGTTTATGCATTCATCCATTCATGCAACATTTTTCTAACTCTTTAAGGAACTTAGAGTTATTTTGCAAACATCATAGGTTTTACAATGGATTTTGGAAGGAGAAGAACACAAAAGTACACTTTCAAAAGTCCTAAGTTGGAATATCTAAGGAAATTGGGAGATTTGGTTACGGATCCAGAGGTTTTCAGGAACAAGTATGGAAGGCTCTTATCTCTTTTGAAGCTTAAGATGATGGATGGAATTCTCTCTACCTTGGTGCAGTTCTATGACCCCTTGTACCATTGCTTCACATTTCCCAACTATCAGTTGATGCCTACATTGGAGGAGTATTCTAGCTTGCTTGGGATACCTATCTCTTCTCAAGATCCTTTCTCTGGTTTGGAAGAGATTCCTAGAGGACAAGATATTGCAGAAGCTACCCACCTGAAACTGTCAGAGATTAAGGCTCATATAACTACTAAGGGAGGACTTCTTGGATTTCTTGCCAAGTTTTTGATCAACAAAGCTCAGTACTATGCTGACATGAAGAGTACAGATGCTTTTGAAGCCATCCTTGCTTTACTAATCTATGAACTTTTCCTCTTTCCCAATGTTGAGAGCTTTGTTGACATCAATGCCATTAAGATCTTCTTTATTGGAAATCCCGTTCCAACCTTGCTTGCAAATGCCTACCACTCTGTTCATCTAAGGAATTCTCATGGTAGAGGAATGATTATCTGTTGTGTGCCTTTATTATACAAGTGGTTTATTTCTCACTTGCCTCGGTCAGCTACTTTTTGGGATCTCAAGGATGGTTTGCTTTGGTCGCAAAAGATTATGTCTCAGGCACGCTCTGACATTGTGTGGTATAGTCATGCTTACGAAGATATGATGATTATTGACAGTTATGGTGAGTTTTCCAATGTACCTCTTCTTGGTACAAAGGGAGGCATTAGTTACAACCCCGTGTTAGTCCGTCATCAGCTTGGCTAACCAATGAAGGACAAACCTAGTAACATCCATCTGGAAGGCCTATTCTTCAAAGAAGGTGAAGACAAAGTGCTTAAAGAGAAGATCGTGCATGCTTGGCGTCATGTTCATAGAAAGGGAATAGCTGCTTTAGGAAAACCAGATTGCGTCTCTTAGAGCCCTACCTCTAATGGGTGCAAGATAGGGCCATCATGCTAAAGATGCCTTATCCTCGTCAAGAGCCCCTACCTTTGGTTGCTAAAGAGCCCACTTTGATCTTCATGAGCGATGTAGAGAAACTCCAGTTTGCCTTGACCAAGGCTAAGCAAGAGAGGAACGCTTGGAGAAACAAGTATCAAGTTGTCAGCAAGGAGAACGCCGAACTTCAGAAGCTTTTGAAGCAGAAGGATGGAGAAGAGCTTGACACTAAAAAGAGGAAGAAGCAAAGGGATTTATTTTCCCCTAACATCCCATTAACTCTTACTACTCATAGGTCAGACCCTCCTCCATCATCAGTAGTGTGGAAGTTGGTTGTCGACAAGCTCACACTTGAGAAGGCTTATATGGAAGCGCAGATCATGAAGCTTACGAAGAAATTGCAAGAAGAGGCTGGACCTTCACATAGGGCTCCTTAGGATTTTCTAATTTCCTTTTTGACTTGTATTTTCCACTTTGACTAGGACTTTTGAAAGTTTGCACTTCATTTTGTAATCCTTCAAATTTAATCAATGAGATGAGATGTTGTCCATTTTATGGTGTTTTCAAATATAAATTTTGAGTTCCTTGAAATTCATTTGCATTTTGCACAACATGCATCATGTAGCATTGCATTCTTTGCATTCCAGGTGCTTACTCTTGTTTCTTCCTCCAATAGTCAAGTTGAATCACCCGTATAATACTCGAGTCGGTCATCGAAGGAGAATGGATAAGTTGGAACAGGAAACCAAGCACTCTACGAGGAGGTTACCACATTGAAGGAGAGTTTAGAGAGACAAACATGTATGATGGAAGCGTTGGAGGCTGCTCAGAATCAGTCGTCACATAATTCCCAAGAGCACATTCAAAGGACCTTGATATAAGAAATCGTCTCTATGCCGATCCCAGTGGTGCCAGCAAATGAGCCTCAATACACCATGCCTCCTGGTTTCCCTTGGGGCATGCCTCCAAATTTCATACCAACTGGTAGGGCTGGAAATGAGTTGAGTCGAGTCGAACTCGCCTCAGCTCGGCTCGACTCAGCTCGGCTCGACTCGTTAAGAATTGGTTCAGTTCAAATCTCGGTTCGAGTTCGACACGAACTTTTTTTAAGCTTAAACTCGACTCGTTATAAGTTCACGAGTAACTTGGTTCGAATCGTTAGGTTCATCTTGCTTGCTTCACGGACTTAAAAGCCACTTTTTAAAGTCTATTTTTTTTTTATATTTGACATTTTATATCAATATTATTTTAAAAATAAAATATTGAAATAAAATAAAAGTTATTAGATTGGAATTTAACTTTGTCTCAAAAATCTACTAATAAAAAATTAATTAATTTATTTGATGCTAATTTTATTTGTATAATTATTTTTAGAAATATTTTACTCACTTGAGAATATAAATTATCAATTAATACCGTTAGATTAAAATAAAATATAAGGTTAAAGTTTATATTAAATTTTTAAACCTATTCTTAAAGACAATATAATCTTTCTCATATTTAATCGAGTTGACTCATGAATCTAACGAGTCGAACTATGTATAGTTCAAGTTCAACTCATTTAGTTAACAAACTTAGTTTTTCGCTCATATTCAGCTCATTAGGTTCATTAACCATGTTCAATAAATTAATTGTTGAACCGAGTTCCGAACTATTTTCGAGTTGGTTTGGTTCATTGCCAGCCCTACCAGCAGGATATCGCCCCCAGCTACCGAAGCTCCGGTTGTAACTGCTGTAATGCCTGTGCCACCTCCCGTAGTGCACTATATTTTTTACAACATTGAAGAGCCAGTTTTCCACACCGCACCGAGCAACAATGTTGGAGTTGATGAGAGGTTAGATGAATTCCAAGATCAGTTCTTGGAGATGCAAAAATAGATCAAAGCCCTCTGAGGGAAGGACTTATTTGGGAAGAATGCTTCAGACCTCTGCTTGGTTCCGAATGTTAAAATTCCTCACAAATTCAAAGTTCCAGACTTTGAAAAGTACAAGGGCAACTCCTTCCCCCAAAGCCATCTCATTATGTATGCGAGGAAGATGTCTACTCAGACAGGTAATCATCAGTTACTTATTCACTATTTCCAAGATAGCCTGACAGGTGCTGCCCTCAAGTGGTATATGGGTCTAGACAGTGCAAAGATTCGAATTTTCAACGACCTTAGTGAGGATTTCATTAGACAGTAGAAGTACAATGTCAATATGGCGCCTGATAGAGATCAATTAAGAGCTATAACCCAAAAGGATAAAGAAAGCTTCAAAGAGTATACACAACACTGGCGCAAAGTGGCTACTCAAATCAACCCGCCTCTAGAAGAGAAGGAAATGACCAAAATCTTTTTGAAGACGTTGAGTTCATTTTTTTATGAAAGGATGATCGCCAGTGCTCCTAGTGATTTTACTGGAATGGTAAATATGGGGATGCGCTTGGAAGAAGGGGTTCGCGAGGGCAGGTTGACCAAAGAAGGAAGTACTTCTAGTAGCTTAAAGAAGTATGGAAGTAGCTTCACAAAGAAGAAGGAGCAAGATGTGAGTGTTGTGCATCATGGCCGATCAAAAAGAAGGTACCAATAGTAGCATATTGCAGTTGTTTCGCCAGTCATCAACACTCCAGCTTATCAGCCACAATTTACACAACCACGTGTCCAACAATATCAACCACCATAACAGGTTTAACAACAACAACAACAACTTCATCATCAACAAAATCAAAAGCATTTCCATTAGGCTCGTCCACCATTCAACAATCAAAAGCGTATGCAAAGGAAGCCAAATTTTGATCCAATTTCTATGTCTTACGCAAAGTTATTTCCAGCTTTGTTACAAAAGGGGCATATTCAGACCAAGTCTCCGCTAGAAGTTCCCAAGGAGATTCCTTACTGGTATAAAACAGATCAATTCTGTCCGTACCATCAAGGAGCTCCAGGTCACAACATTGAAATTTTTATAGGCTGAAAGCAGATGTCCAAAGACTAGTTAAATGCAGGATTTTATCCTTCAAGTACTTTAACCCAAATGTGCAAGTCAATCCTCTTCCGTAACATGGGTCAACAAATGTGAATATGGTATATGGTTGTCTTGGCGAGTTCAGAATTTATGATGTGCGATTATTGAATGACAATTTGGTCAGTCTACATGAAAGCAGGGTCAAACGTGGTCGTCTTCCACCACATGACTATGCGACTTACAGAATATGTATAAGAAATCAAATATGGGGGTGCCAAATTGTGAGAAACAACCTCCAAGATCTCATGGACAAAGGGCTCCTCAAATTCTATAGAAACAAGGATCCCCCTCAGTTTCAACCTCATGCCAACATGGTTCAAGGATGCCCAGGGAAATATGTTGTTTTTGACATCAGGTCCATCCAAGAATCACTGGTAAGAATGCATGGTGGTTTAACTAGAATGGCCTTCTTTATACATGATAACCACAACTATGCCTCTTGTCGTATCTGTTCCATGAACCCACGAGGGTGTCGTATTGTGAGGGATGACATTCAAGATCCATTGGACATAAGGTCTATTACAATCACTTATAATAGAAATCCAGATGCCATGGATGAAGATGAAGAAGTGTTTGTAATAGTGCCTCATTTTAATGAAGTGAAGCGTGTGGAAATTACATATGATAGCAGAAGATCGTCAGTAGCTCCTCTGATTATCAATGTGCCAGGCCCAAGTCCCTATGTCTCTGATAAGGAAGCTCCATATAAATACAATGCGACCATACTGGAGAATGGAAGAGAGGTACACTTACCAACCTTACCATCTGTTGTTAATATTGCCAATGTCAGTAGGGTTATAAGAAGTGGCCGTGTTTTCTCCACCACACCTTTAAAGAGGAATAATATTTCTTTTGAGCGACCACCCGTGAAAGATTCCACCATAGGGCAGTCAAGTGGGACTGATCCCTTTGCTAATTCTGATGAAATATTGAATATGATTAAAAGTAGTGAATATAAGATTGTGGACCAACTTCTATAAACGCCATCCAAGATCTATGTGCTACAATTATTAATGAGTTCAGAAGCACACATAAAGGCACTGCAGAAGGTTCTCGAGCAAGCGTATGTTGATCATGACATGACTGTTGATCAGTTTAATGGAATGTAGGCAACATTACCTCTTGCAACAATCTTGGATTCAGTGAAGAAGAGATCCCAGAGGTGGGGATGAAGCATAACTTGGAATTACACATTTCTATGAACTGCATGAACGATGCATTATCCAGTGTGTTGGTTGACACCAGATCATCATTGAATGTGATGCCTAAAATAACTCTAGCAAGATTGTCGTATAAGGGAGTCCCTGTGAGACCAAGCGGAATCATTGTCAAAGCCTTTGATGGGTCGAGGAAGATTGTTATTGGGGAGGTTGATTTACCTATGGCCATTGGGCCCCATACTTTCCAAATCACCTTTTAAGTCATGTACATCCGTGCAGCCTACAGTTGTCTATTAGGCTGACCATGGATACATGAAGCAAGAGCGGTCGCGTCTACACTACACCAAAAACTCAAGTTTGTTCGCAAAGGGAAGATGGTCACGGTTTGTGGAGAGCAGGCCTTGGTGGTGAGCCACCTCTCTTCCTTTTGATATATTGATGTAGATGAAGAAATTGAAACCCAGTTCCAGGCTCTTTCTATTATTGGCAGTAACGGAAAAAAGAGTGGGGTTTGTATTTCATCTCTCAAAGACGCTTAGCGTGCCGTAGAGAGTGGTTCTAATGAAGGGTGGGGACAAGTTTTGACTTTTCCTGAAAACAAGAGCAGAGAAGGTCTTGGCTTCTCAATTGTTGATTCCACCAAGGTTACTATGAAGGATATGATCATTCAACCAATCGAAGGAACTTTTCGCAGTGGAGGGTTCATCAATCCACCCGAAGTCGATGCCATAATTAAAGATGAATCTAACAAAGATTTGCCCGACTTTGTGATGCATGGAGCAGTATGCCAGAACTGGAGTGCTGTTGATGTCCCTACTATTGTTCATTTGTCTAAGTAATCTTTCTTTTATTTTTGTTTTTAAACTCCTCGCTTTGCCCAAGGCGAAAAAGTTGTTGTGTGGGCTTTATTTTTATAATTCCCCTTGCTCTGCCCAAGGCAAAGGTGTACTTGTGTTAGGGCTTTTGTTTCAAAAATTGCTATCATTAATGAAATTATCATTTTGTGATTCCATCTTTTTTTTTTTTACTTTCTGCTTTCTAGAAATTGGTAATCATAAAAAACAAAAAAAAATCTAATCACCTTGCATATTTTGCACACACTTTCACATTCACAAATTCTAAAATAAAACAAAATCACATGTGCATATTATAGCACGAACAAACAATCGAAAACAATGACCCAATTCCTTCACCAAACTTTGAGTTTCCTGTGTTCGAAGCCGAAGAAGAGGAGATTCCTGATGAGATCTCCTGATTACTTGAAAATGATGACAACGCCACTCAGCCCCACAAAGAGCCTGTAGAGGTCATCAACTTGGGTACAGATGAAGACCGTAAAGAAGTGAAGGTTAGAGCATTACTTATGCCTGTTGTGAAAGAAAGATTGATTGAGCTACTCAAAGAGTACGTTGATGTGTTTGCTTGGTTATACCAAGATATGCCCGGTCTTGACACTGATATAGTGGAACATCAATTGCCTTTGAAGCCAGTGTTCGCTAGTCAAGCAGAAGCTCAGAAGGACCCGTCCTGACATGGCCTTGAAGATTAAAGAAGAGGTACAGAAGCAGATTGATTCATGTTTTCTTGTCACGTCTGAGTATCCACAGTGGTTAGCCAACATTGTGCCCGTTCCAAAGAAAGATGGTAAGGTCTGCATGTGCGTTGATTACCAAGACTTGAACAAAGCCAGTCCAAAGGACGACTTTCCTCTGCCACGCATTGACATGTTGGTCGACAGCACTGCAAAGTATAAGGTATTACCTTCTATGGATGGTTTCTCAAGTTATAACCAAATCAGAATGGCTACCGAAGATATGGAGAAGACATCATTCATTACACCTTGGGGCACCTTTTGCTACAGAGTTATGCCTTTTGGTCTGAAAAATGCTGGCGCAATCTATCAAAGGGCCATGACTACTCTTTTCCATGATACGATGCATAAGGAGATTAAATTTTATGTGGACGACATGATTTCTAAGTCCAGGACTGAAGAGGACCATGTTGAATATTTGTTTAAGTTGTTTCAACAGTTGACGAAATACCAACTCTGTTTGAATCCTAACAAGTGCACATTTGGTGTTCGTTCAGGAAATCTCTTAGGTTTCATTGTTAGCCAAAAATGAATTGAAGTAGATCCTGACAAAGTTAAAGCCATACAAGAGATGCCAACTCCAACTACAGAAAAGCAGGTCATAGGTTTCTTAGGGCGTCTGAATTACATCTCTCGATTTATCTCACAGCTGACTGCCACTTGTGGACCAATACTCAAGCGGATCAAGGTTATGTTTGGATTGATGGATGTCAGAAAGCATTTGATAGTATTAAAGAATACCTCCTTAAGCCTCCCATTCTGATTCCTCCAGTCGAAGGAAGATCATTGATCAAGTATTTGACTATCTTAGAAGATTCCATGGGATGTGTGCTCGATCAACAAGACGAGACAAGAAAGAAAGAACATGCTATTTACTACTTGAGTAAGAAATTCACTGACTATGAGTCTCGATACTCAATGCTTAAGAAAACCTGTTGCGCTTTAGCTTGGGCTGCACGACGTCTGTGTCAGTACATGCTAAACCACACAGCTTGGCTGATTTATAAAATGGATTCGATCAAATACATTTTTGAAAATCCTGCTTTGATTAGAAGAATTGTTGGATGGCAGATGTTGTTGTCAAAGTATGACATTGAAAACCACACTCAGAAAGCCATCAAGGGAAGTGTCTTGGCTGACCACCTAGCTCATCAACCTATTGAAGATTACCAATCTGTACAAAATGACTTCCCTGATGAAGACGTGATGTACTTGAAAATGAAAGATTGTGAAGAACCTTTGCCAGATGAAGGACCTGAGCCAGATTCCCAACGGGGTTTAATCTTTGATGGAGCTGTCAATGCATATGGCAAAGGGATTGGGGCAATTATTATAACTCCTCATGGATCCCACATCCCATTTACTGCAAGATTAACCTTCACTTGTACAAACAACATGGCTGAGTATGAAGCGTGCATCATGGGTTTAGAAGAGGTGATCGACCTGAGAATCAAGAACTTGGATGTATATGGAGACTCTGCTCTAGTAATCAACCAGATTAAGGGAGAGTGGGAAACTCGTCAAGATGACTTGATCCCTTACAGAGATTATGCACGAAGACTGCTCCTCTTCTTTAACAAGGTTGACTTTCATCATGTCCCTCGTGACGAGAACAGGACGACGGATGCTTTGGCAACCTTGGCTTCTATGATTGTAGTAAACCGATGGAATGACACTCCCAAGATTAATGTTATGCGTCTTAACAGACCTGCTCATATGTTTTCAATAGAAGAAGCCAATGATGATAAGCCTTGGTATCATGATATTGAGCTTTTCCTCCAAAGACAAGAGTACCCATATGGGGCGTCCAACAAAGATAAGAAGACATTGAGAAGATTGGATGGTAACTTCTTCTTGAACAACGATGTACTTTACAAAAGAAACTTTGACATGGTTTTGCTAAGATGTGTTGACAAGTGGAAAACAGACATGTTAAAGACTGAAATTCATGAAGGTTCCTTTGGCACTCATGCCAATGGACATGCAATGAAGAAGAAACTCTTAAGAGCAGGCTACTATTAGATGACAATGGAGTCTGATTGTTGCAAGTTTGCTAAGAAATGCCTCAAGTGCCCGATTTATGCTGATAAAATTCATGTACCGCTAACTGTTCTAAATGTCATCTCTTCTCCGTGGCTATTTTCCATGTGGGCATTGACATGATTGGCATGATTGATCCAAAAGCTTCTAATGGACATTGCTTTATCTTGGTGGCTATTGATTACTTTACCAAATGGGTAGAAGCCGCTTCATATGCAAACGTCACCAGACAAGTGGTCGTCATATTTATTAAGAATCAACTCATCTGCTGTTATGGTGTGTTGAGTAAAATCATCACCGATAATGGGTTAAATTTGAACAACAGAATGATGAAGGAGCTGTGTGAGGAGTTCAATATTGAACATCATAACTCTTCTCTGTACAAACCGAAGATGAATGACGCTGTTGAGGCTGCAAACAAGAACATAAAAAAAGATCATTCAAAAGATGGTTGTCACCTAAAAAGATTGGCATGAGATGCTCCAATTTGCTTTTCATGGGTATCGTACTTCAGTACGTACATCAACAGAGGAAACTCCTTTCTCGCTTGTTTATGGTATAGAAGCTGTACTCTCAATATAAGTTGAGATTCCTTCTATGCGAGTTCTGATGGAGGCTAAACTATCAGAGGCTGAATGGTGTCAAAACAGGTATGACCAGTTGAATTTAATTGAAGAAAAAAGAATGACGGCTTTATAACATGGTCAGCTATACCAGTAAAGGATGAAGAAAGCTTTTGACAAGAAGCTTCAACCTCTTGAATTCAGAGAGGGCGACCTTGTGCTGAAGAAAATCCAATCTTTCATCACTGATTCTAGGGGAAAGTGGACTCCCAACTATGATGGACCATACATTGTTAAGAAAGCTTTCTCAGGCGGTGCTTTAACTCTCGCAACTATGGATGAAGAGAAGATCACTTATCCTGTGAATGCTGATGCAGTTAAAAAGTACTATGCCTAAAAAATGAAAAGAATAGCTCGCTAAGTTGAAAACCTGAAAGGGCAACTTAGGCAAAAATGAGCGTCTCGGTGAACTGAAAACCCGAAAGGGCGGTCCAGGCAAAAATTAGAGACATAAAACAGAAAAATCATCCCGGTAGATTGAAAATCTGAAAAGGCAATCTAGGCAAAAGTTAGGGATAAGGCTAGTCGACTGCATCAAATCAGATTGGATTGTTAAAATCCACTTCTATCATCAAGAACTTATCAGTCAGATCGTCAGAAGCTTGGGGCACATGGAACTTAAAGTTATTTAGGAGGATAGTGGTCATTGTTTTTGATGTAACCTTTTCCATTATTTACCATTTTCCAACTTTGTAATAATCCATGGAGTCACGCCATTTGCTGACCACCATTCAATTAATAAAATTGGAGTCTTTCCATTTATTGGCAATCCTTATCTTTATTTCTATCTTGCAAAACGTTTTTATTTTTTATAGCAGTTTTTGAAACAAATTTAAATTTGTTTTCCAAAATGCGTGCGTGTTTTACTCTGACTTGTGAACACCAAAAAGGGCATTAACAGTTTCTTCAAGAATGGTAGACTTTGAAATGTAGGACTACATTGTTCTCATAGCATCTTTTACCCATGTCCTCAGTAAGTCTTTACTTCAGGTGGTCATGGCAATGCCCCGGTGGGTCTCTACTTCAAGCAGTTATGGTATGTTTGATGCAAGACTTCTTCAATTGGTTCCTATTGACTTCAATCTTCCCCAATGGAGTGAACGTTTATTTCATTCCCCATGAAGTCTAAACCCTGACATCTACAGCTACGACGTTGATCCAAGCTTCCCCAATGAAATGGATATTTATTTTATCCCCCGTAAGGCCTTGGCTATGGCATCTCCAATTACAACTTTCATTCAGAATACTTCAGTTCGTAGTGGATATTTATTTTATCCCCTATGAATTTTCTCTCCAGTCATGGGTGATTCTTCCCCAGTGGATCTTTCTCTTACTCAAGGAGCCAAGTTATATCCCCTAAGTGAAGTTATGAAGTTATATCCCTAAGTGGAGTACTTTCCTCTTTCCTGAGAGATTTGAAGCCTAGAAGCAAGACTTTGGTCCATATGTGGCTTCCCATTCATCCTAAATGATGTTTCTATCTTATGAAGATTGGCCGAGTATCCATGTCGAGATGTTTATTTCATCTCCAGTTTACTCTTCCTTGTTTGTTTTGTCAGCATAAGCATAACATGACATACATTTATTCATACAAATATGCATGACATATGTGCATTTTACAATCTTTTGATGTTTATTTGATTCATTCACTTTGGCTGCGTTTATCTCCAGGTGACTTGGTTTGTCTTCTCTCCCCAGTAGAGTCACCGGCCTTAAGCAGAAAGTGTATATCCTTTCTAATTCCCCACTGAGTTTGATCCTAGTGGAAGATTTTGCTTTAGCTCTCTTTCCATTTTTGGATAAGATAAATCACCAGTTGAGTTCGTTCCTCATTGGGTAGAGTCTTGCTTGACCGTTTCTCTTTAGTTATTTCCTGGATTGAACTTTGGTCCCTGATAATTATGATTTTGAATCTCTCTAGATTGTTAGACCTAGATCTAGTGTGCATTTATTTTGCACTTTGTCTCCCCCAGGAAGAGTCTATTCATAGATCACCCTTGAAGACAAAATCCTATTCTCCAACAGTGTTGTAATATTCCTTTGGAATTTGTATCCAGGAAACAAGCGGCAACCTCTTTATTTGAGCAACTTGTTTTGTTCTCAGGTTTTCTATTAGGATGGCAAATGTCAGTCGCTTTCCAAGACAGCTTGTTTATCCCCATCAAGATTATCAACTTTTTCTTCCATCAAATGGCATCTCCCCGGTGAGCTCGTTATCAAATTTAATTCCATCAGATGGTATCTCTTTGAGAAGTTTGGTGAAGATTCTGACAGACGGTCTTTCTCTTTATTTGAGAAGACATGTTTTACAAATCAACCGGCTTACATCTCTTTTGAAGATCCCCGGTGAGGTTTCCTGACCCCAGTAAGTTATGGATCCCCATTGAAGTCATAAATCTCTAGTGAATTTCCAACCATGTGAATATACTTTCCTACAAGTATTCGCCTTTCTAGGAAGAAACCGAGATCTGCTCCTGGCATACAACCTCAAAGCGTTTATTTCAAAGCTTTCTCATGGCACACAACCTCGAAGCGTTTATTTACAAACTTGCTCGTGGCACACAACCTCGAAGCATTCATTTCAAAAACTGCTCGTGGCATACAACCTCGAAGCGTTGGAAAAATTTATTTTATCCTTTTCAAGTGAAAGACTTGATTAAAGAAGAAACTGAGACCTGCTCGTGGCATACAACCTCAAAGCGTTGGGGAGGTTTATATACCTTTTCTAAATGAATTATTTAGTTAAAGAAGAAGCTGAATCGTACTTTGATCACGAAAGCTTATCTTTTGATTAGACACCTTTGCTTAGGCTGCCATATATTTGGTAGTAGGTGATATTTTCTCTCGAGTTTATTACCTTTGCTTAGGCTATCATATGTTTGATAGTAGGTAATACTCATCTCTTTTGGTCAGATACATTTGCTTAGGCTACCATTTGTTTGGTAGTAGGTCATCTTTCATTCCAGGTTAATCACCTTTGCTTAGGCTATCATACGTTTGATAGTAAGTAATACACTGTATCTTTTTGGTCAGGTACCTTTGCTTAGGCTACCATGCACTTGATAGTAGGTAATATTTCCTTCAGATTTAGACACCTTTGCTTAGGTTGCCACAAGTTTGGTAGTAGGTGATCTTTATTTTCAAGTCTATATTACCTTTGCTTAAGCTATCATATGTTTGATAGTAGGTAATATATCTATCTATTTTTGGTTGGATACCTTTGCTTAGGCTACCATGTGCTGGTAGTAGGTGATCTTTCCTTCTGACTGATTACCTTTGCTTAGACTGTCATATGTTCGATAGTAGGTAATACATCTCATCTTTTGGTCAGGTACCTTTGGTTTAAGCTACCATAGGTCTGGTAGTAGGTAATCTTTCCTTTCAAGTTTATTACCTTTGCTTAGGTTATCATATGTTTGATAGTAGGTAATATGCATTCCTTTATTGCACTGGATACCTTTTCTTAGGCTGCCATATGTTTGGTGGTAGGACATCTTTCCTTTCAAGTTTATTACCTTTGCTTAGGCTATCATATAATTAATAGTAGGTAATACACATCTTTGTTCTATTGGAGATACCATGTGTTTAAGCTATCTCTAGTGGTAGTCAGTAGACTCTTCCCCTTGAAGTTGTCAATCCTTCCTCAGTGGAGTTACAACCTTTTCCCCAGTATACACTTTTCTCATGTGGAATCTTTCCCCACAGAATCCTTGTCTTGAATTCATATCAATTCATGTCATATCACAAGCATTTTATGGCATCTAAGGGCAAAAAATTGGGCATGTTTGTATTTAAGTCTCTCCTATCTCGTCGAGACGAAGATTTCAATCTCCATGTCTCCAAATAGAAGAAACTTAAATAGAGGCATCTGTCACACACTAATTTTTAACCCTAAGATTCCACCTCATTTGAAACATTTTGCATAACATTAATCATTTCATGTGTGTGCATTTTTGTGCATCACTAACCCTTTTGAAATACAAGAATATGTGCTTTGTTTTTACTCTGATCATAAGCTAGGGTTTTGGTGTCAAGAAGATCAAGAATTTGACCAGTCAAAGGATGGTGGGATCCTCAATATCTCAAGCCCTAATTCATTCAACATTTATCAAGGGTCTCTTCTCATCAATAATTAAGTGCAAGATTGCATTGAATCAAGATATACAAGTCCCAAGTCATCAGATACACCCAAATTAGAGTTTTGACATAATCCAGTCCCTGGGTTGACTTTTGAAGCAAGACACAATCCAATACCTTAAGACATGTTTCAAAGACCTCAAATGCATCATATTAGTTCGTTCATATGATTGGATTAATCTAAGAAGTTTGATTCATGAGCAATTGAAGAAAGTCAAGTTCATCAGAAAAAAGTCAACTGTTGTTCAAAACCAAGTTTGACTTTTGATATTTTTGGTCAAACATGGACTCCTCAAGTCAAGGATCATGAAAATATGTGATTTGGATCATGATCAATCAAGAAAATCTAGAAAATATCAAGATTGGTGGAATTAGGGTTTTCAAAAAATTTCTAAGTTAGGAAAATTCCATGATTTTGCCCTACTTTCCAAACCCGTAACTTTCTCCTGAAGCAACCAATGGACACAATTGAGGACTCATTTTAAAGGTGGTATTACACACTTTAATTTGGTGAAATAATGGACTCAAGATCATCTACCAATTGAGAGTTATGGTTGTTCAAAGTTGAGGTTTTACAAGTTATCAAAATGTCCAACACTTAGAAAAAATTTCAAGTGTAAATCAGTGAAAAGTTCAATTTTGGTAGCCATTTTTCTCCATGATCCAAATTGAATCTTTCCAAGTGATCAACGTCAAAGTTGTAGTGTTTGATCCCCTCTTTCTAATGGTACCAAAAGCAAGAAAAATGTGGCTTGAGCTTGAAGTTATGGTCTTCCAAAGTGGCCATGGTAGACAGTTTTGGTTCAAGACAGATTTGCACTAAGGATTTCACACGATTTGGAGGATGATTTTAACCAAGTTGCAAGCATTTTCTGAGTATGTGATCTACTGTGAACTTTTTCCTTGTCCCAAAATCTTTCCATTGATGTCAAATCCTACCCTAATTGATCTTGGTTTATCATATAAAGGCCCAACCCAATGTGTCATGGTGAATATACAATGGATCATGCATCAAAAGCATTTTTTGAACTTTGCTTGTCCATAAAGTCATGCAAAATGATCTGAAAATGTTTGGAGGTAGCTAGTACTGATAAGCAAAAGGTCAAATTGCAAGCCACCAGAGTATGGCTCACTTGTACCTTCTAGTTCACTTTATAAAAAAATGCCTTTAGCCATTGGATCATGATTCACCCTTTGCCCAAACAATTGTAACTTGATCTGAGCCATTCCTTCTATAAATAGGATCCTTTATCAGAAGCAAAAATACACAACATCTAAGCTCCAAACCTTTGATAACCATAGCATCTTGTATTGAAACCTCATTGTTCATCATTTGCACCATTTCAACAAAACCCTCCAGTATTCCCCCCAGTCACAAACACACAAACAAACCATTCTCACATACCACAAATCACCCATATCAACTGTTTAAACCATCCATAACCTTACAAAATCTCAGAATAAAAAAGTTAACTTGCATTTGCTCATTTTGTTGACTTTTGAGCCTAAACCCAAGAACTCTTCATTCTGGCCTTTTCCAGTCAATCTAATCCTTTAAACACCATACACAAACCTCACACAAATTGTCAAAAACATTAAAGGTGTGAGAAAACACAACAAAGGGGGGTTTGAATTGGGTTTTCAAAAATGAAAGCTTTTTGTGAAACTCAAACAAAGATCACAAAGAAACTAACAAGAGAGAAACACACACGATATATCCTGGTTCACTTGAAAACTATCAAGCTAATCTAGTCCACTTGCCAAGGTGATTTCGTCTTATACACAAGGACTTAATCCACTATAATCAACTGATTACACTGCACTAGCAACTGTTGGTGACTAACAAGCACAAGACTAACTGTCTCTTCTTAAGGATTCTGACTTAACTGGTCCCTTAAGGAATACAAACAACTGTTTGAACAAAATTAATGTTTATAATGAATTGCTTCTACACAAGCAGATATAAACACTATGAATAGCTCAAAAATCTATACAGTATGAACAATGTATTTCGTTGTATTGTGGTGCTTTACTGTTCACGCATGTATATATTTCTTCAAGTGATCAAGTCCTTATATAGCAAGTAAGAGATTCGTTGGAGGGCAGATCAGGAATATCATTAAGATTGCTGGCGAGTTGAAATAATGTCGTTACGCAAGGATGAAAGTCGTACACAAAAGTTGTCCTTTGTACCGCCAAATCAGGGTAGTGGAATGGTAGTGGAAAAGAACGTGTTTGATACGTACTATGTACTATTTTCCCCCGCAAACATTTGATCTTCTTCTGTTCATCAGAGGCTTCTGAATAAAGATGAATGAAGCATGAGTAAAAGAGTTGATCACTGGGTCTTCAGAGTCTTCAGAACTTGTTCACCAAAACCTTATCTTTAGAGTCTTTAGCACTCAGTATTCAGAACCCTTGGTCTTTAGAAACTTAAGTCTTCAGAGTCTTCAGTACTTGTTCAGCAGAACCTTGTCTTCAGAGTCTTCAGCACTTAGTCTTTAGAAACTCAAGTCTTTAGAATCTTCAGAATGTTGTTCAGTAGAACCTTGTCTTCAGAGTCTTTAACACTTAGTCTTTAGAAGATAATGACTTTAGAAGCTAGAGAGCCTTCAGAAGTAAAACACCAGAGTCACACTCAGAGGCAGAATCCAAGAGAGCATTGTAGCAACAAAATATTGTCTTCTTAGAATCTTTCTAAATGTGAGTAGATCAGAAGCATACTTGCTTCTTTGGCATAGAAGCAATTTTTGGTTAAATCAGAGTGACGTTGCACATGGTCTCTATCAGATTCAGAGCTTTCTCTATTAGAGTCAGAGCCTGTTTGTTAATTCTTCAGGAAAAACAAACGTTAGAGTACCAAAATTGTTCTCACACAAATACTACTTTGTTATTATCAAAACTTAGAGATATACGGCAGAACCAAGTCTTGTTCTAACAATCTCCCCCTTTTTGATAATGACAAAATAATGCATTTTGATGAAACAATTTTGTATGAAGATAATCAAATAGGAAAAGACAAAGATAAGTTTAGAATTAACTTCCCTTTATCAAGCTCCCCCTGAATCTAAGACATAAAAAAATCTTATCAGATTTTGGATACTAGAGCCTGATTATAAAGATCTTGTCAGATCCAAAATAACAGAGCTTGATTATAGTGGTAATGGAGTCTGATTATAGAACAGAGCCTGATTGGTTAAATCAGAGTCTGATTTCCAACATATTAATATTGTTCCTGAAAAAAATTCAAAAAAAAATTGTGCAATTAAAATGTTAGAATGTCAGAGCTATGATTCAGAGACAAGATATTTTTATCAAAATAATTTTCAATTAATATACTCCCCCCTTTTGTCATAATCAAAAAGGTAATCAAGTACAAAATAAGATAAACACAAAAAGACAAAGAAAACTAAGGGGTCGCCTAGAAAGGTGTCTAAGGTTGAGAAGGAGGAGGGAGCCTCTGAAGGATATGAGCAAGTGCATTCTGAATGCTGGAAGTGACTTCATCTTGCTTGTCTATTCTCGTTCTTAATAACTCTTGCTCTTTTTGAATGCTTTCCAGAGTCTTAAATACTGGATCAGAGATAGAGTTTTCAGCAGCTTTCAGAGCTTCTTCTTGATTCTTCAATTAAGCTTTTATCTCAAGTTAATCTTGAGCTTCCTTAGCTAACCTCTCAGCCTCTCTGTCAAGAGCTTTCTTGGCTAACCTCTCAACCAATTCCCTTTCAGTAGTTAGCTTTGCTTCAGCTTCCCTCTTAGCTTCCAATCTCTTTTTAGCTTCCTGGACAAAATAATCTTTTGTCTGAACAGAAAAATTTTAGATCTTCCAAAACTCCTCTGACATCCACTGATTGAATTGATTCCAGGGAGCACCCAAAGTAGAAGGGTCTTCGCTAGAACTTAATTCATCAGAGAGTGTCTTAAATCTCATAACTACATTGTCCTTAAAAGCAGAAATAACTTCATCTAGGTTAGGAGGGAGAAGATCAGAAGGTTGATTCTCTGGGAATGGTTGGGTTTCTTCAGTAGAATTAGCCAGATTGGTGATATCATTATTTTTAGGATTTGATTTTGGTGACGAAGGTTCAGGATTGTCTGGTGTAGGTGATTGATGGTTGGTTGTTTGAAGAGGTTCAATAGGAAGTTCTTCAGAATTGGATGGAGTGGTTAATGGTAGGGAGATGGTGGGAGATGGTTGTACAGATATGACAGGGGTTGGTTGTATAGATATTGTGGAAGTTGGTAGAGTTGAGGTGATTTGGAATATCTGTGGTGGAAGTTGTTTAGATGGTGCAGAGGATGGGATTATTTGAGTTGGTGGTTCAGAAATGGGTATGGGTGAGGTGGTGACGATGGTTAAAAATAGTGGTGGTGGTGTAGAAAATATTAGTGGTTGTGTTGAGGAAAGTGGAGATGGTGTTGGAGGAGATGAAGATACATTTCTGTTAGTAATAACAGATGCAGTGATGGAAGAAGATTTAGAGGTCTTACTCAGCTCGCCAGCAGGAGAAGCAGATGTAGTTGCCATCTCCATCTTCTTGGTTGCTGGTCCTTCACCACCTTCATTTTTCTTTTGCTTGCCTTTTCCCTTTTTCTGTAAAATCTCTGGAAGATTACCCATGCCAATCCATACATCCAGTGCTATAAGTTATTGAAAAGGATGAAAATCCATAAATTGGAAATCTCATCGCGTTAATTTCATCCTTAGATGGTAGAGCAGCTCGATGAGTGATATTTTTAATAAGCTTCATATGCTTTAAATTCTTTGCCCAAAAGATGTTTCCAGAATCCTTTGCTAGCTCATTAGTGTGTCCAGTAACTAACAGATCGTCAACTAGTCCATACTCAATAAGAATATCAGAGATGAGTCTGCCGTAAGGAATATGATTTCCCTTTTGGTAGAACCATTCCTTGAGTTTATTATTGAGTCTCTCAGAAAACTGAACAGGATAAATGGGAGATGTATCTTCTTTCCTTTCATCAGGAAGTATAGAATATACTTCTGAGACAAATTGATGTAATAAGAAGAATGAGTAGGATGACGGTGGTAAATGCTTCCCAACATGATTTTGAACCAAAATCTTAGAGAATCTTTTAAGAACGATGAAGAAGGATCCTTCTTAGAATCCAGAACAGTTCATTCTTTGAAGATAGATGTGGTGACTTTAGCTTTCCTTTGCTTATCTTCTTGAATATTGTAGATTCTTAGCCCTTTTCCATCATGGGAGATTAAATCACAGATAGTCTTTTCTGTAATGATGACGCGTCTTCCAAATACAGAGGAAATGAGGATGTTCCTGCTTGTAGTTTCATGAATCTAGAAATCCTTAACCAAGATAGGAAAGGTGGATCCTTGCAATCTTTTAAAGAAATTGTTCCAGCCTTGGAAATCAAGTGTTTGAGTAAGATCACACCCATTATCCTTTAGATTGTTGAAGTCCACCATGGTTTCACAAAAAACGTGAAGATCAGCTACCGGCGTGTCGAGAGTGATAGGAGATTTCTTTGGAATAGTGAACTAATGTCCAAGTAGTTAAGATTGAGAGAGATGTCGAGATGATTCAGCCATTGATGAAGATGATGGAGTTTACGAAGCACAAAGGGTTTTAGGGTTTCTAAGAAAAAGTGTGGGAAGTGAAAAGTAGCGTAGTGTGTGGTGGTGAGAGAGTGAGTATTTATAAGAAAAAAATTGATGATTATGAAAAGGTGGGAGTAATAGGAAATAATTATTTGAAACCTAGTCTCACAAAATTACAACGCTCGAGGTGTCTCTTCAACAGTAAGATATGATTTGATTTTGGGCAGGTGTCACAAAATAATCATAACCATTTATTTTAAGAGAACACGTTTGATATTCCCAAATTCAAGAATACCAAGAGGTATCTGTCTAGACAAGTTTCTGATCAAGACATCTTCTAACATGTAGAAGTATCATTAATCAGAAGTTCTGGTGACTTGACACATCAAAATTTCATCTACTCATTCTGGACACAGTTTTATAAATAGATTTTCTAGAATAAATACGAATTTATCCTCAGCAAGGGGTTTTGTAAAGATATCATCCCACTGATGGTCTCTATCCACAAATTTAAATTGAAAAGTACCCTTCTAAACATAATCATGGAAAAGTGATGTTTTATTTCAATATGTTTTGCCCTAGAATAGAAGTATTACCACAGAAGATAAGAATGTTACTCTCGTGTATCTGATAATCTTCTAGTTGATTCTTCATCCAGAGTATCTGAGTACTGCACAGTGATGCTGAGATATATTCTGCTTATGCAGTTGGAAGTGCAATGGTTGATTGTTTTTTGATTGCCCAAGAGACGAGGTTGTTACCCAGAAACTGACAGTTTCCAGAAGTACTTTTCCTTTCTAATCTGTCTCCAGCATAATCTGCATCACAATAACCAGAAAGCTTGTACTCTGATGTTTTCTTATACATTAAGCCAAGGTTAGTTGTTCCTTTTAGATACCTTAGGATTCTCTTAACAGCTGTTAAGTGAGTTTCCCTTGGGTCTGATTGGAAACGAGTACAAAGACATACACTGAAAAGAATATCTGGACGATAAATAGTCAAATACAGAAGAGAGCCAATCATACCACGATAGAGCTTCTGACAAACCTTTTTACTTACTTCTTCTTTCTCCAGAATGTATGTCGGATACATAAGAGTCTTTGCAAGTTTACTTTCTAACATATTAAACTTCTTCAGAAGTTCTCTTGCATACTTGTTCTGATGAACGTACGTTCCTTCTGGACGTTGATCAATTTCAATTCCCAAAAAGAATATGAGTTCTCCCATCAGACTCATTTGAAATTCAGCCTGCATTAACTTAAAAAATTCCTTGCACAAGGAAGTATTAGCAGAACCAAATATAATATCATCAACATAAATTTGTACAACCAGAATGCCATTTTTAAAGGTTTTGCAAAAGAGTGTTGTATCCACTTTTCATCTGGTAAAGTCATTTTCCAAAAGAAAGTTACCTATCCTTTCATACCAAGCTCTGGGGGCCTGTTTCAGACCATATAACGATTTTTTAAGTTTGAAAACAAAATCTGGGCTTTCAGAACTTTCAAAACCAGGAGGTTGGTTCACATACACTTCTTTAGAAATATACTCGTTTACAAATGCACTATTTACATCAATTTGATATAAACTGATGTCGTGATTCACAACAAAGGAAATTAAAAGACGAATAGATTCTAACCTGGCAACTGGTGTAAAGGTTTCTGTATAGTCTATCCCTTCTTGCTGACTATAACCTTGTGCTACCAGTCGTGCTTTATTTTTTACGACCTGACCTTTCTCATCTAATTTGTTTATGAATACCCACTTTGTTCCAATGACGTGGACACCTTTTGGTTTCTGAACAAGATCCCAAACATTGTTTCTGGTGAATTAATTTAGCTCTTCTTGCATGGCCATAATCCATTCATTCTCCATAAGAGCTTTATCAACTGATGTTGGCTCTATCAGAGACACCAAACCCTGAAGAGTTTCTTCGAAAGGTTTGAATGATGAAAGAGTTATGACTGGATCAACTTTGTCTCCCAGAATCAATTCTTCAGAATGAGACGCCTTTAGTCTATTCTTCTTCTGATGAGATGGAATATTTGTTGTTTCTGGTAAGGTTGCATCTGATTCTGTAGATTCTACATCTTTGTCTCCTTCCTTAGAATCTTCCTCCTTGGATTCTGATAAAGTAATCTTCAAATCTGCAAACTTTTCAACTAGCTTTGACTTTTCAGGGTCAAGCTTATCATCGAATCTGACATGAATTTATTCCTCGACAATCCGTGTTTCTGTGTTATAGATTCTGTAGCCTTTAGAGCGTTCAGAGTATCCTAACAGTAAACACTTTTGAGCTTTGGAGTCAAACTTGCCAAGATTCTCTTTAGTGTTCAACATAAAACAAATACAGCCAAAAGGATGAAAATACGAGATGTTGGGTTTTCTATTCTTCCATAATTCATAGGGAGTCTTACCCATAATACGTCTGATAGTGATCTTGTTTTGAATATAACATGTTGTATTTACTTCCTCTGCCCAGAAGTGCTTAGCCATGTCAGTTTCTTGGATCATGGTACGAGCCATTTCTTGCAAAGTCCTATTCTTCCTTTCCATTACTCCATTCTATTGTGGAATTCTGGGACAAGAGAAATCATGGGAAATGCCATGGGAATAAAAAATGAAAGCTCCAAGAGTTTGAATAAATTTTGGTAAAACATAATGTTGGGAAAAATGTTCCAACATGAAGTTTTTAGCCCCAGACTAAAGATGTCGAGTGAAATATCACAGCATGTAGATTCGACATCATGATTGTCACAACAAGTTTGGTTTAAATCTGTTCCAAGATTCAAGGCGCGATTGGCAGTGGATCAAAGATCAAAGATATGAAGCCCAACAAAGCAGAAGACTATAAAAGAAGACCAAGACCTAGGCAGATAGGGAGAGAGAGGACGACATAGACTTAGGAATCCTATTTTGTAAAGTAAGGTTTAGGTTTTGAGAGTCCTAGGTTTCTCTTGTAAGTCTCCCTCTATATAGATTTGATGCAGCGTGGTAGACATAGGTACTTGTACAGATTCAGAAACCCGTAGGTAATGAATCGTGTATTGTTCTTGGATGAAGCTTTGAAGCAAATCCAAGTTAACTTGTTAGTCAAGGATGCTTGACTGAACTTTGTATTGGAAGGCGTGTCTTTCAATAGGGATGATACAGTTATGGGGTATTAACTGTTAGATAATCATAGGTTGTGATTTAGGGAGTGGGATGTGGTTCTCTTATCAATTAGATGTGAATTCTAATGATAAAGTCTTCATTGGGTAGTGATAGGTAAGCGTGGGTGTTTACTATAAACCTGAGGTTGTTTACATAAAACTATACTACTGATAGTGAATTCTTCTTCCTGGATTGGTATCCCCCAGATGTAGGTGAGTTGTACCGAACTGGGTCATCATAATCTGTGTTGTTTATCATTCTGCAATTTACAGTTCAGTTTTGATTAACATGTTGGATCAGATGTCGTAACATCTGTGTTTCTGCAGTTCTGATATTCAAAGTATCAGTCTGCTGTTTTGTTCTTGTTTAAATAATTATGCAGAACAATGTCTTGACATGTGTTAGGACATCTGTTGTTTGCTATGCCAAAATTTCAATTGGTATCAGAGCAGGCATCCTGTCAATTTCTGGATGAGATCTTTGGGAGATACTTTCTGGCGTTTAAACAAGGAGGAGTTTTGAAGATCAGATCAATCAACTCATACATACTCAAGGGTGTTAATGGATGGATGGATATTCTGGATCAAAGGTAACAACCCGATGGTTGTTCATGTTGTTGAGGAGGTTCTACAACAACTGCAGGAGAAATGGCTAGTTCTCCTGTTGAGGTGTCTTATAAGATGTTCTGACATCTTGTTAGGGCAAGTTGAATTTGTTCCTTGGTGGTTCCGCTGCATATGTTTCTGATGGAAGAGCTCTGGAATTATGGGATTCTGGAGTTGTTGCTGAAGACAGATGGTGGAAGATCTCATTCGTCGGCCTCTATATGTGAAGATATCTGCATCTTTTTATTCCAAAGTCGGGAGCGATGGAATGGAAAGAGTTGTTGGAAGATGTATTTTATGGTGACTTGGTACTTGGAAGCTTGGTTCCATGGTGCAGTTTGAAGTCAGTTGAAGAGGAGGGGAGTTGAGTTTAGGTTTATCAAGTTCTTGCTCTGGGAGTTTAATAAATTATTGATCGGCTAAGTTGTCAAAAATACTTGATAATTCTCTCAAGTCCACTCAGAAAGACGTCTTAGTCGTGCATCTGGAGTCTTCTAGTTATTCTTTTGACTAGAAGGTGTTTCTATGAAACACAAACCTGAAGAAAGTGGAGGTGATTTATTTTCACCATCCAAAACAGTAAGGAAAGATTCATCTCTCTTAATCCTAAGGGTGGATCTAATCTATATGGAGATCTCAGAACTGTTGAGGTAAATAGGGTTCGTTCAGAGAGAATCTTATTTACTTGAGTCAAGGGTGACAACCGTGGTATCTCAACAATTTGTTGTCAAAGAAGATACTTGTAAAAGATTGAATACTTGATAAGTGTTTATGAAGTGATCTGGTGGAGTGTGGCTTCAACAGGGAAACAAGATTATTGAACAAGGATTTAAGATCAATTGCTATTTATGTTATTCACAAGCATTTAATTGATTATCCTTGAATGTGAAATTCAAAATTGTTGATGTTCAACATGATGTTGGAACATCTCTTCATCTGGTTTTGCAGAATCATGGGAGGGGTATTGCATAAGCTTTTGGATTTTTTCTCTTGGGTGTTGACCTAAGAATCTGCTTCAGTTTGTGTGGCAGAAGCATCTGATCTCTGGAGAGTTTCCTGGCAAGAAACTGGTCTAGACAATGGTGATGTGGAAGATGAAGAAGAAGACATCATAATCTTGATGGATGGTTCTTGGATAAATTTATTTTTGATCTAGGAGTATTGGAGTGTAGCAGGTGTGTTCAAGTTGTTACTAGAAGCATCTGGTGTTTATCTGGAAAGTGTCCTGGCAAGAGACTTGTCTAGAATGGAGTGCTGGTGATGGCACAACTTGGATCAGTTTATTTTTGATCTAGGTACTTAGGAGCATGTGATCTTGCTCATCTTGGAGGTCAAGGTTAAGTGGCAGTTATCTCTGACCTTCTACAGACTGCTTTACCTAGAAAAGTGGCATTCTTTGGTATGGCTATAGTGTAGTCTATGACTACTTTATCTTCTGAAGATTCAGACGTGGCAAGTGTGAATTCTTTGGAGTTTCAAAGCAGATATTCATCAAGGTGTGAGCTTGAATGGAATACCTATGATAAGTTTAAGCAGGATGGAGGTTGTCTACTCTAACTTGGTCGTTGAATCAAGTCTATGAGAGCATGGAACTCTTGTTTTGTAACAGGGATGAGGTTCTTCTAAGTGGCAGAAGGAGGAGCTAAATTCAGCAGCTGGATGCCTTATCAGAATGTTCTGACATCAAGCTTAACATCAGGATCTCAGCTGGTGATGTGGCACATCAGTTTAAGATAAGGTGGCCTACAGGAGAATGGAAGTTATGGAGGCTTCAAAAAGGTCTATCTCATGCAGTTTGCGGGAGCTGTGGATGGAGAAGATGTTACATATCTAAGGCTTGGTGGATCCAAGATGTCTTGCTATGGAGCAAGTAGTTCATGTAACTTGAAGATCAGATTTCATTGGTGGATCAATGTATCTTGTGAGAGTTCTAAAGAAGGATGAGGCAATCAAAAGTGGCATTTGGTGGTTCTCATGTGTGCATTCAAGCAGGGTGCTTGGAACCAATTACTCATGGGCAGAAGGGTAGCTGGTTAAAAACGTAAGGAGGTTCTGGTTTGGGTTTATCTTGGAGCTTGTGGTAGAAGTTCTAAGTTGATGATGGAGTATTACCTTCTTTTGGTGGATGAGAGTTTATTTCTCTCTTTGGTTATCTGGAGTTCTTATTGATCAAGCTGGTGGTGCAGTGTTGTTTGAAGATCTTCAGTTGGATTACTATGCAGATAGTAAGTCCAGTGGTGGAGCATATCAAGAACTAAGTTGATTGGTGTCTGTGATATGTGAAGGATGTCCTAACTGATGTTAGAACATCTTCTGGGTTGGTTATCCTTGGAGAAGGATGCCAAGTTCTAAGTGTCGCATCTGCGAAAATCAACCGGTGGAAAAGAACAAAAGAGTCGCCACCGAACGTTATTTATCCCGACACAGGGAAAGGAAACGATCGAAGAAAACCTCAACAAAGGGAAAGGAATGGTCGTCGCAACCATAGCCTGGGTTCGGGAGTCGGTTACGCGAGAGGAAGGTATTAGCACCCCTCTGTCCATCATATTCGATGGGATCTACGCTTGTTGTTATTGATTAAAGGGTGTAGGGTTATCTAAAACTCAACTCCTAACTGGAAAATGAACGGGAAAAATGGGGAAATGGGGGGAAAAGGAAAAGAAGTGACTCGATAGGACATCGCCGTCCTAGGCCTACGTATTCCTTCGGGTGCGAGAAAGTCAGAGTCAACGTAGTTCGACTATGGTTTTGTGGGGGAAAGGTTGCTCGCCAAGACATTGTGTCTCGTGCCTACGTATCCTCAATCTAACCAGAGAGAGAAAGTCAGAGCAGTCGTAGTTCGACCTAACGAGGTCGGTTGTTTGTTTGATGAATAAGGTTGTGCTCGCAAAGATCTCACACGATCTCCTGCCTACGTATCTCCATTAACCAATGAAGAATCAGATCGACGTAGTTCCCCTCACTAGGGATGACTTTGTTTTGTTTGTGTCTTTTAAGTGGAATACGTCAACATTCACGTTCTAGCAGTTTAGGTGTTGCCGCTCGTTGTGGAAGTCTTTCGCGTTTACCTGTTTGTGGTAGAACGGAAATGATGCATCCTTTATGAGTGAATTAAGGAAGATGGCTCAAAGGTGTAAGAGAAACTGGAAGTTAGTTGTTAGCGTGCTAGGTGATTAATCTCGATCGCACGGGTGTGAGAGAAAGGGGAAGTTAGTTGTTAGTGTGCTCGCCGAGATATCGCATCTCGTGCCTACGTATCCTCAATCTGAAAAGAAAGAGGAATCAGAGCATCCGTAGTTCACGCTACTACGGGTGAACGGGAACAGGATCTCGATCGCATGGGTACGAGAGAAAGGTGAGACTCACGAAGGTCACACGGATAGTATAAAGGGGGAAACTCGGTCCTACAAGTTAGCATGCAATGATGGTCCTAAGGTCAGGATCAAGAGGGAAGTCTACCTAATGTTGTCATGCATGGATTGCTATCCTAATGTCTCTCCTACCTCCGACTTAATCAAAAATTAAGTAGAGCGAGGAATCCTACGGGATCATGTCATCAGACAAGTAAACACAGGATAAATCATTCACAAAATGAACTAAAAGCAAATGAAAGAATAAACAGTGTCAGTCAACAATAATGTCACATAATCAAAATAAGAAAAGGGGGAGCTTTAGCCAAGGGGTCATATCAACCGAGGCAAACAAGCTAGCTGTAGGAAATAAGGGTACTCATCCAATGGTATCGAGAACCATGGAGAGCAGAGTAAGGAAGGGGAGATGTGAATCAGATCACATAAGCATCAACATCGGTCAATGCGAGCTATAAATAAGGTGTGGGGGTTTGATTACTAAACCGTCATTCCACTTGACGGGCTTCATAACAGAGCAGGTGATGTTCAAAGCTTCAATCATGTAATGAGAGCTAAGAACGACTCAACTAGAATAACAGGGGCCGGTTGCGAACTTTACCTTCCGTCAATTGCCTCCTGGGAGGTCTTACAAGGGGATACGGGAATGGGGTTCCTCTTTGGAGGTCTTAGGCACAATATTAAACAAACACAATCAGAGCCTCTTTGGAGGACTTTAAAGCAAATAAACAGCATTGCCCACCTAAAGTAGGGACTCCCAGTCATGCATCTATATTCCTACTTCTCATGGCATTTTGAAAGCGGAAAAGTTCGAGGGATATAAAGAGATGAGATGTCCTACCAAACGAATATAGATCCATAGCGAAGCAACACAAGCAAAAACAACGTAAGCACCTGTTAATGTTAATGAACAAACAAGTTAGAAATGAGCATTTACAAAGTAAACAAACTACGCCATTCTTGGAGATTTCCTGGAAGCACCTTGCACAAATCAACAAATGAGTCAGAAATTACAAGGAAAAGGCAACAATGAAACAACCAAAGGGCAAAGCCTTAGTTGGTAAACCCTTTTGGTTAAACCCTATCCATGTTAATGGACCAAAAGAAATCAAACAATTACAAACTATAGCAAAAGCTAAAGTCTACTTCAAGGTCAATTGTAAACTACAAAAGAAAGCCATTATAAGTTAGATGAATTGAATTGAAACATGAAAATGGACCAAGGTCAGAATGTGCATCCTTCATTGATGCATGAGAATATCACTGAACTAACATAGAGATAGCACATGGATGCATTCATGATGAGCAAACAAGTTATGCGCGCTTGAGTTCACTAAGATGCGACATTTCAAACGCATTTACGCATAGAACAAATGAGTATGGATGTAGGAAATTAATAAAGCTCAAAGTCAGAAATGAAATCAAGTTATGAACAATTAAAACACCCTACAATTATCAAGAGGTTTCAAGTTATCACATGTCTCCATCACTCAAGCAAAACTACCACAAGTTAACTTCAATTAATTCCTAAACTAGTGACTTACAATACAAGTAAGAAATGAAGTCATGAAGATGTACATACACATGAGGCAAGTTTAGGTCAGTAGAGAAGGCAGCCATAAATCATGTTCAAAGCATACAAGTAATGCACACAAATGAGTTTCAAAGGATTGAGCAAACTAGGCAAGCAAGTGTCTATTCCCTCTTAGGAGCCAAAGCAAACTTGATCATGCAAATAAGAATAGTAGGTCCAATTTAAATGAAAACAAACATTATATGTCAGTACCTATGCTTCATAGCATCATGCTTACAAGTATCAAAAGGGATTGACAACAAGAGGTCTCAAAAGCACAAGTAGAATGCCACAAAGTTGATGCAAAATGATGCTTAAAACATACAAGCTTCCATGCACACTATGGACATACAAAGATGACTTGAAGGGGATTATAGGACCTCTAAAGCATACCATATTTCAAGCACATAAAATAAATTCAAGGCCTCAAGTCATGGCATAAATGCATTCTCATCAAATGTCCTAAGAGAACAACATATGAACAAGCATGTTAATCATCAATGGCAACGCATGAGGAAAATAGTTATGAACCTTAAAAAAAAGTATGATTTGAAACATAACTAGATGAAGTCAGTGACTAAACACACCAAAAAGATGAGCTCAAAATTAAGCTCCTATCATGTTCAAATTAGCGCGAGCAATTCACCTATGATCAATGACTATACATCCACAAGAGATTACCAAAAGTACACTTAAAAAGGCTCTAAAAAATCTCAAACAAATGTACAAGGTCCTTCAATATATTCACAAACCAAGTATCAAATTAGGTACAAAAATTCAATTCACAACTAACTAAGAAAAATCAATTAGGAAGCATGTAATCAAAGGTATGATCATAGAAACATATTTCCAGGTAAATTCAAGAAAAAATACCAAATCATACCAAAAATGGAATTAAAAAATGAGGAAAATTAATTAACATCTTCAGTTACACACCTGAATTTATTAGTAATTTTCCTCAAACAGAAACTATTTTTAAAAAATCAATTTCTAGCATGCATAAAAAAAAAGAATTAAAATACAAGAACTAAATCCAGGGGTGTAGCATTAGCAGCTATTCAGTTCATTTTCTTATAGGCCCAAAACAAACGGGGTGCGAGTAGTAAACAGAATTAGGCCCAACGAAAGTTCTGGCCTGAGGTGTATGGTGAGCCCTCGTAATCTAAGATCAATCTGATCCGTTTGATCCAACGTGGGGGCTCAATCAAGGGACTGGACGCACAGGTGCACGATATCTATCATGGGATCGCGCACATGGTAACCTGAGATGAGGAACCGGATGGTGACAAGTGCCACCGCCGGAGTGGCTGTGGATATCATGCCTATCTCCTTCTTAAAGAACTAACGGTGGGAGTAAAACAACATTACAACAAACCTGTTCTTCTTTCCTCATGTTATTTCTCTCTCTCCCTAAATTAAAAAAACCTAAACCCTAAACTACCCGCCGGAGAAGATGATCTCCAAGGCGGCGACCGCCATTGCCTCCGATGGAGCTACCTCAAATCAGGAAGCAACGAACACGGACCCCTCCTCAAATCTCTCCCTCACCCCGAATCTGGAATCCATTCTCCCTAAAACTCACTCAAAGTACGGGATCGGAACACAAAAGAATCCAAAAATTAAAGTTGTTCAAAAAGAAGAAACTAAACCACAATGGACATTAAGTCCAAGGCCGCAGCTACGAGGTTTAAGACAAAGTGTTCGTACCTTGACGACGATGACACCAACGGCGAAATGCTAGGTATTCCGTTTCCACCTCTTCTTTCTTCTTCTTCTGTTTGCGCACAAATCCACTGCCTCTAAGTCAAGAATTCTTCTTCTTCTCTCTATGAATTGTAGTTTTGGATCCACAGGAATTGATGAAGGTGATGTATGAATTCTTGTAGATGCGTTGCGTTCTTGCGTATTATGAATGCGTGAATTTGCAATTCTACTGTGATTGTTGAATTGATGAAGATTGGATGCGTCGAAGGTTATCGTTGCTGATGGAGAACGTGCTTGAATTAGAATCTGCGGGAGAATTGTCAATGGGCTCTCGCGTGTAAGCGACGTACGAATTGTTTCATTGAGTTGTTCTGATCCAATGAAGGTTGCAGAGCTTTGCTGTATTGCAGTTATTGATGAGAATTATAGAATTACGAATTGGTTGGTTCGGAGTGATGTTGATGATATGCGATTGCAGGATTCTTGTGATATTAATTTTGAAAGTTTTGCAGGTTACAAAGATGATGAATGGTGAACTGTAAACAGAAGGTGAAAACCGATCAGAGGCGATGAATTGAAGATGGAAAAGAGTTTTCTCTTTCTCTTAGATAAAAAATCTGATAGGTTCTCCTGTGATTCCGTTAGAGAATAGGTTAAGAAAATTTTCTGATAAAAATTGCAGTTAGTTTCTTCCAATTTTCTGTTGAGGGATCCTTGTGATTTTCCCTTGGGTTTTTTGTTGTTGGGAAGTTTAGTTAGTAAACTGTTAGAGTTTGTTAGTGGCAGTTAGAGATTGCTAGGAAATGTTTTATGCAGTGTGAAAATCAGTTGGAGGGATGTTATGAAATTCTGCATCAATTTCTTTTGTTATGAGAATTTTTTTGGTTTGAAAAAATGGCTAGTGAATGTTGTTAAGGAATTTTGAGTAGTTTTTCTGCTGCTATTATTTTCATCCTTTTTCTGTTAGTAATCTGCTGTATGTGTTCAGTGGGCTCAGAGGTGTACAACTGAACCCTTCATGACTCCGATCCAAGGGAACCAATTCCCACGAAAAGCTTATTTGAAAATATAAGACAATTCTTAGCGCTGTAGACATTGAACCAGTAAAAAATGGTGTCATCACATACTAATAACGACAACAGTGATGTTTGCAGTAGCAAACCATGGGCTGGCTAGTGGACTGCAGTAATCTCAAGACCTTTCATACCAGAACCGGGTTGCTGGACAAGGATAGACTTAGGAGCAAGCCAACACATCCCAAGAAAAAGCTGTTAACATTGAAAACATGTAGCCTGGTAACACATGGTATGCCATTCCAGAGATCATGACAAGGAGGAAAAACTGAGTTCGGGTTGTAGTAAAGGTAGTTATGAGAACATGCTCCTTGATATTGAATGGAAATTTGGATTTTAAATGAATATGGTGATGGACAATGGTTATTTAGAATGAGTTGTATATGACTATGGATTTGCAAAATGGATAATTGGACTTGGTTTAAAGAAGGTGATATGGATAAAGACATGAAAATTGATACGGGTAGGGATTTAGATACGGTTTAATGGATTTGTATCTTGAATTCCAAGTAATCCACATAGACCTTCTCCACACTCCGTATGCTTAAAACTTGATCTATAAGCATTCACATCCAGATCAAAACTCAAATACTTAATGAATTCCCAACTCCAATCAACTTCGATATCAACCCTCATTAATTTGCATTACAAGCGACGAACCATATGCTATTGAGAGAATAACACTGTCCTAACCACAATATAAATCCACAACTGGATCTCATGTCAAGATGCCTTTGCCATGAACCTCAATCACCATCGTCGATTGATGAACATCAACCAAGTTGCACAGATGATAAGCAACCATGATCCCACGGCTCAGGAGCCAGATGCAAATAAATGATTATGAATTGACCTAATATGATGCAAATAAACGGAAAACAAAAGCCAGTTATTGATAGTATAACTAGAAGGGCAAATTTTGGGGTGCTACAGCTGCCCCTATTCAATCAACTGTGGACCTGAAGGGATGAGAGCAGCGCTTTCAGACATTCGAGGTGAATAGGGATTGAATACCAACAGAAACCGAAAATTTGCGCTCTGGGGTATAAACTAGGGTAGAAGATCTGATGAGTGTGGAAGACTCTACTGGGGATAACAAGGAATATGTGAGATTGGAAAATATGATATGGATACACGACATAGACCGGTGCCTAAAATCACGAGGTAGGATGAGCATCAGAAGATGACACTCACCAGTATCAAAAAGGGAAGATGATACAGACATGAACACGTGTGCTGGATCGACGACACTTACCAACATCGAAAGATAATACTGTCCGGTATCAAAAGGAAGATACAGACAGGAATGAGTGTTCTGAAAATACGATACTTACCGGTATCGAAATATGATACTTACCGGTATCACAGGAAAGATACAGACATGACTGAATATTTTGAAAAGATGATACTTTCCGGTATCAAAATGAAATTTAGACACAAATGAGTGTAATGAAGAGACGATACTTATCGATAACGAAAGATGATACTTTTCGGTATCAAATGATGAATTGAGATGACGACACTTACCGACATCGAAAGTTGATGCTTTCCGGCATCAAAGGAAGAAATTGAAATAACGACACTTACCGGTATTGAAAAATGATACTTTCCGGTATCAAAGGGTGAAATTGAGATAACGATACTTACCGGTATCGAAAGATGATGCTTTTCGGCATCAAAGGAGAAATTGAAATAACGACACTTACCGATATCGAAAAATGATACTTTCCGGTATCAAAGGAGGAATGAAATGACGACACTTTCTGGCATCGAAAGATGATGCTATCCAGTATCAAAGAAGGAATGAAATGATGACACTTTTCGGCATCAAAAGATGATGCTATCTGGCATCAAAGGAGGAATGAAATAATGACACTTTCTGGCATCGAAAGATGATGCTATCCGGCATCAAAGGAGGAATGAAATAACGACACTTTCCGACATCGAAAGATGATGCTATCCGGCATCAAAGGAGGAATGAAATAACGACACTTTTTGGCATCGAAAGATGATACTATCCGGTACCAAAAGAAATTTAGACACGAATGAGTGTACTGAAGAGACGACACTTACCGGTATCGAAAGATGAATTGAGATGACGACACTTACCGGCATCGAAAGATGATGCTATCCGGCATCAAAAGGAGGCATGAAATAACGACACTTTTCGGCATCGAAAGATGAATTGATATGACGACACTTACCGGCATCGAAAGATGATGCTATCCGACATCAAAAAGAGGCATGAAATAATGACACTTTCCGGCATTGAAAGATGAATTGAGATGACGAAACTTATCGGCATCGAAAGATGATGCTATTCGGCATCAAAAGGAGGCATGAAATAGCGACACTTTCCGGCATCGAAAGATGATACTGAGATGACGACACTTACCAGCATCGAAAGATGATGCTATCTGGCATCAAAGAAGGAATGAAATAACGACACTTTCCGGCATCGAAAGATGATGCTATCTGGTACCAAAAGAAGTTCAGACTCGAATGAGTGTACTGAAGAGACGACACTTACAGGTATCGAAAGATGATACTTTTCGGTATCAAAAGGAAGTTCAGACACTAATGAGTGTTCTGAAGATACGAAACTTACCGGTATCGAAGGATGATACTTACTGGTATCACAAGAAAGATACAGACACTAATGAGTGTTCTGAAGATACGACACTTACCGGTATCGAAGGATGATACTTACCGGTATCACAAGAAAGATACATACACTAATGAGTGTTCTGAAGATACGACACTTACCGGTATTAAAGGATGATACTTACCGGTATCACAAGAAAGATACAAACACTAATGAGTATTCTGAAGATACGACACTTACCGGTATCAAAGAATGATACTTACCGGTATCACAAGAAAGATACAGACACTAATGAGTGTTCTAAAGATACGAAACTTACCGGTATCGAAGGATGATACTTACCGGTATCACAAGAAAGATACAGACACTAATGAGTGTTCTGAAGATATGACACTTCCCGGTATCGAAGGATGATAGTTACCTGTATCACAAGAAAGATACAGACACTAATGAGTGTTCTAAAGATACGACATTTACCGGTATCGAAGGATTGAGGGTATACTAGTATCCTAGTTAGACAACTCTGCTAGGGGACAAAGACCAAAAAAGGGAAGATGGACCGATCTACTACCCTAGGGATTGATTAAGGTGCCTACTTGAGGGCTACAGTTACATCGTTTCTGCTGGGGATAAGAGAAATCTGAACAGATAACTCTGCAGGGGAATACAAGTAGAATGAACAAGTTCATTGGCAACTTCACCGGGGATAAAAGATAAGACGAGTCCTTCTGGATTAAACCACTTTCTGTTGGGGGACCGTCTGGCAGCAAGAATATCCAAACCTGGCTTATGCTTCAAATGCATATGTTTGAATTTTTCTATTACGTAATGCTCAATGCAAAATTGAAATGCTACGCATTTTGAGGATGCAATGATTACTATATGCTGAATGCCGATGTATGCTCAGGCTACCCGGAAAAAGAAGGAGGTGCCAAGTAGATTGAACTTTGCTGGTACGGATAGATGAAACCTGATAGTGATTGATTTTTTTGAAGGTGAAATTTTTCTGGGTACCAACGTGGATTGGGTTTTGGAATGAGGTGCCAATAGGCGATGGGCTTTGGAATGAAGTGCCAGGCAAGGTGGGCTTTGGACAAAGGAAGGTGCCAGCAAAGCGGGCTTTGCTTTGGATGAGGTGCCAAGCAAGATGTGCTTTGAGATGGATGCCAAGCAACATTGGGGCTTTAGGTGGAAGGGGAGATGCCAGCAAGGTTGGGCTTTGGATATTCTATTTGGTTTTAGAAGGCCTCATGCTAGGATATGTTATGCAAATGCTTATGCAACGATGATTATACAATGATAAGGCGGCTCAGCCGGTGCTTCCGCGGAAGGTCAGGTACAACTGGCATTAGAAAGATGTCTTGTCCGGTTAAAAGGTTTCTGGTTGAAAGGCTTGGGAATGGTTAGCATGACTTTCTGATGTTCGTATTGAACTCGAAGATTAACAGGGTTTGCCTGAATAGCTCTGAAAGGATGGAGACGTTCCATTGTTACCTGTGTTGCCCTAACCCATGGGAGGAAACACTTCCTGACTTGACGAGGAAATTATATCAGTACTATGTGGGGAGAGAAACGAGTCTTTTGCCGTGGATTCCAACCTGCTTAGAGAGCAAACAAACCATCCCTACCTTGTCTGGGCTTGAACTCTTACTGGAGAAAAGATAAATCCATCTCTGGCTGGGGAAACCATACCTCTGGATTCTTGCTGGGGAGGATAATGAGAAGACATAACCTCTATCAAGGATAATACCATCTTGACTACTTCTGCTGGGGAGACATTCACTCTCACACCCCACTGAGAAATATACCTTGCCGAGGAATAGAAACCCTATGTTGTGAACCACTTTGGCGCTTCACGCTTTTGCTGATCAACCACATGCCGATTATCATAAGCGAACTCTCTATTTGCTTCAGATCACTGGGTCTATTGGGAGAAATCGTCTTGAGAGGATTTTACAGAAAACTCGACATTCAAAATGCCCCAGGATCTTCAAACTCTCGAGAGATTTATGGATCTCGACGTAACTTCCCCAGACTTCATAGTTTATGAAGGAATTTTCCTCGAGAGGATTCATAGTGATTTAAAATACTCTTCCCCAGTATTTTGAACCTTGAAGAAGTGCTCCTGATTAATTGTTTTTGGGGGAGGATAACTTCTCGTGCTCTTGAGGTGGCCTGCCTCAGTACGAGCCTTGAAGTAATTTTGCCCCTGGCCAATTGATCTTTGAGATATTTGCCTAATCTCGACGTGATTGCCCTCGTTTGGCTGGCCTTTAGAGAGATTCCTCGACGTGGCTACTCCAGATTAGCTGAATCTTGGAATGGCTTGCCCATTTGGCGTGATCATTTGATGACTTGCCCCTGCTCAACGGAGTCTTCTGGCGTTTGCATCTTATCTTGATCAATCTTTCCATTGCAGAAACTTTCCTGATGTCAAGTGCTTACTCACAAGTAGAACAATTCGTTTTGAAAAGATAATTTTAATGCAATGCATATGACAGTTTTGAGATCCAAGTCTGTTCACTGGAAAAGTGTTGTGACATTTAGCGAATGAATCAATGTTCAGACTGTCACATCGATACCAACATGAATGGTAAGAAAAACCTTTTAGGAGTCAGAACTGACGCAATTTTAACCAAAGTATGCTTTCGAAACAACCGTGCTTCAATTAGGTCTTTTGAAGGTTGTAACGTGGCCTGGTTCGCGGTTTAAGAAAGAAAGGATATAAGGCTCAAAGTTTTGTTTTAACCCACCCATTCTCCTTGATGTTCTCCAGTCCTACATTTAGCTAATTTGACACAAGCGCTCACCTTTCAAAAAGGTTAATGACTGGTAAGAGGATAAAATGAACCCACACAATTTTCGGAGTAACTGTCACCCCTTTTGTCTTTGGTGTCCGTATTCACATGACTTATTCTTGCTCAAGGATTTTTCTTTTTGTAATCCCTTTCGCTTTTCGCTTTTTCGATTTCCCTGATTTTGCCTGGACTGATTCTTTTTGAATCTTTCGATTTTTAAGTCCAGCGGGATGCCCTAACTTTTGCCTAAGTCACTTGTTTTCAAGTTTTGACTTAGCGGGCTTTCTTTTTCTTTTGATTCTATTTTTTTTGAATGAATCGTGTGACACAGGTTTGTCTGACTTGTTTGAAAGGGTTGTGACTGCCTTACTCTTCGGTTGGTGAGGGATAACCATGGGTGTAATTGATCCTTAGACGGGACACTCCTTTTGAAATTTGAACGCACAGTTAAATTAACTGACACCTACCCTGCCCCGGGTTAAGATTGAGGGTTTTTTCGTTTTCAGAAATAAACTCCTACTACTAGGCTCAACGTGTTTGGCAAAGGTTACACTCCCTTATATCTCCGGTGTTTAGGGATTTGAAACAATGCTTGTACATCATCAGCAGGGTTTTGTTCAAAAGCATATAATCAAAAGTTTTACGTCCTTCATTTCGTCATCTTCCCTCGGATCCTACTTAAACAAGCACATGATATCGATAAAAAAGTATGAGTGAACACGACTTGATTTAATCAAAACATGCATATTCATTTCATTATCATTATCAATTAAAAACATACGAGTTTTACAAATGAGTTTGCACTTTAACAGAAAAGAAACTACAAATGCAAAGAAATGACATGATATGATGCTTGCCAGCTTGGGGACTAGGTTTTCCAAGCTTGATTTGTTAATGAGCTAGCCATCTTCAGAATTACTCGTCAAAGTCAGTCTGATAATCATTTGCACCACTGCTCTCAGTGACTTCTTCGATAGCATGGACTAATGAACCCACCTGACTAGACGAAGGAGGATTCTTAATCTGAATACCCTGAGGTGTGAATGAGAACATGTTGGAGTCAAGCATCTTCTAAATCTTGCTCCTGAGCACTTTACAATATTCAGTTGAATGCCCTTGTGCCCCAGCATGGTAATCACAACGGGCGTTGACATCAAAACCTCTATGGATTCCTTGGCCTTTGTCGGACAAAAGGATGTTCTTGCATAACTTGATTCTCAACAGGGACTCGCACAGGCTGAGCTTGAGCAACATTATTCACCGGAGGTGGAATGACATTCTCAGTTCTCTGAATATCGGCCTCTCCTCTTATCATGGCGGCCATAACTTCCACAAGCTGATCTAACTGACTCTTCATCAAATCAACATCAGCTCTAGTCACAAACCGACTCTGCTCTTCTGAGTTCATGATTCTGCCAAGATACTGATTCGAGTCCAATACGAAAGTCGGGAAATCAACTGCATGTCGAGGACAAAGGATGAATGAGCTCACTGTTCTGGCTTGGATAAGGATATGCAAAATGATGCAGGATGCAATGCAATGCAATAAGACATGGGATCAAAGCTTCCATATATTCTGAATAATCACCATGCTGTGCTGATGCCTGAATAAGCTCATAGGTCTGCTCTGAAGAGAATAACGGAATACCCGAACATCAGAATAATCAGAATACCAAAAGGCCAACATATCAGCATAATCAGAATACCGGGATAATCAGGACACCAAAATAATTAGGGTGTCGGAGTAATTGGAATATCAGAATATCTGAATAATCAGAATACCATAATAGCGGAATATCTGAATAATCAGAATACCATAATACCAGGATGATAAGTCCACACTGATAAGAAAACCAGAATACCGGGTAGGATGAAGGTTACAGTCACCTGCAAAACCTGTAAACACCCGCCCATTCTCACATGTGGTTCCTAGAAAGTGGGATCCTCAGTTTCGGATTCTCGATTTGAGAAGCAATAGTACATTCATCCCTCGGGGTACAATACTATCGCCAAACAAAGAGGTCGTTTACTGATTCCCCCAAAAATAAGGTAATCCTATGCAAGTTCCCAGTTTCGGGTCCTCGGCAGGATACGTAATGGGTTTGCCATTTGTGGTCTACCATTATGGCTCCCTGAAGGAGTGCCTACGCCGAGTCCTCGGGAAATGGTCACCAGGTGTCGACAATCCTCTTCGGACCGCCTAGCCACTACATACGCATGTAATGACCAAGCATCCTCGGAAAGATCTCATCTGGTTTGTGAGCTTAGGTTAGCAACACGTGTCACACGCCATGCGTACCAACAAGAGTCCACACTAAAGTCTAGGTACACTCGAGCCTGGGTACTGGGCTCATCACTCGGAACACCCACCCAACAGAAAAACAGCAGCAGCACAGTACATGATATATGGCAACAGTAAATAGAAAGCAAGTAAATGTAATAAAACAGTAAACATGCAACAATGCCATAAATAAAGCGAGTAAAGTAAACAGATAAACACCCTAAAATCAAAAACCAACAGACGCTAGGATTGGCTCGCTTAGGGAACCAGAGTCCCCAGCAGAGTCGCCAGCTGTCGCATCTGCGAAAATCAACCGGCGGAAAAGAACAGAAGAGTTGCTACTGAACATTATTTATCCCGAAGCAGGGAAAGGAAACGATTGAAGAAAACCTCAACAAAGGGAAAGGAATGGTCGTCGCAACCATAGCCTGGGTTCGGGAGTCGGTTACGCAAGAGGAAGGTATTTGCACCCCTCGCGTCCATCGTACTCGATGGGATCCACGCTTTTTATTATCGATTAAAAGGTGTAGGGTTATCTGAAACTCAACTCCTAACTGGAAAATGAACGGGAAAAACGGGGAAATGGGGGGAAAAGGAAAAGAAGTGACTCGATAGGAAATCGCCGTCCTAGGCCTACGTATTCCCTCGGGTGCGGGAAAGTCAGAGTCAACATAGTTCGGACTACGGTTTTGTGGGGGAAAGGTTGCTCGCCAAGACATGGCGTCTCGTGCCTACGTATCCTTAATCTAACCAGAGAGAGAAAGTCAGAGCAGTCGTAGTTTAACCTAACGAGGTCGGTTGTTTGTTTGATGAATAAGGTTGTGCTCGCAAAGATCTCGCAAGATCTCCTGCCTACGTATCTCCATTAACCAATGAAGAATCAGAGCGACGTAGTTCCCCTCACTAGGGACGACTTTGCTTTGTTTGTGTCTTTTAAGTGGAATATGTCAACGTTCACGTTCTAGCAGTTTAGGTGTTGCCGCTCGTTGTGGGAGTCTTACGCGTTTACCTGTTTGCGGTAGAATGGAAATGACGCATCCTTTATGAGTGGATTAAGGAAGATGAGAGGAGATGAATCAAAGGTGTAAGAGAAACTGGAAGTTAGTTGTTAGAGTGCTAGGTGATTAATCTCGATCGCACGGGTGCGAGAGAAAGGGGAAGTTAGTTGTTAGTGTGCTCACCGAGATATCGCATCTCGTGCCTACGTATCCTCAATCTGAAATGAAAGAGGAATCAGAGCATCCGTAGTTCATGCTACTACGGGTGAAAGGGAACCGGATCTCGATAGTATGGGTGCGAGAGAAAGGTGAGACTCACGAAGGTCACACAGATAGTCTAAAGAGGGAAACTCGGTCCTACAAGTTAGCATGCAATGATGGTCCTAAGGTCAGGATCAATAGGGAAGTCTACCTAATGTTGTCATGCATGGATTGCTATCCTAATGTCTCTCCTACCTCCGACTTAATCAAAAATTAAGTAGAGCGAGGAATCCTACGGGATCATGTCATCAGACAAGTAAACACAGGATAAATCAATCACAAAATGAACTAAGAGCAAACGAAAGAATAAACAGTGTCAGTCAACAATAATGTCACATAATGAAAATAAGAAAAAGGGGAGCTTTAGCCAAAGGGTCATATCAACCGAGGCAAACAAGCTAGCTGTGGGAAATAAGGGTACTCATCCAATGGTATTGAGAACCATGGAGAGCAGAGTAAGGAAGGGGAGATGTGAATCAGATCACATAAGCATCAGCATCGGTCAATGCGAGCTATAAACAAGGTGTGGGGGTTTGATTACTAAAACCTCCTTCCACTTGACGGGCTTGATAACAGGAGCAGGTGATGTTCAAAGCTTCAATCATGTAATGAGAGCTAAGAACAACTCGACTAGAATAACGGGGGTCAGTTGCGAACCCTACCTTCCGTCAATTGCCTCCTTGGAGGTCTTACAAGGGGATACGGGAATGGGGTGCCTCTTTGGAGGTCTTAGGCACAATATTAAACAAACACAATCAGAGCCTCTTTGGAGGACTTTAAAGCAAATAAACAGCATTGCCCACCTAAAGTAGGGACTCCTAGTCATGCATCTCTATTCCTACTTCTCATGGCATTTTGAAAGCGATAAAGTTCGAGGGATATAAAGAGATGAGATGTCCTACCAAACGGATATAGATCTGTAGCAAAACAACGCAAGCAAAAACAACATAAGCACCTGTTAATGTTAATGAATAAATAAGTTAGAAATGAGCATTTACAAAGTAAACAAACTACGCCATTCTTGGAGATTTCCTTGAAGCACCTTGCACAAATCAACAAATGAGTCAGAAATTACAAGGAAAAAGCAACAATGAAACAACCAAAAGACAAGGCCTTAGTTGGTAAACCCTTTTGGTTAAACCCTATCCATGTTAATGGACCAAAAGAAATCAAACAATTACAAACTATGGCAAAAGCTAAAGTCTACTTCAAAGTCAATTGTAAACTACAAAAGAAAGCCATTATAAGTTAGATGAATTGAATTGAAACATGAAAATGGACCAAGGTCAGAATGTGCACCCTTCATTGATGCATGAGAATATCATTGAACTAACATAGAGATAGCACATGGATGCATTCATGATGAGCAAACAAGTTATGCGCGCTTGAGTTCACTAAGATGCGACATTTCAAACGCATTTATGCATAGAAAAAATGAGTATGGATGTAGGAAATTAATAAAGCTCAAAGTCAGAAATGAAATCAAGTTATGAATACCTAAAACACCGTACAATTACCAAGAGGTTTAAAGTTATCACATGTCTCCATCACTCAAGCAAAACTACCACAAGTTAACTTCAATTAATTCCTAAACTAGTGAGTTGCAATACAAGTAAGAAATGAAGTCATGAAGATGTAAATACACATGAGGCAAGTTTAGGTCAGTAGAGAAGGCAGCCACAAGTCATTTTCAAAGCATACAAGTAATGCACACAATTGAAATTCAAAGGATTGAGCAAACTAGGCAAGCAAGTGTCAATTCCCTCTTAGGAGCCAAAGCAAACTTGATCATGCAAATAAGAATAGTAGGTCCAATTTAAATGAAAACAAACATTATATATCAGTACCTATGCTTCATAGCATCATGCTTACAAGTATCAAAAGGGATTGACAACAAGAGGTCTCAAAAGCACAAGTAGAATGCCACAAAGTTGATGCAAAATGATGCTTAAAACATACAAGCTTCCATGCACACTATGGACATATAAAGATGACTTGAAAGGGATTATAGGACCTCTAAAGCATACCATATTTCAAGCATATAAAATCAATACAAGGCCTCAAGTCATGGCATAAATGCTTTCTCATCAAATGTCCTAAGAGAACAACATATAAACAAACATGTTAATCATCAATGGCAACGCATGAGGAAAATAGTTATGAACCTTAAAAAAAAGTATGATTTGAAACATAACTAGATGAAGTCAGTGACTAAATACACCAAAAAGATGAGCTCAAAATTAAGCTCCTATCATGTTCAAATTAGCGCAAGCAATTCACCTATGATCAATGACTATACATCCACAAGAGATTACCAAAAGTAAACTTAAAAAGGCTCTAAAAAATCTCAAACAAATGTACAAGGTCCTTCAATATGTGCACAAACCAAGTATCAAATTAGGTGCAAAAATTCAATTCACAACTAACTAAGAAAAATCAATTAGGAAGCATGTAATCCAAGGTATGATCATAGAAACATATTTCCAGGTAAATTCAAGAAAAAAATACCAAATCATACAAAAAATGGAATTAAAAAATGAGGAAAATTAATTAACATCTTTAGGTACACACCTGAATTTATTAGTAATTTTTCTCAAACAGAAACTATTTTTAAAAAATGAATACTAGCATGCATAAAAAAAAGAATTAAAATACAAGAACTAAATCCAGGGGTGTAGCATTAGCAGCTATTCAGTTCATTTTCTTATAGGCCCAAAACAAATGGGGTGCGAGTAGTAAACAGAATTAAGCCCAACGAAAGTTCTGGCCTGAGGTGTATGGTGAGCCCTCGTAATCTAAGATCAATCTGATCCGTTTGATCCAACGTGGGGGCTCAATCAAGGGACTGGACGCGCGGGTGCACTGTATCTATTATGGGATCGCGCACATGGTAACCTGAGATGAGGAACCGGACGGTGACAAGTGTCACCGCCGAAATGGCCGTGGATATTACCCCAATCTCCTTCTTAAAGAACTAACGGTGAGAGTAAAACAACATTACAACAAACCTCTTCTTCTTTCCTCATGTTATTTCTCTCTCTCCCTAAATTAAAAAAACCTAAACCCTAAACTACCCGCCGGAGAAGATGATCTCCAAGGCGGCGGCCGCCATTGCCTCCGGCGGAGCTACCTCAAATTAGGAAGCAATGAACATGGACCCCTCCTCAAATCTCTCCCTCACCCCGAATCTGGAATCCATTCTTCCTAAAACTCACTCAAAATACGGGATCGAAACACAAATGAATCCAAAAATCAAAGTTGTTCAAAATGAAGAAACTAAACCACAATGGACATTAAGTCCAAGGCCGCAACTATGAGGTTCAAGACAAAGTGTTTGTACCTTGACGACGATGAAGCCAATGAAGAAATGCTAGGTATTCCGTTTCCACCTCTTCTTTCTTCTTCTTCTGTTTGCGCACAAATCCACTGCCTCTAAGTCGAGAAATCTTCTTCTTCTCTCTATGAATTATAGTTGTGGATCCACAGGAATTGATGAAGGTGATGTATGAATTCTTGTAGATGCGTTTCGTTCTTGCGTATTATGAATGCGTGAATTTGCAATTCTACTGTGATTGTTGAATTGATGAAGATTGGATGCGTCGAAGGTTATTGTTGCTGATGGAGAAAGTGCTTGAATTAGAATCTGCGAGCGAATTGTCAATGGGCTCTTGCGTGTAAGCGACGTACGAATTGTTTCGTTGAGTTGTTCTGATCCGATGAAGGTTGCAGAGCTTTGCTATATTGCAGGTATTGATGAGAATTGTAGAATTGTGAATTGGTTGGTTCAGAGTGATGTTGATGATATGCGATTGCAGGATTCTTGTGATATTAATTTTGGAGGTTTTGCAGGTTACAAAGTTGATGAATGGTGAACTGTAAACAGAAGGTGAAGACCGATCAGAGGTGATGAATTGAAGATGGAAAAGAGTTTTCTCTTTCTCTTAGATAAAAAATCTGATAGGTTCTCTTGTGATTCCGTTAGAGAATAGGTTAAGAATTTTTTCTGATAGAAATTGCAGTGAGTTTCTTCCAATTTTCTGTTGAGGGATCCTTGTGATTTTCCCTTGTTTTTTTTTGTTGGGAAGTTCAGTTAGTAAACTGTTAGAGTTTGTTAGTGGCAGTTAGAGATTGCTAGGAAATGTTTTATGCAGTGTGAAAATCAGTTGGAGGGCTGTTATGAAATTCTTCATCAATTTCTTTTGTTATGAGAATTTTTTTGGTTTGAAAAAATGGCTAGTGAATGTTGTTAAGGAATTTTCAGTAGTTTTTCTGCTGCTATTATTTTCATCCTTTTTCTGTTAGTAATCTGCTGTATGTGTTTAGTGGGCTCAGAGGTGTACAACTGAACCCTTCATGACTCCGATCCAAGGGAACCAATTCCCACGAAAAGCTTATTTGAAAATATAAGACAATTCTTAGCGCTGTAGTCATTGAACCAGTAAAAAATGGTGTCATCACATACTAATAACGACAACAGTGATGTTTGCAGTAGCAAACAATGGGCTGGCTAGTGGACTGCAGCAATCTCAAGACCTTTCATACCAGAACCGGGTTATTGGACAAGGATAGACTTAGGAGCAAGCCAACACATCCCAAGCAAAAGCTGTTAACATTGAAAACATGTAGCCTGGTAACACATAGTATGCCATTCCAGAGATCATGACAAAGAGGAAAAACTGAGTTCGGGTTGTAGTAAAGGTAGTTATGAGAACATGCTCCTTGATATTGAATGGACATTTGGATTTTAAATGAATATGGTGATGGACAATGGTTATTTAGAATGAGTTGTATATGACTATGGATTTGCAAAATGGATAATTGAACTTGGTTTAAAGAAGGTGATATGGATAAAGACATGAAAATGGATACGGGTAGGGATTTGGATACGGTTTAATGGATTTATATCTTGAATTCCAAGTAATCCACATAGACCTTCTCCACACTCCGCATGCTTAAAACTTGATCCATAAGCATTCACATCCAGATCAAAACTCAAATACTTAATGAATTCCCAACTCCAATCAACTTCAATATCATCCCTCATTAATTTGCATTACAAGCAACGAACCATATGCTACTGAGAGAATAACATTATCCTAACCACAATATAAATCCACAACTGGATCTCATGTCAAGATGCCTTTGCCATGAACCCTAATCACCATCTTCGATTGATAAACATCAACCAAGTTGCACAGAAGATAAGCAATCATGATCCCACGCCTCAGGATCCCAATGCAAATGAATGATTATGAATTGACCTAATATGATGCAAATGAACGGAAAACAAAAGCCAGTTAATGATGGTATAACTAGAAGGGCAAATTTTGGGGTGCTACACTAAGTGTGGAACTTGACACTTGTAACACACTAAACCCCCGCGACAATTTAAACGTAATTTATTAGAGTAAAAATAAAATACATGGATTTAGGATGCTACTTCTACTACTCAACTTAACATACACACAATAATAATACGGTGATATTATAATTAAACATGACATTTTAACGTTCATGCACAGCGGAAAAGTCAACTCAGGTAAAAACATGTTTAGTCACACACAACATTCTTAATTAAAATAGTAATAGTATATAACAGAATTCAAAAGACTCTTGCGTTCCGACATCCCTGGTGTTACAAACTCAGAGCAGACGCGACTCGATAACTCACACCAGAAGACCTCGTCTTCACCACTCCACCCGCGACTACTCCTGCTTATTTGCAAGTTACCCACGTAGAGGTAACATTCAAACAGAAGGGGTGAGATTCTCAATCAATATAAAGAATGCATAGCATAAGTATGAAAGCCTAAAAACATACGGAATCCACCCTATCACAACAACATCATTACAACAACATTCATCATACAACAGATAATCAATATACAAGGATTGAATACAATGAGACCCACGACTCAACTCAATGCATGTGGTACCAATCGATCCTTGTTTCATGATCACAGTTCCCGTCGGAACTCTCGACCCCTGTTTCATGGTCAAGTATGACCCCTATCTCATGATCACACCAACGACCCCTATTTCATGGTCACGTACGACCCCTATTTCATGATCGCACCAACAACAACGATTCCATCAAGGAATTTGGATAGACGATAACGCCCCATCTGGGCCCGCCATCCCACAACTATGCAACCTGTCATGCATGCAACGACAACGCACAACAACAACGACAACAACGAATATAATAGTAATCACATGCAAACGACAACCAACACATCAATACATCATACTACTAGGATGCAACTGCAGTTCATACCTGCCACAACAGCAATATACAAATATATCATGCATACACATCGATGACTCCATCGTCTCCACTCACCACACAAACAACACAATCAATTTCCATTTAGCACGTCAAAGGATTGGAATTCTGGTATTGAAATCAATTTTTATAAATAGTACGCGAAACTAGCTTTCCAACGCTTCGAACGGCAACGAAAACGGACCTACAGATCAAAAGATATGAATTTCTGAAGTTTCAGAAAATTCGGTTCGTCTCAGCCCAATTCGCCTGTACTCGCCTGGAGAAGCACCAGCGAAACCACTTTCACCTGGAGAAATCCCCATTCTCCTGGCGAATTCCACTTTCGCCTCCTGCTCTCCTGGCGAAGAAGTGGCGAATCCAACTCCCCCATACAAAATCCAGAAACTCTGATTTTTCACTCCCCTTTCGCTTCTACATTCGACTGGCGAATGTCTGGCGAATCCACTTTTTCCTGGCGACTTCCATTTTAGCCTGGAGAATCTGGGCGAATCAACAATCTTGTGATTGCGATTCTGCACGATTCAGACCTCACAATTCCCCCGAATTTGGTATCATACAGTCCAGAAAACACCAATAAGGTAGCAGCAAATGACATATACACATATACAACACAAATCTATAATCAATTGCATAATTTTCTCTTCCTACCAAACCCTCTAACTTACAACCCAATTCCCAATTCTCACCAGCAACATAACAGGGAGATCCTAACGATTTTCTACCCTCATACCACTACTATGCAACCCTTAAGAGATAGAGAGCCCCACCCTTACCTTAGGATTCTTAAAATTTTTCCTCAACAATGGAGCTCTTCTTGACCTAACACTTCTCTGCTCTTTCTTCTCTTCTCCAAAACACGTACTGACCACCCTTTCCTTTCTAACCCTTTTTCCTATTTATATTTTCCTTGTTATTCCCAAATATTATTATTATCTAATATTATTATTATTATTATTTCACCCAAAAGAAATAATAACAACAATCTCCTCAATAATTTAAATAATAATATTAACCAACTAACCCATCCTCAAACACCTTATCCTTCATAACTCCAAGGGCACTACCCCCACCCTAAGGGTAACCCACACTTAATCCAAAACACATCCATACACGACACATACAATAATATTCAATTTAATTAGGAAAAATAATTAAATTAAATCGGGGTGTTACAACTCTCCCCCACTTGGAATATTTTCGTCCTCGAAAATTTACCTCATCCAAACAACTCTGGATACGACTCTCGCATCCTGCTCTCCATCTCCCAAGTCATATTTCCACCAGCAGCGCCTCCCCACACTACCTTCACAAGAGTGATTTCCTTGCCCCTCAGTTGCTTTACCTCGCGGTCATCAATCCGTACTGGTAAGGCTTCAACTGTAAGGTTATCTCTTACTTCCACATTATCCATCGGAATCACATGCGACGGATCCGGAACATACTTCCGAAGCTGCGACACATGGAACACCTCATGCAAATTTGACAAATTGGGTGGCAACGCCACTCTGTAGGCAATAGGTCCAACTCTTGCAGATATCTGATAAGGACCAATAAATCGAGGAGTAAGCTTCCTCGATTTCAACGCACGGCCAACCCCGGTCACTGGAGTGACTCTCAAAAACACATGGTCTCCTTCTTGAAACTCTAGATCTTTCCTTTTCTTATCATGGTAACTCTTCTGCCTACTCTGCGAAGCTTTCATATTTTCTCGAATCAACTTCACCTCTTTGGTAGTTTGTCGAACAATCTCGGGTCCAAGCACTACACTCTCACCAGATTCGTGCCAACACAAAGGCGTCCGACACCTACGACCATACAACGCCTAAAAAGGTGCCATTCCGATACTGGAATGATAACTGTTGTTATAAGTGAACTCGATCAGCGGTAAATGATTATCCCAAACACCTCCTTGTTCAAGCACACAAGCCCTCAACAGGTCTTCCAAAGACTGGATAGTTCTTTCTGTCTGACCATCCGTCTGCGGATGATAAGCCGAACTCAACCTCAACTTCGATCCCAAAGCTCCCTGCAAACTCTGCCAAAATCTGGAAGTGAACCTTGGATCTCGATCCGACACAATGCTCAACGGAATCCCATGCAGTTTCACAATCACTCAGATATAAATCTCAGCCAACTTCTACAAAGGAAAAATGACATTAATCGGAATGAAATGTGCTGACTTCGTCAGTCTATCCACTACTACCCAAATGGAATCATGTCCCCTTGGCGTATTAGGCAACCCGGTCACAAAATCCATAGAAATACTGTCCCACTTCCACTCTGGAATGTCTAATGGTTGCATCATACCAGCAGGTTTCTGATGTTCCACTTTCAACTTCTGACAAGTCAAACAAGCATACACAAACTGAGCCACATCACGTTTCAATCCAGGCCACCAAAATATCTTCTTCAAGTCTTGATACATCTCCGTAGCTCCTGGATGGATACTCAAACTACTCCGATGACCTTCTTCTAAAATCATTCTTTTCAACTCAGGATTATCAGGAATGCAAATCCTGTCACGGAATCTCAACACACCTTGCTCATCCACCCTGTACTCATTACCTGCTGCTTGGTTATCCCCAATCATCAACTCCACTAGTTTCACATCCAACTTCTGACTGTCTCGGATATTATTAAGAAATTCATTGTTGATTGTCAGCATACCCAACATAACACTATGCGGTGTCTGATTACAGACCAAACTCATATCTCTGAACTGTTCAATCAATTCTAACTCTAACCATCATAGCAGACATATGCAACGATTTTTGACTCAGAGCATCAGCCACGACATTAGCCTTTCCTGAATGATAGTTCGTGCCAAAATCATAATCCTTTAAGAATTCTAACCATCTCCTCTGCCTCATATTCAATTCCTTCTGATCAAACAGATACCTCAAGCTCTTATGATCACTGTACACTTCAAATCTGTAACCATAGAGATAATGCCTCCAAATTTTCAATACAAAAACCACTGCGGCTAATTCCAAATCATGAGTCAGATAATTCCTCTCATGTACCCTCAGCTGTCGTGAAGCATAAGCTACAACCTTACCATCCTGCATCAGCACACCTCCTAGCCCCATCAAAGAAGCATCACAATACACTATAAACGGTTCATTTGGTTCAGGTAGAACCAACACTGGAGCTATGGCCAACCTCTTCTTCAGCTCAATGAAACTCTTTTCACAATGAACATCCCACACAAATGTTTTCCCCTTGCACGTCAACTGAGTTAACGGAAGTGCCAACTTCAAAAATCCTTCAATAAACCTTCGGTAATAACCAGCCAAACCCAGGAAACTTCTAATCTCGGTCACCGACTTCGGAGTCTCCCATTGTAGAACAGCGTCTACCTTGGACGGATCCACAGCAATACCATAACCAGAAATAACATGACCAAGAAAACTTACTTCTCTCAACTAGAATTCACACTTAGACAACTTCGCACAGAGCTGCTTCTCTCTCAGCACTTGCAACACAATTCACAAATGTTCAGCGTGTTCTTCTTCTGACTTAGAATAGATCAGAATATCGTTAAAAAAGACAACCATAAACTGATCCAAGTACTTATGAAAGATACGATTCATATATTCCATGAAGACACCAGATGCATTAGTAACTCCGAACGGCATCACCACATACTCATAATGTCCATATCGAGTTCTGAAAGCCTTCTTCTGAATATCTTCGTCTCTTACCGGTATCTGATGATACCCCGACCTCAAGTCAATCTTGGTAAACACACGAGCACCCACTAACTGGTCCATCAAGTCATCTATTCTTGGAAGCGGATACTTATTCTTAATCGTTACCTTATTCAACTGTCTGTAATCAATACACAACCTCATACTACCATCCTTTTTCTTTACCAACAACACTGGAGCTCCCTAAGGTGATACACTTGGTCTCACAAATTTCTTCTCTAACAAGTCTTCCAATTGCTTCTTCAGTTCTGACAATTCCGATGCCGACATCCTGTATGGTGCCATAGAGATAGGTCTGGTACCAGGGACAAGATCGATAGCGAACTCAACTTCTCTCTCTGGTGGTACATCGGCAATGTCATCTGGAAACACTTTAGGAAATTCATGCACCACTTGCAATTCACTAATCATTGACTTACTCTCCATTGACATAGATGCAAACAATGCAAGCACCTGAGCTTCTTCTTCCAAGAGCTCTTTCAACTCTCTACCAGACAGAAAACCATCTTCTCCCTCTTCCTCAGGGGTAAGAAATCGAACTGACTTATTAAAACAGTTAATATGAACATGATTGAACTCCAACCAGTTCATACCCAAAATCACGTCGAGACCTCCCAACGGTAAACAAATCAGATCTACACCAAAGTCTTTACCAAAGACTGACAATGGACAATTCAAACAAACTAAAGAAGTAGTCACCGATCCCTTAGCAGGAGTTTCAATAACCATCTCCCCTTTCATAGGAGAAACAACAAGGCCTAGCCTTCTTACACAATCAGCAGCAATAACAGAGTGTGTAGTGAAGGTGCGAGAAAGACACAAGAAATGGGGGGTTTGAATTGTGTATTTACTCTTTCTGTAACTTTTAACATCTTGTTAATTTGACGCTCAAGAACCTTCAATGTTCATTGAGAGATTCTGATCTATTAACTAACGAGTATGAGAACCGTATAAGTTCTGTTCATAAGATATGATACTCAGAACTTGCAGTGTGGAAGCTTATCAGAGATAGGTTGCAAGGTTCTGACTTTGCTTAATATGAGGTTCTGATATTCAAAGCAGGAACATAAAAAGAGATACTAAGCAAAGGAGTAAAGGACACATGATATATTCTGGTTCACCACGCGGGCTAATCCACTCCACCCTCCTCAGGTGATTTCGCCTTGAACACAAGGACTTAATCCACTATAACCAAATCATGATTACACTTGCACGGGCAACAGCCGGTGACTAACTACTTGCACAGCCGCACTGTGACTAACAACCCAATGAACCGTTCAGGGATCCAATAGGATATAACGTTCATTGACCGAGCAGACCCACTGCTGGGATTTCACAGCTAGCCGTTCAGGGATTCAACTCAATGAATATAATGCTACTGACCATATTTCAGGATTTTCCACAATGACCCTCAGCCATTGTCATCTCAAGTATCTGATCACCGCGTGATCTACTCAAGGGCCTCAACTCACAGCTGAACCGTTCAGGGATTCCATCAGGATATAATGTTCACTTGAGGAGTCTCAATTCATCTAGTTGAATTGGCAAACTGGAGATTACAAATTGTGCTTCTTAATAAGCAAGTTTCTCCTAGGTTTAAGTACAAAGAACACACACATGTGTTCAAGCAAGTTTTGAGCAATTAGCTCCTTGCTTTCCTAAGAAACTACAAAGATGTATTTTGATATTATGATTGTTGACATCTTGTAGATCTTCTTCTTCTTCGTCTTCTGGTTGAGCAACCTTTGAGCAGCAACTCCTTGCTTCAGATCTTCAATGAGCTTTGACGAGAAGGTAGATTGATGACTTGACTGATCTTCAATTGTTGTCTTCTTCATCAACAGCTTCTATTTGATTGTTGTTGTTGTGTTAATTTGTTCTTTGAAGATTCAACAACAATTGCCATGAGTGAATTAATGACAACTTTGAATATTCTAAGTGTTACAACAAGAACTCATCATTGTTGCAATCTTCACACTATGACTTGGTCAATTTTGTAGATGAACATTCAGTTCGTAATTTTACAAGTGATCGACACATCAGAAGTAAAAACTCTTTCCATTAAATAGCCAGTAGAAATATAGCCGTTAGAGAATACTGTTGGCTGTTTGGAAAAGAGACGTTGTGATATAATGAGTTGTACTGACATATCTTCTTTTTGCAGAAGAGATCTTTTCTTGGGCAGTGTGTACAATTAACTCACAACGGTAATATTTAGACTTTGATACTTCAGTGGTTTCTGATGTTAATTTGGTGAAGTATGAGTGAAGTCTTTATAGCAGAATATCTTATGCTTCAAGTCTTCCGTTAATTGAAGAAGTCCATTAGGAATCAGTCTTCAGAACTTCAACACTTGGTCTTTAAGAGCGTTATCCTTTTCTGCTTTAAGTCTTCTGAATCTTCAGAGCTTGTCTTCAGAGTCTTCAGAACTTCTTGTTTGAGACCTTGATCTTCAGAACTTGTCAGTCTTCAGAATCTTTCTGCACTTGGTCTTCAGCGCCTTCAGCCATCAGAACTTTAAGTCATAGGAGTCTTCAGAACTTTGGTTCTTTCTGAGTGTACTTCTTCAGAAGCTTCGCTATCTTCAGAATCTTGATCACTTTTAGAGAGCATCCACAAGAGCATTGCAACAGCAATCTTGGCATCCTTGGATCTGGCTGATTATGACTAGATAAACAAGCATTCTTGCTTCTCGCGACTTTTAGTCACACATAGTAACTTCACACACACACACACACACACACACACATATATATATATATATATATATATATATATATATATTCAATCATAGTACATCTGGCTGGTGTATGTTGGTTCTGATGTCTTTAGTTCTTATGATCTGCACACAACACACGTTAGACCATAAAATGGTTCTTTCACAAATACTTATTGTTATCATCAAAACATAGATTGACTTGTAGAGATAATTCTTGCTCTCACAATCTCCCCCTTTTTGATGATGACAAAACCAAGTATTTTGATTGAACATTTTATACAAGGTAATCACCAAAGCAAACAAATTCATAGTGTGGAACAACAGCTTCCCCTGAATGAGTTATCCTCAAAGCTTTATCTGAGATCATCTAGGATTTTATATAATCCAAAGATATACAGAGTAACATCTTGAGTTGCCAGAACAGAAATAGAAAAGAGTTACTTTTATATCTTGTCCTTAAGAAAACGAAGAGTCTTTAGCATCTGGACTAGTTCAACATAACTTCCATCTTTAGATCTTCAGAACTCAGTTTCCTTTGTTGTCATATCAGAGCTTGTTATCTTCAGAGTCGTCTGAAGCATTTCTACTTTTCAGTAGATTCAATTAAGCACAGAATTAGAGCAGTTCTTTGACTGATAAACATAGCTTCGCTGTATATCAGAAACTGTCTTTTGAGATACTCCCCCTGAGTTTCAGGCTATATGAAGAATTTAGATTTTGCATTTTGGTCTTCTGGGTAATCTCCCCCTAATTTCCATAAGTCAGATATTGGGATCTTTCAGAATCGAAATTCAGAGTTTCTAAATTTAATCACCAGTGTTGATCATGAACTTTCAGAGTTTGACTTTGAACACAAGTTTATTACAGACCTTGTTATTGTCACAACTCAGTTAAATTATCAAAGCTTGATTTTTGATCAGATACCAATTGAAGGTTAAAACTTGTGATCAATCACGCTTGATTCTGAATCTGGTACATCTAGTTTTAGTCGGATGTAAAAATGACGTGCTGACTCTTATACCAGAGTATTTTGAGTTTGATACCAAGTGAAGAATTTCTTCTCATACGCTTAAGAGGTAATTCATTAGAGTGCTGATATTGATACCAATGAGGGTATTTGACAGTAATCCACAGCTTTGCTTTGAGAGTCTGCTATTAATCTTTGTGTACTGAATCTGATTTTCAATTGATGATTTAGTCTGATACCAAATCGTCTTTAACGGTTCCTGATAGAATGGTTTCTTGCTTGGATCTTTAATCTAGATCTTCAGACAGTTTTTGACTTCTGATTTATACAGATCTTCTGAGTGAGTATCTTGAAATGTAGACTTTGCCTTGACTGCTTTCAGAGTATTCTTACTTAATCTGATTCTTTATTCTGTAATCGTGGTTCTTCTTCTTATCCTGTCTTTAGAATGCCTAGTGAACTTGTTTAGAGTTCCTCGGATAACATCAAACAACAACCGTTAGTAGTAACGCATTTTATAAGAGTACTTTGTTTGAGTTCTGCATTCTTTCAGATTTCTTTCAATCAAAATTAATATATTTCTCCCCCTTTTTGACATCATCAAAAAGTGTTAGGGCATATAAGCATTTAAGCATGTAGTCATTTATATTCAGTTACAGAGTCATAGAGTCATTTAAACATTTAGAAGCATTTAGACTCATTTTAGGGAAACACATCCATACTCAGCATGTATTTAATTGAAGGATGGAAGCCACTTGTGAGAGAAGTGAAGCAGTGTTCAGGTACCTTAAAAGCAACTAATTTTCATTATGGCGTAATCAGAAGAACAATTTGGACATAACCAAATAAAAAGCTCATTAAATAGGCTAATTGTGTTTAAACATAGATTGGATAAGTATTTAAATACGAACAAACAGATACAGATTTGGACTTGACAAAACTAGATTCTTATAAGAGAGGAACTTTTAGAGTTACGTATTTCCGTGTTATGAAGGTGTAGTACCCCAAATTTTGACCGGGGTTTTATTATCTTTTGGGATTTTTCTTGTGCTATCAGGGGTGTTGTTTAGATGCGGGAGTTCCTAACCCTTACCAGTATGGGCCCATTAGAACTTTTGGGCCCATTTCTGAGTTATTTTTGTATAAGGATTTTATTTTGGAGTTTGGACTTTTTAGAATAGTATTTATTTTGGGAATTAACATTATGGGGTTTATTAGCAAATTTAATCATTTTTAGTATTCATCAGTTATTTTATTTTTATTTAGTCTATTAATTTATAAAGGGGTAGATAGATTTTTTCTAGGATATGGTTTAAGTTATTTTTCTTTAGAAATATTTATAGGTTTGTATTAGAGGATTTTTATGATTATTTAGGGGTTAGGTTATTAGGAATTAATTATGTTAGTGGCCATTATTATTAATTGTTTAAATCTAACTAATTTTAATTGAATTATTTAACTTAGGAATAATTTAAGGGCCATTAGAATTATTCGAATTAGGTCTAAGTCTTTTAAGAAACTTAGGGTTGTCTTTAGTAATTAGGTTTTATTAAGGTTAGTGATATTTAGACTATGGTATTACTATGATTAGTATGTGTTTATATTATTATTAATAAGATTGTTATATTATTATCTTTATTGTTGGTATTTATTTATTTATATTTAGGGTTTTATCATTAAGTTAGGTTTAGTCCATTAACACTATGGTTGTTAGTATTATTATTTTACGATTATCATTATTATATTTATTTATTAACGTGGTTAGCAATATTTTATTAATAATTATTATTTATTTTTATTATTTTTATTATTGTTTATTTTTATTTTTTCTCGGTCAATTTGTTGACCCGAGTGGGCCTCCTTCTTCCTCAACCAGTTCACTAACCCTAGTCCGCGCAGAGAATGGGAAAATTGAATCAAACAGGATTTGATTCTTAACACAAAATCAATAACTAATCTTTTCTCATTAATCTTACAATCAAAATCCAAATTACAATCCGAATCTGTCATTTGCAATTTGAAACCCTAATTCTAAAAATTACATTAAAATCAAATAATCAAGTTACATCAGAAATTTCCTAATACATAATCAACCTAATTAAAGATCTAAACCTAATTCTAAGTGCTATAAAAACAAAAGAAATTGGTAAAAAGAGGGGGGGATTCCGAGAGGGAGAGACGATCATGAACCTCCAAATCTTTTGCACCTGCGAAAAATAAAAAAAAGGGATTAGTAAACTGAAAACGGAGAAAGAAGGAAGGTAAATAAAAAATACTTAGCTTTGGATTGTTGAGTGTGTGTGTTCTGGGATTTCTGGGAATTTAACAGGGTTAGGGTTCATATCTAGGGTTAGGGTTCCTGGGGGTTGGGGTTAGGTGATAACACGAAAATGTATCATATATTTGCCTTGATTTACTACTAATAATTACGTTATTTCAGCTTAAGTTCCGATTATTCCACGAGTATTCTAGCATTTTCGCAGGTATTTCATTTTCCAAGCTAAAAATGAGCGAAGTAGAAAAATATGAAGAAATGAGAAGAAACAGGAAGAAATGACAGAGAAAAAGCAGAAAAATAGAAAGTGGTGTGTGTGACGACCGTCACACAAGCCACCACGACCGTCACGCAAATTAAAGGCCACCACGCTCGTCACGAGAGCACCACGACTGTCACACGCACATAATGGTTATAATGTTCAGAATACAGACGTGGATACGAAGGGCCAATTCAGTCACGCATGTTCAACACTTTCTCCTGAACTCACTCAACCCAGTCTCCAACTTCCCACTACTCCCACTTTCCCCACCACTCATTTATGCTCCATGGAAGTTACAAAACGAAATTTCCCTCTATATATAGGCTTCTTCTTGGCTTTACCGGGGGGAGGGAAGTTTTGTGCAATTTATTCCTTCATAGTTTTAGGCAGTTTACCATGTAAAAGTGGTAGTTTCTCACATCGAGGAACTACCACACCATTAGTCTTAGGTGTTGTTTCATTTATTTCAAATTCAGTTCCAGTTATTGTACGCGAAGTTTATTTTGCATTATTCCAGAAGTAATTCCAGCTTTCCTTTTTGCATTATTTACAGGTTCCTTTTTATCGCATTATTTATCATTATTGCTTTGTTTGTCAAATTTAATTGTCATGTCGTTCTTTATCATAACCGTAATGATTTATGCGTTTTTAATTAGTAACATGTCCGGCTAAACAACTTGAGTCCGTCGTATGAGGACCGTTGTTACCGACGGGACTCTGCAGAAATTATAGGTGCGAATTTATGAAAATATGCTTGTTTTGGTTTTACTTTCCAAGTCTAATTTAAGTAGCTTTGTCACGAGAGTGAGAGGTTATTTAACATTGTTTTGTCACGAGAGTGAAAGGCAAATTAAGGTTTAAGCCGAGACGCGAGAGCGTGAGGAGTGAATCGGATAGTGGAAATTAGGCAACAAATCTAAATACAACGAGAGCGCTTTAGATACGTTTAGGATATTATTGGCTTTCAAAATATATTTCCTAGTTACCGGGCGAGCGAGAGCAAAATCTTAGGATTAGGGAACATGACTTTAGTTAATACCGCGAGAGCGTGAGGCGGAGTTTTTAAGTCGGTATATTCTACGGAACTAAGTTATAGTTGTAATTAGTACCCGAATTCTACAAAGTCCTTTAGGAACGCGGAATCTATATTCCGACCTCTCTTTATTATCATATTTTCTTAGTTTTATTTTAGTTCTAGTCTTAATTTCCCTTTTATCAATTATCATTAGCCTTAGCTTTACAAAGCAAAGATAGATTACAGTAGGTTGACATTGGTCTCTGTGGCTTCGACAATCTTTTATATTACTTCGATATTTCCGTGCACTTGCGGACGCATCATTAGGGCTCGTAGAACCCAGCTAGGGTTCTTGGTGTTCTAAGGGTTTCTGGGATTGGGATTGAAGGTAGGGTTAGGGTTCATGTTTGTAGGGTTAGGGGTTAGGGTTCTTGGTTATTGAAGTTTCCGGTTGAATCCTCAACCGGATTCTGGAAATTTGAGGGTGGTTTGGGGCGTCGCACGGTGGCCGAACGGCCCACCGGCGACGGAAAGGGGGGAAGACGGAGGAGAGGGTTAGATAGATGAGGGAGCAATCTAGAGAGAGGCGAGAGGGAGTGGGTGAAGAGAGAGAAAGAAGATTGAAAATGAGGAGATCTGAGAGAATTCTGGGTTATATACCCTCTGCCCGTGGCCAGAGATGGACGCCAAGTGACGTCCTCTTCGCCTTAGGATATGTTGACTGGGACGGTCAGCTATCAATCATGTACGCGCACATCTACGGTGGGCCTGCATTGACTACACATCCTGCCCCTTTATTTAGTGTACTTGGACCAGTCTGTAGGATCTATGAATGAAATTACGCGCGTCTAAGGCCTTAGGATCCTGATCGTATGGTGCAGAGAGGGTCAACAATCAGACTCCTCCCACCGTTGACTACCCTATCTCAGGCCTGGGTTTTGCAATTGGGCCTTACGCCTTAATTATTACCAGCACCCCCAGTTTTTAAGCCCACTGCTTATTCTAAGGAAAACACACCCCCTGGTTTTATTTATTAATTAAGTTAATTACTTAGTTTAATTAATAAATTAGGTTTTAAATATTAGTTAGGATTTATAAGAAAGAGGGTTTTAGGTTTTTTGAATGATTAAATTAATGACTTAATTTAATCATTTAATTAGGTTAGATGCTAGGTAGGATTTTTAAGAAATAGGGTTTTGGTTTTCTAATTAATTAAATTAATGACTTAATTTAATTACGTAATTAGGATAATTTTTAATTAGGGTTTTAGGGTTCTCTAACTAATTAACTTAATAACTTAAGTTAATTACATAATTGGGTTAAATATTGATTTAGGTTTTTTTAATGAAAATAGGGATTTAGGGTTACTTTAATCAATTAAATTGATAACTCAATTTAATTGTTCAATCAGGGTATATTAGGGTGTTTTTTCAATTAAATTAATAACTTAATTTAATTGGGTTAAATTTCTTAATTTAGGGTTTTATCAAAGTAAATTAATAACTTAATTTAATTGGATTAAATTTCTTAATTTAGGGTTTTATCAAAGTAAATTAATAACTTAATTACTTGACTGGGTTAATTTTCTGTTAACTTGGGGTTTTTTTTTGGCTTTTGTCAATTAAATTAATAACTTAATTTAATTGATTAATTAGGTTTTAGTTTAGGGTTTTTAAATAATTAATTTAGTCATGTAATTTAATTATTTAATTGGATTTTTATAACAAATAACATTATTTGTTTAAAATGTTTTTTAGGGTTTTAACTTTTATTTAGGAATTTTATTGAGGAATTTCTTGGATCAATTGGGGTGTTGGATTCAACTGTATATTTCATATTTTCAACATATTGGGTTTTCTTTAAAGAAGATAGGGATATAAGGGATGCTTGGGGATTTAAATTTGGGATAAAGCTCTTGGTCCGAGAGCCTAAATAATGGATGGGATAAGGGATAAAACTCTTGATATCCGAGAGTATAAATAAATGGATTAGGGATAGAACTCTTGATATCCGAGAGTATAAATAAATGGATTAGGGATAAAACTCTTGATATCCGAGAGTATAAATAAATGGATTAGGGATAAAACTCTTGATATCCGAGAGTATAAATAAATGGATTAGGGATAAAACTCTTGATACCCGAGAGTATAAATAAATGGATTAGGGATATAACTCTTGATATCCGAGAGTATAAATAAATGGATTAGGGATAGAACTCTTGATATCCGAGAGTATAAATAAATGGATTAGGGATAGAACTCTCCGTCCGAGAGTATAAATAATGGATAAGGGATTGAACTCTCCGTTTGAGAGTATAAATAATGGATAAGGGATAAAACTCTCCATCCGAGAGTATAAATAATGGATAAGGGATAAAACTCTCCATCCGAGAGTATAAATAATGGATAAGGGATAGAACTCCTTATCTAGGAGTATAAATAATAGATCAAGGGATAGAACTCTTTATCCAAGAGTTTAAATAGTGGATTGGGTTTAGGATTAGGAATGGGTTTAGGAATAGGTATAGGAATAGGATTAAGGGGTAGAAATAGGGGAGGTGAACTACGGTTACTCTGATCCTTCAAAATTGAAGGTACGTAGGCATAGGGTTGTAAACCCTAGCGAGTACAATTATAAAAAACTTAGGATTTTTTTGTAAAAAATTAATTTAGACAAACAAACAAGCATACCCTAAAATCTAAGGAGGATCCCATTGTGTACAATGGAGGTGAGGGGTGCCTAACACCTTCCCCTCACTTAACCGACTCCCGAGCCTTAGGAATCTCTACCCTTGGGATTCAGGATTTTTAGGTTTATCATTATTTTCCTTAAAAAAATATGGTGGCGACTCGATAATTTTGCCGGCCGCGACAGCTGGCGACTCTGTTGGGGATACCTAAATAGAGTCCCTCCTAACTTTAGGCTTTAGGGTTTTGTTTGTTTGTTTTGGGTGTTTATTGTTTTTATTTTTTATTTTTTTATTATGATTTATTTTATGTTTTAATTTGTTTTATTTATTATATTTGTCTATAATATTTTTTTATCATGCATTGGATTGGGGCAGATAATGTGTGAAGCTAAAGCCCAAGCTTGTAGGATAACCCTAGATTAGGACGTGGAACAGAAATGTTTTTGGGGGTGAAGCGACATCCCCAAAAATTCATTGATGCCACACTCAGAATAGATCCTTCCAAAGGTGTCCTCATGAAAGGGCTAGCCCCTAACGTAGAGGATGATTTGGATGTGGTCCGAGACTCTGAGAACTTTTAGCCTACCCCTTACCAACTCATGGAGACCCTACGTATTCAACCCTCAAGGGCTGTTACTAGGGTCCTACCCAGATGAGACTTATCCCGAAGGATTACCATAGGAAAGCTTGCTCCTTCTCATGGTAAAACAAGGGTATAGTCTGTACAGTATAGGGTCGTTATGTTGTCCAAACTTTTATGTCCTACATGTGAGGGGATTGGGTAGACAAGCTTTAGATCTAAACCTATTATAAGGAGCCTACCTAGTTAGGGTCATGCTTGCATTTTCACCTTACCCTAACCCAAAAAAACATTTAACCAAAGAACAAAGTGTCCACGTCATCATGCATTTAAAAACATTTTTTTTTTCATATATGCATTTTTGTGGGGAATTTCAAGATGTGTTGTAGGAACATTGGAAAGATGGATTCAAACAAGAAAGGGCTACCCTATGCATTAGAATGCTAAGTGCTGATTTACAAAGTCTCAAAGACCTTCAAGACTTAATCTGCTCAAAGGATGTTTATACACAAGTATGGAAGGATCCTCGATCTCTTTGGGATCCCTATGAAGGTAGAGGCCATAATTGCTTTTGCACAACTTTATGATCCTTCTCTATGTGACTTCCTCTTCAAGGATTTTCAACTAGCTCTTAAGCTATACTTGGATTTACAAGGAGAAGAAAAAAAAACTTACAAGGGGAATGGGGGCAAAAAAGGAAAAAAATAGCAAAAAAAAAAAAATAATAAAAAGGAAAAAGAGGGGTCAAGCCTAAGGACTTAGCTGTACCGGTTCAAGACCTATTATTTCACCACAAGGAGGATAGGGAAATGCAAGGGTACTTGGAGGAGTGTAAAGCTCATTTGGAGAAGGCATTGGGGGCATCTATGTAGTTTACGCCTTCCTAAGTTCAGGATTTTCCATTTTGGGATTATTGTTTTGGGTTACTCTCGAGGAGTTATTGTTATAAGTTTGGAAGGCATTTTGGATGTGGGATTGGCTAATGGATTTGGATTTGGTATTCTATGTGTATGGATTCCATCCTTTGGATATATCCATCTCTAACTACAATGGATTTTGGAATTCCCCCCAAATAAATTTTTAAAATTATTTAGCATACATCATGCATATCCATACACTCATCATCAACATGCATTCAAAATAAGGAAAAAGGAATAAAAAAATCACCTTTTTTAAAAACTTCGTCTCAGGGTCATTGAGCATAACAATCTGACTTCCCGACCTCACACTCGAGCATACCAAAGGGAAGCTATGGATCAGATGAAGAAGGATATGGTTACTTTAAGAGGAGAAATGGATACTGTTAAGGAGACCGTGGAAGGTATGAAAAGCCAGATTGATCAACTGACACTTGTCATCCAGAGTTTGATAGCCAGAGGAACCAGGTCAAGTCCTCAAAGGAAGATTCCTACTCCTTCCCTCCATGTTGAAGATGATAACCATCTACTAGGGTTTGTCCATGATCTGGAACGCGAGCACAAAACTGTTAACCAACCTCTCGAGGGGACCGTCTCTCCACATATCTCCAATGGGGCACCTCGTACTACTTACAAACCTACTCCACGTGAGAACTATGCATACGAGGGTGAAAATCCGAGACAAGCGGACCTCGAAAATAAAGGAACCACTGTTAGGGAAAGGAGAGGGATTGATGATAAGTACAAAGCACTTGAGGAAAGGTTAAAGGTCGTGGAGGAACCCATCGCTTTTGGAGTGGATGCCTTGGAAATGTGTCTGGTGCCCGACGTGGTCGTGCCTCCTAAGTTTAAGGCACCCAACTTCGAGATGTATAAAGGAGTTAGTTGTCCCAAAAATAACATCCGAATGTTTTCCCGGAAGATGGGGGCTCATGCTAAAAATGAAAAGCTGATGAAGCATGTTTTCCAAGACAGCCTTAGTGGGGCATCCTTGGATTGGTACATGCAACTGGAAAGGACTCACATCAAGAACTGGGAGGATCTGGCAAGTGCCTTTATAAGGCAATACCAATATAATGTAGACATGGCCCCTAATCGCATACAATTGCAAAACATGTCTCAAAAAGGGAACAAATCTTTTAAGGAGTATGCCCAGAGATGGAGGGAGCTAGCCTCTCGTGTGCAACCTCCATTGCGGGAAAGCGAGCTAGTAGATACATTCATGGGAACTCTACAAGGACTATACTATGAAAGGATGATTGGGGCAGTCTCAATGAGATTCACTGACTTGGTTATCATTGGAGAGAGGATTGAGAATGGTTTAAAGACAGGAAAGATTGGGCAGTCATCCTCCGACCAACATAACAATAAGGGGTATCCCGAAAACAACTTAAAGAAAAATGATGTCAGTGTTGTAGACCCTGAAGGTCCAAATTTGGGAGATAATGCATTACTGGGGCACATTGGGGCAACAATCAATGTCATGGAAGAGATGGGGGATGAATTCCTTATTAATAAGGGAGACATAACAAACTGGGGCAAACAATGGGAGTCACCTGAGGAGAAGGATTTGTTTGGGCTGGGTTACAAACCAGCTAATGAAGGATTAGAAGGAGATTTCCATGACGTGGGATTTGGAATTTGGGATCATGTGGCCTTAATGGAAGAGGAAGAAAAGAATGTCTAATTTCGACAATTGGAGAACCATCGGGATTTCTGAGATGATTTCTGTTTCGAAGTAATTTACTTTTTCTTAAAATAATAATAAGTCCCTTGCTATGCCCAAGGCAAGTGGACAAAGCTTTGTAGGGCCACCTTTTATTTCTTTGGATTATTTCTATCAATAAAATTGCATTTTGTTTTCAATCAAGATCTTTTTTTTCTTTTTTTCATTTTCCGTTTATTCAAAATGGCAATATACCTTTTTTCAATATTTTCATTTCTAGTACTTCATTCCGAAAAGGAAAAGAAAAATAATAAAAAAAATCTTCGCCCCCCTGCAAATTTAAGAATGAACCTATTAAAAATGACACTGCTATAATCTCAAATGACTTCGGATTATCGATTAACAAAGCGGAAGAGGGTGATGAGGACGAGTGTGAGCTTCCAGAAGAGTTAGCCAGACTGTTGAGGCAAAAGGACAAGGAAATACAACCTCATCGGGAACCAGTGGATGTGATCAATCTGGGAACTGAGGAAGATAGGAAAGAGGTCAAAGTCGTGCTTCTTCGGATAAGGATATAAAGGAAAGACTGATCGACCTATTGCAAGAATACTCTGATGTGTTTGCATGGTCATACCAAGATACGCCAGGACTTGATACAAGCATCGACAAGCACAAACCACTACTCAAACTAGAATGCACGCCAATTAAGCAAAAGCTGAGGAAGACTAGATCAGATATGATCCTCCAGATCAGGGAAGAAGTTAAGAAGCAATTCGACTTTTTGTCACAAGGTAACGTCTGTTGGGTTAAAGAACGTAGGAGTAACTTATCAAAGGACTATGGTAATTTGGGGCATAAGGAGATAGAGGTTCATATGGGTGATACGATTACCAATTCACAAAAGGAACAAGATCACATAACTAACTTGCAAAAGTTGTTGGATCAGTTAAGGAAATTCAAGTTATGACTAAAGCCCACAAGGTGTACCTATGGAATCAGATCTGGAAAATATCAGGGTCCATGGTCAGTCAAAAAGGAATAAGGGACAAAATGAAAGCCACCTATATTGGTGCTACCAGTCCCAAGGAGACCACTCATAAGGTACTTAATAATACTTGAGAATTCAATGGGTTGTGAACTAGGGAAATATGACGTATCAGGGAGAATAGCTAGGGGCATATGTTATTAACTGAATGTGACATCCAATACGTCACTCCAAAGGCTATTAATGGAAGTACATCTCGTTCATAAACCAGTGGACGACTATCAAATTCTGGCAGATGGACTTCCCAGACAAGGGTGTCGTGATTATAATGGATTGTGAAACTCCAGACTCCTATGAAGGACCTGGACCTAGATCTCGATGGAAACTTCTATTTGCATAAGGATATAGGCTTCAAAGAGGGACTATCAATTGGGGTGAAAATTCATCGTCTAAGATCTTAAAGGAAGCTAAACTGGATAAGGCAGAATGGGTGCAAACTAGGCTCGATCAGCTAAACCTCGTATAAGGGAAACATGTGGCTGTGGGCAGTTATATCCACAGAGAGTTAAGAGAGCATTTGACAAAGAAATTTGTCCTCGCCTACGCGAAGAGGGAGACTTGGGGTTAAGGAAAATATTACCCATCCATAAAGACCACCACGTCAAATGGACCCCACCCTATGAAGGGCCATATGTCGTGAAGAGTGCCTAATTAAAGATCTAAACCTAATTCTAAGTGCTATAAAAACAAAAGAAATTGGTAAAAATAGGGGGGGATTCCGAGAGGGAGAGACAACCACGAACCTCCAAATCTTTTGCACCTGCGAAAAATAAAAAAAAGGATTAGTAAACTGAAAACGGAGAAAGAAGGAAGGTAAATAAAAAATACTTAGCGTTGGATTGTTGAGTGTGTATGTTCTGGGATTTCTGGGAATTTAACAGGGTTATGGTTCATATCTAGGGTTAGGGTTCCTGGGGGTTGGGGTTAGGTGATAACACGAAAATGTATCATATATTTGCCTTAATTTACTACTAATAATTACGTTATTTCAGCTTAAGTTCCGATTATTCCGCGAGTATTCTAGCATTTTCGCAGGTATTTCATTTTCTAAGCTAAAAATGAGCGAAGTAGAAAAATATGAAGAAATGAGAAGAAACAGGAAGAAATGACAGAGAAAAAGCAGAAAAATAGAAAGTGGTGTGTGTGACGACCGTCACACAAGCCACCATGACTGTCACGCAAATTAAAGGCCACCACGCTCGTCACGAGAGCACTACGACCGTCACACGCACATAATGTTTATAACGTTCAGAATACAGACGTGGATACGAAGAGCCAATTCAGTCACGCACGTTCAACACTTTCTCCTGAACTCACTCAACCCAGTCTCCAACTTCCCACTACTCCCACTTTCTCCACCACTCATTTATGCTCCATGGAAGTTACAAAACGAAATTTCCCTCTATATATAGGCTTCTTCTTGGCTTTACCGGGGGGAGGGAAGTTTTGTGCAATTTATTCCTTCATAGTTTTAGGCAGTTTACCATGTAAAAGTGGTAGTTTCTCACATCGAGGAACTACCACACCATTAGTCTTAGGTTCTGTTTCATTTATTTTAAATTCAGTTCCATTTATTGTACGCAAAGTTTATTTTGCATTATTCCAGAAGTAATTCCAGGTTTCCTTTTTGCATTATTTACAGGTTCCTTTTTATCGCATTATTTATCATTATTGCTTTGTTTGTCAAATTTAATTGTCATGTCGTTCTTTATCGTAACCGTAATGATTTATAAGTTTTTAATTAGTAACATGTCCGGCTAAACAACTTGAGTCCGTCGTATGAGGACCGTTGTTACCGACGGGACTCTGCAGAAATTATAGGTGCGAATTTATGAAAATATGCTTGTTTTGGTTTTACTTTCCAAGTCTAATTTAAGTAGCTTTGTCACGAGAGTGAGAGGTTATTTAACATTGTTTTGTCACGAGAGTGAAAGGCAAATTAAGGTTTAAGCCGAGACGCGATAGCGTGAGGAGTGAACCGGATAGTGGAAATTAGGCAACAAATCTAAATACAGCGAGAGCGCTTTAGATACGTTTAGGATATTATTAGCTTTCAAAATATATTTCCTAGTTACCGGGCAAGCGAGAGCAAAATCTTGGGATTAGGGAACATGACTTTAGTTAATACCGCGAGAGCGTGAGGCGGAGTTTTTAAGTCGGTATATTCTACGGAACTAAGTTATAGTTGTAATTAGTACCCGAATTCTACAAAGTCCTTTAGGAACGCGGAATCTATATTCCGGCCTCTCTTTATTATCATATTTTCTTAGTTTTATTTTAGTTCTAGTCTTAGTTTCCCTTTTATCAATTATCATTAGCCTTAGCTTTACAAAGCAACGATAGATTACAGTAGGTTGACATTGGTCTCTGTGGGTTCAACAATCTTTTATATTACTTCGATATTTTCGTGCACTTGCGGACGCATCATTAGGGCTCGTAGAACCCAGCTAGGGTTCTTGGTGTTCTAAGGGTTTCTGGGGTTGGGATTGAAGGTAGGGTTAGGGTTCATGTTTGTAGGGTTAGGGGTTTTGGGGGGGGGGTTAGGGTTCCTAGGTTTTAGGTTAGGGTTCTTGGTTATTGAAGTTTCCGGTTGAATCCTCAACCGGATTCTGGAAATTTGAGGGTGGTTTGGGGCGTCGCACGGTGGCCGGACGTCCCACCGACGACAGAAAGGAGGGAAGGCAGAGGAGAGGGTTAGAGAGAGGAGGGAGCAATTTAGAGAGAGGCGATAGGGAGTGGGTGAAGAGAGAGAAAGAAGATTGAAAATGAGGAGATCTGAGAGAATTCTGGGTTATATACCCTATGCCCGTGGCCAGAGATGGACGCCAAGTGGCGTCCCCTTCGCCCTAGGATATATTGACTGGGACAGTCAGCTATCAATCATGTACGCGCACATCTACGGTGGGCCTGCATTGACTACGCATCCTGCCCCTTTATTTTGTGTACTTGGACCAGTTTGTAGGATCTATGGATGAAATTACGCGCGTCTAAGGCCTTAGGATCCTGATCGTATGGTGCAGAGAGGGTCAACAATCAGACTCCTCCCACCGTGGACTACCCTCTCTTAGGCCTGGGTTTTGCAATTGGGCCTTACGCCTTAATTATTACCAGCACCCCCAGTTTTTAAGCCCACTGCTTATTCTAAGGAAAACACACCCCCTGGTTTTATTTATTAATTAAGTTAATTACTTAGTTTAATTAATAAATTAGGTTTTAAATATTAGTTAGGATTTATAAGAAAGAGGGTTTTAGGTTTTTTGAATGATGAAATTAATGACTTAATTTAATCATTTAATTAGGTTAGATGCTAGGTAGGATTTTTAAGAAATAGGGTTTTGGGTTTCTAATTAATTAAATTAACGACTTAATTTAATTACGTAATTAGGATAATTTTTAATTAGAGTTTTAGGGTTCTCTAACTAATTAACTTAATAACTTAAGTTAATTACATAATTGGGTTAAATATTGATTTAAGTTTTTTTTAATGAAAATAGGGATTTAGGGTTACTTTAATCAATTAAATTGATAACTCAATTTAATTGTTCAATCAGGGTATATTAGGGTGTTTTTTCAATTAAATTAATAACTTAATTTAATTGGGTTAAATTTCTTGATTTAGGGTTTTATCAAAGTAAATTAATAACTTAATTTAATTGGGTTAAATTTCTTAATTTAGGGTTTTATCACAGTAAATTAATAACTTAATTACTTGATTGGGTTAATTTTCTGTTAACTTGGGGTTTTTTGGGTTTTGTCAATTAAATTAATAACTTAATTTAATTGATTAATTAGGTTTTAGTTTAGGGTTTTTAAATAATTAATTTAGTCATTTAATTTAATTATTTAATTGGATTTTTATAACAAATA